>JAQPPZ010000499.1:0-1200000 GCA_028583015.1 Wollemia nobilis
AATGGTGGCTCCCACCTCATCTCTACGGCCATCCATGCTGCTCCGCTAGTCCCACTGCCTCCAATACCTCCCAGTCTGCCTGGGACAACGACCTCCTCATCCCCGGAATGATAGGGGAGAATCGGTGTCGTGCCTCTAACACCCTAAGCTGCAAAACAATAAAACAAAAATTTGTTACAAATTTTTTCAAAAAAAAAAAAAAACACATAATAAGTACTTGCTTAAATGAACAACTACCTCAGCTGGCTGCACTGGCGCGTCCGCTCCCATCTCTGCCATAGCTCCCGCGTGCTTCAATCTCCCACACAACCTTTCACTCCACTCCCTCAGACGCACTTCTCTCAAGCTCGAATGCACAAATGAGCGAAATTCTTGCTGAAACTATTTAAATAGCTGATTTTGGTGCCCGGTGTGCAGAGCGCCTAAACATCGGCGGGCGTCTATGCCAACCACACATATTTGCTTTCTCATCCTCATGAAATAAATGATATAGATGTGTAGATTAAAGATATAACGCCAAACAGAAATAAAGAAATCACAATAAAGGAATGCATAACAGTTGTACAAAATGAATGATTTTTATTAATCAATGGAG
The DNA here is from genome assembly GCA_028583015.1 of Wollemia nobilis. Lineage (NCBI taxonomy): Eukaryota > Viridiplantae > Streptophyta > Pinopsida > Araucariales > Araucariaceae > Wollemia > Wollemia nobilis. The sequence goes on from JAQPPZ010000499.1 coordinate 596, forward strand.
TTTAGAAACTCCTTTTAAGTACAACAGGGCTTGTAACCCTTTTCGTGATACAAAGTTACAATTTGTGCTAGGGTTCTTCGAAACCCTAGCTGGCACAATGTGGTGGTGTCTCCGAAGAATGTATCCTTAACCTCAACAGAATGAGTGGGCTTCGTTGTATCCTTTGGCTCGGACCACTCTAGCTTAAGTAGTTGCTATCAAAAAATCAGATCTACCACTAGAATCCTGCACACATTTAAAATTATCAAAGAGTTAGAAACTAATAAGAGGGCTCCATTGTGTGAGCCCTCAGAAACAGTCTAAAACCCTAGATTTATGAAATGAAATAAAACGGAATGCAGAATTCAACAGTAGATTAATACATAAAGAAAGATTACTTGCTTTAGACGAATCTATACCTTTTCCTGTTAACGCGGCGAGACCAAAGGCGGCAATGGATGCGGCAAAAGGGTTTAGTTCAGACTTAGGGCCGTAGAAGACTCAGAAGACTCAGGATTAACAGCAATAGCCAACTCCAGACTTATATTGGAAAGATAGGTAGGTTTAGCCGAAGAGATAGATAGGGTTTGAGCCATCAAGGTGACTCAATTTATAATCTACTCTTAGGGCACACTTTAGGGTTTTAACGACACTTTGAACGTGTGGCTAAGATTAAAGTGGATCCAAGGGTAGAGAATAAATCTAGGTTGTGAAACGGATTAAGATGGATGGATGGATGAGATTAAATGAAGGATGGACGGCTCAGATTAAATCACTTAAACTATATTTATATATATATTAAAATATTAAAATATATATATATAAATATTAATTTAAATAAATTTGGGGATGAAAAATGGCGGGAAAGGTGAAATTGGGCCAAATAATGGTGGGAAAGTGTGGATTTGGGCCAAATAATGGCGGGAAGGATGGATGACTGACACGTGGCTGACAGGAAGGTATAGATGACTTACAAGTGGTTGGATTTTGGTGTCTACAGATGCCCCTTTTGAGATGCTTTGTGTGAAGACACAATGTAGCAAAAAAAACTTAAGACACCCGAAAAGTCGGATCGGACGCAACTCTCTCTCAAGACTAAAGCACAACTTTGAAGACCAAAGAATAAAAGAATATTTAAAATTTTTCAGCTTACCCCCTCAATTGGCGAGCGAGAATGGTTCTCACAAGCCAATTGGAAGAAATTCGGAAGATAATGAACCGTTTTTGCCCCAACGGTGAAAAAAGGGTTGGTGCATGCACCATCTGTTTATGTCCCAACAGAAAAGGGGTTGGTGTACAAACCAAAAAAGAATATGATTGAAGACGATATGAGTGATGTGAAAGATGGACCGTTTTCTGCCCCAACGGTTATAAAGGGATTTTTGCCAAACTGTAAATTCCATCATGTAAGATGAATTCCACTATAGGAAAATTAGAAATTGATAACGGATGCCCCAACTCCTGTGTGTGAATCCATACTGTTGATGAAATTGCCTTGTTGGCGCCATTGATATGCGGAGATGAAAGATGCATGAAATATTCCAGAACTCAGAGATGCTCCTAGTGACTGTATGGATAATTCCTCGGGTCGGAACCAATCAACCTAGGTAGCCACAATCTCTAGCAAGACTTAAAATAATGACGATATGAAAGATTGTCCATGTTTATGGCCCCATGAACTAGGCCATCAATGACAACTGTTGAGCAAATTAATCTTGGTATGAGGTCACTTGAAAAGTAGAATACCCAAAATTGATTTCTAATTTTCAAACAGTGAAATAATTGATGATGATAAATGGTAAGTGTCCTTATGGTGGTTTAATCCTCTTACCGAATTGCATGGATTCAAATCACTGCAATCGCCAAGGTGATAGAATATACCACTAGATACGAGGTTTACTTTAATTTGATTTGGAAAAAATATGCATGATGAAAGAAGAATGAAATTGACGATAGATCAGAAGAATTGATGAATGTGGTTAATTTTGTGAAGGTTTTGAATATTTTTAACCCAATTTGTAAAACAATGATGAATGATGCGCTTTTTGAGTGAAATGACAAAATTTGTGTCCAAAACTGTTGTAACCTTCACAAAATGTTTTATTATGATAAGAAGAATGGATGAATGCAATTTGATGAAATTTGGAGGAGGTAAGCTTCAATTTTGCAGGTTTTGTTCCTTTATTCAATACTGACACCAAATGCCGGTCTGCGTTTGTGGTTGGCAGAGATGCCCGTCGGTGTTTAGGCACTCTGTAGACGCAGGACTGCGTCTGAATCTGCCATGAAATGCCCTACTATGTTTCAGGGCGCCAAAATTAGCTATTTAAACAGTTTCAGCGAGAATTTCGCTCATTTGTGCGTTCGAGCTTAAGAGAAGTGCGTCTGAGGGAGTGGAGTGAAGTGAAGTGAAAGGTTGTGTGGGAGAGTGAAGCACGCGGGAGCTATGGCAGAGATGGGAGCGAACGTGCCAGTGCAGCCAGCTGAGGTATTTTTTCATTTAAGCAAGTACTTATTATGTGTTTTTTTTTTTTTTTTCGAAAAAATTTGTAACAAATTTTGTTTTGTTGTTTTGTAGCTTAGGGTGTTAGAGGCACGACACCGATTCTCCCCTATCATTTTGGGGATGAGGAGGTCGTTGTCCCAGGCAGACTGGGAGATATTGGAGGTAGTGGGACTAGCGGAGGCAGCCCGATTAGAGGTAGTTCAGGCGGATGAGGGATACCTCTCGGCTTTGGCCGAGAGGTGGGATCCATATCGGGGGACGTTCCAGCTCCCGACTGGAGAGATGACAGTGACGCTTGAGGATGTATACCGCATCCTCAAGGTGCTTGTGGAGGGGGCGCAGGTGGAGGTTGGATGAGATAGGGCCACGAAGATGGCCAAGGTGTTTTGGGACGACTGGAGGGAGATCCGGACGGAGAGCGGGGGGATCCCATACTTGGCCATGTATACGGCCAAGGAGTTGGGAGCGGTGGAGGCTCTGACGATGTTCATGTTGGCCAACATTATGGCCCCAAACAGCACTGGGTGTAGGTTCCCATGGAACCTGATGGGTGTAGTGAGCGAGATGCTCACTAATAGGGTAGTGTATGCTTGGGCGCCCGCTTTATTGGCACAGGTGTACCGGGAGTTGTATGACGTTTGGAGACGGGGCCGAAAGGGCCTGGGTTGTATTGTGGTGCTCCAGTGCTGGGGCTGGGAGCACTTCAGAGTGGCCCGACCGGAGGGGTTGCCATGGGCTCACTGGGACGTGAGCCAGGCTTATGGTAGGAGATGGCCAGTGGTGGAGGAGAGACAGTCGAGCCGCCCCGTGAGATCGGGGCAATGGTATAGGAGACTATGGGCAGACTTGACAGATGTCCAAGTCATTTGGAGGCCCTGGCGGGAGGCAAGGTGGATCGGGGATGGAGAGCACCTGAGATTGGTGCGACAGGCCATATGGGTAGTGGGGCGGAACCACGATGAGGCAGAGTACATACAGATGTCTCGAGTACTCCGCCAGGTCGGATTGAGGCAAGATGTCCCCGATGAGCCAGTGCGCTACCGGAGGCAAAGATCAGAGAGGGATTTGCCGTGTGTCGAGCCATGGAGGGAGGCGGTAGAGGACGATGAGGACATGGAGATCCTCGACGTGGACGACATCAGGGTGACAGCTGAGTATGCAGCATGGATGGCCCTAGAGCCGAGGTGGGAGCCACCATTGGTGGTTGGTGGAGCCGAAGAGCATGAGGCTGGGGCTGGAGAGGGCGAGGGAACCGCGAAGGTTCCCAAGCGTAGGGAGGGTCCCCGCCTTCGATCTGACAGTCGAAGGCGAAATGGGAAGATGGCACAGTAGGCTCTGGGGAGCAGAGATGATGGGGCAGATGGTGGAGAGGGCCTAGGAGAGGCCGCAGGAGAGGCTAGGGAGGTACCCCCTAGCGGGCACAAGAACGAGCTGGCGCAGCTGCAGCAGCATATAGCAGAGCGCGATGCTATGCTAGCTGCCCAGGATGAGAGGATAGCTCGGCTAGAGCAGCAGGCGGCAGAGCGGGATGCCCTGTTAGTTGCTCAGGAGAAGAGGATGGCCCAGCTGCAGGCGGACTTGGATGGAGCGACCAGGGTGCCCCAGGATGACAGGGTGATGAGACTCCAGGGAGAGCTAGCGGAGCGAGAGCGACGGCACGGGATAGACATAGCTAGGCTTAGGTCTAGGACTCGTTACATTGAGGCTCTGGAGGACACATTGTTTAGGCATCACATTGTGTTGCCTGATCCTCCATCCTCCTCTATCTCTAGGCATAGTGAGTCTAGGCACACCACTAGGTCTAGGGCTCCTACTAGGTCTCAGGGGTCCTCTTTTGATGGTTAGCTTAGTGCTTAGATGCACTCTTTATGAGCCTTGGTGCTCTATTGTATATTGTAGCCTTTTGGCATTCATTGTATAGTTTGACCTTTATACATATATATATATACATGGCTTTTATTTATTTGGTGTTTTACTCTCTTTTGTGTGAATGCCTATGTTTTTGTGATGCATGTTTTTATATGTTTTAATGTTTTTGATGCATATGTGATGGAATGGTATGCAAACTTATAGATGATTAATGCGAGACTAAGTATATAACATACAAATCTATGGATGATTAATGCAAGACTAAGTAAATGATATGTAAATCGATGGATGATTAATGCAAGACTAAGTAAATGAAATATGCACTAAGAAACACTCATATTTTTAGATAGTTAGATTTAGCCAACCGTAATCATAATTGTTTAATCAGGGGCACCGAACTTGGTGGCTTGTGAATGGATGACGTATGGAATGATATGAATATGGAAGAAGATATGGAGGGTGATATGGAAGAAGATATGGAGGAATATTGTTTTACAAAGACTCAAACATGCTAGTGGTATCAAACAAACTTACTAACACTGCCTAATTCAACTAGGACCAAATGTGTGTGCATGCGAGTTCATTAACCAAATCAGAAGCATGGTAGTGACTCTAGGCAATCAAAAACCTATGTATGTGCAAGTGTGTTCATTAACCTCATCTTGCATAAATTAGGTAACCCCCGTTATGAAGAAGACCCCGAAGCTAGTTTGTCCGTATGAGCATTCGGAGGTCTCTTTTTAGGAGAGACATGTCGCCACGCAATGAGTATACTCCACTGCCAGTCAAGCGTCTATAGCCCCGGTGAAGGTTAACTCCATAGTCCATGTTGTTTTTGACCTTTGTAAGCCTTGGGGATGACTACCTATCCGTCTGACTGGACAAGTAGTATGATCCTTACAACTTATTTGGGATCAGTGGTGTGTGAAAAATGTTCATTTCCTTAGAGCTTTGGGGAATCAGATTCTCAACCGAAGTATGATGAGAATTTTACCCTATCCTTACTACTCTGTTTATATTTATATTTTGTGATTTCTTGTGATAGTGGTAAGAACCACTGTTTTATGGACTATGTTTGCATGATAGGACAAACGAGGATTACCCTTTTCACTTCAAGGCACAACCCAAGGATGGTGTTATTTCTCTTTTACACAAGATGTTTTTAAGATGTGAAAATGTGATAGGTTCAAGACCGCTTTTGAAATCATTTCCCAATACTCAAGATTTTATTTAGTGTAATTTGTGATATGGCCCTAGAGAACTTTGACATGCATTTCGAAGTTTGCTTAAAACACTAGGAATGGTTGAGTGATCTGAAAACATTTTGGCAATGTAAATATGTGCAAATGAAAAATGGGTGTACGAATGACAATTCGGTTTGATGGATTTTATGAAGGTGCCCCCGATTAAGGCAACATGACTTTTGCTTGACCAAATTTTATATCCAAAAGATAGAATGGTCTCTAAAATGATATGCAACTATGGCTGAAAATGAAATGTTATGGTTTTCAATGAGATGTATGCACATGAAATGCAATGTTTTTGAATGAGATGTATGCAACTAACAATGAAATGCAAATTCTTTTTATTTTATTTGTTTTTTTTTTTTTTTTTTTTTGTACAAGCCATGTATATATGTACATATAAAATTCAAACTATGCGTAGAATGCCCTCAAGTGTATAACATTAAGTGGTTCGGGTTCTTCCTCTCCCTCTAAACTAGCAAGTCTATAAGTTCCATTACCCACTCTTTCAGTGACCATATATGGACCTAACCAATTAGCCGCGAATTTATCTCGAAGATGCGGCAATGCATTGGTGTTTTGTTGATTCTCTTTAAGGACAAGATCCCCTACTTGAAATTCTCTTAGATGAACTTTGGCATTGTAAGCACGTTTCAATCTGTCTTGATAAACTCGCAAATGCTCTAAAGCATTGATTCATTTTTCATCTATGAGTGTGAGTTGATCAATACGTGCTTGTCTAGCAGTATCATCATCGATAAATTCTTGCAAAGAAATTCGCAAGGAAGGGATCTCGAGCTCAAGAGGCATGATTGCTTCAGCTCCATAGACCAAATAAAATGGCGTTGCCCCAATGGGAGTTCTGATGCTTGTTCTGTAAGCCCATAATGCCAAGGGTATTTGTGTATGTCAATATTTATGATTTTATTTAACAAGTTTCTTAAGAATAGCAATTATGATCTTATTGGAAGCTTCAGCTTGTCCATTGGCTTGTGGGTGGTAAGGAGTTGAGAAACTATGTTGGCTATTATACTTTTCGCAAAGAGCTCGAACATCCTTATTCTTAAAATACTTGCCTTTATTAGAAATGATTTTAGAGGGAATACCAAAATGACAAATGATACGGTGAAGTATAAATTCCACAATTCTAGGACCTGTCGTACTGGTTAGAGGAATAGCTTCAACCCACTTTGTGAAGTATTCGATGGCTGTAATGATGAAAGTATGATGTCCTGAAGAGGCAGGTGAAATCTTGCCAATTAAATCGAGACCCCATTGTGAGAAGGGCCAAAGGCTTTGGATGGGTTGTAAAGCTTGTGATGGTATATGGGTTAAATTAGCATGTTCTTGACACTTTTTACATTGTTTAACATATTTGCAACAATCTTGTTCCATAGTGGGCCAATAATACCCCATACGTAAAATACGCTTCACAATGGCCATTCCACTAAAATGACCACCACAAGTACCATCATGGGCTTTAGCAATAGCTCTATGTGTTTCACCTGCTTCTAGACAGTAGAGGAGTACTCCATCATATCCATGTTTATACAACACATCCCCCAAAAGAACAAAACGAGCTGCCTTTTGCTTAAAACAACGGTGGGCAGTTCGAGACAAATCAAATGGGAGTTTTCCAAACTTGAGGAAGGCTACTATCTCACTAGACCAAGGCTCATATGGATCCGAATGGATAAAGCAAACATCTTTTTCATCCTTAGACTCAAGCACGGACAATTGCAGACTTAGAGATTGTGGAAATGATTAGGGGTTGTACCTCTCCAAGGGAGTCCTTTGGAATCAATGATCCAAGAGAGGCCATGGCATCCGCAAATCTATTTGTCGAACGAGGCAAACTAGTGATCTCATACCAATCAAACTTAGAGAGCAACTTCATTGCTACATCATGATAAAGCTTAATGGTAGGTTCTTTGGCTTGGTATTCTCCTGTAATTTGTTTAACCACAAGTTGAGAATCCCCAAATATCCAAATACGCTTAATGCTCATAGCTATGGCTGATTGAAGACCTAAAATTAAGGCTTCATACTCTGCTGTATTATTGGTGCATTGGAAGTCTAGTTTGAATGATAAAGGGATGGGAATCCCTTGAGGTGTATGAAACACAACTCCAAAGACCTTGAAATTTCACGCACTTAGAGCCATCAAAGAATAGCGTGATGTCAACATCTTCCTCCGAAATGATGTCCTCTTCTTGTTCAGTGATAGCAAATACCGAATCATCTAGGAGCTCAATAATCAAAGGATGATCACTAGGTAGTGGAGCTTCCGCAAGTTGATCGGCTATAACTTGACCTTTAACAGATTTTTGGCTAATGAATTCAAGATCGAATTTGGTAAGCAACATTATCCATTTAGCGGTACGAGTGTTATTATAAGTGCAAGACATCATATAACGTAGAGGGTTTTCTCTAGCTATGACATATGTTGTATGGCTAAGCATATAATGACGAAGTTTCTTAGTGGCAAAAACCACTGCTAAGCACAACTTTTCCACATAAGCATATCGGGTTTCATAGCTTACCAATGTTCGACTAATATAATAGACAACTTGCTCACAATTTTGTTCATTCTTTTGTGAGAGCATTGTCCCTAAGGCAAAGTCCGTTGCTGAGATATAAATATTGAAAGGGACCCCTGGACGAGGCGGAGCTAAGACTGGCAAAGACGCTAAGTACTGCTTGATGTCATCAAAGGCTTTCTGACACTCATCTGTCCATGAAAATTGTACCCCCTTTTGTAGTAGGTGGCAAAATGGCCTACATTTATCAGAAAGTTGTGCAATAAAGCGACGGATTGAATTAATCTTTCCTTGCAAACTACGCAACTCCTTCAAATTAGTTGGAGGACACATTTCCATAATGGCTTTGACCTTGTTTGGTTCCACCTCAATACCTCGTTTAGAGATAATAAAACCTAGGAGTTTGGCTGAGGTAACACCAAAGACACATTTCTTAGGGTTCAACCTTACTTTATGCTCTAGAAGTCTATCAAAAACTTTTTCCAATACATCAAAATGCTCTTGTCGAGTTTTAGATTTTGCCAATAAATCATCCACATAATCTTCGATAATCTTATGCATATAATCGTGGAAAATATAAGTCATGGCTCGTTGATAGGTTGCACTTGCGTTCTTAAGGCCAAAGGGCATCACCACCCTATAACAAAAAGTTCCCTAAGGTGTGGTAAATGCTGTTTTGTGTTGATCTTCGAGGTTTATTCGAATCTGGTTGTATCCTAAAAATCCATTCATGAACGAAAGAATTTCATGACCAGCACAGGTGTCGACAAGAGTATCAATGTTTGGAAGAGGAAAGTCATCCTTAGGACACGCTTTATTTAGATCTCGAAAATCGGTGCAAACACGTATTCCCCCGTTAGGCTTGCGAACGGGTACCATGTTAGAAAGCCACTCAGGATAATCAATCGGGACGACAAATTTAACATCCAGAAGTTTCGAATCTTCGATTTAACTATGAGGGCCACGGTAGGATGCATTTTCCTAAGTTTCTGTTTGACAGGTTTAGCATCTTTTTGTAAGGTGAGGTTATGGACAGCCAAATTAGGGTCTAGGCCTAGCATGTCTTTGTAAGACCATGCAAATATCTCCTTCTTCCGCTTGAGTAGAGCAATCATTTGCTCTTGTTCCTCTGATGATAGACTTTTAGCCAGTTTCACAATTTGGGTGCCATCTTGGTTTGTACTAAGGTCTACATCAATAGTTTCTTCAATAGACATGTGGGAACCTTCCTCAAGTTGATGGGGAGTAGGGATCAGATTTATGTCATCTAAAATGTCATCAAGCTCCTATGCCTTGCTCTCGTCTATGTCTGCCTGGAAGACCTCTGGCATAAAAGCTGAAGATGAATGTGGAGGTGAAGGAGGAATGTAGTTGGCGGAAGCCCTTAACAATTCCTCGAAAAGGATGAACTCTAAAATATATGGAGAGGATGAAATCCGATCCATGTCAATCAGGCTTGGGTTTATCGGGATTGTCTTATCTGGATCATATGGATTATGGAGCGGGGTGAATAAGTCTTCAAAATTCATTGTCGACTTATGGAAGAAAGGATGGGCGGAATGGAAGGGAAAACCGGTGAAGACCTCGGAAGACCTGAAATGCAAAACAACATAGTTTTTCAGTTTTTTTTTTTTTTTTTTCGTAGTTTGAGTTTTTTTTTTTTTTTTTTTTCAGTGGTGAAAACCACTATTACACACATACATAAAGCAATAAAGTATTTTTATATATTTTGATTTTTTTTTTTTTTTTTTTTGGAATTTTCTGATTTTTTTTTTTTTGGTAGTGGTGAAAACCACTTATTTTAGTATATACATATAATACAGGTTTGGATTATGGCTTATGGATGTGGCGGAGGGGGTGGTTCACCTCGTTCTTGTGGAATAAGCAAGCGAAAGATGGCCTCTTGGAGAGGGAACAATTGGAGATAAAACTCATCTTGTTCAGTGAGGGGAACAATGGGCGCCGACTCTTCTTCAGATTCATCACCATTTGACATGACGTCAAATTCTTCATAGGCTTTATCTTCGGATTCATCGGGGTGGAGGATTTCTTCTTCTGAATTAAGATTAATGCTTTGAAAAGCTTGTTCAAAAGAAGAAAGGGATGGAAGTGGTTGGTAGTCCAGACCAAAACGCTCAGTGGGTCTCTAGTATGGCATATCGATGCATTCAGTTACCCCTTGCTCGTATCGACCTAGGCCAAATTGCTGCCAATTATGTCTGTGGAAATAGCAAGAGGGAAAACCCTCCATCCTTTCGATATTGGCAGGGACTGGATGCTTGGGTTCTAGCATGGTGGTAGGACTAGAAGATGACTTTATTCCCCCATATACAAAATTAATGGAATTTGGCATAGAACCCATGTTATAAGCCGATCCAATGGATAAATGTTGGTCATGTGGACGACCAAAATCTTTAATTATTTGCACATTGAACGGTGTGATGTGGACATCTTGGATGGCATACTCACCAATACCTGCATCAGTGAGATGGACCTTGACTTGGGAGAGAGATGGACTAGATGATGGAATAGAAGAATGTGGGATAGAAGAATTGGAAGGATTTGGTTGGGTTGATGCTTCACTGACTTGTGAAACATCAACTGGTGATGGTTGGGAAGATGGAGGAATAATAGGTGATGTTGAAGAAGGTGTAGAAGAAGGGGGTAATGGCACAATGTGGTGGCATCTCTGAAGAATGTATCCTTAACCTCAACAGAATGAGTGGGCTTCATTGTATCCTTTGGCTTGGACCACTCCAGCTTAAGCAGCTGCTATCAACAAATCAGATCTACCACTAGAATCCTGCACACATTAAAATTATCAGAGTTAGAAACTAATAAGAGGGCTCCATTGTGTGAGCCCTCAGAAATGATCTAAAACCCTAGATTTATGAAATAAAAATAAACAGAATGCAGAATTCAACAGCAGATTAATACATAAAGAAATATTACTTTCTTTAGACGAATCTATACCTTTTCCTGTTAACGTGACGAGACCAGGCGGCGGCGATGGATGCGGCGAAAGGGTTTAGTTCAGACTTGGGGCCGTAGAAGACTCAGAAGACTCAGGATTAACAGCAATAGCCAACTCCCAGACTTAGATTGGAAAGATAGGTAGGTTTAGCCGAAGAGATAGATAGGGTTTGAGCCATCAAGGTGACTCAATTTATAATCTACTCTTAGGGCACACTTTAGGGTTTTAACGACACTTTGAACGTGTGGCTAAGATTAAAGTGGATCCAAGGGTAGAGAATAAATCTAGGTTGTGAAATGGATTAAGATGGATGGACGGATGAGATTAAATGAAGGATGGACGGCTCAGATTAAATCACTTAAACTTTATTTATATATATATTAAAATATTAAAATATATATATATATATATATATATATTAATTTAAATAAATTTGGGGATGAAAAATGGCGGGAAAAGTGAAATTGGGCCAAATAATGGTGGGAAAGTGTGGATTTGGGCCAAATAATGGCGGGAAGGATGGATGACTGACACGTGGCTGGCAGGAAGGTATAGATGACTTACAAGTGGCTGGATTTTGGTGTCTACATGCTCCAACTGCAAACAAATGTCGCGATATCGCGATGTCACGATATCGCGATGTCGCGATATCGCGACGAACTGGTCCCTGCCTTTGCCACCGCTTCGGAGGTCGCGATTTCGTGACATGTCGCGAAATCGTGACATGTCGCAATTTCGTGACCTCCCCAACTTTTGCCTTAGTTCTTCTACCAACTTCCCCTTCTGCTTTGCAACATCTTCCCTCCTCCGAAAAGGAACCAAAATACATCAAAATACAAGAACTTAAAGAAAATTTTGCAGGATGCAAGATTGCCGACACTGTTACCGGATTCTCCTGCATCAAAAAATCATCACAAATCAGTCATATGGGTATAGAACCCATAAGGTCGCTCACATAGAGCACATATACCAGAGGCCTCTCATGGTCGATCACATTGATAGATCACACAGACTGGTATCCGAGAAGAGATGACAACTCCTCCAAGATCAATTGGAGGATGCTCACGTAGAGAGGTAGCGCATTGAAGAAGAGAATATTCAATCGCAAAGGCTCATCAGACAAAGACTATATGAGCAGCGTATGCGTGAGGAATGCATCCTTGCCCAAAAGGAGCATGTGGAACAAGAGGATAGGCTAGCCAGGCTAGCTAGGGATGGTTTATACACTCATGCTGAGCATGAAGAGCGCATTCATAGGAGGGCTTTTTCACAAGCCGACGTGCATCAGGAGCATAGAGATGCTCATACTCATATTAGTGCCCAACAAAGAGAATGACCACCACCATTCGAAGATCAGAGGCAATGAAAATATGAGGAAGAAGAGGGAGATGGAGCCGATCAAGGATATCCTAAAAGCTCCCAAGTTGAGGAGGAGGAAGAGCAACGTCCTCCACCTCGATAGAGGAAGAATGTACCTCCAAGACCACCCCCATGTCAGCTTAGGGAGGAGGACTTTCTATCCTCGGAGGCTTATAAAGCCTTAGCAACAAAAGTAAAAGTGATCGAGAGGCAAGGTACGACTTTTCAAAATCTGACATTAAGAAAGATTCATAATGAGCCTTTGGACCCCTTGGTGCCTGCTCCAGCATATCCTGAGCATTTTTTTATGCCCAGGCTAGATAAATTTAAAGGTGACGAAGATGCACAAGAGCATGTCATAGGCTTTTTGGATGCATGCTTCCAGATTACGAGCAACAATACCTTGATTTTGCACACATTCATCACAACCCTCTCAGGCCCAACCCGAGAGTGGTTTAATCAGCTAAAGAGGCACAACATCACCAGTTTTGAGCAACTGGCTGATGCCTTCCTTGAACGCTTTTCTTTTGGCATCAAGAAATAGGCTAACCTTTTCGATCTAGCTGTGCTAGCTCAGTGCGATGATGAGCCAATTTTAGAATACAAAAAGAGGTGGAGGAGATTAATGGTAAAGTTTCCATTCCCCATTCCTGCTATAGAATTGACTCGAATGTTCACAAAGAGTTGTGCCAAGCACATCTCGTTATTGTTGCAACTGCAATAGTACCAGACATTCGAGGAAGCTTTGGCGCAAGCCAAAGTAATTGAGGATATCAAGCTGCAAGAAGGCAACTTGAAGCTCAAGAACAGGAAAGAGGGGCACAAGAAGAGCTCCATGAAACATTAGGGCAAGTAGGCCCATGTCAATCAAGTGGTGCTAAACCTCCAGAGAGAGGATAAAGGGTAACAAAAGTAGAACTATCAGGCCCAACCTCCTCTTGTGCAGTACGAACAACGCAAGAATAATTATAGGGGCAAAAATAAGGAACAACGCCCACCTCACCAATTCATGCCTTTGACGGAATCATTGACATCGATATTCCATCAATTGTGTGAGGCCAAGGCAATCAGGTTGCCCGAGATCAAACTGGTCGATCCTAACCAGCCCAAGTCAAAGGGGTATCAGGATGATCTATTTTGCATCTTCCATCGCGCGAAGGGTCATGACATCGAAGTGTGTTGGTCCTTCAAGCATATTGTGCAAAACATGATCGAAAAAGGTGAGCTTGTAGTACCAAATAATCCATTGGTGCCCGACAACCAAAACATGGGGATTTACAAAAATCCATTGCCAAACCATGAGGTGTCGTGCAACAATGTTGGCCACGTCAACCAGGTGCACGTCGAACCACCTACCCAAGGGTTCGTAGGTATGGTTAATGTTGTTACGAGACATGGGAGATATGAGCAGCCAAATCAACCTTGCGCTCCCATCAGGATACAAGCTACGTCGAATCAACAGCCGACTCAAAATATTCCAGGCCCACCAACTAGATCGGTGGTGACCATACGAAGCAGGTTGGTTCAAAACCTATAGACAACTCCTACGAAGTTGTCTATTTATGAGTTAATACAGTAGTCCCCTAGGCATAGGGAGACTCTCATGGACATTCTAAGGTCCATCGAAGTGCGATCCCAAGATGCTCAAGCATTCACCAATTTTGTGGGACACGTACAATAGTTCCAGGAACTGATGATCCAATTTTATGATCATGAAATCAAGATGGTTCCTACAGATACGACTGACCCACCATTGCATATCATTGCATGTGTCAATCATATGCCATTCAAGAGGGTCTTGATCGACACTGGTTCATCGATCAATATTATAATGACCAAGGCATTGAGTCCCTTGAAGCTGCCCAAGTCACATATTGTGCCCACCGCATTCACATTGAGAGCATTTAACGATGCGTTATGTTCGACGGTTGGCACGATCATCCTACCTATTTAGGTAGGCCTAAAGACCATCCCTATGATGTGTCATGTGATCGAAGGCACCATGCAGTATAACATCCTATTGGGGAGGCCTTGGATTCGAGAGATGCATTGTATTCCCTCTATATTACATCAATGTGTGAAGTACATTCATGAGGGACAAGTTCACATGGTGCCATCAGATGGAGAACCATTCAAATTTATGAACATGGCTGATTTTCCAAGGGGTTTCATACTCCCATCAATGCACCTGGATGTCCGGCCAACATCATCGGTTAAGAATCTAAGAGGAAAACAAAGAGTATGTGCTCAACCATCGATATCTGTATCGCATAGATCTGAGCACACTACTGCTACTTCCTTGAAACCGACTGCATCAACAATGCTTCGGGATGAGAGGAAGCTAAAGGTGAAAGTGGGCAAGAAGAAAAAGAAGCATGTGCCTAAACCAGTCATCGATGAGGCTCCCATTCCTATGGAAGTGGAAGAAGCCCAAGATATAGCCGAGGAGGTACCTCAACCTACCTCACTTGCATCGTTAGCAAGGTCATCCACACCATGGGTGACTGTTCACCTAGCCAACATAGGGTTAGGTGAATATATTGTGCAAAACGTCACCTTTGGACCAATTCTAGAGACTACACAAGAGATGGGCCGACCCCATGCTCATCATTTTTTGGTTGGATCAGTGGTGCCATTGGGAGAGCCACCCAATCAAATGAACTTCATCTATGCTAGGCTGGATCAGCTTCCCACGTGAACACCCATGGATGAAGATGATGACGAACCATTCATAGTGAATGTTCGTTATCTATCCAACCCCGAATATGCCAGGCACATTTTTGAATTATATCATTGGCATGGGTACGACCTTGGTCTTTTTGAGCAAGGGTGTAGGACTCCGCTTGAGCCACATTATCAGTTGGCAACTGATAGGTTCGGGCTAGGATTACAAATACAAGGATAGGATGATTTACTTGCAGCATCATTAGATCACCTATACCTTAGTCTAGGGGATGATGTGGATTTCAACCCATATCACCCTGATCCTTCTACATTCCAGAGGGATAATCAGATGGTGTCTTACATCACCATAGCTCCACCCGAGTCATATCATGAAGATACCTTGGTGGATAGTGAGACCTCACCCGAAAATCAATTAGAGGATGAAGCTAAACCAGTTTATGAGGTAGTATCATATTTACGATGCTTATACCCAATTTTATCGAACAATGATGATAGTGATCAGGATGTGACTTACATGGGGCCACATTTTCTAGAGTATCCCATGCTAGTGGATAGTGGTGAAGGATTGTATTATGATAGTGACGACGAGGATAAAATGGAGAGAGCCTATCTAGGACCTCCTTACCTACGTCACCGTAATGCACCTTATATGGTTGAGGACATGCGTAGAGAGATCAATCTCAATCCTCGCCTTAGGGGAAGACCATCAAACTTCGATGTGATCTATCACATGGTGTTTCTCGACCTACCTATGTACATGGAGCTCATTGAGCCGAATGATCCAATATTGCAATCAATGCATAGAGAGGACCCAGTCATCCGTAGTCCACATAGAGAGGACCCATTTGTGCCCATGTCGTTAGAGCCAGATCTCGGGTATGAGGACTACATCGATTATGTAGAAGTTTGTCCATGTGGTCCTAGAGATCAATTCCATTCCATCAATATGGTCTCCATTGATTTGACCACTCCACTCTATAATCCAATAGATCCATCCAAGCCATTGTATCTGAATGTAGATGCTATCGATTAGGATCGTACTGACTCGCCTGTTGAGCCTAAATATTTCTTCCCTAATGAAGAAATGTTGCAACCATTTCATTTTGCACTAGGCTATGCTTATGATGTCTATCATGCTAAGGATGCTTCCAACATGGAACCTATAAACCCAATCGATGACATCCATTTGATCCCTACGCCTCATCATCTTGAGGAGGGATCGCATATGTCGATAGAGGAAACCTTCGATGTGGATATCAGTAATGATCCCACCAATCCAAGGAAGGTTAAATTTGGAGAGAGTCTCACTCCAGATGAGCGTGCCACCCTCATCCCTCTACTGAAAGAGAGACCTAATATTTTTTCTTGGACTTACAAAGATATGCCAGGTCTAGACCCAAAATTGGTTACCCATAACCTTTCACTAGATCTATCAAAGAAGCTAGTCAGGTAGAAGCTTAGAAAGATGCATCCAATAGTAGCCTTAATGGTGAAAGATGAACTACAAAAGTTGTTGGACGTAGAGTTTGTTATCTCCATCGACTATCCGGAATGGGTATCCAATATGGTGCCTATAGGAAAACCTGATGGAAGGATCCATATTTGTATGGATTTTAGAGACCTGAATAAGGCAACACCAAAGGATTCATTTTCATTGCCTAATATCGATGCTCTTGTAGATGCAACTGCAGGTCACGAAATGCTCTCCTTAATGGATGGTTTTTTTGGTTACAATAAAATTTGGATTAAGCCCAAAGACCAGCATAAAACCATATTTATAATGCCATGGGGAACATTTTGCTATAAAGTTATGCCATTTGGCCTCAAAAATGTTGGTGCCACATATCAGCGGGCCATGACATATATCTTTCATGACTATATGCATAAGATCCTAGAGGATTATATGGATGACTTGTTGGCCAAGTCATTACTACGTGCTGAGCATGCAGAGGTCCTGAAGAAGGTCTTCGATCGCCTGATAGACCATAATGTCAGGTTGAATCCTAAGAAGTGCGTATTTGGCGTAACTTTTGGTAAACTCTTAGGATTCATCATTTCAAAATGAGGCATCGAAGTTGACCCAACAAAGGTCAAGGCTATTCTAGAGATGCATCCCCCCACAAATATCAAAGAGCTAAGAAGCCTTCAAGGCAAGGTAGCATCGATAAAGTGATTTATCGCTCAATTATCGGATAAATGTCGACCCATGAATCGATTGCTACACAAGGGGGTCCCATTCAATTGGGATGAGGACTGTCGAGCAGCCTTTGCTGAAATAAAGCAATACCTGGCGACGTTGCCAGTACTAGCTCCACCAAGGCCAGATGTGCCATTTTTGCTATATATATCGATGATCGACTTTGCATTAGGGACCATGTTAGCCCAAAAGAACATGCAAGGCAAAGAGCAAGCCATATATTATATTAGTCGAACCTTGGTGAGTTACGAGCTAGGATATGCATATGTGGAGAAACTGTGTTTAGCAGTAGTGTTCGCTACAAAGAAATTATGACACTATATGCTAAGTCATACGACATATGTAATATCAAAACAAAATCCTTTGTAGTACATGATGAGCAAGACATATCATAACACACGTACTACGAAGTGGATCATGCTACTGATAGAATTTGATCTAGAATTCATAAGCCAAAAGTCCATTAAGGGACAAGTCATAGCTGATCAGTTAGCTGAGGCACCACTATCAAACAGTAGGCCTCTTACCATCGAGCTTTCGGATGATGCGGTCTTCATCGTATCCGAAGCTCCCGAACCCGAAGAACCAGAAAATAATGTTGATATGACCTTGTTCTTTGATGGTTCGAAGTGCGAGCAAGGGGGTGGTGCAAGAATAGTGTTTTTCACATTGCAAGGAGCTCCAATGCCCTTGTCATTTAAATTAGATTTTCCTTGCACCAACAACAACGTTGAATACGAAGCCCTAATTCTAGGCCTCCACACAGCCATCACCATGAACATTAAAATATTAAACATCTTTGGTGACTCCTTGCTCATAGTCAACCAAGTTAAGGGGCTCTTTCAGTGTCGATGTCCTATACTGAAAGCTTATAAAGATCTAGTTGTTACATATTTGGCTAAGTTGGAATGGTATGACATCGAGGCAATCCCTCATTCATCAAATAGGTTCATAGACACCATGGCATCTTTGGGATACTTAATCCCTCAAAATTCATCTATCGATTTCACTACCATTCATGTTAAAATGCTCTCGCATCCTACAACAGAGCGTGAAGCCTTTGATAATAAAATATCAGTCAACATGATTAGCATGGAACCAAAAGCTGAATGGTTCTGTAGAGCTGAAGACTTTCTAAAGAAGGCACCCTAGGGGTCATTAACCTCTTAGAGTCCGATGGGGAGTGGTACTACCATTCACCACAAGGTTGTTTCCTAGTCTGCATTTGCACATGTAGATACGTAGGGGGAGCAAGTCATCTTGGCAGTCGAAGATGAGGCTTATCAAAGCTGGATGTCACAAATCCAAGACTTCTTAAAACTTGGTCTGATCCCAGAGGGATTGTCGCATGCTGCAAGATGCACATTCAAGTAGAAAGTGACTAAATATGTCTTTCTAGGAGACATTTTGTACCGATGAGGTTACGATGGAGTTCTCCTTCATTGTCTAGAGCCCCAAGAGTCATCTTGGGTGATTTCACAAGCTCATGATGGTACATGCGGTGGCCATTTCAGTGGCATGGCCATCGTCAAGCGCATCCTTCGAATGGGTTATTATTGGCCCACTATGGAGAAGGATTGCAATGTGTATGTCAAGAAATGCATCAAATGTCAGCATCATGCTAATCTTACGCACTTGCCATCATAGGCCTTACAACCCATCCAAGCGGCTTGGCCATTTTCTCAATGGGGATTTGATCTCATCGATAAGATCTCTCCCTCATCATCGGGCTGACATACATTTATTATCATGGCTACTGAGTACTTTACAAAGTGGGTGGAAGCAATACCCTTAACAATGACCATTGGAGCTCGCATAGCAGAGTTTATACTCGAGCATATCATATGTCATTTTGGGATTCCATCCAAGATAGTTTCGGATAATGGAACATCATTCAAGAACAAAATTGTGAGAGCTTTGACGTCTAAGTATAGAATCAAACACAGTTTTGTGACTCCATACTATCCATAGGCAAATGGGCAGGTTGAAGCTTCAAATAAGACAATGGTTTCCATCTTGAAAAATATGGTACAAGAACACCACAAAGATTGGTATATCTAGCTACCCCTTGCATTATGGGCTTATAGGACTAGCATTCGGACACCCACTAGGGCAACTCCATTTTCACTAGTATATGGCACTGAGGCCATTATGCCCTTAGAGTTAGAAATTCCAATGCTGTGCATCGCATTGAAAGAGTTCATTGATGATGACACCGCACGACAAGCTCGACTGGATCAACTGACGTTGCTTGATGAACATCGTGTGAATGCCCTTGAGCATCTCTGTGTTTATCAAGAGTGACTAAAATGAGCTTACAATATCAAAGTCCATCAGAGAGACTTTGAAGTTGGGGATCTTGTCTTGAAAGAGAACCAACAAAACTCTAATTTACCACCTGATATGTGAGACAAATTCATGGCTAATTGGCTAGGACCCTATATCATATCTAAAAATATTGGTCTGGGTACCTATCACCTAACATCGCTAGGGGGTGTTGAAGAGCCTGAACCTCTCAACATCATCCATATTAAGGCATTCTATGCTTGAGAGTGTAGTAAAAGGCTCCAAGAGTTTCTTAAAACTGCTTGGTCAACCCCAAAGGCTCCAAGGGTTTGCTTAAAACTGCTTCGGTCAACCCAAAGGCTCTGAGGGTTTTCTAGAAACCACTCGATCATCCTAAAAAGCCCCAAACTCTTTTATGAGTAGTTTGGTCAATCAAAAGGCTCCAAGGGTTCCTAAAACTTGGTCAAAACAATTTCAAACCTAAAAGGCTCCAAGGGTTCCTAAAACCTCTTGGTCATCAAAAGGCCCCAAGGGTTTCTAAACACTCGCTTCATCATAAAAGGCTCCAAGATCCCTCATAAGTAGTTTGGTCAATCAAAAATCCCCAAAGGTGCTCATAATCCCTTTGGTCAATCCAAAAAGCTCCAAGGGTTCCTAAAAACCGCTTGGTCAATTTAAAGCTCCAAAGGCATTTTCTTTTCTTTAAAGGCTCCAAAGGCATGTACTCGCCATTTGGTCAAATATAAAGGCTCAAAATCCATAAAAATTAAAAAATCAATAAAATCCAAAAAAAATTGGTAAAGCATAAAATCCAAAAATATTTGCATTTGCATTATGCATTTTTACTTTGCATTCACACATGCATTTCATCATTGCATTGCATATAGGCATTCGTCATCCGTTGCATTCCATAGTAGAATGGATTGTGTTTGTCAGTATTACAAATGATACCACATTTGTGTTTTAATCATGTACCTCTACATTTATCATAATCCATCATTCATGTGAGTAATTATGTTTGTCAACACAACACCTATTGCTATGAAATATGTATATATACTAAAGTTTTCCAGTCACTCAACCATACCTAGTGGGTTTCTCAGATGTCCTAGAAAGCTTGCTTTGCTTTTGTAGATGAGGTCACTAGTTGTGATAGTACTTGGCATATCAAGATCCTATCACTAATTGAAACATTTAAAATCCTACTAAGATGAGGGAAGATGAAAGCTATGAAAGTGATCCTGGGTGTCTAGAGAGAAGGGTTTGATTACCTGCTTATCTTGCAAATAGTTCGGTCTAGAATGGTGAACCTTGGAAAAAGGACAAGATTTCCCCTACCCATACATTCCCTTGCTTACAAATAAAGGAGCAATATCCTAGAGTAACATCTCAGATCAACATCAAAGGTTGATACCCCACATTGATATCCTAAAATCGATATCCCAAATTGACATCTCAAAAGTCAAAACCCCCAAAGTTCAAATCAAAGATCAAATGAAGATCAAAAATCAAGTTCAAATTCAAATATAAAGTGACATAGTGAATCAAAAGCACTATATAAATCCCTTGCTCAAAGAAAAATGGGAATAAACAGTGATTTTTATCACTCAAAGTAAAACATGAAAAACAATGATTTTTATCACTACACATGAGCAAGTATCCCTATGAATAGAAAGAAAATAAGGGTGAGAACTTGAATCCTTGAATTGTTCACCATTCAAAGCCATAGAGTGAACCCCGATTGCAGCAATGGGTTGAAAGAGTCCCGCATACTTTCAGAGTAGTAGTTCTATTGGGTGATCCCCAAACGCAACAATGGGTTGAAAGAGTCCCAACTATTCTTGGAGGGGTAGTCCTGATCAATTTGCAAGATGAGCTAGCTTTAGGTGCCTGGGGTTGTCTAGCATTATAGTCCAATCAAGTCTAAAACAAGGATGATACGAACATAAGAGGAACCCGATCTCACATATGGGTTGGAAGAGTCTCGACTGACATCTGGGGTATGCCTATGGTCTATCTAAAAATACTCACATGCACACACAGGGATAATGAATAGTTGGGTCATTCATGATGAAAGCATCGTCCAACAAAAGCCTTGTACAGTTAGTATGGGACATTTGAGAAGTCTACTAGGGTGTTTGAGTCTCATGGAAAACCTCAAAAATCTCTCTAATAGCAAAAAAATAACAAATATCACAAACCATCAAAACTAAAAGTCATTTCAAATCATCAAACTACAAAGTATCTAATAAGTGATACATCATTACATTGAGCACAATCAAGATATAGGATAGATACCAGATGGATATCAAAAATGATATTTAGATGACCACTGACTATATTGTGCATATTTTTCAAAATTGCAAAAAGGAATATAGAGTGACATATTATATCATTTGCATCATACCACTGCATATCATTGCATTTCATATATGGGTGATTAATTGATTAAATTCTTGTAATGAGGATTTTCAATTACATTCATGATTTTTACAAATTATGTGGTGTCATCCATTAGATTGTTAAACACATATCGCATTCATTCCTTATGTTTTAAGTGATTAAAGCATACAGGTTCATTTACATTAGATTACCATCATGTAAATAAAGCATTACATACATTACACCAACATAGCGTGACATCATCACAAATTAAATGCATACAATAAAGTAAAATTAAATATGCATTTAAAAGTAAACATCGCATCCATATGCATCCATCATAAATAGCACATCTAAGCATCTAGATCACTGCATACCATCATCATCATAAATAAAATAGCTATCTAGTGCATGTCATCCATACATCACATCATATGAACATAGCATCAATATAAACATCTGCATCCATGTGCATAAACATAAACATAAAACATAAAAATGACAAGTACACATAATGAGCCAAAATGATCAAATATCATATAAATATGTGTATCAATGAGTACATAGAGGTATATCAAATGCCCATAGGCTACATCTGTGTAGGTCCTCGACCTTACACACAAAAATAGTACTACAAAATATCAGCAAGATATGTACTATACGAGGCCTGCACCCCCAGCCTGAGAGTCACCACCATCATCCCTACCATCCCTGTGGCTCCTGTGCGAGCTGGTGCCATGCGTACTAGAGGACCTATGTGTCCTCTCGATCCTGTGGGTCCTGTGGCTCGAACTCGTAGAAGAGTGCCCTATCGCCCTAGTCTTGGACCTACTCTGATGTGTATCTGAAGCATGAGGGTCCTCTGGGACCTACCCACCAATCAATATGATATAGCCCTCTAGCTGATCTATGTGGGCTACTCTACCTATGTGCCTCTCATTGCCCTCCTCCATGAGGGACTGTAATCATTGGATCTCTGCCATGGGATCATGACCACCTAGTAACAATGAGGATGGCATAGCTAGAGGTGGCATGACCATCTGAGATGATGAAGGATCTCCCCTATATAGCCTATACAAATCCCTCTTGATAGTAGCTGCACTCAATCATGCCTATGCTAGATCACGCTCACTAGTGAGCTCCCGAATATGTGTCTAAGCCATTGTAATCTAGGTCAAGAGATCCTCCCTATCTGTTATTGATTATTGTAGCTACCTCTCACCATGAGATAGCTTCACCTCCAATACGATGATAGATGTATCCCTATGTAAAAGTTATGTCTAGAGTCACCCAACCTGACTC
The DNA here is from genome assembly GCA_028583015.1 of Wollemia nobilis. Lineage (NCBI taxonomy): Eukaryota > Viridiplantae > Streptophyta > Pinopsida > Araucariales > Araucariaceae > Wollemia > Wollemia nobilis. Next base: position 23,919 of record JAQPPZ010000499.1, read on the forward strand.
TACAGATCAGCTACCTATGCCCGTAGCTGACCAATCTCACTATCGAGCGTTACCTCACCCTCATCCAGAGCCTCCTCCTCTATGTCCACCTAGGGGGCCTCCACTACTACGCCCCAGTCATCAGTCCTCTATCGAGTGTGGCATCCATGTGGATCTACCTCCACACCATCCTCACCCTCTATAGTGAATCCTCCAGCTAGCCGACCGAGGGGTCCCACCCCATGCCACTATATATCAACCCACCAGCCATCGTAATCTAGAGTGGTCCCTACCTCTCTAACCCCTAACTCCTAAAAAGCATCATCCTCCTCTCCCAGAGGAGTAACTGTAGGCCAAGTGAGGTCCCTCTCCAAGACCAGGCATCTATAGATGGTGGGCATCACCGAGATGTCCTACCTGATCCCAAACTGGTGGAGTACTCATGAGAAGTAGTGATACTCATGCCACTCGACCTTACGGTCGATAATCCACCTATCCATGCATGCTCAATGTAGGTATCTAGCTACCTCCTCCCACGTGGGGCAATCCATATAGGGGCACCACTCTACATCATCTGAGCGGAGTTGGGCAAACCAACCAATGTAATATGTCAAGTCTCCGACATGTGATCTGCTCCAGAATCCCTCCTACTCCCAAGGCCAGTAGGTGGCATAGCACTGATGCTCATCATCAATCATAGTAATCCATAGGGGTAGCTCCACGGGGTGCTCTATCCTGATGTGCTACCAACCCCATATCTACAATAGGAGGCTGCAACCTATGCCAACCCTGCTCCGGTGGGTGATCTAGAAGAGCTCATGGTATAACTATGCAAGTAGAGCACTCCCCCAGGATAGGATGATTGGCTCCTCCATCGAGCTAGCCATAACTAGGTGGATGCAAGCTAGGAGGTTCCAAGGGAACCTCACTCCTAAAGAGTCCGATAGGGCAACCCAGATCACTAAATGCATAAACACGGCCTCTCACCATGAGAAGACCTATGCCTCATACCAGTCCTGGACATGGATGCCACCATGGTCGATGGAGCCTTGTGCCTCCACGCTTCGACCTCTGAAGACGGCATCAAATATGGCCTTCCTCACCATGAATGGAGAGGCAGTGATGGGCAGACCATCAATGGGTAGCCAAAATATATGGTACACGTCCTCGAGTGTAACCATCATTTCACCTATGGGTAGGTGAAATGTATTGGTCCATGCATCCCAACGATGGGCCAAAGTAGTCAAGTAAGCCTGGTCTACCCGGATGGGTGGGAGATATAGGATATACCCAAAACCAATAGCTCCAAACCACTCCCGCTCAAAGTCAAACAACAGTGGGCGTAGGTTGCAAAGGAGATCGGTCTCCCTCACTCTATTAGTCAAATACTGGATAAAAAGAATAAAGGAAAAGTGAAAAACATTTAAAAACACTGTAAAAATCAACCTAAAAATTATAAAATTTCCTAAACATCCAATAACATGCATCAAAATGAGAAAAACCTTCAAAAAAAATTGAAAATTTTGTCAAATTTGGGCATCGCGGGTCAAAGTCGCGGCCAGCCCAACGATCAAAAATATGACCGTTGGATTTTAAACCTCACCACGGCTGACAACCCGGCCCCCAATCTGCCAATTGGGGACCATGACTGCCACCCGTGGCTAGCGAATGAAACCCTAAATGGGTTCGTTCGTGCCCTAAAAACCTAAAAATTTAAAAATCCCCCCTAGCTATCCTAAGCTAAATCCTAACCTAATGTGGGGTTCGTTACCAACAATTTAGTGTGATTCATGTACCGATTAATTAGTGAGATTCATTTTAACCGGAAATCAAATGCAAGGTCTCGGTTCATGAGTTACCTTTGAGCCCCTGGCTCTCCCGTTGGTCGATGCTTCCCCTTGGTCCGCCATAAGGTGTGAGGTTAGGTAGTCGGTTTGAGTTTTAGCAGCGCTTCGGGTTAGTTTTTAAAAGTTTTACCTCCAGAGCTCCTAGGTTGCTTGATTAGTGTAGGTGAAAATGACACTTTTTCCCAAAAGGGGCCCCTTTTATAGCTTTTCTAATTCACGTCGGGCCATGGCTGACACGCGCGGTCCACGAATTAGGGTTTTCCGACCGTGGGTTTTGACCGCGATGAGAAAAATGGCCCACAGGGGAGAGCCGTGGTTAGAAAATTAAATGTAATTTCCTTAATTTCCCAAGAGGAAAGCTCCTAGGTGGCATTTTAAATAGCCCAACTAAACCTAAAAAATTCAAAAACTTCAAAAGTAACAAAAAAAATCAAATAATCCAAAAGCCAAATGCACCTCGTATTCAACTATTTACCCTAGACACTTGGCGGTTGCAGTGACTGACGCTCCATGCAATCCGACGAGATGAGTAAATAACCATAAGGACATTTGGGGTAAAATTGTCATCGTTGATTTGATATGCTTCTTTTCAATCCCGAAGAAGGCCTTCAAGGCTGGACCGCTCCACGGGAACGAGGCATTTCATGTCATTTCTCCTATGACATATTTTCAGCAAATCATCGACAAATTGATTCAACATACATCTAATTGGCATTGTATCATTTTGATTCCCTAAGAAGGCTATTGCAGCCCGACCGCTCCATGGGATAGGAATGTGCAATTACTATTAATAGTTGCAATCATAAGCTGAACTAGGCCTAGCCAAGTAATTAAATGCTAAAATTCTAAGTTTGTTCAGATCATTCATAATGGTCAAGCGACCTCGTCGCTTCATTCATTGTCATTACCCTCATCGACTCATCACTTGAGGGGGTAGTCATAATATCAAATCATAATCAAAATCAACAGAAGATCCTTGAAATCGTAGATCCCTTGATCTTGTCAAAATTGCGTTCGTCCTTGCGAATCATTGTCAACAACTATCATAAGCTTACCCCTTTGCTTGGGGAAAATAGCAAATATGATAGTTAGTTTGTAGCTCTCCTCCTTTCGGTTATATAGGCCTAACTCCTATTGTAGCACCAAAGCTACCCGAATGCCTGACGACGAGTGCAAGCTCTATCAAATGTAAGCCTTTCACCTAGTTGGAAGCAATGATTCTAGGATGCGCATCCTTTTGCTGGACCTGGGGCATCTAATGTTGATCAGATCAATGATCATCATTCAACCTATGACACCATTTTAGGAGGTCTATTTTTGCTCAGCGTTGTTCGATCTCACAACGCATCTCAAAAGGGGCATCTATAGACACCTAAAATGCATCATGTCGATGGTGACTACTCATATGGGACATGCTACAAGACCATATGGAAGACCTTTGGACAAATCCAAGGTATAGCAATGGTTTTTACCACTCAATTGGGCATTTTGTGCCTAGTCAGTACTAGCCATGACTGATAGTTGTGGCCCCCAATCTATCAATTGGGGACCGTGGCTAACACCTGTGGTTAGTAGTGTTGGCCATGGATGACACCCATGGTCAGGACTAAAGTTTATTTGGCCTTCATCCGACCCCAAAAGTTGGTTGCAATGGCCAATTGGTTGCAGATTGGAGCGGTTTGAGCGAGGAAGGGTCCAGAACCTTCCATCCAACAGACTCAACTGCCCAATCTTGATCTTGGCTTCATGAGGAAGCCACCCCTAGCCCTTGGGTAATCCTATAAGTACCCCTTCAAATTAGGGCAAAGATATCATGAAGTTGTTGGAGATTAGAGCAGTGAAGCCCTGTTGAATTGTATACTCACTTGAGTGTATTGAGAGAGATTTGTTGCCAATTCCTTTGCTAATTCATCAAGCATCATGTCAACTTGTGTCATGGATGCCCTAAGGAGCTAGAATGCCAAGAAATGTGAATCCAGGAAAACGGAGGCCCAATTGAGGAATTCAACCACCAAACCTATCAGAGGACACAGAGGCGACCCTTGACCATCAATTTGGCAAGGCAGATCATAGAGGAAGCCCTAATTCTGAGGGTAAATCTATTCAGAGCCTCGCCACGGCTGTCAACCATGGGCTACAGTGTTGACCACATCTCAGACCCATGGTGAGCAAATGGCCATAGATCTCCTTGTTTTCTTTCTTGCAAATTAATTAGTTAGATCATGTTAGGCTTAATATAGGTTCAATTAGTGTTTTAGAGACATATGACCAGTTGGATTAAGCATTTGAAGTAGGTTTACTTTCATGTTGTCAATTTGATAATTAGTGTAATTGTGGCTTGTTTCATGCACCTTTGCTTCCTATTTGTTAACTAATCCAGTAGATAGATAATACATGTTTTCTTGAATATGCTTAATGATCACATTTCATGATTAACATAGGTTTACCATGCTTTACTCATTTTCTTGATTATATGCTTGTCATGGCATCCTCTTGTGAAACTTCCTTAAAAGACCTCATCAAGAGAGGTTACCTTTGCTTTTGACGTGTTATTGTTGTTTCTTGATCGCAGGGAACAAATATCGAAGGAGATTCAATCATCCAATTCCTTCCTCAACGCGAAGAAGAGGGTCAACTCCACCCTAGAGCAGTTCGTGTCACCCTAGAAGGCCTTTGATTTGCATCTATCCTAGAAAGGGATTAGATATATTGTAATTGAAGTATCAAAAGGGTATCCCTAAGAGGGATTGATTTGTAAAAGAGAATGAATTGGTTCAAAGAGGAATAAAATATGCATTTCATTTAATTCCTTTCGTCTTTGTCAATTTGTGTATGAATGCCTAGTTTTACTTCATTTTAGCAATTGCAATATCAGGTGAAGCCTTTTTGGTGGTTACAATTTTATAACATTACATCCATTACTCATGATACTTATAGTCGAGGGTACACATATTTTTATACAATGTTTCATAGCTTTGTATTCCATTGTAATAAAAATGGAAGGTCACCTTGATGGAAATATAATGGTTTACCTTCCATGAGTTAGAAGGTCACATATCTAGAAATAAGATGGTTCACCTTCCATGATTTACAAAGTGAAAATTGCATACAAATAACTTATACTTTTTTTTATCCTCAAGTGATGTGACAACTTGACTAGAGATGCATTTTGGCAATGAATGTTTAAAAAAATGTACTATTTTTATTAACTATTTTATTTTACATGTTGAAGCCTATGAATATCAATTTTTGAAAAAGTGTTGTACTATTAAAAATTTATTGTTCTATCTTTAAGATTTCTAATGTGTTTTGAACTAATCAACAAGAAATATCAAGCACAAAGTAATGCCCCATCGAGGTGGTTAGGATCAAAAAATAGGATTTCAGGCATAAATCCATGCCCCAATAATATCACATGCCTAGATAATTCATACTGGCTTAAAAAGCAATGGCCCCCATTGCACTAAATTTTAATATTATGTGCAAAAACTATTTGTTTATTTGATTCCTTGTAATCCATTACCCTTGGTGATCAATTTGGCCTACCTTAACCAATGTGCACATCTAAATGGACTACGTTCTAGTGGTCTTAGTCCATGTATCAACAATATGATCATCCTTCACTAGTTTGAGAGAGTTATGTAGAGCTTTATTATAGCCATATTGGATATAGGGAAGACTCTCATCCCATGTGTGTATATGCTATTGATTATACATTTGGAGATGTACAATCAATACATTTACAACTTTGTCTGAAAATCATTCTATGGATGGAAGGCTGTGGACATGGTCATCTTGGTGCCGACCATGGTCCATAGGTGGACCAAAAATGCTTAGAAATTTGCTATCCCTATTAGAGATAATGAACTTTAGCAAACTAAAGTTAATCCACCCATGTTGAAATAGAGTTTAGTAATCTCCTTAGCTAAAATAGATTTCTTTAAAGATATTGTGATAGTTATTTTTGAAAATTTACTAGCTCCTATAAAAATATAATAATTACCATGCTTAGATGTGGGCTCACTTAAGAGAAAATTCATGGATATGTATTCCCAAGGCTTGGTTGTCATTGACAATGGTGTATACACTCCATGTGTCTTATTTTTTAGTTTGACAACAACATAAGGGGTTCATGACATGATGTACCTCTCGACATCATTCCTCATCTTGGGCCAATATAAATACTTTTGGAGAACTATTCATATTTTCTTCACCCCAATGTGACATGCTACATTGTTTAAATATGTTTTCTAAATCATCTCTGAGCACTCACTAGATAGTACACAAATATGTCCCATATGATAGAAGAGGTTATCTTGTAAATAAAAATTTAAAATATGCTTACCCACACAATGATCTCATGTATCTATAAATCATAATTAGCTTCAAATGAGAATATCCATGCTCACATGAATCAATAATGATAGTTTTATGATTAGAGTTCATCTCAAATAATTTACTGCTAAATTGGGTCTTCCTTTCTTATGCCTAATGATAAAATGAAATTTCCATAGATATGTGGCACACTTTTTATGTCTTTTATTTCTTAGCTTGCTATGGATATGAAGGAACTCTAGAGGTCTATGATCTATATGAATGATTTTTTTAAACTAATATGTATTGCCTCTACTATTTATACACTTGGACAATGACATAGATCTATTTATCATGTGTCGTATTTCCAAACTATTTCTTTGAAATATCACTACGATAGGTAATTAGATGCCCATGTTGTGTGAGACCAACTCCTAATACATACTCTAATGCATCAATCATTATCTCAAAAATTTATTGCATATCTAGTAGCGAAATTATAGTTTCTAAATATAATTGGTCCTTTAGGTTCTCAAATATCCTTTGTTGTGTATCTCCCCAATGGAACTTGGATTTAGCACATTCTTTGGCCACTTGATATAGTGTCCAAGCAATATGTGAAAGCCCTAGTATAAAATATTTGATATAAATTGAAAAGACCCCAAATTTGTGATGTTCTATTAGAGTCTTTAGATCAAGTCAATCTCTAATTACTTAAATCTTCTCAGTGTCAACATGAACTCCTCATTTATCAACAATGTGCCCAAGATCCTGAATCTTTGTCATTCAAATGAATGCTTCTCTAATTTAACATATAATTTGTTTCTTTGAAGAGTCTAAAGTACCTATTAAACATTCTATAGGGGTTCCTCCCATGTCTTATTATAGATGATAATATCATCTAGGTAGGCTACAAAAAATGATTTGGTGTAAGGATGTAGGTCATCTACCATCCTCATGAATGTGACAAGTGCATTTGTCAAGCCTAAAGGAATAACCAACCATTTAACAAATAATCCTTGGATTTGAATACTATCTTTCACACATTAGTGGGATCAATGGGTATTTGATGAGAGTTGGACCTAAGGTCAATTTCAGTGAAGAATATTACACCATGGAACTGGTCTAAAAATTTATTCAAATATTTGTACTTAATAAAAAGCCTCTTTGCATTTCATCTTTCTTCAAAACCAAGACAATTAGACTGCCATATGGTGAAGCACTTCATATAATGTGCCCTTTTAAATCAATTCTTGGATCTAACTCTTGATATCATCATTTCAATAACTAATCTATGATGCATAAGTACATTAGATAAATAAGGACCAAGAATTAAATTAATGGAATGAATTACCTCACATTTAAGTGACATACCAATTAGTGGCTTCAAAAAGTCATCATGGTTTGCTACATTCTAGTCCATTTGCCTCTATAATGTAGATCTTATGATCGATATTGCTTTATGGCTTGATCATCAACAAAAAAGTGTATAATTAAGATATTAATAGAACGGAAAGACATATAAAGACATCATAGATAAGCACATTATACGTAGGATACTTGTAGACATTGAAATAAGAACACTAAAAGAAAAAATAAGAATCACATTTATGGTCAAATGAATGATCTCATGATGCATAAATACCCAAACTATAAGTGTCCCTACGTAAATGGAAGTACCTTATCAAATATCACATCATATCAAATGATGATATTATGGAAAGAAGAAAAATATCTACATTAGTGTTGTAGGAAGTTAGCACTCAAATCCAATCCCTGGCTATCAATGAAGTAAGAAAAACATGTTTTAGCCTATATTGTGGTTTATGAATGATTATGTTGTTTTTATCAATAAAGAAGAAATTGAAGATGACTTAAGCACTAGCATAGATGAATATTTTTAGTGCAAGTATAAATTATTTCATTTAATGGATAATTGTTTTAGACTCACATGGTGGACTATACTCAAGCTTAATGCTTAATTTCATGGTAATAAGAATGATGTGTTATAAATCTCTCTTCTCATTAACAATACAACATTCACCAATATGCAAAAATATCAAACATGCATCCACAAATAAATTCCACAATAAAATAGAGATAGATAATACCTTTGAGGTAGAGCAACACCAAAAATACTCCTTAAGAAAGGAATCACTCCACAAGATCTTTAGCTCCACAAGCCAAGACTACTATAAATAATACTTCATATGATTGTATTTAAAATTAGGGGTACATTTTTCTTTATACAAGAATATAATGGTTCAATTTCCATGAGTTAGAAGTTCACCCATGTGGTGATTCACCTTCCATGAGTTACAAAGTGCATAATATTATAATATGAAACTATGTTAAACATTATATAATTTTATGTGTGACCCATGCCATAATACAATACTATATTATATCCATTTTTTTATATACTTAGGTACCTAACATTCCATCCTTCTTAAAAAATATTTTTATCCTCAAAACATATAAAAAACTAAATAATAAGATCTTCTAAGCAATGTTGAAAATTGATACCAATCTTGATTATTCCTCCATCCAAATGAAATCTTGATTGATGGTAGTTTGTGATGATGTCAAATCACCCTTGTGCCACTTGTATATCCATAATTAATCCTTGGGTTCCTTATATGTCCATCATAGCTCCTCTGATTCTCTTTGCCATATCTCCATGGTGGTGTGGATGGTGATATACCCCAACCTTAGCCCAATGTTCTACCTTCTTTGATTCTTCAACATTGTTTGCATCTACTTTTTGTTTATCCTTTGCTTTTGCTTCTTCTTTGATTACTGGCTCCTCATTTGATGCTACATTCCAAACATAGCATCGGCTATGTTTTCCAAATGATATAAATTTTAATATATATAGTAATTTAATTTTTATTTTTGATATCTATCATCTCATATTTTATCTATTCATCTGGGCCATTCACAAGGCCTTCAAGGTCGGGACGTGCCCACCTTGAGTGGCGAATCACTTTCATTCTGTTATTTGCAATACTGACTTATTTTTTTATCATTTTTTTTTGCTCATATATATTGGCTTCGGAGTTATTGCATTATATTATTGAGTTAGTACAACAGAGAGGATTTATTTCTCTCCAAGTGGTATCAAATTCTTGTTGATCTTCGGGTGAGCGCCATTGAGTGCTTTACATACATCCAGCTTCCAAAGTTATGACTCTAGAAATAGTCCCTCATGACATACAAAAATCAACCTAATCAACCTCCTTGCAGTGATATACCCACACCCAACGATTCACCAAGGGAAAGGAGTTCTTCGTGGATAGGGATACAGGCATCATGGTTTTAAGTCCTCACCATCAGACAAACAAAACAACACAAGCTAAATACCACTCGAGCCAAATCAAGAAATTGTAGAACAATGAAAATAACACTCAGTTGAATACAACATCGGGGGTTTTAGAAAACAAGATTAAGTTGTGACTAATTCTGAGTTGCATCTGGCATCGAATGACTGAAATACTCGCACAATCACAAGAGAAATAATGCACAATACATTCACGCACATTCGTGAATGTCTTGTCCAATCACATTGCAAAAAAAACGTCGATTAAACCATAAACCTAAGGTATGACGTAAATAATTTATGGGTGACATCATTTAAAATTTATACCTCATTTTACATATCGCACATTTGTCCCACACGAAGTGTGTGGTATCCAGGGAAGGGTTTAAAAGTATTTCGGCACTCATAGTTGGGTGTGACTTAGGTCACATAGCCGTCTCTCTGCGTGTGTGAGTTGTTTTGGACATTTGGGTGATTTGTGTCATGCATGGTGTTCTCTTTTTTTGGTTCATACATATTCTCGTGTTATAGTTTGTCTCATTTGTCTTCTTCGAGTTGTCGTGTTTCGTCTTTCATCTCGCTTGTCTTATCGTTTCGTGTCCCACGTGTCCTATCCTCTCTGTGTCTTGTGTAAACATTTTCTTGTCATGTTTATTCTCACCTTTAGTTTCGATCACGTTAATATCTTGGTGTTCCTGTTTGGTAACTTTTGTGTCAGCCCTATTCTCGTTGTCAGTATCAGTCCTGTCCTTGCTGTCAGTCTCCCAGTGTCTGGTCTGTCAGTCAGGTTAGCCGCATCACCAGTCTCTAGATGTCTTCGTTGTCCTTGTTGTCTTTGTGTCTATTGTCCCCAATTCCAGTGTCCTCGCATCTTGTTTTTGGTCAAAGGGTCACACAATAGTTGTTTAGTCAATCGCATTTGTGAACAATCGTTGTCAAAAATTTTGCTAGTCCAAAGTTGTCGAAAAATTGTTGGTGAAAGGTTGTCAAAAAATTGTTAGTCAAAAGTTGTCAAAAAAGTTACTACTAAAAAAATTTTAAGGAGAGCTAAAATTCAATTCTGCGTCATAGTTGGAGTGACAATTAGGTGAAATATAAGCCAAATTTGTAGGCAATTTAACAATTTTTTGTAGAAAATTGAAGTTCAACGACTCCTACGTAGGAGATTTTAGAAGGTGCATGAGAAGAAGTTGGACCAAAGGATCTGACAGTCGACTATCAAGCTCGAAAAATCCCAAAAATAACACAAGAAGAGCTCATCAAAGCCAAGGTACAAAAAATTCTCCTTCTCCTTTCAAAATTGGTAGTTTTAATCCGAGTCATCCAGTGGTCAGCCCAATGGCATCCAATACCTCTCCCGATTCCGCACAATAAAACGTCATCCAAGTAGAAAGTAATCATCCATTGATCAATGATGGTGTGTTAAAGGATTTAATATTAAATCTTCAGATTATGACTGCAAGCTTCAACGCATCTAGGAAACTGCCCCAACCAAATACTTCTAGTTCCAATCACTAGAGTATGGACGTCTACTATGACGACTATACACACCATATAGGTCAAAATAGTCAGTCCCTAAATCAGAATGGTCACCAAAATATTGAGGATGGGGGTAATGAAGCAAATATGGAGCAACAAAGAGGTTTTAACAAACCTTATCAAAATAAACCATAGATAGAGGAGTAACGAGGAACAATATAGAAATAATGTTCACTCCAAATCAAGAGGTCCAACTGGAGTCAATTATCCACGTTTTGACATGCCTACCTTTGAAGGCCGAGATCCACATGGGTGTATTGCAAAAATGGAACGCATCTTAGAATTCTACAAATTCCTGGAAGGGGACAAAGTCCCTTTTGCAGCAACCAAATTCGGCACTAAAGCTTACAGTGGTTTACATGGTATAAACATGAGGATCCCTAGTATGCATTATATTGAGATACTTTCAAAAAATCCTTCCTTCATAGATTCAACAAAGGTCTCACAGGTTCATACATAGTATTATTGTTGTCACTTAAGCAAACAGGATCAGTAGGGGACTATATTTCAAAATTCACCAGTATGCTTCACTATGCACAAGACCTACAATAGGACGTGGTAGTAGCGACTTTTTGAAATGGGTTAAAAGCACATATTAAAGTTGAAGTAGACCTACACAATCCATCCAAGTTGTATGAGTGTATAAGGATTATTGATTTAGCAGAGACAAAGGTGCACGTAGGCCCATCCACACGATGTGATTCATATGGACAACCTCCATTCCGCAACAACTCTTTTCGTAGAAATGATCAACCGTCATGGTACTTCTACTACAAATGTCACACTCATCATCAAAAAGATGAAGCATGTACACCACGATAAAACTTTTAGATTGAATATACTGATAAGGAAGAAGAAGAAATAGAGGAGTACGATGCACCTGAGGATCTCCTAGTTGAGGACCAAAATGAACACAATGAAGTTATCGCTGAGGAGGATACCATGACTATTTCAGTACATGCTCTTATCGGGTTATCCTCTCACCATACAATTAAGTTGGCAGGTTTCATTCAAAAATAGAGGGTAAAAATATTAATTGATTCTAGAAGTACTCACAACTTCATTGATGCAAAACTTGCAAGGACATTGGGATTGCACATCTTCTCTTCTAGTCAATATTGGTTTCAAGTCAGAACTGCAAGCAGGGAAATTTATCAATGTCTATGTAAGACATCTTTAGTTTCATTACAAATGGGTACGTATACATGGCAAGGTCCTATTTTTGTTATGGAATTAGGAAATTTGGAAGTTATTTTAGGCATTGCATAGATGGAACAATTGGAAACCACAATAGTTTTTAACCACAAACATCACTTTGTCGAATGGCAAGCCAATGGGAGGACTATTCATCTTCAAGGACTACCCACACCTCCATCAAAATTTGTAAGTTCACATTGCATGGAAAAGATATTAAGAAAATATGGTGGGGGATTAGTAGCCTGAATCAATTGCATAGAGAAATTAGACCAAGATATACCTGAAATCAAAGAAGACAATCTTCAAATCATTATGGCTAACTATGGGGAGGTTTTTCAAGAACCAAAAGGACTAACTCCTAAAATATCTCATGACCATGCCATACATCTAGTGCTTGGTAGTCTTCCACCCAATGGTCATTCGTACTGTTATCCCCTACCCCAGAAAACATAAATTGAGAATATTGTCCAAGATCTATTAGACCATGGTTTCATATGTCATAGCACTAGCCCTTACTCCTCACCAGTAGCCTTAGCTCATCGAAAAGATAATTCTTGGCATATGTGTCCTGATTTTCACCCTCTCAACAAAATACTTGATGAACTACACGGTACCAAATTAGACTTACATTCAGGGTTTCACCAAATCCGAGTTAGGGAAGAAGATATTCCCAAAAAACCTTTTCAAACTCATGAAGGTCATTATGAATTCTTAGTCATGCCCTTTGGTCTCACTAATGCACCATCTACATTCCAGAGTCTCATGAACCAGGTGTTTCATCCGTTCCTACAAAAATTTGTTCTAGTCTTCTTTGATGACATACTCATCTATAGTAAATCATGGAAAGATCACTTAGTACATGTGGACAGAGTTCTCCATATCCTACACAATAAAAAGTTGTTTGTAAAACGATCTAAATGCTCCTTTGGTGTTCAAGAATTTGAGTACCTTAGTCATATAGTATCTCAGTTAGGGGTTAAGGTAGACCCCAATAAGATTAAGGTAATACAAGATTGGCCCTTGCCTAAAACCACAATAAACTTCATGGTTTTTGGGTCTCACTGGCTATTACCACAAATTTATGCATAACTATGGTAAAATTACGAGTCCTATCACGACTCTTACCAAGAAGGATGCTTTTAAATGGTCAGAAGTAGCTACCAAATCCTTCGAGGCTCTCAAGGAGGCAATGTGTACAACTCTAGTTTTGGCTACTTTAGATTTTCAAAAACCATTTGTCATTGAATGCGATGCCTCAAGAATAGGTATTGGTGTAGTGCTAATGCAGGAGGGTCATCCCTTGGCATTTGAAAGTAAATAACTTTCAGGGAAGAATTTAGGTAGATCTACTTATGAAAAAGAGATGTTGGCTATTCTACACACAGTGGAAAAATGGAGGTATTACTTACTCAATAGCCATTTTATTATTAAAACTGATCACAACAGTCTCAAGCACTTTCTGGAACAAAGGTTTTCTTATCCCGAACAAAATAAGTAGTTGGCTAAATTGTTGGGATATGATTTTGTGATTGAATATAAGAAAGGTAAATAAAATGTGGCAGCTGATGCATTAACTAGAAAATACGAAGATAAAGTAGTCATTAATGCCATTTCAGGACCATGTTCACAGTGGGTGTCTTAGTTGCACGAAAAATGGTTATCCAACGATGAAACAACTCAAATAATTCAAGAATTATCTATGGGTTCCTCTAAATACCCTCTTTTCACATATGATGACCAAATATTATGTAAGAAGATTCGCATTTACATCCCTCACAATTCACCAATCAAAGCACAGATTCTAGAGGATTCACATGCTTCTCCATCAACAAGACATTTAGGATTTCTAAAAACTTACATGTCAGTTAAACAATATTTTTGTTGGAAGGGATTAAAAGCAAAGGTCAAGCAATGGGTAGTCGAATGTGAAGTGTGCCAACGTAATAAGGGAGAAACAGTAAAATCACCAGGGTTGCTTCAATCGTTACCTATTTTGGATCACCAGTGGGAACATATTTCCATAGATTTTATAGGTCTTCCTAAGTCGAAAGGTAAAACAATAATTTTCATGGTAGTTGATTACATTTCTAAATATGCTCACTTTCAGGCTTTACAACATCCATTTTCGACAAGCAAAGTGGCCAAGGTATTTATGGATTCAATTTTTAAATTACATGAAATGCCCAAAAATAGTGTAAGTGATCGTGATCCCATATTTACTAGCTGGTGATATTCTTGAGACTTTTACCCCCACTACTCTAGCTTGTGGATCTCTCTCCATAGGAGACCTCTATCCCCACTGCACTGATTTATGGATATCTATCCACTGGAGATTACTGTCTTATTTGCTCTATCACCTCCAAAGCCTACTCTCAAATCTATCTCAAATCTACACCAAACTATGTCCCAAGTCTAGCACAAATCTACTCTAACTCTGCTCACAAATCTGCACCAAAATCTATCTCAAATCTACCCCAAACCTTAACACAAATCTTGATCAAATCAGCAATCAAACCTACTCTCAAATCTACTCAAATATACCTCAAACCTTAACACAAAGCTTAATCAAATCAACAACCAAACCTGCTATCAACTATCTCAAATCTGCCTCAAGCCTTAACACAAATCTTGAATAGATCAACAATCAAACCTACTCTCAATTCTATCTCAAGCTTGTCCTTAAGCCTTCTCAAAACTACCTTCAAGCCTTCTCAAAGACTTGCTCAAATCTACCTTAATATTGCTCACTTAACCTGCTCAAATATTTCTAAAATTTACACACAAACAAAGCTTATATATTTTTCATAAATGCTTTCTTCAAACATATATATTATACTCATAATTTGTTTAACCTTTCGAACATATAGAGAATTATGTACACTATCAAAATCCCAATATGTTCTTCACATTCACAAATCTTGCATTCAACTAATCCAATATTTATCTCTTGCAAAATCCTTTTCAAAACAAATCAACAAGTATATATCTTGCTTCACAAAACTGGTCTATATTTCTTGCAAATTTTCTCTCAAAGATCAATCACACTCATGCACAATTTCCCTTCACAAAATTAATCTCAACTACTTCCACAATATCTCTCAAACCAATGTTTAAAATATTTCACAAAGATGCACTAACTTGTCTTCAACCCTAGCACAAGTAGTTCACAATATCTAGCACAAATGTCTTAACCTCTTTCAATAATAGAAGCATAGATTGTTCTTAAATTCTATCCCAAATGTTTCCAAAACATTCAACAATGAAGCACAAATCCTAACTTGAATATTTCCAACAATGCTTATCAAACAATCATTTTATCTCCACCTTATGATCCAGAAAACCTTCACTTCAACAAACACTTTAAACAAGGAGTGATGTGCCCATACCTCTTAATTTATTTGAAGATAATATGACCTTAAACCCTGTTTCACAATCAACCAATCCTTCTTGTGCCACTTCAAGGGTTAGATAGCAAGATTCTATTTCAAAATATCCACATGAATTTTTCCTCAAAAAGGTGCTCAATGAAATCTGAAAATAATGTTCTAGGACTCTTCTTTTGTTCTCAAGGATAATGCATTAAAGCTCAACAAAACCCTCTCAAAAAATTTCTTTTCATAAAGCAAGAATTACAAAAAATAAAATCATATTTTACACCTTTTATCTCCCACTTTCATAAAATAATTTCTAATCCACTTTAATGTCCAAGAAAAAATATTTACAATTTTAAATAAACCATTTACACCTTATCACTCCAACCTTTGCATATATAAAATAAATGACATCAATACCCTTAAATATTATGCAAAAATTAGTTTCCTCTTATACCTCCTATATGCCAAGACTATACACCAAATCACATCCGCCAAACACCAAGCATAGCCAACATTAATCAAATTAGAGCATACCTTATAAAAATTAATCTCCTTGCTAGCGCAGATGGGAATCGACCCTCTGACCTCAAACTCCTAAGTGCAACGCTCGACCATTTATGCTAGCCAAGCAGTTGAGACCTAACACGCGGCCTCCACCCTTTATCTCTTGCCACGTCTACCAAAAAAGATAAAATGCTTGAAAACTAGCACTAGGAAGAATCGAACCGTGAACCTCTTCCCCACTATACCTTAGCACGAGATGAGTTGCCACTGGGCCACCCTGGCGGATGACATCAATACACAAACAAATGCAATTTGTTTGTTTTGCTATGCGCTTACTAAAACCAATCATTGTCCTCTCTTTTTATTCATTGTTGCTCTATGCATAGGGTACACAAATCGATTGAAGGTCTTTCCAAAGCATTGAGGGGGTATCAATATGTTTTATACATGCTTTAAACGATGTTGGCCCTCCTTTGAATCATGCTCTAAAATTAAAGGTCAACCCTTCTTGACTTTTAAAAAGAATAATTTAATTTTTCTTTGGCGCCTTGAAATATTAGACTTAGGGTTTATAATATTTTAAAAAGTATTATAATAAACCCTTTTATTTGCCTTGGGTCTTTTTCACCGATTAGTAAACTTAGACTTTCCTTTGCAAATTGGAAACCCCCTTGGGTTTTTATTTACCAAATAAAACCTTTGTCACTATCAAGCTTCCTTAATAATATTTAAATATTAAAATTTAAACATTACAATCCTTTTGAAGAATTCTCTTTGCTTACTTTCTTAACCATGGAAAATATTTTGTCTTTGCCACCATCAAATATTTATCTTTTACCTCATCTTTTCTTGTTGCCATATTGCCTTAGACCCTTAGAAAAATACCATCAACTTATGACATCAATCCTTTGACGTCAATGACAACTCAACATACTCAAATTTCCAACACCCCTATAATTGCTTCATGTTTTTCTTACACTAAGAAATATCTTGTAATGTTATATTCTTGTACCATAACTTCATGAACTTCTTTTGCACATTAATATTAATAGGATCCAAAGAATATAACCAAGGATAACCAAGAACAATATCCATATCACCCATCTCAACAACATAGAAATCTAAATGCAAAACATATTTATCCATGACGATCTTCAAATCTTTAAAAATTTGAACATCCTCACCCTTAAGCTTTATGTTTTTAATTTTTTTTTTTGGAACCTGCAAACTATTAGCCAAGTCCCTACTGGTGAAGTTATTTTTTCTACTAGGATTTATAGAGATGATAAAATTTTTATTTTGAATGCAACCATGAACTTTCAAAATAAATTTTTTATATTCTAACTATTGTTTTTTCTACCAAACACCAAAGATGTGCTTTCTTTTGCTTGCATAATGCAACTTTAAGTTCTTCATTGTGTGTATATATATTTATGAGAATTCACAAATTTTGAAAATAAAAAATAAGCTTCCCCTCTCAAGTAATTCCAAATCTTCAATTTCCATTCTATCTTGGAAATTTTTTAAGAATGCTTTTTTCACTTCATGAACCATTCCCCAACATCACTATAATATTTTCCAGTGAATATATGTAAGTCCATTACCTCAAACCATTTTTTTCCAAAGTTGCAAGGGTTTCAAATTATTGATTTTTTTTTTTTAAATTAAAATTTATCAAATCTCTTCTATTATTTTCCTTCAAAAATTACATATGTAGATTTTCTTTAAACAAAATAAATGACACTTGATTTGCTTATCCGGATTGAGAAATATGATTTTTTTTCCTTTGCATGAATTTTTCATGCAACCTAAAAACATCAAAAGCCCAACTTCAAACACTTGTAACTCCTTCAATACTTATTAGGATTTAATAAATGAGCAGACATTTTTGTAGTACTCAAAAAGGTCTACATAATGATGCAAAATTATTTTGAAAATAATTGCATAAAAAGTTGATATGAATTTTTTTCTAAAAATAATTTTGCATAGCAAAAAATCAGCATAAATACCCCAACTTCATGCAACCATAACTTTTCCAATACTTAACAAAATATAATAAATGAGCAGTCACTTTTATAATACTCAAAACAATCTACATATTGGAGCAAAAATATTCTAAAAATGACTACTAAATAAATATATAGCCCCTACAAGATGGGACATTTTGAGGTACGCATTTAGACATAATTATCACTGCTTTATGACATTTAAAACAAATAGCATTGATAGAAAAGGCAAGAGAAAAGATAGAGATAATGGAAATTAAAGCATAAATATTCATGATGATAGCATCTTAGCATGCAAAAAAATAGGATTCAAATTAAAACATAGGAAAATAAAAGCAATCATGGTGTCCCTTGATAGGAAAGCAAGCATAGCATACAACCAATAAGAATGAAAGAAAATATGAGAAACAAATGAAGGCATGATAGCCTATTGATGGAAAGTGAATATAGCATGTAAACAAAAGTAATTAAATCATAAAGTAACACCAAGCACACCTCCCTAAGAAAAAAAGAATAAACTCAAGAATCTCAAGAAATTGATCTAAAACTCAAGATTTAGAGTTAAAGAAATTTAAGAAAAAATACAATTAAGAAATGAAAGAGTATAACCAATCATAACACATAAATAGATAAACAAAAGAGATGAATAATTTCATAATTAAAAAAATAGAACACAATGCAAGCTAGATGTAAGGTTATAACATTGCATCCATTACTCATGATCGTCATAGTCGAGGGTACACATATTTTTATATAATGTTTCGTAGCTTCGAATTCCATCGTATTGAAAATGGAAGGTCACCTTGATGGAAATATGATGGTTCACCTTCCATGAGTTAGAAGGTCACACATCTAGAAATAAGATGGTTCACCTTCCATGAGTTACAAAGTGAAAATTATATACAAATAACTTATACTTTTTTTTTCCTCAAGTGATGTGACAACTTAACTAGAGATGCATTTTGGCAATGAATGTCAAAAAAATGTACTATTTTTATTAACTATTTTATTTTACATCTTGAAGACTATGAATATTATTTATTGAAAAAGTGTTGTACTATCAAAACTTATTGTTCTATCTTTAATATTTCTAATGTGTATTGAACTAATCAAAAAGAAATATCAAGCACAAAGTAATGCCCCCATCGAGTTGGTTAGGACCAAAAAATAGGATTTCAGGCATAAAGCCACGCCCCAACAAGATCGCATGCCTAGATAATTCATACCCACTTAAAAAGCAACGGTCCCCATTGCACCAAATTTTAACATTAGGTGCAAAAACTATTTGTTTATTTGATTCTTTGTAATCCATTCTCCTTGGTGATTAATTTGTCCTACCTTAACCAGTATGCACATCTAAATGGACTACATTCTAATGGTCTTAGTCCATGTATCAACAATATGATCATCCTTCACTAGTTTAAGAGAGTTAAGTAGAGCTTTATTATAGCCATATTGGATGTAAGGGAGACTCTCATCCCATGTGTGTATATGTTTTCGATTATACATTTGGATATATACAATCAATACATTTACAACTTTGTTTGACAATCATTCGAAGGATGGAAGGCTATGGACATGGTCATCTCGGTGCCTGCCATGGTCCATAGGTGGACTAAAAAATGCTTAGAAATTTGCTATCCCTACTAGAGATAATGAAATTTAGAAAACCAAGAACAATATCCACATCACCCATAGAAATCTAAATGTAAAACATATTTGTCAATGGTAATCTTCAAATATTCAAAAATCTAAACATCCTCACCCTCAAGCTTTATGTTTTTAATTTTTGTTGTTGGAACCTACAAAATGTTAGCCAAGTCCCTACTAATGAAGTTATGTTTGCTACTAAGGTTTATGGAGACAATAACATTTTTATTTTGAATGCAACCATGAACTTGCAAAATAAATTTTTTTGATTCCAACAATTTTTTGTGACTATTGTTTGTCCTACCAGACACCAAATATGTGCTTTCTTTTACCTGCATAAAGTAAATTTAAGTTCTTCCTATGTGTATATATATTTATTAGCATTCACAGAGTTTGAAAACCAAAAAATGGGTTCCCCTCTCAAGTAATTCCAAATCTTCAATTTTCATTCTATCTTGGAAAAATTTTAAGAATTTTTTTTTTCACTTCATGAACCATTTCCTAACATCACTATAATATTTTCCAGTGAATATATGTAAGTCCATTACCTCAAACCATTTTTTTCCAAAGTTGAAAAGGTTTCAAATTATTGATTTTTTTTTTAAATTAAAATTTATCAAATCTCTTCTATTATTTTCCTTAAACAATTATATATGTAGATTTTCTTTAAAAAAAATAAATGGCACTTGATTTGCTTATCCGGATTGAGAAATATGATTTTTTTCCTTTGCATGAATTTTTCATGCAACCTAAAAACAACATCAAAAGCCCAAATTCAAACACTTGTAACTCCCTCAGTACTTATTAGGATTTAATAAATAAGCAATCATTTTTTTAGTACTCAAAAAGGTCTACATAATGATGCAAAATTATTTTGAAAATAATTGCTAAAAAAGTTGATATGAATTTTTTTCTAAAAATAATTTTGCATATCAAAAAATCAGCATAAATACCCCAACTTCAAGCAGCCATAACTTTTCCAATACTTAACAAAATTTAACAAATGAACAATCATTTTTATAATACTCAATACAATCTACATATTGGAGCAAAAATATTCTAAAATTGATTACTAAAAAAATGGGACATTTTTTTTTAAATGTGCTCTAGCTCTGCAAAACCCACCCCACTTTGCTGGAATCATTGCTCTGATACCAATTGTTATAGACATCTCTTCTCATTAACAATAAATCATTCACCAAGATGTAAAAATATCAAACTTGCATCCACAAATAAATTTCACAATAATAATCCACATAATAAAGTAGAGATAGATAATACCCTTGAAGTAAAACAACATCAAGAAGACTCCTTAAAGAAGGAATCACTCCACAACATCTCCAACTCCACGAGCCAAGACTACTACAACTAATACTTCATATGACTTCATTTACAATTGGAGGTACATATTTTTTTATACGAGAATGTGATGGTTCATCTTCCATTAGTTAGAAGGCCATCAATGTGGTGATTCACCTTCAATGAATTACAAGGTGCATAATATTATAATATGGAACCATGTTAAATATTATTATAATTTTATGTGTGACCCATGCCATAATACAAAATTATATTATATCATCACATTTATATACTTAGATACCTAACATTATGTCACTCTCTTTAATAATGAAATTAAAAAAAATGCTAAATTTTGAATCTTTAAAAAGAAGCTTTGTTCCACAAGCAATGAAGAGTTTCACGTGATCTTTTAAAATGGATTCTCACAAAAAAATAATTGATGTTGTGTCTTACTTTTCATTAAATATTATTTATGTTGATGGATTTTGCAATTCTACTATAATTTTGAACATAAAATTGTAAACCCCACAACTAAGACCATTCACAATCCATAGCTTACATTAATGCAAGAACAAATACTTTAAATTAATCTAATAACAACACCACTACTTTTATTCTTTGTTCTCTTAAAACACCCATACCAAGAACAAAAGATTTCTCCATTAAAGTTCTTATTTGTACGTTGAGCATTTATTGAAATAACTAGCCAACAAAAGTTTAATTTTTTGCAAAAATATTGTTAATGAATTTAAGAACCATAAAAGGAAAGAACTTTTAGCTTTGATATTTTTGACGTTAAAGGTGAAAATTTCATATCTTTTGCTTCAATGTTGTAGTTGTTTGGTTTCATAGTTATATCTAACTTGGGCATATTTATAATATTTTTTTTAGATACATAAGGGAGTTGGTTCCAACTACACTAGTTTTAGTAACTGTTAAGTGCAAGGTTCAAACCACGGAGATTCCTCTCAACAAGTCTATTTCACCTCGTTGTTGTTGACCCAACATGAAGGCCCGACCATCGGTCACTCGCAATTCATACCATTGTCATCGGTCTAATGCGTGCAAGGTTCAAACCACGGAGATTCCTCTCAACAAGTCTATTTCACCTCGTTGTTGTTGACCCAACATGAAGGCCCGACCATCGGTCACTCGCAATTCATACCATTGTCATCGGTCTAATGCACATTAGAAGATTCAAAACAAACTACTACCTTTACAAATTAATACCCCAAGTTTTAAACCCGGGTCTTTTCTTAATAAATGCCTAACCAAACAAGTAACTACCAATCTACAAAACTATTAACCCTTACCAAACTCATAGCAAATTACATGTTACACACTATCAATAAATAAGATAATGAATAGAATGAGTCATTTTCACTTCAAGAAAATAAGTCAGATCTCAAAATCTAAAATAAATTCCGAAGTCATATTATTGTCATTGTTGTGTTTATTTCTCAAACCATCCTTATTTGTACAATGATGGATCACATGTATTCGAGAAAACAAGCATCCCGAAGGACATGCTAAATTATTCTATTGAAGTTAGACTTTGGGGTGAAACATATGATGAAGAGGGAAAATACCTTAAAACATTGTTTGCTTCAAATATATTTTCTAGCTTGTTTTAAAATTGAGCGTTTATTTTTTATTTTGATATACAAAGATTTTTTCTAGTACCTCGTTTTGGTAAGTATTTATTTTAGTGAGGGATTTGAAGGGTTTTTGGTAAGTATTTATTTTAGCGAGGGATTTGAAGGGGTTCAAGATTGGAACCGCCCGTCTTCGTAAGTATTTATTTCATTAAAGGGATCTGGAGGGGTTCGAAATTGGAACCATCCGTCTAGGTAAGTATTTACTTCAGTGAGGGGATCTGAAGGGGCTTGGAATTGGAACCGTCAACTTTAAGTTGGCAAACATTTAGTGAAAAATCGGTCTGTCTACTATAGAATTGATAACAGAACCCTTGAGTTTTTTTTTAAGGTACACATGGGAGTTGATTGCAAGCACTATTTTTCAGTAACTACCTGTGCATGGTTCAAACCACAAGGGCTGCTCGCAACAAGCCTATTCCATTTCGTTGTTGTTAATCTGACATGAAAATGAGACTATCAGTCACTCATCATCATCCGTCTAATGTTGACTCAAAAGATTCATCATCATCGGTCTAATGTTGACTCAAAAATTCTCGGCTAAGGCTTAAAACAAAATGGAAAGTACGAACCAACCACTTTAGAATATGTCACTTGCATCCTTTGTCGGTCTCTTTTCGCGTAAAGATGAATTACGACTCATCGTGACTACTATTTTTATAATTTACATTTTAAAATTTAAACCCAAATTTCTTCTTAGTAAATATTAAACTTTAAAAAAAATTATTAATATTATACAAATATGAATTAAAATCAGTTTTGTTCCACAAGTGATGAAGAGTTCACATGAAACTCTTCATCACTTAGATATGGAAAGAAAACGACTTTTGTGAAAGTAAAACGGAAGGGTTTGGAGGGAGGAAGAAGACTCGGTAAGACTGTCTGCATATATTAGTTGGCTACAAGCTCTACTTTTCTTTGGTCAGTTCACGTCATTATCACAGTAGAAGAAAATGGTGTTTGAGGTAAAGTACATCAGCATATGGAGGTGAAGGTTGATCAATAATTATTAATACGACATGCCACATGCCTCGTCCTCCTTCCGCGGGCCACCATCAATTAATTTAACAACTTTAAATATGATGTTGAGATTACAGTCAGATTCTTTACTCGTGTGCAGAAGATTACACCACCTGTTAGAGTAGGAAGGTGAGTTCTTACTTTAAAAAGTGATGACAATAAATTAAAATAAAAAGAAAAGACTGGTATCCTGTGGAGCATTTTGAGGTACAAGGAAACTGGATGGAAACCTGCAATAGGCCTGAAGGATTCTTTAAAATATGGTAACACTGCCAGGAAGGACATTGCGGTGCCATATCGGATGTTCATTTGAAATTTATAACTTACTTTAAAAACAAATGTGGAAATACTTGACGGCCTGCTCGAGCTTCAAAAATTACATAGTTTAGATAGGGCTTATAGTTAATTTTTTTTTAGGCCTATATCATTTAATTTCAATTTAGAAATCTATCATTATAGATTGTTTTCCTTTAGTATAGGAAAATTCAAAATTAAAATCCTTAACTTCAAGTTCACAAACACTCCAAAAACGGGTGAATATACTAACTCCATCCAGCAGGGTGAATATACTAACTCCATCCAGCAGGCCTTTCCCACAAAATAAGGGGTGGCCTCCACAAGTTGTCTGTCAAACATAAGAGCATGCCTTTTGTAGAAAAAACAACAAAAAAACAAAAAAAATTGCCCACTGTCAGCCTCCACTTGGGTTTTAGTCATAGTTCAATCATACCATGAGTGCCCATAATTTGAGACCTAGAATATGCTCCAGAGGACTTTTTGAATATTACCGCCTGGCTTGCAAGGACCTCGTATGCACCAAGTAGGCCATTCAACCTGTAAAAGACTCATGACATTTTTTTGTCTTAAAACATTTTGATGGGCGTGAGGATGAATCCCTTCCTATAAAATGGATTTTAAGTTTGAGTATTTTAAATATAAGGTTTAAGGTTAGGATTTGGAATAAATATGTATATACAGTAGAAAAGACTAAAAAAAATATAAAGTAATTGAACATACAGAAAGTTCCTCACTTTAAACAGGCACTTACTTTACCTAAAATTTACCTTCAATTTTGCATGTGTTCATTAAGAGAGGAGTGGTATTGCTATGGTGATTGATGTTAAATTTGATTTTTAACCAATTGGTATGAACTGTGATTGATGTTAACTTTTCAATTCAATTTAAGTGGTATTGCTATGAGGAGTTAAAATTTGCTATGAGGAGTTAAAATTTGATTTTTAACTAATTTAATTATATGAATTTTGATTAAAGTTGGTATAAGTTTGTTGGAACAAAGGATTTTTTTTGTTTAAAACTTATTTTAAATTTAAAAAAAAGTTAAATACTAAGTATTCGGTTCATTTAACCATTAGTTTAGGCAAGGGATTTTTTTGTTTAAAACTTAATTTAAATTTAAAAAAAAAATTAAATATTAAGTATTTGGTACATTTAAACATTAGTTTAGGCTGCCGGAACTGGTTTTCTTGTTTTCTAAACAGTTAATGTGATGATGTAAGTCTAGTTACATATTTCATAACTATGCAAGTCTAATTACATATTCCATGATTGAAATTGGGTTCACATTAATATCTATCTATCAACACCATAACCCATGCAAACCACATAAAAATATTAATCTCATAAAACACACAACCATGATCTAAATTATTTCTACTTAACAAATGTTGGAAAAAAGGGATCCAAAACTTTTTACATTAAAAAAGAAAAAGGATGAGGCGGAAGAAGAAATAATTTAGATCATCGTCACTCAGAGTGTCCTTCTGGGGGCTCCCTAGGCTGGGGGTCGAAGCAGAAGGAAGATCAGCATGGCTGCCCGCAACAGAAAAGATGGCCCTTTGGACCTCCTTTTGCAATGCATGCTTGTACAGGATCAAGTGGAGACCTTGATGCTTCGGGTGGGTTGAAGTACCCTCTATGAATTCCAGGGATAAATCAGGATCACTACCACCGAACTTGTGAAGAAAGGTCAAGATTCTTCAAAATCTCCTCCACTGTAGCATCAACTTGCAAAGACTCTGGCTCAAGCAACACCATCCTGGCACCCTGATTTCAGACAGCCCACCACTAAGAATCCACAGCGAGCGAATTCTTAACAAATCTCTTTATTCTAATCTTTAACTGAAAATTCTGTTAGCATTCAAGTTGATGACTTTCCATAATGCTTTGTCATTCTCAACCAGATATTTGCTGATCCAAGCAACTTTTCCCTTGTCAACCTGGTTTTCATATTTAAAGTTAACAAGACCAATCAAAAATAAAACTAGGCACTATGGATTCCACTGATCATAATATCCATCCGGGCAGTTATCCAAACTCCTCGTTGGTCATCTATCTGAAGCCAACAATTAGAATATATGGTGCAGAGATGGGAAGAAGGTCAACAACTGTCCAATATTTCCAGCAACAATTGGACAGTGAAAAACAATTCACAATCTTTCATTTTACTTTCACAATACTACTAGAGATAATAACATGCTTGATTTGTTATAATTGTTTGTTATCTCTCATACATTTACTTTGGTTTCTTTTAGCTTTCTCAGCTAGCAGCTCTAATGTAAAGGTTCCCAAGCCTTTATGTGTCAGCCTGCTATCCTATTATAAGTGCATATGCTCTTTGATCAATCAAGTAATGCAAAGCATTTTTCAAGTTTTAAATTCTTTGTGGTTACCAATGTATTTTTTTTTTTCATGATGCAACTGCTGAACCTGACAACTTTTATTGAACCTTGAAAAGCATGGTTGATAAGGAGTTCTTCATAAATGTTGTCCATTTTCAAGGCCCCCACTCAACCCACAAAGCCCACAAAGCAAATTCAAGCTTGATCCACTTCAGAACACATACATTGCTGAAGCCTAGTGCATACACTGCATACAATGTTCAACAATAATGTGCAAAGTATGAGGTTACCTTTGTTACACTGCTTCAATATGAAAGGGGCAAAGATGGTATTTTATAATTCTAATTGAAATAATCAATAACTTGGAAATCCTTGCAGGTTATAGCTTTATCATAATCCAATGCAGTCAATGATATTTCACTACTTTGAAACCTTTCCTATTCCATTATTCTTGGATTTCAAAATGCCCAACAAGAATACCTAGGCCTATATTTATTTTAAGTATATGATCATCCTCACAGACACGAATAACAAAGAGACTGGAATGTAGGTGATGCTAGAGGTATGAACTCCATCATAGAGGTAGGAGGATGGATAGGTCAACACAAAGTACCCATGGGGTGGGGGAGTGTTTATAGCTAATTTTTCCTTAAGTAATATTCCTTTTGTAGATGACCCAATGGACACTTTCTTAAATTAGATGGGCCACACATTCCTACTGTCTAAGAGATAGAAGAGAGTCCAAATGTTGTAGCAAGAGAGGCTAGTAAGGAGGAGGAAGAGTTTGAAGACCGATCGGGAACCAAACTCACAGAGAAGAAAAACAACTTTATTTTATTTAAAATACAACAGAGATTTACAGTTACACAGAATATTACAAAAGTCGCAGAAGAGTTGCGCTTTTACAAAATTTTGAAACTCTGAAAATACAGAAATAGGTTATCGTTCTCGAAATTTTCCCGCCCTTGTGCATGCCTTTGCTCTCCTTTTTAAAGGTTCTCAGGTGACGCTCCATTTCCAGTTGGTGGCCCTTCGTTTCCTCTTCCAGAACCTTTCGTTTCGCCTTCCCGTGTCGCTTCGTCGTCCAGGTATTCGAAACGTCTCCCTTTCTGACTCTTCATCTTCGGCTTGTCTTTCGGGCGCAAAAATACGACATGTCGCGATATCGTGACATTTTTTTGCCTTTGGCTCTTTCTCTATCTTTCGTCATGAAAATGCGACATGTCGCGATATCGCGACGCTTTTCTGTCTCGGCCGCTTTCTCTGTCTTTCGTCTCGAAAATGCGACATGTCGCGATATCGTGACACTTTTCTGTCTCTGGCTCCTTCTCTGCCTTTTCGTCATGAAAATGCGACATGTCGCGATATCGCGACACTTTTCTGTCTCTGGCTCCTTCTCTACCTTTCCATCGCGAAAATGCGACATGTCGCGATATCGCGACACTTCTGCTTCCTCGCTCTCTCTCTCCTCTTCGGGTCGCGAAATCGTGACATCCTTGCTTGTTGCTTCCTCTTTCCTGTTTGGGTCGCGAAACCGCGACATGTCGCGAAATCGCGACATCTTCGCTAGCTGCCTTCTCTTTCCTGTTTGGGCCGCGAAATCGTGACATCTTCGCTAGCTGCCTTCTCTTTCCTGTTTGGGCCGCGAAATCGTGACATGTCGCGAAATCGTGACATCTTCGCTAGCTGCCTTCTCTTTCCTGTTTGGGTCACGATATCGCGACACTTTTTCTGTCGCGATATCGCGACAGTTTTTCATCCGCTCTTCTATTCCCTGTTTCGATCACGATATCGCGACACTTTTTCTATCGTGATATCGCAACAGTTTTTCATCCGCTCTTCTATTCCCTGTTTTGGTCGCGATATCGCGACACTTTTTATGTCGCGATATCGCGACATCT
Source organism: Wollemia nobilis (assembly GCA_028583015.1). Classification (NCBI taxonomy): domain Eukaryota; kingdom Viridiplantae; phylum Streptophyta; class Pinopsida; order Araucariales; family Araucariaceae; genus Wollemia; species Wollemia nobilis. The sequence goes on from JAQPPZ010000499.1 coordinate 52,165, forward strand.
TTTCCTTCGCTCTTTCTCTCTCCTTCCTGAGTCGTGAAAACACGACATGTCGTGATATCGCGACACTTTTTCTGTCGCGATATCGCGACACCTTATTTTTTCTTTGCCAAAACACTTAGAACATTTTTGTTGATGCAAGATTGCTCTGCTACCCTTGGATGCTCCTGCATCAGACATCCGGGGTAGATTGAGAAGTGATCCTCACTTTTGAACTGTTAGAGGGAGACCCAGGCGGTCAACCTCCGTTTTAGACAACCAAGTTGCATCTTCTATCGGTCTGCCCTTCCACTTGACCAAATATTCAAAATACTATCTATTTTTGGTACTTCTGCCTTCTCGAGTGTCCAGTATTTCCTCAATCTCATCTGCGGTTGGAGTAGACGCTGGAATACTCCACAACTCTGCGCTTGGTGTCTCACTACTATCCCCCTCATGGTATTTCACCAAATCTGAAATGTTAAAGACAGGTGATATGTTAAGCCCACTTGGCAATTCTACTTCATAGGCATTGCCTGAATCCCGTTTTGCCATGATTTTGCATGGTCCAAACTTCTTCATATTTAGCTTGTTATAGGTTTTAGCAAGAAATCTTTCCTTTCTCAGATGGACCATCACTTCATCTCCCACTTTGAATTCCTTAAACCGTCGCTTCTGGTCTGCCTTCATCTTATATTGCGTATTCATTTTAGCAATATGCTTCTTCACTTCTTCATGCAGGTTCTTCAGGTGCTCTGCAAAATCCTCAGCCTCGACACTGCACTTTTCCCCTGTATCCAGCTTCCTCAACTCAGAAACATTTCTTGGACTACTTCCATATATTATCTGGAATGGAGATTTTTTGGTACTCCTGTTGACAGAATTGTTATATGCAAACTCCGCCTATGGTAGAATCAGATCCCATCCTTTGGGCTTATCTCCTATCAAGCATCTCAATAGGTTACCCAAACTTCTGTTCACCACCTCTGTTTGTCCATCCGTCACGTGGGTGGTATGTTGAACTGAATTTCAAATCTGTCTTTAGTTTCTTCCACAGGGTTCTCCAGAAATACCCAACAAACTTGGTATCTCTGTCGAAAATGATACTCTTCGGTAGACCATGTAGTCGTACCACCTCTTTGAAAAACAAACCTGCAATATGCACTGCATCATTAGTTTTATGACAAGGGATAAAATGTGCCATCTTTGAAAACCTGTCAACTACCACAAATATGGAATCATTTCCCCTCTGTGTCCTTGGTAGACCAAGAACGAAATCCATGTCGACATCTTCCCATGGTTTCTCCGAGTACGAGTAATGGCTGATATAATCCGGTGTTCTGTCTCACACCTTTCGCCATCCGACGGACTCTACGACTCTGCACAAATTTTTGCACATCTTGTCTGCGATTGCGGCCAATAATAATTCTCGCTCACAAGGGCAATGGTCTTATCTCGACCAAAGTGCCCATCCAATCCTCCACTGTGTTTTTCTTTGACTAGGTTTTCCCTCATGGAACTTCTTGGAATGCATAATTGGTTTCCTCTGAACAACATTCCATCTTGGATCAGAAAATCCAACCACTTGGTTCTGTCCAAGGTAACTGGTGCCAAGCAAGCCTTCCAGGCTTCTACAAAATCGGGATCTTCAAGGTACAAACCCTTCAATTCATCAAATCCCAACACTTCCACCTTCATTTATGTCAGCAAACTCTGCCTTCTACTCAAGGCATCTGCAACTCTGTTGGACTTTCCACTCCTGTGCTTCAACACAAAGGAATAACTCTGCAGAAACTCAACCCACTTCAAGTGCCTCTGGTTTAGTTTTCCCTGGCTATTTATATCTTGTAAGGCCTGATGATCAGTATATAACACAAACTCTTTTGGCAGCAAATAATGTCTCCACTTCTTCGGGGCCTGAACTATAGCATAGAACTCTTGGTCATACACTGAATACTTCTTCCTGGCCTCATTGAGTTTCTCATTGAAGTAAGCAACAGGCTTGCCTTCTTGACTCAGCACAGCTCCTATGGCACTACCATTGGCATCACAGTCCACCTGAAATACCTTGTTAAAATCTGGAAGTGCTAAAACAGGTTGCTCAGTGACCTTCTTCTTCAACATATCAAAGCTCTTGTCTGCTCCTAGGGTCCACTTAAAGTCTTTCCTATCCCCTCTCATTGTTTTCGTAAGGGGTGCACAAATCTTGCTAAAATTTTTGATGAATTTCTTGTAAAAAGCAGCTAGACCATGAAATGATCTCACTTCAAAAGTGCTTCTTGGAGTAGGCCATTCAATGATAGCCCTCACCTTTTCTGGGTCCATTTTTAGACCTTCAACTGAGATGACAAATCCCAGGTATACCAACTCCTTCTTCACAAAATTGCACTTCTTCAAGTTGATCAACAAGCTGTTCTTCCCTCAACTTCTCAAAAACCCTCCTGATATGCATCAGGTGCTCTTCCAGGGTTACTGCTGAATATCAAAATGTCATCCAAATAGACAATAACAAACTTGCCTAAAAACTCCTTCAACACTTCATTCATCAACCGCATGAATGTGCTTGGTGCATTGGTTAGTCCAAATGGCATGACCAACCACTCATACAAACCTTCTCTGGTTTTGAAAGCAGTTTTCCACTCATCTCCTTCTCTGATCCGAATCTGATGGTAGCCACTCTTCAGGTCAATCTTGGTGAAGTACTTGGCTCCACTCAAACAGTCCATAATATCATCCATCCTTGGTAATGGAAATCTGTATTTTATGGTGATCTTGTTTATAGCTTGGGAGTCTGTACACATCCTCCACTCCCCATCCTTCTTTGGTGCTAGTATTGCAGGTACCGCACATGGACTCAAGCTTTCTCGAATCAGTCCCTTTTTCAACAACTCATGGACTTGCTGCTCGGCTCCTCACTTTCCACAAGAGCTCATTCGGTGGGCTGCCTTGTTGGGTAAACTAGATCCAGGTACCAAATCAATATGGTGACTGATCTTCCTCATCGGTGGTAAACCCTCAGGCACATTATCTGATATGATGTCTGGAAATTCTTCTAACAGGTGTTCGGCCTCTGCTGGAACATCTATGTACTATTCTTTCTTAACAGTAGGGATTAATGCATAACACATTGAATCCCTCTTCAGACCATCCAAAAACTGTCTTCCATCCACCAGGCATATTACGGCACTACTGCACACTTTCTCATCCACTTCTTTCGGTGGCTTCAATTTGTGACGTACTCCATCCTTTGTCAGAGAGTACGTATTTGCATGCCCATCATGCACTGCACGTCTGTCAAATTGCCATGGTCTTCCCAACAACAAATGGCAAGCATCCATCGACAAAACATCACATAGGACCTCATCTTGGTAATTCCCAATGTGAAATTTGACCAAGCACTGTTCACTGACAAGTGCTCTGTGGTCTTTCTGCAACCACGCAATCCGATATGGATGCGGGTGCTTCTTCTTCCCCAATTTCAACTTAGTAACCATCTCTTCTGAAACTAAGTTGTCTGTGCTACCATTATCAATGATAACATTGCAGACCTTCCCTGCACATTTGCACCTTGTGCGAAACAGACTCTTCCTCTATTCTGGTTCTTTCTCGTCATTCAACAGTGCCCTTCTCATCATCAGCACTTCTCCTCCTTCTGCTTCTTCAGAGTGTTTTGACTCTGCACCTTCATCTACCACAGCAGCTCTGGCATGACCCTCAGGTCTCTTGTCCATCCTTTCTTGGTGTTGAGGACACTCGGATGACCGATGTCCCTCTTCTCCACACTGGAAATAGGTTCCACGGAATACCCATCTTCCATACCCACGTCCAGGTCTACCTCTTCCTCTCTAGTAGCCATTGTTCTGATCACACGGGCGGTAGGTATTCTCCTTTTTTTGTTCCTGGGGTTTGCTTGTTTCACCAGTCTTCTTTTGGTCTCGGTAATTTCCTCCATCGGTTCTTCCACCATGATCCCTTCCTCTCTGTTTGCCTTCGAATCTTCTGTTTAGTTTCTCTTCTACCTTCAAGGCCAATTGGTATGCATCTTCTATGGTGGCTATTCTGATCAAGTTGAGTTCTTCCTGAATGTTCATTCTCAACCCGTTGATGTATCTGGCTACTTTCTCCTTATTAGCCCCTGAATGGCCAGTTCTGATGGAGATCTTGTAGAATTATTCTATGTATTCTTGGACAGACTTGCCTGACTACCTCAGACTCTGCATCCTCCTCAACAGGTCCAACTCGTAATCTACGAGAATAAATTATCTCTTCAGTTTCTCCACCATTCGGTCCCATCTGGTTATTTTCTCCTTTCCATTTTTATTTCTTTCGAGTTGTACTCCTTTCCACCATAAACTAGCATGGCCTTTCAATTTTGTTTTTGCAAATTTGATCCTATCAAGATCTGCAATCTCCTCATACTCAAAGTATTCCTCCATATCGTTGATCCAGTCAATCAACTCTTCTGGGTTGAGATTCCCAGAATATGTAGAGACATCAAACTTCGGTCTCTTCCCGGCCTGAGATAGAGCTTTCAACAATCTAGCTTCAGAAGGATCCAATGCTTCTTCATCATCTGATGGACCCTCAGTTTCCCAGGCTTCATCGTCACTCTGGTCTTCTCCCTTTGGTTCGACCCTTTTCGCAACTCTTCCTGTAGGGCTTGCACTTGCCTCTACAACGCTCTAAAATCTTCATCCTACGCCACATTTCTCCTGTGACCATGATTTCTTTTTGGAGGCATTCTGCTCACTTCTCTCACACACCCCCCCCCCCCCCCCCCGCCCCCCCCCCCAGCCCTTCCACAGATCCTGGTGCAAACTGCCTCACGTTCGGCGCTCTGTTTGCACACTCAGGAACTTCTAGCTCTGATACCACTTGATCGGGAACCAAACTCATAGAGAAGAAAAACAACTTTATTTTATTCAAAATACAGCAGAGATTTACAGTTACACAGAATATTATAGAAGTCGCAGAAGAGTTGCGCTTTTACAAAATTTTGAAACTCTGAAAATATAGAAATAGGTTATCGTTCTCGAAATTTTCCCCCCTGTGCATGCCTTTGCTCTCCTTTTTAAAGGTTCTCAGGTGACGCTCCATTTCCAGCTGGTGGCCCTTCGTTTCCTCTTCCAGAACCTTTCGTTTCGCCTTCCCGTGTCGCTTCGTCGTCTAGGTATTCGAAACGTCTCCCTTTCTGACTCTTCATCTTCGGCTTGTCTTTCGGGCATGAAAATACGACATGTCACGATATCGTGACATTTTTTTGCCTTTGGCTCTTTCTCTGTCTTTCGTCGCGAAAATGCGACATGTCGCGATATCGCGACGCTTTTCTGTCTCGGTCGCTTTCTCTGTCTTTCATCGCGAAAATGCGACATGTCGCGATATCGCGACACTTTTCTGTCTCTGGCTCCTTCTCTGCCTTTTCGTCGCGAAAATGTGACATGTCGCGATATCGCGACACTTTTCTGTCTCTGGCTCCTTCTCTGCCTTTCCGTCGTGAAAATGCGACATGTCGCGATATCGCGACACTTCTGCTTCCTCGCTCTCTCTCTCCTCTTCGAGTCGTGAAATCACGACATCCTTGCTTGCTGCTTCCTCTTTCCTGTTTGGGTCGCGAAACCGTGACATGTCACGAAATCGTGACATCTTTGCTAGTTGCCTTCTCTTTCCTGTTTGGGCTGCGAAATCGTGACATCTTCTCTAGCTGCCTTCTCTTTCCTGTTTGGGCTGTGAAATCACAACATCTTCACTAGCTGCCTTCTCTTTCCTGTTTGGGCCGCGAAATCGTGACATGTCACGAAATCGTGACATCTTCGCTAGCTGCCTTCTCTTTCCTGTTTGGGTCGCGATATCATGACACTTTTTTTGTCGCGATATCGCGACAGTTTTTCATCCGCTCTTCTATTCCCTGTTTCGGTCGCGATATCGCGACACTTTTTCTATCGCGATATTGCGACAATTTTTCATCCGCTCTTCTATTCCCTATTTCGGTCGCGATATCACGACACTTTTTATGTCGCGATATCGCGACATCTTTTCCTCCGCTCTTTCTCTCTCCTTCCTGAGTCGCGAAAACACGACATGTCGCGATATCGCGACACTTTTTCTTTCACGATATCGCGACACCTTATTTTTTTCTTTGCAAAAACACTTAGAACATTTTTGTTGATGCAAGATTGCTCTACTGCCCTTGGATGCTCCTGCATCAAAGACCCTATGGATGATGGTATAGGTAGTGAGTTTGGGGTCTCAAATTCATCTAATGAGGATGTAGAGATTGTTGACATGGTTAGTATAGGAGCAAACACTAAGGAGCTAGGGATGATTGATCAAGATGTAGGGATGACAAAGCAAACAAAAGTCATCATAGACAATGGTGATCTTAGGCATACTAGACTTGAGGTGGAATCAACTTGAGAAGATGGTGACCCAAGTATGTCTTGTAAACCTTAGTGATTTCTTTTGTCACTTGTACTTTTTAAAGCATTCTAATTTATTTGTTGTAGAATATATTTGATATATGACTAATTCAAGTATGATGTATTTAACATTTGACTATGTTTATGATTATAGATCTATCTCAAATATGGAGAGATCTAATTAGAAAAATATTTTAACACTCCTTAGGTTTAATAATTTGCTTGTCCACATTGGAGGTTTCATCAACATCTATGGTTGGTCTATATGAGAGGTTGATTGACCTATATAGCCAAATTGTACATCTAGAGGTCATTTCATCATTGTTGAATCCAACAGGTCATGGTTGTTATGGCATAGAAGCATAGGCTTGAGAGGCCTAAATGGACCTATAACAAAGGTGAGATTTTGAGAATAGGAGGGCAATCAAGGATAAGGTCCATTATAAAAAGTAGAAGCTACAATAGTAGGTGATAGGGTCTAGATAGATATGGCTAGAATCCATAGGAGTTGAAAAGTCAATGTAGGTCCATTTCATGATGCTCCAAGTTTGGCATAGGACCCTAATGAACGATATGCCTAAAACTAGAGCAAAGGTTTTGAGTCTAGATGGCTTGATGATATGTATATAATATATATTTTTACATTTGTCATGGTACATTAGTGATGTGTCTAGTACTATCAAGATCATGAGGATATTTTTACATTTGTTATGGTACATTAGTGATGTGTCTAGTTGATGGGTAAAACAAGCATTGAGGACTAGATGTTAATGATTCTTTTTGTCCATAAATGATTCTTTTTCACATAACACTATTGAGATGTATACATGAGTATTTTTTATTTGGATCAAATTATTTTTGCATGTGTATGATAACCATTAGTTTACTTTACATTTTTTGCATATTTGTTAGCTAACGTAGGAGTTATAATGGAGCATGTTGATTTAATAGATGAATGCCACTATTCTAAATTCTAGCATAATGGATAAAATACATTATACTTCCATAGGAAGAAATCATGACATGCAAAGTGCACTATTAAATATTTTTATTGAATTATTTAGTGTATCAAATATTTTTCTTGATTAAGATATTCAACAAACAACCATATACCATCAAGGAAAATTCTTACATTTACTAAATGTAATGCATGATAAGATAGCTATAAAACATGATGTTTACAAAAGAGGATAATATGAGATGCAATAAGTGACAAGATAGCTATAACATATGGTATATCATAAGAGAAGAACATGACATGCATAGTGTAACATAAAATATATTCATTAACCCATTCATTGCACAAATTATTTGGCCTAATTAATAAATTCAATATCAACCATGAAAAAAAGTAAAGGATGACCCATTATGAACACTATCATAAAGAAATTAGAATGTCACTAATTATTATGATTGGCACATATGTATTATAACATTTTTCAAATTCATTTGATAAGTGTCTAATGCTAATGAACGTGACTTAGTGAAAAACTAGAAAAGCATGTGTGTTTTTTAAACACCTAAAATCCATTTGACCCACTATAAAGACTTCCAAAAGATAACATGATCTCAATAGCTAGATATTATTTGAAAGAGGGATTCAATTATGACACACTATGGAACTATAATGCTTCTTAACAACAAAGGCATTATATGACAATAATTATTTTGACACAAAGTGATGAATTTTTTTTTAGCACTACATGAAACTTTTTGTTCTAATTGTTATTGAAGTCTTCTTAATCACATATCTATGCAATATTTAATATTTGGAATCTATCTACACTTGCACATTTTAAATATATATGATATTTTATAATGTTGCCCATGTGTCCTTATTGGCATACCATACGGTAGATAGTATGAATTTATACATAGTCATCACTGCTTTATGGCATTTAAAGCAAATAACATTGATAGAAAAGGCAACACAAAAAATAGAGATAATGGAAATTAAAGCATAAATATTCATGATGATAGCATCTTAGCATACAAAAAAATAGGATTCAAATTGAAACATAGGAAAATAAAAGTAATCATGGTCTCCCTTGATAGGAAAGCAAGCATAGCATACAACCAATAAGAATGAAAGAAAATATGAGAAACAAATGAAGGCATGATGCCCTTTTGATGGAAAGTGAATATAGCATGTAGACAAAAGTAATTAAATCATAAAGTAACACCAAGCACACCTCCCCAAGAAAAAAAAACAAGATAAACTTAAGAATCTCAAGAAATTGATCTAAAACTCAAGATTTAGAGTTAAATAAATTTAAGAAAAAATACAATTAAGAAATGAAAGAGTATAACCAATCATAACACATAAATATACAAACAAAAGAGATGAATAATTTCATCACTCCAAAAATAAAACACAATGCAAGCTAGATGTAAGGTTATAACATTGCATCCATTACTCATGATCTTCATAGTCGAGGGTAGACATCTTTTTATACAATGTTTCGTAGATTTGAATTCCATCGTATTGAAAATGGAAGGTCACCTTGATTAAAATTTGATGGTTCACCTTCCATGAGTTAGGAGGCCACACATCTAGAAATAAGATGGTTCACCTTCCATGAGTTACAAAGTGAAAATTATATACAAATAACTTATACTTTTTTCCTCAAGTGATGTGACAACTTGACTAGAGATGCATTTTGGCAATGAATGTAAAAAAAAAATGTACTATTTTTATTAACTATTTTATTTTACATCTTGAAGCCTATGAATATCATTTATTGAAAAAGTGTTTTACTATCAAAACTTATTGTTTTGCCTCTGACAGCTCTTCCTTTCCTAGGCAAATGTGTAAGAGGTCATAGCTTATGAGCAATATGTATTCTACCAAACATTCCAAGCTGAGTCAGCCAGGGTCCTCCTCAACAGACTCTGGTTGGCGGTAATGCAAAAGAAGGATGGACTACCCCAGTCTCTTCGGATGGCAGATGGCAGTGTGTCAGCGAGAAAGATAACTTTTGTCCCGCTCCTTGATATTTGTTTAATGATTATGTCTTGGGATGTCTGTGTAATGATTACCTGTAATAGCGTGTAGTAATGTTTTTTGGACTCTGTTTTTATTGGGGAGGTGTGATTTCCTCCACCTAGCGGCTTTTATGGTTTGTGGGGTGTGCTAATTCCACCCGCCCTTTTTTGTATGATTAATCTTAATTAATATAAAAAAATTTACTCAAAAAAAAAAAAAACTTATTGTTCTATCTTTAAGATTTCTAATGTGTTTTGAACTAATCAACAAGAATTATCAAGCACAAAGTAATGCCCCCATCTAAGTGGTTAGGACCAAAAAATAGGATTTTAGGCATAAAGCCATGCCCCAACAAGATTACATGCCTAGATAATTCATACCCACTTAAAAAGCAACGGTCCCCATTGCACTAACTTTTAACATTAGGTGCAAAAACTATTTGTTTTTTTGATTATTTGTAATCAATTCCCCTGTGATTAAGTTGTCCTATCTTAACCAGTATGCACATCTAAATGGACTACATTCTAGTGGTCTTAGTCCATGTATCAACAATATTATCATCCTTCACTGGTTTAGGAGAGTTATGTAGAGCTTGATTATAGCCATATTGGATGTAGAGGAGACTCTCATCCCATGTGTATATGCTTTCAATTATACATTTGGAGATGTACAATCAATACATTTACAACTTTGTCTGACAATCATTCTAAGGATGGAAGGATATGGACATGGTCATCTTGGTGTCTGCCATGGTCCATAGGTGGACCAAAAAATGCTTAGAAATTTGCTATCCCTATTAGAGATAATGAACTTTAGCAAACCAAGAACGATATTCATATCACCCATAGAAATCTACATGTAAAACATATTTATCCATGGTGATCTTCAAATCTTCAAAAATATGAACATCCTCACCCTCAAGCTTTATGTTTTTAATTTTTGTTGTTGGAACCTGCAAACTATTAGCCAAGTCCCTACTAATGAAGTTATGTTTGCTACCAAGGTTTATGGAAACAATAACATTTTTGTTTTGAATGCAACCATAAACTTGCAAAATATAATTTTTAGATTCCAACTATTTTTTATGACTATTGTTTATTCTACCAGACACCAAAGACGTGCTTTCTTTTGCCTGTATTATGCAAATTTAAGTTCTTCCTATGTGTATATATATTTATGAGCATTCACAAAGTTTGAAAACCAAAAATAAGCTTCCCCTCTCAAGTAATTCCAAATATTCAATTTTCATTCTATCTTGGAAAATTTTTAAGAATTTTTTTTTCACTTCATGAACCATTCCCTAACATCCCTATCATCTTTTTCAGTGAATATATGTAAGTCCATTACCTCAAACCATTTTTTCCCAAATTTGCAAGGGTTTCAAATTATTGATTTTTTTTTTAATTAAAATTTATCAAATCTCTTCTATTATTTTCCTTCAACAATTACGTCTATAGATTTTTTTTAAACAAAATAAATAACACTTGATTTGCTTATCCAGATTGAGAAATATGAATTTTTTTCCTTTGCATTAATTTTTCGTGCAACCTAAATACAACATCAAAAGCCCAACTTCAAATACTTGTAACTCCCTCAATACTTATCAAGATTTAATAAATGAGCAGTCATTTTTGTAGTACTCAAAAAGGTCTACATAATGATGCCAAAATATTTTGAAAGTAATTGCTAGAAAATTTGATATGATAATTGTGTAGCAAAAAATTAGCATAAACACCCCAACTTCAAGAAGCCATAACTTTCCCAATACTTAACAAATGAGCAATCACTTTTATAATACTCAATACAATCTACATATTGGAGCAAAAATATTCTAAAATTAGAGTCAAGCAATTGGCTTCAAGTTGGCCTCTCGCTCCGGCTCCGATGCTCTGAAACCCTTTGAGCGAGAGGCCTCCTATTTTTCCTGCTGGACTTGGTTGTTTGTTATGGTATTTATGCTCTGCATTGGTTGGATGGCTCTATGACCAGGGTTTTTGTTGGTTGGGGGGTCTTGTTGGTTCACTCCGTATTTCTTTTGGGTTCGGTTTGCCATTGAATATTTGGTCGAGGTTCTTGAGGGGGATAGGGCCAAATGCCGACCCAAACTTGCGAGGGGTGATCTTGGGTTGTTTGTATTACTGCGAAAAGTTTTGGCTATTGACGCCTTGGTTCACTCTGGCTCTATGTTACTCTGGTTGGTTGATGGGTGACGACGTACTAGAGTTGGTTATCAGTTGAGGGCCCTTGGTTATATTGCTCTATTTTTTTACGGGTTCAATTTGTCATTGAAAATATGGTTGAGGTCCCTAAGGGGGATAGGGCCAAATGTCGACCCAAACCCATTGGGGGTGATATTAGGTTGTTGATGATGCGATAATATCTAGTTGTTGTTCCCTTGGCTAGCATCGTCTCTAGTTTCTCTGTTACTCTGGTTAGCTTTGGTGGTTTGTAGAGTTTTTATCTCCAATTCTAGCACTGGTGGTTGTGTTTGATCCCAAGGTTCCATGGCTATCTTTTTGGGATTTTTCGATTTCACCTTGTTGTTGGGGTGTTTGGGTTGATTCAAGCAAGGCCTTTCTTCCAGCAGAGATCTAGATTATCTCTTATGGTGAGGGCAAAATGACCTTTGTGCAGTTTGCCGGTTTGGGCACAAAACCAGTGTGTTATTTTTGGTTTAATCTTTTCAGTGGTTTTTGGTGCCTAAATCTTATTTAGATGGGCAGGATGCTCATTTGCTCTTGTTTCGGTTATTGTGTTGGATTCTATCTTGGTTGGACAACAATATGTGCTTAATATTTAAATTTTCTTGTTGTTGTAAGTATCGCCCGGTAGCTTGTTTTGTGGTTGAAGTGTTTTGTCACTTTTTCGGTGACTAGGTCCTCTCTGTAAAAAAGGTTTGGAGGTCCTTTCAAAAATCCTTTGTCCATCAAATCAAAATAATATATATTCTAAAATTGATTACTAAAAAAATATATGACCCCTACAAGATGGGATTTTTTTTTAAATGTGTTCTAGCTCTGCAAAACCCACCCCACTTTGACAGATACCAATTGTTATAGACCTCTCTTCTCACTAACAATAAATCATTCACCAATATATAAAAATATCAAACTTGCATCCACAAATAAATTTCACAATAATAATCCACATAATAAAGTAGAGATAGATAATACCCTTGAAGTAAAGCAACATCAAGAATACTCCTTAAAGAAGGAATCACTCCACAACATCTCCAACTCCGAGCCAAGACTACTACAAAGAATACTTCATTTACAATTGGGGGTACATCTTTTTTTATACGAGAATGTGATGGTTCATCTTCCATGAGTTAGAAGGCCACCAATGTGGTGATTCACCTTGCATGAATTAGAAGGTGCATAATATTATAATATGGAACCATGTTAAATATTATTATAATTTTATGTGTGACCCATGCCATAATACAAAATTATATTATATCCCCACATTAATATACTTAGATACCTAACATGATGTCACTATCTTTAGTAATGAAATAAAATAAAAACTAAATTTTGAATCTTTAAGAAGAGGCTTTGTTCCACAAGCAATGAAGAGTTGAAGAGTTTCATTTGATTTTGGATTATCAGAAAAAATAATTGATGTTGTATCTTGCTTTTCATTGCATATTATTTATGTTGATGGATTTTGCAATTCTATTGTAATTTTGGACGTGAAATTGTAAACCCCACAACTAAGACCATTCACAATCCATAACTTACATTTAATGCAAGAATAAATACTGTAAATGAATCTAATGACGACAACACTATTTCTATTCTTTTTTCTCTTAAGACATCCATACCAAGAACAAAAGATTTCTCCATTAAAGTTCTTATTTGTATTTTGAGCATTTATTGAAATAACCAGCTAACAAAAGGTCATTTTTTTGCAAAAAATATTGTTAATGAATTTAAGAACCAAAAAGAAAAGAACTTTTAACTTTGATATTTTTGACGTTAAAGGTGAAAAGTCATATCATTTGCTTCAATGTTGTAGTTGTTTGGTCTCATAGTTATATCTAACTTGGGCATATCTATAATATTTTTTTTTAGATACATAGGGAAGTTGGTTCCAACTACACTATTTTTAGTAATTGTTAAGTGCAAGGTTCAAACCATAGAGACTGTTCTCAACAAGTCTATTCCACCTCATTGTTGTTGATCCAACGGAAGAGTGATCATCGATCGCTTGGGATTCATACCATCTTCATTGGTCTAACACACACTCAAATGATTCAAAGAAAACTACTACCTTTACAAATTGATACCCCAAAATTTAAACCTAGATCTTTTCTTAATAAATACCTACCAAACAAGCAACTACCAATCTATTTAACATATCTATAATATTTCTAATGCAAAGAAAACTATCAAAAACTTTAACCCTTACCAAACGCATGGCAAATTACATTGTTAAGCACTATCAATAAGATAATGAATAGAATGAGTCATTTTCACTTCAGGAAAATAAGTGAGGTCTCAAAATCTAAAATATATTCCAAAGTCATATTATTGCCATTGTTGTGTTAATTGCTCTAACGATCCTTACTTGTACAATGATGGATCACATGTTTTCGAGAAAACAAGCATCTGGAGGACATGCTAAATTATTCTATTGAAGTTACACTTTAGGGTCAAACATATAATGAAGAGGGGGAAATACCTTAAAACATTGTTTGCTTCAAATATATTTTCTAGCTTGTTTTAAAATTGTGTTTATTTTTTTATTTTGATATACAAGGATTTTTTCTTTTGATTTTGTTTTGGTAATTATGGTAAATATTTATTTCGAATTTGGAGAGGTTTGGGATTGGAACCGTCTATTCGTCTGTCTTGATAAGTATTTACTTCATTTAAGGGATCTGAAGGGGAACCGCCTGTCTTGGTAAGTATTTACTTCATTGAATGGATCTGAAAGGGCTTGGGATTGGAACTGCAGACCTCAAGCTGTCAAATACTCAGCTCGGTCGGTCTACTACCTTTGTCCAAATTGGATGTTAATAGGATTGATAATGGAACCCTTAAAAAGTTTTTTATTTTTAAAGTACACATAGGAGTTGGTTGTTGCTCTAAACAAACCTATTCCATTTCGTTGTTGTTGATCCGATGTAACAATTTTTAGTCTAATGTACACTCAAAAGACTCTCGCTCTAAATATCTTTTAAAGGGCTGAGGCTTAAAATAAAATAGAAAGGGCGAACCAGCCACTTTAGAATAGAATATGCCACTTGCGTCCTCTGCCGGGCAGCTCCAGTGGCGGATTGGATCTCTTTTCGTGCAAGTATAAATTACAATTCATTGCCATTATTATTTTTGTAATTGACACTTGAAAATTTAAATTTAAATCTTTTGAAAAAGTTGTTAATATCTTAATATGGTATATGAGAGGATTAAAATCTCTTTTGTGAAACAAGCATGGATTATAATCAAAAGAGGCTTTGTTCCACAAGTGATAAAGAGTTTCAAAAAATCACATGGAACTCTTCATCACATGTATATAGATCTTTTGTGAAAGTAAAACGAAGGGCTTGGAGGGAGGAAGAGACAGAAGACTCGGTAAGTATTAGTGGGTACAAGCTCTACTTTTCTTGGGTCAGTTCATGTCATTATCACAGTTAAGAAAATGGTGATTGAGGTAAAGTACATCAGCATACGGAGGTGAAGGTTGATCAATAATTGTTAAAACGACATGCCACATGCCTCGTCCTCCCGTGGGCCATCATCAATTAATTTAACAACTTTAACTATGATGTTGAGATTACACTCAGATTCTTTACTCGTGTGCACAGGATTACACCACCTGTTAGAGTAGGAAGGTGAGTTCTTACTTTAAAAAAGTGATGACAATAAATTAAAATAAAAAGAAAAGACTGGTATCCTGTGGAGCATTTTGAGGTACAAGGAAACTGAATGGAAACCTGCAATAGGCTGAAGGATTCTTTAGAATATGGTAACACTGCCAGGAAGGACATTGCGGTGCCTTATAAGATGTTCATTTAAAATTTATAACCTAGTTCAAAACAAATGTCGAAATACTTGACGGCCTGCTCGAGCTTCAAAAATTACATAGTATGTTTAGATAGGGCTTATATTTTTTTTTTTTCGATCTTTTATGGAAGCCTCTATTATTTTATCCACGTAGGTTTACTTCCAATTCAAAAAGTTATCATTATATTTTCGGTGAATTTTTATTTCAAATGATGGGATCTAAAAAAGCTTGGGATTGAAACGGCCAACCTCAAACTAGCACTTAACAAAAACCGTTTGGACTAACGGGCTTATAGTTGCCTCAACAAAACAAATCAAAGAGGTTTTCTCTACAAGCTTTCTGTCAAACATAGGAGCATGCCTTCTGTAAAAAAACAGAAAAAAAAAAGTTGCCCTGTCAACCTCCACTTGAGTTTTAGTCAAAGTTCAATCACATCATCAGTGCCCATAATTTGAGACCTAGAATATGCTCCAGAGGACTTTTTGAATATTACTGCCTCGCTTGCAAGGGCCTCGTATGCACCAAGTAGGCCATTCAACCTGTAAAAGACTTATGACATTCTTTTTGTCTTAAAACATTTTTATGGGCGAGAGGATGCAACCCTTCCTATGAAATGGATTTTAAGTTTGAATATTTTAAGTATGAGGTTTAAGGTTAGAATTTGGAGTAAGTATGTATATACAGTACATAACAACATAAATATAGACCAAAAAATAATTGAACATACAGAAAGTTCCTCACTTTAAACAGGCACTTACTTTACCTAAAATTTACCTTCAATTTTGCATGTGTTCATTAAGAGAGGAGTGGTATTGCTATGGTGAGCTTAAATTTGATTTTTAACCATAATTGTATGAACTATGATTGATGCTAACTTTTCAATTCAATTTGAAGTGTTATTGTTCTGAGGAGTTGAAATTTGATTTCTAACTAATTCAAATATATGAATTATGAATGGATTTTTGTTTAAAACTTATTTTTAAATTAAAAAAAAAAAATGGTTAAATACTAGGTATTCGGTACACTAAACATTCTGCTGTCTGATAGGTCTGCTCAACACCATGACCCATACGAATCACATGAAAATAAAGAGTTAATCTCATAAAAACACACAAAAATTCCCTGAAATTTCATGATCTAGATTATTTCCACTTCTTAACAAATCTCTTTATTCTTATCTTTAACTGAAAATTCTGTTAGCATTCATGTCGATGACTTTCCATAATGCTTTGTCATTCTCAACCAGATATTTGCCGATTCAAGCAACTTTTCCCTTGTCACCTGATTTTCATATTTAAAGTTAACGAGACCAATCAAAAATAAAACTAGGCACTATGCATTCCACTGATAATAATATCCACTGACATCGAGGCAGTTATCCGAACTGCTCGTTGGTCATCTCTCTGAAGTCAACAATCAGAATATATGGTGCAGAGACAGGAAGAAAGTCAACAACCGTCCAATATTTCCAGCAACAATTGGACAGTGAAAAACAATTCACAATCTTTCATTTGTTACTTTCACAATACTACTAGAGATAATAACATGCTTGATTTGTAATAATTGGCTGTTGTCTCTCATACATTTAGTTTGGTTTCTTTTAGCTTTCCGAGCTATCAGCTTTAATGTAAAGGTACCCAAGCTTTTCTGTGTCATCCTGCTATCCTATTATAAGTGCATATGCTCTTTGCTCATTGATTAATCAAGTAATGCAAAGCATTTTTCAAGTTTTAAATTCTTTGTGGTTGCCAATGTACTTTGTCATGATGCAACTGCTGAACCTGACAACTTCTATTGAACCTTGAAAATCATGGTTGATAAGGACTTCTTCATAAATGTTGTCCATTTTCAAGGCCCCCACTCAACCCACAAAGCAAATTCAATCCTGATCCACTTCAGAACACATACATTGCTGAAGCATAGTGCGTACACTGCATACAATGTTCAACGACAATGTGCAAAGTATGAGGTCACCTTTGTTACACTGCTTCAATATGAAATGGGCAGAGATGGTATTTTATAATTCTAATTGAAATAATCAATAACTTGGAAATCCTTGCAGGTTATAGCTTTATCATGATCCAATGCATTGATATTTCACTGCTTGAAACCTTTCCTATTCCATTATACTTGGATTTCAAAATGCCCAACAAGAATTCCTAGGCCTAAATTTATTTGAAATGTATGATCATCCTCACAGCCACCAACTTCTAGAAACGTTACAATGGCCCATCAATAGTCATTGATTGGCTACCTCTCTTGTTAATTGCAATGGATTGTTCAACAGAAAGTGACATGGCTCCAACTCAATGGACCTACTACCAGAAATTTGGGGTCCAAGTCCAAGACCACCTTCACCCAAGCAAACAACCTGCTTGATGCTCTTGTGTGAGATGCCATTGACCTATATGATACCAAACTCTTAAATGGTGCCTGATCAACCTTGTCAACATTGAATACAAAATAAAAAACTGCATATTTATCATCAATTTATTAGTCATATCTGAAATAATTTTTAACATTGAAAATATGAAGCATTTGTTTGTTTTTCTTGTGTGAAATCTATAATGCTCTGATCATTTCTAGACACCTTGTCTTCTAGTTTCATAGTTCCATTTGTATATGGGTCTTTCTCTCACCAAAATGATATGCAAACCCTTAACAAAGTTCTCCTGGACTGATAATGATTATTCCCAATAAAATAAGGCAAACAGTAAGCACCTTTCTGTGGTTTACAATTTTCAAAAATATCATTGGTAGTTAAGATTTCCTTTACAAGCAGCTTCTGGTTGTATGTGGGTCTTTCTCTCACCAAAATGATATGCAAACCCTTAACAAAGTTCTCCTGGACTGATAATGATTATTCCCAATAAAATAAGGCAAATAGTAAGCACTTTTCTGTGGTTTACGATTTTCAAAAATATCATTGGTAGTTAAGATTTCCTTTACAAGCAGCTTCCGGTCTTTCTTCTTTGAAAGTACCAAATAACTTGGGGCTAATTCTCTTCTTAGCTAGCTAAAATGATAGACAACAACTGGACTTTGGTAGACAGATAATAATTTGCATCAGCAAAGTACAGCTGCAAGAATGGCACATACTTCCATGTCAGTTAAAACCACTGTGAATATCAAATCAACTTTTGGTTTCCCCTGCTTAGGCTTGAGAGGGGGGACATCCAACCGTTTCAAAGTATATATTGTGCAATATGAGCTACATGCATTGATTAAACCTTGACAATGAGAAAAACACCAACCACTATTCACAAGGATTTGAGAAAGAGATGTAGTTTAGTTGATTCTCTCTCAGATGTGCCACAAATCCCCTTGATAGTTGGCTTCACTCTTACAACTAATTCACTGAAAAAAATGACATGCTTCTGCAAAAATGTGACACCATGTAGGATCATCTGCTCTTTACCTAGGCCAATACGATCTCATCATGACAAGCCAATAATATCAAAGACAATTGTATTATCAACTACTCACAGTAATCTTACCAGCCAGAAATGTAGAAAACACCAAACACATTTCTGTTACCCTCCTGGAACCTCCTTTCTGTTCTTCTGCAACATGACCTACAGAAAATGTTCAAAAAATATTGCTCCTTCTCATTTATCATAAATGATAAAAGATACAGTACACTAGGCATTTCATAGACAATTTACCATAGCAAAGCATCCTATTCATATTTTGTGTCACATAGCATTATGCAGAATATTTACTCTTTTAACCATTTTGCTTTACCATAGCAAAGCATCCTATTCATATTTTGTGTCACATAGCATTATGCAGAATATTTACTCTTTTAACCATTTTGCTAATTCATAACGTTGGATCATTAAAGTTCTCTACATGTCTTTGCCAAGTGGTCATTGCTTTATACAAGTCTTTCAGTTTCTCCTCATTCCCTTCAAACAGAGCTGCCATTGCCCATTCACTTAAAGACACTTTCACATGCTGGGTTATCATACATCAATTCATATTTTGCCTCTCCGTTACATGCCCCACTGCAGTTGTGCACAGCAGTACGATACTGACTAGGATTTGCCCCCCTACCTTAATCGTATTACTATTCACCATTAAATTGAGAACTTTGCTCCACCAGTTGATGAAAGTTTTTATCTTAGTCAAAAAGGCTAGCAAAACTGTATGCAAGAGAAGGCCATAAAATGCACAGACATCTTAGAAATATCCTCTTTAGCCCACCTCTTAGACAACCTTGACAGAAATAATGATGAGCTGCCTAAGATCTGCATTAACATTTTAAGGATGTGCAATAATCTTCATTGCTTGCCTCAGTATTAGGAAGACCAGCCATGCTCCTCCTTTACCACTTGGCCAAAGACCTAACCTACTTTATGTCACTCCAAAATCATCACAACCAACCGTTCCATAATGTGGAACCTCCAGTCTATCAATCTGAAACTTTTGAAGGTATCCCCAATGTCTAAAAGGGTGCATTGGTGTGAACCAATTCAACCTCACATGGTAGACCGTTTCATTTTTTTTCTTCGTTTTATATATTGGATGAAAAATAAATTTGGGAACTATCATAAGATTGTCATATTTCCTTATCAAGATCATTTGAGCTTTATATCTTTGATACGTAAAACAAATTAAGCACAGAACCACAGAAAAGCCTTATCCTTGTCTGCTTATGAAGTATATTACCTTAAGAATGGCATTCATAATTCAAATTGGACTGAATAACTCCTTACATGACACGAACAACATTAAAATAAAGACAAGAGACCTTAGTGTGGGATTCAAGGAATAAATTATCCCTACTATGCCTTGCAAAGTATAAAATAGAAATCTGATTATACCAATTGCAACATCATAGATTATAAATAAAGCTAGATACAAATAGCTCACATAAATTTCAATGGGGTTCTGCTTAATTCTACAAAAGTATTGGATAACTTTTGATTAATCTGTCAATGATTCTTTCACTTCATTCAGGGATGCTGCCCTGTTTCTTAGGATGTATAATTGTAGAAATCTATTCCAGGCACATAGAGCATTACATTAGGAACATAATCATGTCTCTTGCAAAAGTTTGTCATTCGGCTTCACATCTAATATGGTTGCTATTATTATTCTCTGCATGGAAAGCCACTTTCTGGCAAGTATTCTCTCCTGTGTTTGACTTTGTAGAAGGCAATTATAAGGTCTGATTCTACTGCAGCAATTAAATACCCAGGTAATGCATTCAACGCAAATTTATGAAATTTGATAGGACATAACATTTCAGAGCCCATGGCCATTAGTATGACCATGTGTGTGTTTTCTCACAGATGAAGTAATATATAAAGAAGATGGTTGATGGCCTAAAGTGCTGATTCATATAGATAAATTAACTGGATCCATGAAGTATAAATTTTGTTAGACATAATATTGTTCACAACTGCAAAGAATCAATAACATAATTTCTTATTTAGGAAGCACAATGAGATTATCACCTACAATTGCATTGCATACGATTGATGGTTGTATGCCAGAAACAGCATGGAGATTATTCCCCTATGTGTCTGCTTGACATCAAAAACCTGAAACCAACATTCATAATGAAGGTCATCAAATTTCCTCAGCAAAAACTTCTACCTAAGCAAGATAGGAAGACAATTTGGTAATCACATGTAAACACGGTTGCAATTATTTTAAATGTTAGGTTCTCAGGGTGATGCAAATTGACTTATGTATGAGCATAAGTGAAGAAATTTGTATAATTACAAACCTTCATAGATTTGTCAAATAAACTTCAGCAGACTGAAGTCTCCTAATGAAACCTATCCTGTGTGTCCGCTGCTAACAAAAATAATACAGTTATGCTGAAGCAGAACTTGCAGATGCTCAAATATGGTTAAATCCCAAAATGACAACAGGTCATTCTCAATCAAAGATTGGAACCAACTCTTAAGGGCCAAGAATAATAAGTGTACAAATTGTCATATCAACGGTGCTCACAAAAATGAGCAATAAAGAACATTTATAATGGCCTTAATATAGTGCAATAAACTTACTGCATGTGAAAAGTTGGATGTTCTTTGTGTTTTAGTTGCCCTTTCCATTTGAATTTGAACAGTACTTAAGTACTTAAACAGAAATTGTTTATTGAGATACTTGTTTAAAATACAGAGATGGATTTGCTTTGAAATGCTTCTTCGTAGCGTTCACAGAAGGTGTCTTCCTTATTTTCTGGCAAGAATCCTTTCCACGATCACCAAAGGATGGTAAAGATGAAGACTTGAGAAACATCTCCCGTGTCTGAGTAACTCCAGGTAAACTGATATAAGTGCTACTGTTTTTTGCAAGAGCCTGCCAATCTACTGATTTATATTCTGAGCGTTCTGTTTTCTCATTGAGCAAATCTATCAAATTTTTTCTATCTCTACCTTTTATCGAACTCCCTGATTCACAAGCAACTGTGTCTTCTTCTGTTAGTGGATTCTGATGAACGCTTGTAATCCTTGGAGGTCCCTTTCTCAAGGGCTCCTTTGTATTCCTATTGTCTGTTGTCGTATACAGTTTGACCTGCCTAGCAGGCCCCTTAATGCGACTGGTGAGACCTTTCCACAGGGGAAGTGGAAGACTTTTACGGACTGACTTAAACTGCTTCACCACCTGATTCATTGATGGTCGCATCTCCTTGTCAGTTCTAACACAAGAAGCTGCGATTACAGCAATCTGTCTGATTCCAGAAATACTCTTGGGTTGTTTGAGCCTTGGATCACACAATTGAAGGACTTGATCTTGCTCAATTAGAGGCAGGGCCCAATCCACAATGGACGACGGATCATAGTCCATGTCAATTGCATTTCTACCACTTATAATCTCCAAGAGAAGAATCCCGTAGCTGAAAACATCATTCTTGGTGCTCAGGTTTGCAGGAGTGATGTAGGATGGGTCCAAGTACCCCATGGTACCAGCAGGGGGAGCAGAGTTTAACGTCATATCCTTAAGATGACCTCTCAAGGCAAGACCAAAATCACCAAGCTTTGCATTCCAGTTTTCATCAATCAAAATATTCGAGGACTTAATATCTCGATGGATTACTAGAGGAGATGCACTATGCAGAGTCTGAATGGCTTTGGCAGTCTGCAAGGCGATATGAACTCGTCGTGACCAGCTTGGTGGCTTAGAATTACTGTGGAGAATGTCATGAAGGGTGCCGTTTGCCATGAATTCCACCACCATCAGTATCCCCGTAGAATCATGGCTTATCCCAACAAGGTTCACAAGTCTAGGATTGCGCAGATTCGAGAGTATTTCAATCTCGTTTATAAATGCCCTCTCATCCTTCGGCTCTTGAAACCCACTCAAAAGCTTTTTCACTGCTATAAGCTTCCCATCTTCTAGAACACCCTTGTAAACGCAACCATGACTACCCTTTCCAAGAAAACTTTCTCCACCAAAGCTCCTGGTGGCAATCTCGAGTTCCCTGTAAGCAAACTTTTCAATTTTCACTCGTCTCTCCTTCTTGTGGGCCTCAACCCCACGCTCAGCTTGACACCAGCTATATCCCATCCTAAGCACTACAATAAATCCCCAACCCAATAAAGAATTTTTCCACTGACCACAACAAATCACTGTCGGATTGAGATAGGCATCCCCACATAAACCATCCAGGTTCAAACCCAAAGAGGGTTAGAGTCCCATGTATTACTGTGGGTGGGTGTGGGTGTGTTCGAGAAATTTTAAGCAGGGAATTTCAGACAGATTAAAAGAAACCCAACCAACCTTCATGGTGCGTTGCCCAGAAGTTTCCCTTAGAAATCAAAACTAATTCAAAAAATAATAAGAATCAGAAATACAAGCTATGGCCTAAATTCACTTGTTGGGACAATGAATGGTATTGACATGAAATAGTCTTTCATCTGCTCAGACCAAATTGGTACACCTTATAACTCCAATTATGTTGTCTTCTATGTTTCCTCACATGAAACATACAGCATTCAAATACCTTCTCTTTCTGATGGGCCTTCTATGGCATGTAGTGAAACTTATGGCCTGAAATTACAGAAAACCAAGACTAAGGGTCAACAAGGAAAGGACTTAAGACAGTTATGGCAGGCCATCCCAAACAGGATGAACCTCAATCATTTTCATTGAGCCAGAGCACTCAGCAATTCCAACACCTTCATCGCTTCAGAATACTCCTAACTTAGGAGACTGAATCTCCAAACAAATTTCAAAGTCCATAACAACAAAAACATGGTGTGCAATGGGTAAAAACCACCTCCCGAATTCTTGTTAGAGCATGCCAAAAGCAGCTGTCTTTGAAAGGTGGCATACAACAATTTGGCCTCTAAAATCCAACAAAAGAATAAGAGAGAATTTCTGGAAGACTATGCTGCAAATCCACACCTTCCACGATTTGTTGCGAGCATCTCGAGGGGTGCAGAGCATGAACGCATAATGATGACACCCACGGAGTTTGTCTGGTCTCTAAATCCGGATCAGAACATACCATCTTAGGAAATCCCACGTCAATTCATCGTATTTATAGACGGGATAAAGAATCCAGCTCCATTATTGTATTTTAGTTCAATTCTACGTATTTCAATGCTAAAGCTTTGTCGGTAGTTTTAGGAAAAGAATGCGTGCTGTAGAACAATCGAAAAAGAGATGGACGGAGATTACCGGATGTAACAGCGGGGTCACAAAGCACTTATGACGAGGCTGGTCTGTGGGGCAGTTATTAACACAACACAGTATTTATGGACTTGTCCTCACGATGTTAATAGGTCAAAAGTGTAATCAAACGGTCAGCCATGTTTATCAGACTACTCAAGTGCTCACAATGAGGGTTTTGTTAACTTTTACTGGTTGTAAACAGTGAACAAGCTTAATATAATATATGTGATGGTGACCTGAAACATATCCTCCTCATTATTTTTTCTTAAAAAAAAAATCATGACCTTTATGATAATGAGGAAGGAGACCTGTTCAACTGTTAATACTCACTGTTTATTGAAAATCAATTTTAAACAATTTTTAATTTGGAGCTTGGTTCAATGGTCAAAATGTTTCTATGGGAGTTTGGAGACTACGGTTTCAATTCCGTCATAGTACTCAAGGGCGTCTCTTGTTAAGGTTTCAATTCCCTCATAACACTGAAGGGCGTCTCTTGTTAAGGTTTCAATTCCCTTATAGCATTGAAGGGCGTTTCTTGTTAACACCATGAGTTATGTTAAAAAGTTTATTCAGCTTAACAGAAATTACAATAACAAAAAAAATAAGATTCAAACCTACCAAAAAAACAGGTAATAAAAAAATAATAAAATTATAACAAATTATACTCTAGGTGAGACAGAAGATATAGAACATTTGGAGTCCCTCCCTCGTCATCACTCAGCCGAGCTATAGGAATGTTTCCAGTGTAGACTATTTGTAGTCTGCAAAAGAAAAATGGAATTATAGTAGAAGGGAAGGATGCACAGATTCCAGTGTTTATTATTATTTGCTGTCTGTAAACTATTAATATAATTTTTTATTTTAAAAAAAAATTAAAATCATAGCATTACAGATTTAATTATTTGTAAAATCCAACATATATTGAAGAACCATTCTTTTAAATTCTTAAACAAATCGACCATGACATTCTGAAAGTGAGGTTTTGTATTACAAATACTAAAATATACGAGTTTAAATAATTTTAGATTATACAACTTTTTATGAAAAGTAGTTGCACTACTTTCGGTTTTTTTTTAATTTGAATCTCTAAACTTTGACGAATTGTTTTCAAAGTTAGGATTTGAGTGGTTGAAAAGATTATTTTATATTTTTTATCAATCTGGAAGATTGATTAAATATTTGTTATATCTGTTAGCTGTTAAACTTCAGCGATAGTCACCTACCATCATCGACTAAAAAAAGATATAAAAGGTTAAGAGTTCGAATCTGCTGACACTAAATGTTTAAAGCCAGTTTCGTGTGAACCAGTGACCAATGATGGTCAATTTACCACCAAATTTCATTGGGTTCCAACTTCTGAAGAATTTGTCAATAAGAAGAAAGTTCCGTTGCCTCCCATGATCCAAACACAAGTAAACCAAATATGATGACAAATGGCAACTTGCGAAACTTTTGGAAGCAACGCCCGAAAATATTAGAAAAGACAACCAGAAATGTCTGGAAAGTCTTAATCGAGTTGATATGTCCAAGGTTGGAATGCGTAAAAGTGCCTCTAGAAAAATCGGGCATGGAGCATGTGCACATGCATTAGTCAAGCCATAACATATGGAATACACTTTCGTAATTGAGGAAAGAATATTACTGTTTAACCTATCAACAAGGAAACTCATAGGATTAGTCGGTGGAATTTTACAACTTTTTTTTAATAATATAACATTGAGTATGTGAAAGGATAAGTTGTGGATAACAATCGAATTTTAATGAATAAAAAAAATCTTTAATTAAATTTTTAATTTAATTTTTATTTTTAAAGATGAAGAAAAATTAATAGGTGGTAGAGTCTTCTTTACTAAAACTTTTTTTATTTTCTTATAGATATTTATTTATTTGTGAATTTGCACTTGTTGTTAAGTATTGAAAGGTTGATATGACCCGAGTTCAATCCTCAGGAAGGATATTTATAAGAAATATTATTAAAATATATATATATATATATATATATATATATATATATTTTTTTTTTTTTTTTTTTTTTTGAAAGGCTTGGACTTTCAAATCTACTTCTATCAAATGTTGAAAGGCTAATCATTAATTTACTTAATATAAATCTTATAGTTTATATAATTATTTATAAGATATTAAGTTATAGTTTTTCTATTATTAAAAAGACAAGATAGATATCAATGCCAAACATTAGGAGGAAGTATAACAACAATATGACTAAAGGCACCATCTCTTCTTTATAATGTAACTTTTTAAGTTGGCCTTCACAAATTAAGTTTAAAGAGAAGATAGTTACAAATGTAAAACATTATAAGGAGATGTAGTAGCAACGTGACTGAAGGCACATCTCTTCCTTATAACTTAGTTCTCTAAGTTGGCCTTTACAAAGAAAGTTGAGTTTAATGTTATAGTTTAACTAGCTTTTTTTATATATATATATATATATATATATATATATATATATATATATATATATATATATATATATTTATATTTATATTTATATTTATAAACGTTGAGAGTTATCAATCTCGAGGTGTCTATCTCATTTTTTGGGGTGTGATAGATAGGCGCCTCGAGATTGATAACTCTCGGTGTTTATAGATATATATATTTTATATATCTAAGATAGTATTAGAAAGTTTGGGCACCATTTTAGTTTAAATAGTTTAAATATTTTTTAAATATTTTAAATCCACTGTAACCCTTAATGTCGGCGGATAATTTTCTTAATGTTAGCTTTTTTAATAAAATATTAATATTTTTTTACGGCGTGGTTGACCTTCGTCATTGTAGGACGCTTATTGACGTAATAAAATAAAATGATGTGATTATCAGTAGTATATATTTTTAAATAAAATTTAATTTTGTTTAAGCTTATATTTATTTGATTAATTTGATAATAATATAATAAATGTGAATACAATTTTTACAAAACTTAAAGATTTATAAGTTTAATTTTTTATCAAATAAGTAATAGGTTTAAAGGCACAATCCGCTAATCTCTTACTTAGTTTATTACATTGATGTACACAAGTACATCATGACATATTAGTTCATCTATATTAATATTTAGATGACAAAATATTCAAGTAAATATTTTTACATTTTTTTTAATAATAAGACTTAAGTGGGTTATGAACTTTGTTTTTTATTGAACATTTTTTATTTATTTATTTGGTTAGTGTGAGAAACTCCTACGATCAACGCTAGGTAGTCTTCTCCAAACCATGACCGCTGTAAAGTTGAGAGCTATGCTCCTCTCAACCATGACCCTGTAAAGTTGAGAGCTATGCTCCTCCCAACCATGACCCTGTAAAGTTGAGAGCTATGCTTATTAATAGGAAATTTAACACACACTCGTTCATGTCGTGGTTTGAAATTTGGACCTCCCGAAGAAGAGCTAAAGCCCGAACCATTGCGTTGTACCCATGGGACTATTGAACTCTTTTTCAATAAAGTAACACCTTAACGATGTAAACCCTTAGTCTTATTTGTGTGGGATTCCTCATTCCTATATTTTAACATTGAGTTGTGATAGTACCTTCTTATTTCTTAATTTGGTTATTATAATGTAAAAGCTCATCATGGTATATTCTTATATGTGAAACTCTATTTACATTAATGTTTTCTTCATTTTATTAAGTTTAGAATTTATGTTAATGTGATGTGTTTATGCACACATCAATATTTCTTTCCTAATATCCAAATCCCAAGCCTAATATCATTTTAATACAAATTTATCTCTTTAGGTCATAAACTCAAATTTTACTATAAGATTTGTTTGAATCAAAAATAGGATCTCTAGTGCTAGGGTTTGTAGTATGGAGGGCTCCTTTGTCAATCTTAAAGCTTCCTTATTTTTTGTTAAGGTGTATTAGCTTGAGAATATTGACTCCAAGGATATCATATTATCACTCTTGTTTTTACTTCATTGTTGTGTTTAATGTGCAAGAAGTAAATTTTATTTTTATGTTCAATGTATATAAGGAGTTTTCCCTTTTATTACGTTAAATGTACTTGAAACAATGTGGTCAATAACTATCAATGTAATGGAAGAATAGTTTAAGAAGGCATAAGACTATAAAGGTTTATATATTTGTTTAAATTTGACCATGTTCATGATGCCTTCCCTTATCTTTTTATTTAGAAGTGGATGTTTAATTTCAAATCATGGATAATTGATTGCATGACATCCCTTCTATAATCAATTACCTTTATAGTCCCTAACTAAACTAGGCATAACCAACTTTTCTTATCCAATTTGTAAATGACCTAAATATTCGAAGCACAAGTTTTTTACATGGCATGCTCTAGATTTATGTGGTTTTTTATTCATTTGCCTCTTCTTGCTTTGTTTTAAAGTAGTTTTTATTAAATTAGGTAGTGTCTTAATGTTACATGTGAGACTTTCAAGCATTTGATTATTAGATACATGTGAAAATATAGATATTATGCATGTGTTGTTAATGTTGGTCCTCTTCCAATAAGTATTTAATCAATTAAATTTTGTTTTACAGATAGTATTTTTGACTACACAAATCCATTAGAGTTCCTTGTAAAACTTAGTCCTCATGCAATATTTTTAAAGCTTAACAATAGTTGAACAATCTAGAAAAATAGTTTAAATAGCATTTAACATACAACAAAGACCTTAGAAGATTGAGGTGGAATTGACAAGGTCATTTTCTGTTATGTGAGAAGCATCCATGACATAGCTAATATAATGTTTGAGAAGGTTTATAAGGATACTAATGCTATGATTGTAGAATAATTTTGAGGATGCTTGATTTATTTCATGACTAAGTTTGAACTTCATTGGACCTCTTTTCCTTATAGTGTACCAATACTTCCCTATGAGATTGAAGGAAGAACCACTAGTGAATCTTTGTCTATAGGTATGTTTTTTCATTTATTGAGCTTAGTATTCTTTTATATGTCATTTGGATGTAGATTATCTGTGGTTTTCTTTTCTCTTTCTATTATAATATACATTATAGAAAAGAAATATTTATGAAGCAATTTTACTCACTAAATACCTTTTTGATGTAGTACAATATTTGAACTTTAATCACCTCTTTTTTTTGTATAAAGTTATTTCTCCTTCTAAAATTCTTTTCTATGTTTTTAAATTATTGAAATGCTATTTGTACTAATATCACTTAATAATGTTTAGCATGTGGTTTGTATTTTTTTTAGATGATTATTATTATTGTATATTCTTAACTACAAATTGTTATCTATGCTATTATTGATATTTCTTTCCTTACCTTTTCTCCCCTTACAATCCAATAATAAGGGGTCATGTAATTGCTAATACATGTTACAAAGTCTTAAATTTGATATTTTGGTTTTGCACAATTCAATTTAATTTATTATAATTTATTAAGTTTGTTACATGAAAAATTTTAATAATCTTGTATGTAAATTTAATATTTTCATATTGACTATGATTTGCATATATTTTTTTATTTTTAAGTGATTATATAAGATTGAAATGGGCCTCACCCCTATTACCTCATGAATGTATTACCATTGCATTTCAACAAACCATACAGTGGTATTTTATGATTATGCATATATTGTCATACAAGACATAAACCTAAGTCTTCATTTTAAAAGTCAATGTTGTTAGTTATTTGAGCTCGTATGTGTAAAGTAATTTATTTTAATTTAATATCCTCATTGGTTGTTTTCAATCAAAATAATTTGAATTTGTTAAGGTTTTGCATCATTAAGGCTTTTAAGTAGCGAGAAAATGTCAAACCTAATATTATTCTTGATAGGAAGAGAAATGTTAAGTCCGTACATGCAAGATATAATGTTTAAATTATGCTAATAATAAAATTTTACCTTTTTAGCTTTTAGACTAATCATATGCTACATAAATATATATTTTTTTTTTATATAATTATAAAATACTTGTATATTACATTATAAATCGTCAGATGCTAAAAAATCATGCAACTTTCATTTATAATTGACTAATTAAAGAAAATACCAATTGGTTGCAATAGTATATGCCTTCGTGAATTATGCTTCAAGATTTTTATTTACTCAATTTAATGCAAAAGAATGAGTTTGTTTGAAATCTACCAAAAGGTGGTGGATGTTTAGTCAAGTTGGGATATAAGACTTTAGAGCAATTATAATTTCTTATTCCCAAAGATTTTCTTTGGAAGAACATTTGGTCACTTGAGGTTCTCCCTAATGCCTCAAAATTCCTTTGGTTAGCATCCTAAAGTAAAGGTAGAAGTAAAGATACGATGTTTATAGATCCCCCTTACACAAGACACACATAAAAGATCCATGATAGCATCTTCTTACACAATTTGGGATTGTTTTTTCCAAAATATTACATTGGGTGGCTCAATCAACATTAAAAGAGTTGATAGAGTATTGGATTAATTATTTCAAAGCTAAAGTTTACACATTTTACGGAGGATTGGCTATTGTATGTTGGAATATATGGCTTAAAAGGAAAAATAGAAATTAAAAAAAAAATTCAAAAGCATGCTCAAGTTTAGAATCACATTATTGCTTCTCTTGCAAAGTGTTTATAAGCATGGTGCTTATCATGAGAAGTCCCAAGTATGCAAAAATAGGTGCTAGCCTCTTGGTTAAAAGATTTGAATATACACAAAAAAGTCATATGTGACAATAGAGTTAACACAAAGGATAAGCATAAATTTATGGTAAAATAAAAATGTCCAAAAGTTGGATTTATAAAAATTAATTGATGATGATTCCAAAGGAAATACAAGAAAAATATGGTGGAGTTGGTGCTTTTTGGAATAATGAAGGCAAAATTCTCCTCACTTACTCAAAATCATATGAAACTTAAACTAACAAATATGTAGAGACTAGGAAACTTCTTATAGACATTAAGATTACCATTAAGAAATAATGGAAATATACTTCAACTGAGGAAGATCCACAAATTACTATTAATGTTATAAAAAAATGGATGTGGGTATTGGATAAAAAATATCATTATTTTTTTAATGGGGAAATAACCCCCTGCCCCACTGCTTTAGATGTTTACTTTAAGTGAGGGGAACCTGGAGGGGCTTGGGATTGGAACTATAGGCCTCAAGCTAACAAACACTCAGGATAAAAAAATATCATTATTTTTAATGTTCACCAACTATTGTTAGAATCAATATCTTGGAAAAGTCAGCATATATATAAAGAGAAAAATAAAATAGTAAATAATTTAGCTAATCATGGTGTTGATATTTGTCTTAAAAAAATTTAAATTGCAGAAGGTTGGTTGAGGGAGATTTTATAATGGAAATTATATCAAAGAATCAATTATGTAAATATAGAAATTTGAGGCAGATGAGGAATATCTTTGATAGAAGGGCATGTTGGATATGATCTAATTGATCTAATAATAAGTTTTATGTTTTTTATTTTGATTGAATGGCTCCCTATTAAAAACACATATTCTTTTATTGGAACCAACAATTATATTCAATAAAAATAAGAGAGGTTACAACAAAAAGGGAGCTAAAAAAATCTCAGCTCCGGGTGCAAGGCCATCCAAAATATCAATACTATAAAGACGAGGATTGAGGCCAAAAATAAAACCAGCTCTTAAAAGGATGAATAAACAACAAAACTAAGCAAAGGGTCGAGCCCTATTGTGGGCACTAATAAAATGACCTGAGGCTGAAAAACGTTGTCCCCTCAACCTGCTACATCGAAATAGAGGGACCTTGAGGTAGAGGAAGGTTAGGCAAAACCCTGTTAATAGTGCACGAAGCCTCATGCTAGTACTTGATAAGATTTATCAAATACACCAACACATGAGTCAACTTGGAAGCCTATGAATGGATCTGAGTAGTAACAACAAAAAACACCGTAATATTTTCATGCATAGAAAACTGACTAGAAATTGAATCTCTAGAATAGACAGTAGCATTCCTAGCTTTCCAAAGTTGAAACAAAATAATAACACAAAAGAAATTCCATAGAGCAACAATATAAGCAGGCCAACAACTATTATCTCCAAAAAATATCATCTGCCATCTGAAGAATTTAGGATGAAAGGGCTTGAACAATGAGTGAATTTAAGACCAAGTAGACTGAGCACAAGGGAATAACCAAAACAAATGTTTAAAAGTTTCAAAATGACCACAATCCAAACACTTAGGATTATGGAAGACTAACCCTAGTAAGTCTCTCTCCCATAGGAAGCCCTTGATAAATAAGAGATCAGGGAAAAAAGGTAATCTTGGGTTCAAGATTAAACTGCCAGATACAGTTCAAATGAGCAATCCAAGTATAGGAGGTAGAGTGAGTTTGCCATATCTCATTAATTTTATCATCACCATGGGAAACAGGACTAAGAAGCTGATAAAGCAAGGAAGAAGAGTATTTTTTGAAAGGAGTATCCACATTCCAACATCAATCCCTCCACCAGGCACTTGAGGGTTGAAGGTTGAGCTTATGAAGCATGACATTAGGTATAAGCTCTTGAATTGTAAGAATAGAAAGAAAATCTGAATTTTGAAGATTAAATTTCCATTTGAGAGCAGGCCAGTATTGAGAGTGCACTAAATCTTTAATAAAGTAGTTGCCCTTACGAAACAACCTCAAAGCTTTAATCCCTAGTATATCAACAAGAATAACTGAAGAGTTAGATAGAATAGGAGACCACCAGATATTCTAATAATTAAATGAAATACCATTACAAAAACCATCACCAATCCAGCAAAAATGAGGTTTCACCACCTCAAAATCCTGTCAAATACTTTTAACAACAAAGGAACCCTAACTCTTAACTAGATCAAAAGTAATAATGAGAGTATGAAGGTAAATGTTAGCCCAAGCTTTGCGCCCATAAGGTAGCCCTAAAGAAATAAAATATTGAATCAAAACCTTCTAGGCTTCTGGACCTTAAATAGCTTTAACCACCTACTTAGCACACAAAGAAATGCTTTACCTATAAATGTCAATGATGCCCATCCCACCCTTATCAGGAGGCATGCAATAGATATCCAAGAAACTTGATGAAAACCATACGAATTCTTTCCCTTGGCCTAAATAAAATTCCTAAGGAGTCTAGCGAACTTATTATAAGAATTCTTAGAAGGGGCCCAATAGGAGTAATAAGCATGGGTGGTAGCAAGAATCTTTGTGCAAACGTAAAATTTGATGATAAGAGAAAGGGGACACAAGGCCCAACAAACAATCTTCTTTTCAATTATGCTAATGATATATTACCAAAGTTTTGAGGGGGAGCTGTCAAAATCAAATGGGATTCCTAAGAACTTAAAATGCTCACCCCTTTGAAGCCAATGCCATGGAAAATGTTTAAACCAAGTAGGCACAAAAGAAGAAGCAAGGCAGAAACAAAGAGACTTCGACCATTGGATGTTGGAACCCAAGGCCTTACAAAAAATGTCTAAACAAACCAAAGTAGTAGAAACTGAAACCTCATCCTCATTGATAGTGACAAAAGAAAGTGCCCATTAATAAGTTGGGTGGACATGTTAGGCAAAAGAATGCCTTTGATCAACCCCTTAGACGCTTGATTGGAAATAAGAGAACCAAAAGCTTTAGTAGCAAGGATGTAAATCAAGGGGGCCAAAGGACAACCCTGGTGAATAGAATGAAACAAACCAAAATACTTTGACCTATGTCCATTAATAGTAAGACAAGTTGAAGCATCTGCAAAAAAATATACTAACAACCCTGATAAAAAAGGGGCCAAAGCTGAGATCTTGAAGCATGGCAAGAATGAAAGGCCACTCAATACAATTCTAAGCTTTCTCAAAATCTAGTTTAAGGAAAAGAGACTTTTGGCCAGAGAGACGAGCGCATTCTAAACCTTCCCAAAGAACAATAAGATTATCCAAGGTGTAACACCCTTTTAATGAAACCTGTTTGCTCCGGTTTGATAATTAAAGGGAGAATGTTGCGAATACAGAGAGCTAAAGCTTTAGCCAAAATATTGTAAGAGACATTAAGCAGAGTAATAGGTATCCAACTGGTGATAAGCTCAATATTGCATTCTTTAGGAATAAATTTAATGTTTCCACGATTGATGATATTACCCAAATAATTGTTGGCTAATGCTTCATTGTAGACATTGAGTAGATTAGGCCCAATAAACTTCCAAGTGGCTTTATAAAATTCATAGGGAAAGCCATCAAGACTAGGGGACTTGTCATCCAACATAGTCATAAGAGCATTATGAAGCTCAACAAGTGAAAGAGGAGCCTCACAAATTTTTTTATCATAAGCAGACAACTTAGAAGGAACAACATCAAGACACTGTTGGAGCACCATTTGACGTTCTGGAGAATCTTGTTGCACTTGAAAGATAAATTTATGATAATCTACAAAGGTCGATGCAATATCAGGAAGAGAAGTCAACCTATTATGAGAGACTTGAATAGCCTTGATTTGGATCCTTGCCTGATTGGAATGAAGAGATTTGAAAAAGGCTTTGGACAAGCGATCACCAACCCTCAACCAGTGCAGGCGAGCCCGAATCTAAGCCCCTATAGCTTCATGTCGTTCATGGCCTATAAGCTGGTGGTGAATACCAACCCTGGTTTGTAAATGTTGATCATACGGATTATTTTACAGCAAGTAAATTTTGTTGATACTCTTTGTAACAGCCAAATGAGCATGCTTTCTGACATGTACCACTTATTTGCCAAAATATCGCATGAAGGAGGTAGTACGGGCAATCGCCTCATTCCACCAAGAAATACAACTAATAGAGCGAGGAGGCCGAGATAATAAATTTTAGATTCTCTCAATCGTAGCAATCATGCCAAGGTGTTGCAATAAAGAAGTATTTAAATAAAATTGATTGCACAAAAAATTAAATTGGTGATCACTCCACTCAATCTGAAAGGAAATCAGGAAATGATCTAACAAAAAAATTGATCCTAGACCATCTATATATTATTATTGATGGAGGAGAATAAAAAAATTGTTTCTCTGACATCAAAACTCAATAAAGGCACTTGCGGACTCTGTTATTACCTGCACAAAAATTGGACCACGTGAACCAGGATGGAGGTATGTAATTACGTTGGCAAAAAGGTATTAAAAATACCCCATCTATGTTTAAGAAAAACAAAGCCTCATGCTCTCCAACACATCAACGCATTGGGAGGTAGCCAACTTTATCGTCAGCATGCTCAACCATATTAAAATCACCACAAAAAATCTAATAAGCCATCGGTAAGTGATCAGCTAGGCACCACCAAAGGGCAGAGCAACTAGGCCCATCATTAGGTGCATAAATGTTGGAACTGCCCAAGGTGTTCCCATTAATATTCAGTAAAATATAGACCACATTATAGGAAGGATATTCGCTAGACCCAAGCAAACAATCCTCAAGTTTGGAGAAGATAGAAATAGAAGCACCACCCCGTCAATCTTCATGGTGAGTAGTGAAATGCATAAAAGAACTTGTAATAAAACTGAGAGAGACATCTAACAAAAAACTAGAGATCTTAACTTCTTGCAAATAAATAACTTCAACATGACTAATACTTTGCAGAGCGAATCGAACAAAAAAAATTCTTGAGGACTCCGTAAGTCCCTGAACATTCCACAAAAGGAAATTCATGGAGAAGGAATATCCATAGAGTCATATCCCACAAGGTTGCCCCCATTGTTAGCCAACATTGAAGAATTATTAAATGTAGAGGTCTGAGAAGGTTGAACTAATTCACCAACAATTGAGGGACTGCCCACACTATCGACCAACATCAAAAACCTATTAAATAAAGAGGTTTGAGAAGGTTGAAATAAGTCACCAACTATCGAAGGATGATACTTAGCCTCCTGGATTCCCCTCGATAATGGTGAACCATCCCAAGATGGACTACGTGAATGCCTAGAGGGTGGAGATATTGGTAGTGAATTCTCTTCTTATGAGGTCGATGTATGCTCGGGAGGTTTCTCAGTAGGCAGAGACTGATGAGCCAAAACAGGATAAACAGCAACAGCATCAGGTTGAGATGGTGGTTTCACAACCTTATCTATATTAGAAAGTTTCCAGTTAGGGTTGGTCTCCCCCTTCTTATTAGAAACTATGATCCAATCACCTTGCAGAGGGTTTGGGAGGTGTAAGCATGGTATGAGGAGCAGGGGCAACCATCGAAGGTTTTTGAGCAAAAATTAAAGTAAATAATTTTTTGTATAAAATACTCTGTACCAACATGAATGTCCACAAATTCTCTAAGATCCTATGTGAGGTCAACCTCAACACAAAATCTTTTATTAGGCCATGCTAAGAAGAACCGCTTTTCTTCTTGATAGATCACCCGGTCAATGGGTTTAACAATATCGTCAATAAATGCCCATAAGGGTAGTGGAAGACTGGGGAGTTCAAGCCAAACTAACACTTTCAAGGCAACTTGCTCTGAAACTCGGAAAGGAGTCCAATAAGAAAGGACCATCAAAGTATTGCGAAAAAACCAACTAGACTTAGGAACCACGGTTTACAATTGTGAGGGTTCTTTGAAGGAAAGCAAAAAAAAATTAGTAATATTACAGATACTTGCAACCACAACGCCAAAAGCTTCTTAGTGAAGTTTCAACCAATTTTAAAAATATTCTTACGACGGGATCTGACCAATAAAATAAGCTATAAGACAATTATTCTCATACCATTTTACAATTGGAGAAACAACATCAAGAGAGAGCACAACATCTAGAGAAGAATCATTACCTCATCCACCACTTTCAAAATAAACTTTTGAGCTTGCTTTGACACCATGAGTTTCACTATCTGTAACAATCGGTATATCTACAGACGGTGAAGCCATAAAAAGGAGAGCAATTGCCTAATTGGCAAAAATATCAGTATCCAAAACCAAAGTAGCCAAATATATGAATGACGGTAGACCCAAACCCTAACAAAGTAGTTTTTCCTCATCCATGTTCATTTTCCACATAATTTATTTAAAAAAATAGTATATGCCCATATAATATACTAACAATAATTTTGAAAAAAATATTTGCAAAACACTTCAATAATTATTAGTTTTTGTTATTTTTTAAAAAATTAAATCATAAACTTTTTAAGTTTTGTTAACTAGCTCCTATAGCCTTGCACGAACATCATTTATAATAATTAGAGAAGCTTATTCATGAAAGTTATTATAATAAGAAATGTTTTGTTTTAGTTTTTGGTTAAAACATAAAATTAATTATTTTTCAAATAACTATTTCATTAGTGAAGTCTTTAACTTCTATCACCTTTCTAGATTTTATTTACTTTAATAATAATTATAATAGTTGTTGAGCAAGCAATGATAATCAAGTTTATAAACTTATCACTTGCATCTCTATCAATAGTGTATTAGATATTTAGGATTTTATCCCAAACAACCTCTAGAGACAGTTGGCTTTTTAAATATGACTATACAACGTAATATATTGATATTATAGAAAAAAGGGAGAGAACCCTACATCAATATGTGAAGGCGATAATAATGAACATTCTTCCCTTAGTGAAACATGAACTACAAGACAACTAGGACTACAATTACACAAAAATAAACTGATGAAGTAGCTACTTTAATCCAAGAATCCTAAGACATGAGGACTAACAAGGGCTAGTTCTCCTAATATGAGAGGCATCTCATAACTGCATTCCACCAATGTAAATATTCAACAAAAATAGTGTCCATGCACAATTATACACATCAATGCAAGACTCAAAAGAAAACTACTTATATAGAACACACAATTTATAACCACTAAGAAAGGACTAGTAGAAGGAAAAAGCATCTTATAATTGAAGTCCACCAATGTATAGTTACCCTAGACTACTACTACCCTATAAGAGGCATCTTATAGCATTAAATCCCATTGGTGCACATTCATAGGAAAATAACCCAATGCACAATATTACTAGATACAAAAAATGTATAGGTGAAGACACATGTATATTCCACTTCTAATGAAAAAAGGATCAATATTACAACAAGATTTTTTCCTTCAAAATTTACATACACTCAAGGTCTAGATATTAAGGAGTACTTCCCAAACCAACTCATGCAAGCAATAATAGTCTCAAATGAGCAATTCAAATCCATTTTTGCTATGCTCAAAGATACTATTTATAGATTAAAAAATGCTTGGCTTTTAAGCATAAGCACAAAAATTTATTTCCACCAACATAAATATTAGCCTAATTATAGTTAAAATTATTTCAATTTCAAAAGCATATCTACATATCCTATTACTCTACAGTAATGCTCTGACTCAATTAATGACTTTCAATTGGTGTAGTAAGTAAATTTCATCTTCATCCTATCTTTTTTGTCTTATATATTGGGCTATGGAATCCTGATCATTCAATAAAAAAGCTTTCAAAATATTCTCAGGCTCTGATTTGATATTTATTTCATTATATTATGTATTTGGTGCTCTAGGATTAAGTGCCTCTAAGGGATCAATGAGTTTTAGTCATTAAGAAGAATGACCACTTAATTCTTATATAAGTTTACTTGCCATGTTCTCCTCTTTTGAACCCAAGCCATATTTGGGGATGTTGACATTAGCATATTTACTCTAAAGATGTCATGTAGTTGTCGTGTTGGTTTTTAATCCATTTGATGGAATGAGAACCTTGAAGAATGGTTAGGAAGCAAGTGCAATCAGAATGACTAGTCAGGAAGCAAGTAAAATAAAAATAAATAGTTGGGGAAGCAATCAAAATGCATTTTGATAAGCAATTAGGAAGCAATTAAAATTCACTTGCAAGTGGGTAGGATGAAAGCAAACCATATGTATCTACTTAGGACTTGTAAATTTCTTGCACTTCTGATTCACTTCTTTTGATAATGCTTGAATGCTTTGGATGAATTTTGAAACTTTCCTTTGTGTGGATCTAAATATTTTTATATGCATGCTTGCTCTTGGAGCTACCATTGCCTCGTAGCATACAAGGACCATCTTCATATGTGAATGGACCCAATGCAAATATTTTAGTTTAGATTGGTTAGGATGATCAATTCTAAGCATATTAGATAACTACAACATGATCTATTGAGATTTATGAGGTGTTTCAACCATTTTTAATAAACTATATAAAAATTTTAGGTTGCACTTATTTTTTTTAATTTAAGGTCTTTCAGGGCTACAAAAAGATATCAAAAGTTAGCAAATAGTTAATTACCCCTTAAAAGAATTCTACATGAGATAATATGTGTAACAATATAGTTTAGAACTATGGCATATACATCTTCTTAGGAATTAGAAATTTCTTGGAGTTCAGATTCTAATTCACTTATTTTGATAATGCTTGAGTGCTTTGGATGAATCTTAAAGCTTTTGAAACAATCCTTTGAGTGGATTTAAAAAAATTTATCCGCATGCTTACTCTTGAAAACCACCACTGTCTTATAACATGCAAGGATCATCTTCATATGAGAATGAGCCCAAATGTCAACATTTTGGTCTAGACTAGTTAGGATGGTCAATTCCAAATATATTAAATAAATACAATATGATCCATTGAGATTTATGAGATGTTTCAATCATTTCTAATAATTCTACACTTAGCAAAAATTCTAGATTACACTTCTATTTTTCAAATTTTATGGCTTTTAAGGCTTCAAAAAGGGATCAAAAGTTAATAAGTAGTTAATTAGCCCTTAAAAGCATTCTACATGAAGTAATCTTTCTTTTGGTGTAAGAACAAAATCAACCAAAACTATGGTATCCAAGTTATACTCTCTAAAAGGCAAGTCTATCAAAATTTTGAACACCCATTATGATTTAGTAGGTCAAAATAAAGGCTAAATAAAAATGGGTGTTCAATTTTTGATACACTTGCATTTTAGAGAGCATAACTTGGACACTATAGTTCTAGTTGGCGTATATATAAAAACAAGCCCCACCCATGTTACATCATGACCACATAATGGTATTGCAACTTGGTAATTATGCATGTATTGCTTGACAAGATTCAAAGCTTGATCTCCTCCTTGATAGTTGAGGAATTCAATCCTTTGAGCTAATGTAATTTAATATCTAAGTGATTTTAATATCATAGAAAACCAAAATATAATTTTTTAACTAGTTATATGAGATTGAAATGGGTCCCAATCATATTACATCATGTTCACCTAATGGTTTATAATAATTCAACAAATATCCATGTATTTGGGCAACATTTGAACACAAGCCTCATTCTTCAAAGTCAAGTATTTAACCAATTAAACTCATTATAAACAAAAATAATAATAGTTTTTTGAATGATTTTACACAGGTTTTTATGAGGGGTCTCGGTCCCCTCATAATGTGCGGGGTTTAAATATTAGACCTTCCAAAGAGAGGTCAAAGCCCTTACCACTGCAGTAAGCTTACATCTAAACAAAAAATATATTAATACAACAAAGTTGAGTACTTTGATCTCTTTATCTACTTTCAAATTAATAAAAAAATTATACAAGTAATATTTTATAATCCCATTATATATATATATAATATATATATATATATATTATATGTATAATTTTTTTATTGATTATTAATTTTTTTATTATATATATAATT
Source organism: Wollemia nobilis (assembly GCA_028583015.1). Lineage (NCBI taxonomy): Eukaryota > Viridiplantae > Streptophyta > Pinopsida > Araucariales > Araucariaceae > Wollemia > Wollemia nobilis. The sequence goes on from JAQPPZ010000499.1 coordinate 92,737, forward strand.
ATGGTAAATGAAGGGGTTTTGAAAGGGCCCCAAACCTTTTACATTTGTCGAAGAGAAAAATCACTTTCAACACCTACATATTACAAAATTTGGACTAAATTTTGATTTAACTCTATCCCATGGGGATTCAAAATTTCTTAAATTCAATTGATTTGGTTTCTTTAGAATCATCAGGAGCTTTAATAAATTCTCTGTTAGCTTTAGATCAGATCTCCAATTCTACCTTTCTTGAGAACATCAAAAGATTTCCCCTAGTCTTATTCAATATGCAACATTTTTAATTAGCTCCTAAATCTCAGTTTAGTTCCCATGAAACTTGACCCCATGCTAATAGATCTTTTGTAGTGATCAATTCCCCTAAGGCTTTAAAAATTCTAACTCAACAACATCATAAGTTTTTTTCTCTTTCAAAGTTATAATCATCAAAGCCTTTGGGAGAACATCATTCTATAACTTGGATCCATTCATTTGAACTCTTATGTTTGCCATAACATCAACCACAACATTACCTTTCCTGTGGATGTACTGGATCACAAATGACTCCATGGATGATAGTATATTGATTACATCCTGAATAATACTTTCAATGCTCCAACTAGCGGTTTGTTTGGCATTCAAACTGTTAATGATATTCACAGAGTCCCCTTTCACTATAATCTTCTTAACATTCATCTTTTTTACAAACCTTACTCTTGTAATCATGGCTCTCGCCTTTGCTACATGGTTTAATGTATGGCCAAAGTTCACTATGTAACAAGATATCACTACCCCTGAGCTAGATCTCAAAACCCCTCCTCCTTTAGCCTTCCTTGGATTGCCTTTAGAGGTTCCATCAAAATTTAGTTTTACCCCCTCTATAAGGAGGAGTCCATCTCACCTTTCTCTTTGGCCAACTAATATGATTCCCTATAATTTTTATCAATCCCCTAGTTTGCTGCTATTTCTTCCTCCAACTCATATTAATAAATTTGGTTGTCTGTATTAACAACCACATTTTCAGCAATGACAACTTGGATGCTCCTTATAATCCATTATATATTATAATAAAAGAGATTTTCACACATTTTAAAATTAAAGGATCAACAAAAATAACAATACATTATGAAAAATATTTTAAACAAACTTAATTATAAGACAATGAAAAGTTTATAAAAACCTTTCTTACTAAAATGTTATGTTGGATACAATATATATTTCAATACTTCACAAAGATTTTACCTAGGTTTAATTTTCATAGATAGTTTTTGATAATATTATTTGTTGTAATACCATTACATAATTTATTGAAATAATGTAATAACATTATCATCATGCAATCTCTTTGGAATCTTTACATTTCCATATTATAATCAACTAAAAAACTTGTGAGAGTATTAGACCTATACAATAATATACAATTTAAAACCTTTATCAATTTAAAAAAACAAATTAAAATAAAAGTCTTTAAATTTCTACATTAACTATTTCTAAATTAAGATATTTATATAATTTATTATTTTTATAATAAATAATAACTATTAAATTATATAAAATTAAAACTCATTTAAAAAATAAAATAATAAAATTAAAAATATTTTAAATATTAATGATAAAAATATTATAAAAACTATAAATAATATTTAAATTATTGTAATATTATTACACGATAATAATATAATATAAATAAAACCTGTTTCAATATCTTATAACCGATTATATATAATAAAACATGTTAGTGTGCAAGTCAAATTCATTTGAAAGAGATTAATCTCTATATAATCATAATGTCATTTTTTATAACTAATATTTTGAAGAATATATATACCAAGCACCTAAGGACATGGAAAAGGATATTCTTCTTTGGGACAAAAGCAAGGGCGCCCATTTTATGATGGTTCTTTAATATTTCTTTCTCAACTTCCAAGGGACCATTCATAGGCCGGCAAAAGTGCCATATGACGTGATGAGTTGTAATAATGATAAGCATTACACGATCCGATTTGTTTGTAAAATACAACCATTATTATGCGGGCAATGATATGTTATCGTGATAAATGCTTTCGTATATTTCCGTGGAGGGAATTTGATTTTTTTTTAAATGAAAATGTAATATATTATCTTGATAAATGCTTTCGTCTATTTCTATGGAGGGAATTTGATTTTTTTTTAAATGAAAATGTAACGTGTAACTTTTTATAGATGATAAAATATAGTTTTAAGATACTTATAAAAAAAACTTAAGTTTAAATTTTGGAGGAAGTCAATCTTTTGCAAAGTAGTAGTCTGATCCGAATTCTCTAAGTACGCGTCAGATCAACGACGACGGTATGAACCCCACAAGAATGAGACGGATAGGTTTGTAGGGAGCAATCCCTGTGGTTTGAACCCTACGTTGGCTAGTTGCTTAAAACCAAAAATTCTTATTACTACTTCTATTTGCCCTAGCTAAAACCTATTTAAGGCTATTTCTATTTTTTTTTTTTCCATTCATGTAGCCATACAATATAGGTCCAACATTTCTTTATACTTTAAAGATTCTTTCAATGTCTCATTTCCAAAAAGTAAAACATCATTTGCAAAGAGCAGATGGGTTACGTTCAAAAAGTTATTAATTTTGATACACTTGATCATTTTCTGTCTTTTTTATTCCTTGATCAATCTACTCAAACCTTTTGCTACCAAAATAAAAAGGAGTGGAGAAAGAGGACACCCTTGTCTCAAACCTCTAGAAGCCTTGAAAAAATTGGAAGCCAAGCCATTGATAAGTACAACAAAAGAGGTTGAATTAATACATCCCATCACCCAATTCACAAAGGGAATGCTACATCTAATTTGAATTAGGCTCAACTTGATATATAACCAATTTACTTTATCAAAAGCTTTTGCTAGATTCAATTTATTATTTTATATATAAGCTCTATGGGCCATTGTTAATCTTGTTAAGGTTAAACTCTCATTATAATTAACCTTATTATGTTGGCTTAAGGTTAAACTCATTTATGTAATTGGGGTTTTGGTATTGGTATAAATACCTCCCACCACTCCATCCATTGTATCGGAGGGTAATTTTATCTATGGATAATATAGTGAATATTTATAGTTTCTATGGGTGTCCACTATATTTTTTTTTTCATCTTTTTTTATGCTTTTTGTAATATTTGAGTGGATGGATTGCTTCTATTTATTTATGAAAAATAGATTCCAACATGTATTAGAGAGGGTGTGGAGCTTCATCACTTGGTCATGCAAAAATTTTGTTCAAAGCCTCTAGTATTTCTTTGACTTCTAGGATAAATTACTTTTTAAAGATTCATAAGCACCTTCGACCAAACAACAAAGGGAAGATTCAATTGTTTTCTTACTTTAATTATTTTGATTTTTTTGGAGAATATTTGCCTACTCCAGGTTATGTTCTATTACTATTGGAATATTTTGTATGATTTTCTATAGATCCAAATCACTTATGGTAGGATTATTACCATTTTGACTTCAAAAGGGTGTCTTGAATTCTTCACGGAGAGTCAAACATTATTTTCTCACAAAGAGAACTTGGTGTCATTGTAAAGGAGGGAGAACTGTGATGTTTTTGTCACACTTGGAAGCTTTGGTTTGTTAGATGGAAGAAGTAAAAGGAGGCATATTCATTTGCATTAGTTCAAATCCTATGCACCACGTTTTTTTTAATATCTAGAGGTCTTTATTGTTATGGATCATGATGCACTTATTCATGGAGAGGTCACATCTTTGGACTTGGGTAATGATGGCAATAATCGAGTTAGATGAACATCGTATAAGGACATTCTACTTTTTGATGTAAGGAGTAAGAGAAGAAATTTATTTCTTATTATTTTTTCTTATAGAAAAATCAAAAGAAATTTTTAAAAATTGGTGTTTTTCAAAAGCGTTAATCTAGGGCTATTTTAGAGGACAACATTCTAGAGGTTATAGCTTTTACATACATAAGTGTTTTGAGCTCTTTTTTTTAATTCCTTACTTTTTGAGCTCTTTGCATTGGTGGTATTTGTTCAATAATTTACCCCAAGTGGAGGGGTGTCTCATTGTGTGATTATCTTCAAATCCTATTGCCCTATTTCAAAAGGATAAATTTACAATATATTATGCAATCAAAATATTTGATCTACATTTATAGGAGATATTATTATATTTGCGATTGTTGCAATTTTTTTTAGTCTTTTTAAGGCATACATGAAAAGGATTCAAAATATGCTTGAGTGAAATCCCTCTTCCTCCTTTGGGCTATTGACTCATCTTTTTTTTTTGGTTGAATAATAAGGGGTTGTACTCATGCCCCACACCCTTGAAAAATTACAACTCTCTTCTTTAGAGCTTGAGAGTTTACAAATATATACACTTATAATCTCAATTGAGACGCTATATCTAGAAACCTACATCAATTCTTGATTTTTTTTTGGATCTTTTCAATTTTGTCTATGAATACAAATATTCCAGAATTCAGCATCCTTCTTGATATTTTCTATAGCAGCCTTCAAAATACCAAAACTTCTCCTCTACTATCTATGCATTGCATCTTAGTAGAGTAATATTTCCAAAACATCGCACTATCATAGTCTGCTTTACGAAATCTGGATTGCTAGTTTCATTTTTTAAACACAAGTGCAACCACAAAAATTATAATAAGTAGTTTATATGAAAACACATTATCGTTATAAAATAGAGTAGATTACCAATGGAAAACATTAACGTAAATCTTAATCATTATTTGATTAAGGCAATCAACTTTTTCTTGTCGGCTTCAACTAAACTTACTACTTCCTCTAACCATGGAAAGGAGAATTTAACTTCACAATCCTCAATCAAAACCCCTCTATTGGCTAGCCTATCTACACATTTGTTACCTTCCCTTAAAGTATGTGTAAACCTGATTTCTTCAAACTCTTTAGCAAGATCTTGAATTTCTATAATTATCTCTTGTATATTCCATGGAGCCTTTGCTTTCCTCAAAATTGCATTTATTACTATGAGAGAATCACCTTCCATCCATACTCTATTCCATTTTATTTGTTTACATATTTTTAACCCTTCTAAAGTCGCCCAAGCTTTAGCTTCATTATTTGTCTTAAATACACTATTGAAAGCGTAATGAGAAAAAATCTCTCCTCTATTTTTTCTAATTATTCCTCCTCCTCCTGTTGAACTTGGATTTCCTTTAGATGCTCCATCAAAATTTAATTTAACCCACTCCACATCTGGTGGTTTCTATTTTATATTATTTGCCTTCTTTATGCTTCTCTTATACCCAACATCATAATTCCATTTAATGACTTGACTCCATCTATCAAGGCTCTCTTCTTCTAGATTAGGTACTGGGTGAGTTGATAGGGTTGGTTTAGACTCCTCTATGGATAAACATATCTTCCTTTTCATTACCTCTAAATTGTTTTTCTTTCCTTTAAATATTCTTCTATTACTTTCTAGAGATACAATCCAAAGTATTGTTTGTAAAGCCTCACTTTTGATATATCCCATATTGTATGTAAAGCCTCATTTTTATAAGTGCTCTACTATTGCTGTAACTAATCTTCAATTATGCTATTCATAACCATGCATTTACCAAGCTTATTAAGAATCCATATCCATAGTTTCCATACTATTGAGCAATATCCCAAGAGATGGTCTATACTCTCCTCCCTTTTTTTACAAAGAACACATTGAGAGGAGCGATGCAACCCTTTTCATAATGTTATCCAAAAATAAAATTCTTCTATGACCTACTAGCCAAACAAACATTTTAAATTTAGGAATGCTTAGGCTATCCCAAATATCTCTCCATATTCTAGTTGTATTACGATTTTGTCGGTGTTGTATATTATATCCACTTCTTGTTGTGTATTCTCCTGATTTATTCAACTCCCAAATCAATTTATCCTTGGCTCCCCTTGGAATAATCACAATTTTTATATTTCTACTCATTTACCTCCTAGCATCAATATCTTATATACTTGTAAAAAAATATTCTTTCCATTTGTATCTTCCTTCCTGATCCTTAACAAAAGGTTTGAAATCCTATCACCATATTTGTCTTGAATCAATCTCATCCAAGGTTTCAAAATTGGATCTAAATTGAGTGGTTTTTTATCACACCAAGTATCCATCCAAATAGAAATGTTTTTTCCAGTTTCCATCACCTATCTTAAAGCTTTAATCATTAGATCAATATATATTTTTTAAAACATTCCAAAGAGCAAAACTATTTGGTAGAGATAATGCAGTAAATATTAAACTTGGGTCATTGGGCTCAACATACTTAGAAGAATTCTTGCGCATTATTTTTTACTCTCTTTGTACAATCTCCATATTACTTTTACCCTAAGAGCTAAGTTAGCATTTGTAAGAACCCTTAAACCAAGACATCCACTAGTTTTATCATCACACACCTTGCTCCATTTCACCAAATGAAATTTCCTTTTATCATGTAAACATGACCATAAAAAGGATCGCATAATATAGATTAATTTTTTTCAACTAATTTTGGCATAGAATACAATGACATATAATATGTAGGAATGGCTTATAAGACTGACTTAATTAACTACACTCTTCTTGCTAATTATAACCATCTACCTTTCCAAGCTGGAAGTTTATTTTAAAATTTACTAATAACTGGATTCCATAATTTTATCCTCATTCTCCCCTCAAATAAAGGCATCCCTAGATAGGTTGCTCATAAATTTACCTCCTCTATTTGAATTAACTTGTAAACTCTTTCTTTGATATTAGTTGGAGTGTTAAGGAAGTAAATTTTGAATTTTTTCCTATTGACTTTTTGTTTGATGCTCTTTCATATTCCTTTAAAAATTTATTCAAAGCTCTAGCCTCATTTATCCTTACCCTTCCAAAAAGGATTATATCATCTACAAACTATTGATGGGTGATGTCGATGTTATTACTAACCTTAAGTCCACTTATAAGCCCATATTTGTAAGCCTTATTTAAGTTCCTACTCAAAACCTTTGCCATAATAATGAAAAAATAATGACATAGAGGATCTCCTTGTCTAAGTCCTCTATTGGCTTTAAAATATTTTGTTACTAACCCATTGACCAACATTGAATAAGAAATTTTAGAGGCACAAGCTTTAATCCATCTAATCCATTTCTTCTCGAATTCAAACTTTTCTAAAACTGCAAAAAAAAATCTTATTTAACCCTATCATAGGCTTTACTCATATCAAATTTTAAGATCATTGCTTTCTTTTTTCTTGAAGTTGTTGAATGTATAACTTCATGAGCTACTATGATCACATCTTGAATTTGTCTCCCTTTCACAAATCCTCCTTGCTCTTCTGAAATATTTTTATCTAACAATGACCTTAATCGATTTTCCATCACTTTGGAGATAATCTTATATGTCATATTACATAGGCTTATGGGTATAAAAGAATCAAACAATTTAGCATCATTCTTTTTGGAATTAGGGTAAGTTAAGTTGTATCAGTGTGGAGGAAAGCAAAGAAAGTTACATGAATTACAAGTAAAACATGCAGAATATAAAGAATTTCATTACCACAAAAGATAAACAAAATGATTCTAATTTACTCTTTTATTCCAATTTCAAATAAAATCTTACAATGTAACATAGCTACATAAATAGTCTTCCTTTCTTCTCTATGTATTCGGACCCTTCTATTGTTGAGGGCCTTGTAATAGAAATTCCAATATTTCCTTTGTTACATGGTTTTGAACAAATCTTCTCCATGTGGCTTGGATACTAAAAATGCATAATAGGACAATCTATAATCTACGTGACTTAATAATCTAAAATAGCTTCTTGTCCCTTTCTTAAGGAAAGGATAAATTTGTTACTCTTTCGAGTTACATAATCTCAACCAAATAACAAATTACACAAAGTCAACAATAGTCCCACTATAGAAGATAACAACTATACTTGCTTTGACTGAATTCAACAACACACACAACATTGGCTGAGTTGTCAATACGTGTGGCATTTTTATTGCATGAAACAAGTTTGCTAATAGTAATAGATTTCTGTAGATTATTTCCATAGACTATTTTTATAGACTATTTTCGTAGATAGTTTTAGCAACACTCCTTTGCAACAGTGTTTCATGGATTGAGTTTGTAGGCTATTCCATAAACATACTCCAGTAGTGGTGCCTGTAACATTTTTACCTGCTTTCACTTAAAACAAACACTTTCCACAAGATTCATGTAAAATTTACGTTAATGAAATGAATTTTACATAATGGTTAAATTTCGTCCTCATCATCTATGATCCTCAGAGATGTGAGATGTTGATTCTTCTAGGTATTCATTTCACTCCCTCTCTTGATATTTTAGTTAGGAAGTATTTTGATTCTCTACCTATTCTAGAATTAGTAGGTTCTTTAGATATCTTATTTGGTTTCATTATTATTAGAGAATCTTCCTCTTCTAGTGGTTGTCTACTACCTATCGATTTAACCCCATCATGACTAGTTTATCAGGCAATTTCCTCTTCCTTTAGAGTAGAACATGTTGAACAGGATGGTTCAATTTAGAATGTTCTAGCTTTGCATGATGAGGTGAGTGATGATGAGTTGGATTTTCCCATTTTAGCTTTCGATGTTGAGATAGGATGGGTTACTCACGCTTCTTTTGAATATCCTATATCCAAGTGGGTTAATAGGATGCACACCCCATTATATCCCTCGAGTGGCATCAAAAGGCTCCTTTTGTACTTTGAAGGTAACCCATTCATAGGATCCTTTCACCTAATTCAAAGCTAATGGGAAGTTCAAATGGGAAGATGTTATGGCTATAGAATATGAGGCATTAATGAAGAACAAAATGTGGGAGTTGGTTCCTCTCCTAGTAGGAAAGAATGTTGTGAGCTGTAAGTGGGTATACAATACCAAGTACACATTGTACAATAAAATTACAAAGCACAAGGAATGCCTTGTTTCTAAATGCTTATGTAAGTAAAAGGGAGTGGACTAATCTAAGACTTTTACAATTGTATCCAAGATGGACTCCATAAAAATTATTCTTCTAATTGATGCCTCCTATGGATGGAAGGTGCATCAAATGGACATGAAGAGTGTCTTTCTCCCTAGTGAACTTCGAGAGGAAATATACATGTAGTAACCATCCAAAATTTGATCTAGAGGGCCCTGCTCCATTGGTATGCTACTTGACTCAATATTTGTATGATCTTAACCAAGGTTCTTATGCTTGGTATGATAAAATCCACTCCATTTTTCTCAGTTGTGGATTTCACCGATGTGAGGCTAAGCATGATGTTTTCATTAAATATCAATATGATAAGACCCTAGTGATTGTATTGTATGTTAATTATCTTCTAATTATAGGTACCTCCATTACTCTAATTTAGGACATGAATTCATGGCTTCATTCCACCTTTGAGATGACAAACTTTGGTATATTTTTACTATTTTTTGGGAAGCTAGATTGATCAAATAGATTTTTGCATTACCATTTCTCAATCCAAATGTAATTTGATTCTTCTTCAATGGTACAAGATGGAGTGTAAGCCTACATAGATACCTTTATTTTAGATTTGAAACTTTGGGCTGATTGTACAACATATTTTGTTAATGCCACTTCATATTGATCTCTTATAGGAGAGCTTTTATATCTCACTCACATTAGACCAAATATAGCCTTTGATATTAGCTATTATTCTAGGTTTTTGTAGGTTCCTTAGGAGAGTAAATAGACAACACCAAAGTATATTCTTAGATATACTGGACATATTAGATGGGAATCACTACTTTATTGGTTTCCATTAAATTTTAATAGGTATTTTCAATGTAAATTGGGTAGGTGATTTGGATGAGCAAGTGTCCACCATAAGCTCTATGTTCTACTTAGAATTTAACCTAGTTTCATGGTGTTTCATATGCCAATCCACCATTTCCTAGTCCTCCATCGAGGCTGAATATTGTGTTTCCAATGAGGCAACTTAACATCTTAGGTGGAAGCTAATGATTTTGGAGGATATTAGTATTCCTAACACCTACATATATAGTACTTGACTTAATTATATGACACTTGTATTATCTTCACACATTGACACATACTTTAAGGAAATCACACTCCCTTATAAATATATAATACTACCAAATAATGTAGTATCTTTAACACCCTCTCGTATTATATTATTTGGTATGATGATTTTTTTTATGTACACAAATGACTCTAAAATATCTTATAATTGTTTTGTCCAAGAGATTTTGTAAAAATATCTACAATATGCTCTTTAGTAGGAACACGTTTTATTTGAATATGATGATCATAAATATTATCTCTAATAAAGTGACATTGAACTTCAATATGTTTTGTTCTCTCACGAATCATAGGAGTTTTTATTAATTTGATAACTCCTTTATTATCACAATTTAACATAGTAGGAGCCATTTTGATACCCATATCTAACAAAATATACTATAACCAAAGTGTGTCACACACTAAATTTATTACTGCATAATATTCTACTTCTATTGATGAAAGAGACACTACATGTTGTTTCTTACTATACCAAGAAATAGGTCCTAACCCAAGATAAAATACATATCTTGATGTTGATTTTTTGTCATCTATAGATCTAGCATAGTTAAAATCTGAATATCCTTGTAAGTAAAAATTATTATTTTTTTCATATTTTAATCCATATTTTATAGTTTTGATGATATATTACAATATCCTCTTTGTATCTTTCCAATGACTTTCTCTAGGTTTTTGCATAAAATAGAGAGAATTTATAGCAAAAATAACATCAGGTCTGGTATTTATTAAATACATAATACTTCTAATTAGTTGTCAATACATAGTAGCAAAGACTAGTGATGTCATATCATATCTTGATAATTGCATCACTTGCTCCATAGAAGTGTCTTTAGGTTTAGAAATTGTAACTATATATTTTTCAAGTAATGATTTTGCATACTTTGTGTTATTGTGATGTTGTTGTATCTTTGACAGATTTCTAAACCAAGACAATATTATAACAGTTTTAGATCTACCATTTCAAAGTCTTTTTCCACATCCTTTTTAACTTCATCTATTAGAATTTTTTAGCTTTATATGATTATTATATCATCAACATATACCACAAGAATTATTCTTTCTAACCCAACCTTTCTTATATAAATATTTGAATCTGATGCACTTCTTTTGAAGGTGTATCATAGCAAATGATCATTAATCTTAGTATACCAAGCTCTTGGTGCATGTTTTAATCCATATAATGGTTTGTTTAATTTATAAACCTTTTATTATTGTCCCTTGATAATGGAACCTTCTAGCTAAGTCATATATACCTATTCTTCAAGGTCACCATTAAGAAACACACTCTTAACATCCATTTGATGAAGTTTCCATCCAGGTTGTGTTGTTAATGTATAAATTATTCGAACAGTAATCATTCTTGCTATAGGTGCAAAATTTTCTTCATTGTCAATTCCTTTTGTTTGGGTAAAACCCTTTGGAACCAATTGTGCCTTGTATTTGTCAACAGAACCATCTACTTTTTATTTTATCTTATAGACCCATTTGCATCCAACTGCTTTCTTTCCTTGTGGTAGATCAACTAAATCCCATGTTTTTTTCTTTATTAATGTTGAATATTATGATTCCATGGCCGCTTTCCACTCTAGTTGTCTTATGGCAACTTGTGCAGTTGCAGGTTTTGCTACTAAACATTAATCCCATATTCATTCTTAACATATTACGAGTTTGAGGTCTTGTGGTGGTAAGATTTAATATTTGTTCTACCTTTGAATCCTTGAGTATTTATGTACCCTTTTGGCTCTTTTCTTTGTGGTGGTATTATGAATTTTGAATTTTTAGTTGGTTCATTAAATGTATATGATTTTGATTCATCACTTGAATAATTGTCTTCATCTAATAATATATTTAGAGTAGGCCTTGTATTGATCTTTCGATTTTCAATAGGAATTTTGTTCTCTTTGTCAAGAACCACATCTCTACTTACATGTACTTTCTTTATGATTAGATCAATTATTCTATATCCTATGGAATTATCATCATAACCAATAAATATCCCACATATAGTTTTATCATCTAATTTTGTCCTTTTTTGTTTTGGAATATTCACATGCCTTACAACCAAATATTATTAGATGTTCTACTAAAGGTTTTTGACCTCACCATGCTTCTTCAAGAGTAATATTTTTAAGTATTCTTGTGGGTGATCTATTTTTTATGTATACTACAATTTTAACAAATTTTGCCTAATATTGTAAATCAAGTTGTGTTTCTTTTAGAATTCAATGCACATTTCCATAATGGAAAAATTCCTTCTTTCTGCTATACCATTTTACTGAGGTGAATAAGTAGTAGTGAATTGTCTTTTTATGCCATTTTATTTTAGAAATGATTCAAATTCTTTTGATAGAAATTCATCACCTTTATAATAGCAAAGATTCTTGATTTATTTTCTTGTTTATTTTCAATCAACTGCTTGAATTGTTTAAAACAACTAAACCTTATGATTTAAGTCTTAAAAATATACCCATATTTTTCTAGAATAATCAGCAATAAATAGCTAAAAATATATGTCCTCTAAGACTGGTAGTGTTCATTGGTTCACATAAACCTGTATATATTAATTCTAGTGGCTCTTGAGCTCTGTATTTATTGATTTTAAAGGGTAATCTATGTTGTTTTCCTATAAGGCATTCTAGACAAACTTTAGATTTCCATAATAATTTAGGTAATCATGTTACCATTTGATATCTACTCATTTCATTCAAAGAGGATGCACTTATATGTCCTAGTCTTTTATGCCAAAGTTATTTGGTTTCTAATGTTCTTGTTGATAGAACAACATTTGATAATGTATCTAGGGCAAATAGACCATTTATGTAGGAACTAGAGGCTATGAGTTTTCCTTATTTAGTAATAAGACATTTCTTTTTGTTCTCAATAATTCTAAACTCAACTACTAAATCTTGATCCATAATTTGAGATACTAAGAGTAGATTAGCAGTTAATCTAGACACATATAATACATTGTTAATTATGCCTTTTGCATTAGATAAATTGATTAAAATATCTCCTAATCCTTTGACCTCATATGTTCTATTATCAGGTATAACGATTGGTTTTGTTAGAAAATAAATTATTACATTATTTTATCTTCTAGAAACTATCTAGAAGATTAGTTGGTTAGTAAAGGCTCACACAATAGTTCTATTATTGAAGATAGAATATTGTGAGCTTAAGATAGAGGAATCTATTGATAAGCAATCTGATTGCTTATCTAATTTAAGCTTGAAGGTATTGGCTAATCTTAGCCATACACATTGTATAAAAAATTGCTTTGTATATTGAATAATATATCGAGATTCCAATATGGTATCAGAGCAAAAATGGTTTTAGTCCTCTGCGTTGAAATTACCCCTACCTATAACTGACTTTGAGTTCATCTTGGTGAGCCTACAACTGGGCAGAAGAGGTCTTTTAGTTATCCATAGAGTTTCCCTAGTATAGAAAATGAATCTTTCTTGATCCTCTGTTTTTCCTATTTTCAAATGATAGGTCTTTTAAAAAATAAAATCAATTTTTTTAATCCCCAAAGTCATCCATCCCAAGGCTATAGATCGACCCCGCATAGCACCAAATCCTTATACCCTCGATCACCAGCTCCATAGGCCACAACTATCTCGGTCGCGTAGCCTCAAGGCCACAACAACCCCTAGTCCATCGTCTGAAAGTGGAATGCAAGCTACTATGGAGAACAATCCCCATATCCGATGATCTGTCATGCACAAGGTTGATCATTCACAAGGGCGATCGTAGGTGGAACACCACATCGTGATACAGCAAAAAATACATCGAAATAAAAAAATAATTTTGTTGTGTTGTATGTCATTGCTTCCTTTTTTATTCATGTTTTTTATGCAGTCAAATACATAATAGATCATATTATCTATTGCATCTGTCATTGCATAGAGGAGATAGCGATTGGTTGAGCATCAGAGTGAAATTAAACACAAACGATGACTGATCCATGTGCAGACCATATCGTGTAAACACCAAATGAAAAGGAGATTCACAAAAATATGAGAGAGAAAAATAAAAAATTAAATCTGATTACCTAAGGTTTATTTCCCCCCCAATCGCATGCAACAGAGCATCGACTAATCCTTCTATACCACATGGCAGTCCATCATTAAATCGTCTGTTTGAGCACAAATGGCAAAAACACGAGAAGTTTCTTTATCTACATTTTATTGTAGGTTTTTTCGATCTGCAACAAGATGTCATGGAGTTCAATTTATATCCACAAAGGCACATACAACTTATTGACCACCTAACGATGGTCACGCCGCCCCCATGCGGGATCACTAGTGCAGTCAACTAGTTGGTAGTTACCTTAGAATTTGTGCTGCTCGAACATCTACACAATTTGATCGCCAATTGACTTGGGGATCCTACCGGTTGTCGGGCTTGTTGGAGGAGCCAGAGCTCCCTCGTACATATAAAAAAACCTATTTAAAAAAAACTTTTGCAGTATTTTTTAAAATTAAAATTAGTAAAATTTATAATTTTTGTTTATTTCTAAGTTAATTAATTAGTTAGTTTTTTAATTAATTAATTAATTAATTAGAATTCACAATTACTTATTTTATTTAATTAATTTAATTTAAATTGAATACATATTTTTTAAGAGGGGGTTACAAAACCAGATCATAGAAGGCAACTACACAATTCATAAAGGCACCATACAATATTTTTGCAAATCAAAAATCATACAAATCAAACACTATTGCAAAACTATTTTGAAAAAAATGGTATATCTAAGGTGCATTTTTTGTGGAATTCGACACCTTCAAAAATTATGAATTTGTGGGCAAAAATAGACGTATGAATGCATTTAATTTTCTGTTTTATGCATTGAAATCTATATATCTTAAGAGTTGTTTCAAATCAAATTTTTGAGAGTTGGCGCTTGAAACACCTTGTTATTTTGCAAACCAAAACAAATGAGGCAAAACAAAAATATTGTTTGGATTTTTTTAAAATCAAACTAAAAAACAAGGGCAAAAGCAAAAGCAAATGAATATTATTTTTTGCAAATCAAACACTATTGCAAAACTATTTTGAAAATTTGGCATTGTAAAAGGTGCATTTTTGATGGAATCCGACACCTTCAAAAATAATGAATTTCTGGGCAAAAATGGATGTATGAATGCATTTAATTTTTTGTTTTATGCATTGAAATATATATATCTTGTGGCAGCAAAAGACCCCAAATTTATACCTATTTTTGTGCAATTTATTTTGCAAGGTAGCGTTTGGTAAAAACGGTACCTTTGGCCCACACTTACAGGTGATGTTGTCATGCTTTGGGCTACTGTATCTACTGCCTAATATAGCTACAACAATGACATTTGGGCTATTATTCCCTGTAAACTGTCGAGAAGAAATAAGGAAAGCCAAATTTTGATATTCACTCTATTTTTACCCCATTCATTACTATCGCTCGACGTAAATCCTGAAATTAAGTTCTTCCAAGTATTTAAGGGACTTTGCGCCCTACGTATGTAGAAGGTTTTTTAAGCATGTGTCAAATATAGAGTGAATACCTTTCAGTATACACAATCCGACAGGTATTGTAATAATCTGACGGATATTATCGGAAAGGCAGATATACACAATAGATCAGGTCTATCAGTTTAGTGGTATAAAGAAAGGGGGACCATTTCCCCCTTATTACATTATTTTTGGTATAGCAAATATTACTATCCCTCCTCAATGTAGAGGAGAGAAAAATGAAAGTTACCTCTAGCTTTGGCTCCTGGCTCTTGGCTCTAGCTCTTGGCTTTGGCTCTTAGCTCTAGGTTTGCCTCTAGATCACTACCTCTGGGTCTACCTCTGGATCTACCTCTAGATTTGCCTTTGGGTTTGCCTCTGGATCTGCCATTTGATATGTAATTGGGTCTACCTCTGGGTCTACCACTGGGTTTACCTCTTTTGTAGAAGCCATACAACATTTCTTTCATTTTGTTCCATTGTGTGATATTTTTCCATCCACAATCAACATGAATCTTGTTGGTCATTTTCTCTTTGTACCAACAATTTATAGGGGAGTGATTAGTACAACCACATATGTCACAAGGATGTAGGTTCTAACACCTAGTTGTTACATGTCTAGTTCTTCCACAATGATTGCAACAATTGATTCTAGGAGTTATATGGAATTTTGGTTTTACAAACACGATCTTACTGTTTCCCGCTTGACCATCATAGTCAAGGCCTTCATTTTTTATCCTGACATTTGGCATTATGGGCTTTCTTATGCCTTATCCATTTTTACCCAATCCTTCACCATTGTATCCTATTATTTGCATTAGTTTTGAACCAATACCTTTTGTGTGTTTTTCAAAACACCCAAGTTCATCATCATCACTGCTTTTAACAATATTGCATTTGTCACAATTGATAAGATCATGGTGCTCATTGTTAGGACTATCAATTTTTAAGTCACTAGTGTCACAAGCAAAATATTTTCTTGTGATAAGGTCACTTGTGTCACAACTGATATCTGCCATTATAGGCATGAGGTCGCTTGTGTCACAACAAGCATTTGCCACCAAGGGCTCGAGGTCACTTGTGTCACAACAAGCATTGGTCACAATGGGCTTGACCTTTGATTCCTCATTTAGTTCATTTTTCCTTTTAGGCTTATAGATGTCAAGGGTAATTAATAACATGTATACTGCCCTTACAACATCTATAGGAAATATAGCACCATTCATTTGAAGGTCTTCACAAGATTCAACATCTCTAAGAATGGCTCGTACACCACTTCGTAGTGTGAGGAATTTTCCATCCTCATAAAGATCCACCCCTTTTGGAAAATAAGGACCTTTATTTGATGTGGCACATTCATCAATTTATTTTGGGGCATGCTTTTTCTTGGATTTTCCCATGTTTTAAGTTGTCGGTTTCCATCAAAAATACACCTTTACAATGTAATTTTGCAAAATACTTATATCCTCCTTTTTGCAAAATACAGAATGAAATGTTTTTGAAAAACTTGTTAAGGTGTCTGTCTCCACCGAAAAATACACCTTATTACAATGCAATAACAATCTTCTTTATAAGTTTCCAAAACATGAGTTGACAAAAAAGTTATCCCCCTTTTTACAAAATATGTGCCTTTTGAAAAAATAAATAAATCCTCTTTTATTTTATTTTTTTATTTTTTTTATTTGGTTAGTGTGAGAAACCTCTACGACCAATGCACATGGCTGAGCAGGCTCCCTCCAACCATGACCCCTCTTAAAGTCGAGATCTATGCTTATCAATAGGGAATATAACACACACCCACCCCTTACACACTCGCCCACACCCCAACCATCACCCCTCCTAAAGCCGAGAGCTATGCTTATCAATAGCGAATTTAACATGCACCCACCATGCACCCCCACCCCTCACACACTCGCCCACGCCATGGCTCAAACCTTAATAAATACTCTTTTATAAATTCACCTTGTTTTTTTTTTAATTTTAAATTTGAATGGCAAATGTTTGTTTAAAAACACATCATAAAAAATATGCTTTTCTAAAGCACTCTCACTAAAAGTTCTTTATTTTTTATTTTCATGGCAAATGTTTGTTTAAAAAAAACATTTGTAAAAAAATATGCTTTCCTAAAGCACTCCCACTAAAAGCCCTTTTTTTAAAATTTGAATGGCAAATGTTTGTTTAAAAATAAAAACATCGTAAAAAAGTATGCTTTCCTAAAAGCACTCCCACTAAAAGAAAATACCCACTTTCAAGTAAATGGAGCTAACGGAATTTGAACTTCGTTCAAGTTAGCCAAACACTTCACACCAACGTCCTAACCGACGTAGCCGGCCTGCTCGTCAAATTCAAAAGGTGTACAAAGCAAAATTTAAATGTTATATTGCTCCTATTTTGGGCACGCACAACAACGTCACGCGTGCAACCACCTGCCGCGACTCCAGGAGAAGATAGATTCACGCCGCCCCGTTCGTGCCCAAAATAGCCATGCGATGAAGCCGCCATGTGTCCACCTCTTTTTTGGTTGAAATTTGTGCAATTTGATTGGTTGTGAAACCTTAGGAATAATGGTTTGATTTTTCCAAATTCCTTCTGTTTCACCTGCAAACGGTTTTTTTCTAGCTGCTACTCTTCAGATCTGATGGCTTCGGACTCAGATCCATAATTGTTGGTTTTCTAGATGTGGCATTTATGCATGTTGTTTTCCACTTCACAGTCCGCTTGATAATCGACCAGCCAATGTGATCTGATCTAGGGCAAAATCTAATGTCATGGCCCCTTAATGTCACAAAACTTTGCCTCACACATCGGATCTACGCAGGAAAATTGGGCTATTTTATTTCCTTTTTATCTCTCAAAATAGTTTAAATTTTAATTCATTTAATCCTTATCCCTCTACAAAAAAATTTAAATTCTCCTAACTTCAAGGTTACACCTTATAAAATCATGTTTCTAATTTCTTTTAAGAAACCTTATATCCTCAACTTTTAATAAAATCAAATTCTTAAACCTTATAACTCCAATAAATCAAGTGTTATCCCCGTGAGTGTGAGTGTGATTTACCCGCAAGGACGCCACTTGCATTATCAGTGATGTTGGTTCAATCCCATGGTGGATATGTATAAGAAGTATTACTCAAAATAAATAAATAAATAAATCAAGTGTTAAAGTATCACATTTACCTACTTTTATTCGTGCTACCACTTCATGATTCTTCTATGCCATGTCTCGAATTATGGGATATTATACTTTGGAAGGCATTACTCTTTTGACAACTCTACTCTTTTTTTGATTCTCTAGTCACCAACCAGAATTGATTCAGCCTAAACATTCTTCTTTGTCAATATGAATTTCCCTTTGCTCTTAGGTGTTCCATATTGCACTCACAGGCTATACTTCATCTCTCATAGGTGGATATTCGTTGCCCACAGGCAATGATTTATCGCTCTTTGGCTTTCACTACTTCTTTGTCAAGCAAGCTTATCTTCTTGTGGTTTGGTTGCTTTATCTAGTAGGGCACATGAACTTCTCTATTTATTCTAGTGTTTTGCCTTACTTTTCTATGCAAAAATATTCATGGTTGGATTCTATCTTAGCACTTTAATTCATGCTCTTTGATATTTCAATTTGACATTTATGTCTTTACTCCTAGCTTCTATCCTCTAGATAGTTGAATTTTTGCCCCTTCACTTTGGATCTATTGGTTCAACTTAGGGATTTGCCTAAGCTTATTTATACATCCTCTTTTTTATAGTCCAATGGATATTATCTTCACCATCTTCTCATTCATTTTTTTCTTCATGAGGACTTCTATTTTGGCTCCTTGGTTCTCTATATGAGAACTTTCTCTTCTGCTTTGAAACAACAATCTTTTCTTCTTTAGAACAAGTTAAACATTGGATTTTGCTATAGGTAATATTTTCCTCCTAATACTTTACTTCCAATGTATTTTTGTATCGTTTCTTCAATCAAAAATTTATCTCTTTGGTGACTTTATCTTCACCAACAAAATTTCTTCAGTGTTCTTCACTTCATTGTCTTGGATTTTACACCATATTTTTTATGTTAGCTTTATAGTCTACAATATTTACCTTCAAATTATTCTCACACAAAGTGAGGGCTTGTGGCTATGATACCACTAATGGATTTTTAGCTAGATTAAATCATAGATCCCAATATTTAGGATCTTAATCAAACTCAATATTAGACTATTCAATCACTCTAACCAATATCAATCAATAAATATAGCTTAAATGATATTACTCAACAAACTCACAATATAGATGAATAAAATATATAATATCTCTATACCAATTAATTTGCTCTTCTTGAATACAATATATGGATCTTTGTCTCCATAATATAATCTTACAAATGACCTTTTAATACTTTGACTATTGTTGTCCTCACATATCCGAGAGATACATCCTTTTCTAGTCCTCACATATAACAAAACTCTCATGTCTCTTCACTTGTATACTTGACACCTACACATATGACACTTGACTTACTTATATGACACTTGTATTCTCTTCAAACTTTGACAAATACTTTAGGGAAATCACACTTTGTTTTTTTGAAGAAAATGAAAAACTTATATTAACACAAAGAATATATACAAAGGGGAGCAAGAATAGCCCCACCAGAACCAAGAAGCAAGAAAACAGGAACAAAGTGCAAGAAAAAAAGCACTTTCAACCACAGAACCCAAAGAGGCAAGAAGGCGCGAAAACGCGACAAGTCGCGAAAATGCGACAAGTCACGAAATCACGACAATCAGACCAGCCGAGGCCTTACCCGAGCAGCCAGTCGTGAAATCGCGACATGTCACGAAATCGCGACAGCCAAAACCAGCAGCACCTGAACACCAAAAGCGTCGCGAAATCGCGACGAGTTCTTCCCGTGGCGCTCTATCCTCAAAATTGTCGCGAAATCGCGACCAGTTTTCACCATGCCATCAATTCGCCAAAGGTGTCGCGAAATCGCGACGGTTTTTCCGTTTGGCTCCCAGTCTTCAGAAATGTCGCGAAATCGCGACGGATTATCCCCTTTGCTTCGATTCATCAAAATTGTCGCGATATCGCGACAATTTTCTGCCTTGGTGACCCTGCTCCAAAAGCGTCGCGAAATCGCGACATTTTGACCGGTCAGCTCCTTGTCTTCAAAAATGTCACGAAATCACGACGGATTTGTCCCTTGGCTCCGATTCTCCAAATCTTGCGCGAAATCGCGACGGTTTTTCCAAGAAGTGCCATTTCTCCAGAATTGTCGCGACATCGCGACCACTTTGCGCCTTAACCCCGAAATGCCAAAAGTGTCACGAAATCGCGACAACTTTGCCTCATGACGAAAAAGCTCCAAAAGTGTCACGATTTCACGACGTCTTCTCCCTGAGTCGCCGGACCACCAAAGGTGTCGCGAAATCGCGACGATTTTTCCTTTAAGCTCCCAGTCTTCAAAAATGTCGTGAAATCGCGACGGATTTTCCCCTTCTCTCCGATTCATCGAAATTGTCGCGATATCGCGACAATTTTTCTCCTTGATGGCCCTGCTCCAAAAACGTCGCGAAATCGCGACATTTTGACCAGTCAGCTCCTTGTCTTCAAAAATGTCGCAAAATCACAACGGATTTGTCCCTTGGCTCCGATTCTCCAAATCTTGCGCGAAATCGCGACGGTTTTTCCATGAAGTGCCATTTCTCCAGAATTGTCGCGACATCACGACCACTTTGCGCCTTAACCCCGAAATGCCAAAAGTGTCACGAAATCGTGACAACTTTGCCTCATGACGAAAAAGCTCCAAAAGTGTCACGATTTCGCGACGTCTTCTCCCTGAGTCATCGGACCGCCAAAGGTGTCGCGAAATCACGACGGTTTTTCCTTTAAGCTCCCAGTCTTCAGAAATGTCGCGAAATCGCGACGGATTTTCCCCTTCTCTCCGATTCATCGAAATTGTCGCGATATCGCGACGATTTTTCTCCTTGATGGCCCTGCTCCAAAAACGTCGTGAAATCGCGACATTTTTTCCAGTCCACTTCCTGTCTTCAAAAATGTCGCGAAATCGCGACGGATTTGTCCCTTTTCTCCGATTCACCAAAACTTGCGCGATATCGCAACGATTATCCTCCTTGGCTCCCCTGCTCCAGAAGCGTCGCGAAATCGCGACAGGTTCCTTCCAAAGGCTGCGGTGACGAAACTTGTCGCGATATCGTGACAGAAACCCACCAAGAGTCGCGACGACGTAACAGGTCGCGATATCGCGACAAAAACCGCCCTTAGGAAAAATTGTGATCATTGACTCAAGAATTGGGAAAGCCCCTGCCTAATCTCTGCATCCTCCACAGGCATGTCACTGTGCAGCTGTACCCCAGCCTCTTTCTTCGCACCTCTCTTTGCAAGGAAATCGGCTGCAGTGTTTAGATCTCTGCTTACATAGATGGGGATCACATCTTCTAATTCCTTCCAAAGGGCCTTGATTTGAGAGACTAGAGACCGAAGCCTCCAAGCCTTCGTAGCAAAGTTCCTCATACAGTCAAGAGCGCCAATCAGAATTTGTGAATCGGACTCAAGGATTATCTTCCTGTGTCCCTGATTGACAGCCCAGAGGGAAGCAGTTTTGATAGCAAAGGCTTCTGCTTCATTGTTTGTGGCTCTTCCCAGACCTTGTAATTCCCAGTAAAGCACAGACCCAGCATGATCCCGGCACACTACCCCAATTCCAGCACTACCCGGATTGCCTTTAGCAGCTCCATCTGTATTGATTTTAACCCAGCCTTCGGGGGGAGGTTTCCAGCTAGCTCTGTTCTTCCTTACTTGCCCATCAGTTCCCTCTTCCAGTGGTCCAGGAGCAATCAGATTTTTCTCTTCAGCATATAGGGCAACCATTTTCACGACTTTGCTCCAAATGACTTGCCAGATTCCATCGAGCGAGGAAAAGGTTTCTCTAAAAATATGAGCATTGCATTCCAGCCAAACCTGCCACCAAATGAAGAGTAATCCAAGCTCCCAACCTATTTGGAGAGCTTTAGACTTAAATCTGCCTTTCTTCCATCTTTCCCAAATATTGTTTCGGGTCAAATTACCATTAAGCTGAAGTTTGAAATGGGAGAACCAGTGCTTCCAAATCTGACACGTGAAAAGGCACTCAAACATCAAATGATCGGCAGTCTCCTCATTCTTATGACATAGCACACACTTAGATGGGCCGATGATTCCCCTGTGTCTGAGATTGTCAAAGGTGAGGATGCCTTTGTGAAAAAACTGCCAGGCGAAGAAATTCACTTTAGGCCAGCCTTTGGAATGCCAAATCTTCCTCCATTCTTGAATCGAAAAAGAATGCGGGGAAGGCTCTGGGAGAATCTGATCGTATCCATCCTTCACCGTATAAACCCCAAGGTTCCCATGCCCCCAAGCTAGCTCATCCTCCTCATCTCTCCCTGAAAGAAACCTTACTGTCAAAATTTTAGTCAGAATGGGCGCCATCTTCGGAGGGATAGTGATTGGCCACTCTTCCAGCCGCTTAAACTTCTTGAACTTATACTCACCCAGTTGGCTAGTGTTGAAGTAATGTTCAATATTGATCCAGCCTTTGGCTTCTATGGCTAATTTAATTGGTTGCAATTCAGGAAACTCAATAATGATGGGTGGGAACTGATCCCAAGAATCAGTCCAGAAACGTGCCTTGTCCCCTTTGCCTACTTTCCAAAAAAGTTGATCCTTAATGACTTGAGATCCCAGCTTAAGAGCCTGCCACACTAAGGAACCATTACCATCCAAAGGAAGATGACTCACTTCATTGGGGTGAACAGGGCCCAAATACTTACTGGTTAAAATTTTGCTGAATAAGGATGTTGGCTGTGAAATCCATCTCCAGTACAGTTTACCAGCCAAAGCTTTGTTGTTAAGTTTGGAACTTCTCAGACCCAGCCCACCTTTTTCTTTGGGCTGAGTGACCTTATCCCAGCTAACCAAGGCCCATTTCTTCTCACCTTTTGCTCCTTCCCATAAGAATCTTCTAGCCATTTTGTCCAGCTCTTTCCAAATAGAATGTGGGGCAGCCAGAATAGAGAATTTATAGATTGGCATGGCCTGAATAACTGATCGTAAGAAAGTTAATCGGCCCCCGTAGCTTAGCCATTTATGAGACCAATGGTTCATTCTTTCTTTGATGCCATCCAAAAGATCCTTCCAGATATCTTTTTTTAATTTCTTGAAATGTAACGGTACCCCCAAGTAGGCTATAGGAAGAGAGGTCCTAGTGAAGCCCAAGATCTCTAAAACTCCGTCATGAAGCCTTTGGTCGAGGTTAAAGAAGACCACCTTGGATTTTTTGTCATTGATAACTTGATTGGAGGCCCTAAGGTAAACATTAAGAGAATCTCTGATTCCTCTAGCTTCCCTGAGACTAGCCACTCCCACCAAGCCTGTATCATCCACAAACTGTAAATGAGTCAAAATTTCCTCCCCTACCTTGATACCTATTAACAGGCCTTGAAGTCTTCTTCTCAAGAAAAGTCTACCTAATCCTTCGACCGGGATAAGGAAGAGATAGGGAGAGCAAGGGTCCCCTTGACGAAGCCCCAGAGAGGCTCCAAAAGGAGGCGAGGGAAGTCCCTTAATTAGAACAGAGTAAGAGGGCGTAGAAACACAGCTCATAACCCAATCTATCCAATCCTAGGAGAAGCCAAAGGCAGCCAACATCCTTGACAGGAAGCCCCACTCAACCCTATCATAGGCCTTGGACATATCCAGTTTAATGAACATTCCTTTGTTACCAGATTTTTGCATCGTATGGATTGCCTCCTATGCAAGGACCACCCCATCCAAGATCTGTCTGCCTTCAACAAATCCCCCTTGCTCTGAGGAGATGATATTATGAAGGAGAGGTTTAAGCCTTTCAGCCATTATCTTTGTGATTATCTTATAAATCACGTTGCATAAAGCAATAGGTCTGAAATCAGAGATACGAACCCCTTCCTCTCCCTTAGGGATTAAAGTGATAAAAGTATGATTTATAGCCTTAAGCATTCTTTTATTTGTTCTGGACTCCTCTGTGACAGCCAAAACATCTTCCTCCAGTGTATCCCAAAAACCCTGAAAAAACTCAATAGGAAACCCATATGGACCTGGAGATTTGCCTGAGCTCATTCCAAAGACCACATGTTTTAGTTCCTCTTTATCAATGGGTCTGAGCAGGGCTTGATTTTCCTCTTGTGAGATAATAGAGGGAATAACGTCAATAATTTCATTTTGAGCCTCCACATCTTGCTCCCTACTTTTCGAAAAAAGTTTAGAGAAGTAGTCCATTGAGTGGGAATGCAAACCAGGAAGAGTATCAAAGGAGTGTCAATGCTCATCTTGAAGGAATTCCATGTTGTTCATCTGTCTTCTGGCACAGGCTGAGCGATGAAAAAATTTTGTGTTTCTATCTCCTTCAAGAAGCCAAGAGTTTCTTGCTCTCTGTTTCCAATAAGTTTCTTCTTGGTTATCAATGTCCTCAACCGCTTTGCGTAAGGCATCATCCTCAGTTTTAAGCTGATCAGTAATTGTTCCTTCTCTGAATTGTTTTTGCACCTCCTCCCAGTGAGCAACCAAGGGAGCTCTTTGCTGCTGAAAATCAGACTTGTTTGCTTGCCTCCACTGTTTCAACTTGACTTTGACAAAATGAAGTTGTTTGTGGAATTTAAACATTGCTGTCCCAAAAGGTGGGCGGCCTTCTTCCCACCACTGTGGAATTTTCTCTCGAAGATCCTCCTTTTGTAACCAATAATTCTCAAATTTAAACGGTTTGTGGTGCTGCCCTATCGTAGTCCCTCCCTCCAACAGAATGGGAGAGTGGTCAGAGACAGGGCCGTCCAAAATCTAGAATTTAACATTCCACTTAACAAATGCCTCCTCTGAGACCAGGAAACGGTCTAACTTTACCTTCCTACTATGTGGCTCCCTCCTCTTATTAGTCCAAGTAAAGTAAGTTCCAGGGCCTTTGATATCCACTAAGTGAAAGGCCTGGATCTGGGCTATCAACAGCCTATCTCCTGGGTCCAAAACCGGGGTGCCACCTTCCGATCACGAGCGAGAGAGCTTAGCATTGAAATCCCCAACAATAATCCAATCTAAATTTCGTCTTGAGGACCTCATGTTGTGAACAGCTTTCCATTGAAGTCTCTGGCCATCAATGCATTGAGCCCCATAAAAATTTGTAAGTAAAACATGCTCAACTGTGACAATATTCCTGAAGTGAGATGTGAGAACACCTCTCCAGGCTATATGTTCTAAAGCAGTCCATTCCAGGGGGTTCCAAAAAGTGACAATCCCCCTGAGGCACCTTGGGCAGCCACATCCATATAACCAGCGCCCCTCCAAATTCTATTAACAGTTTTACTCATAAGATCTAGAGACATTTTTGTCTCCTGGATGAGCAAAAAATCTATTTTATACTTCCCTAAGAGTCTTTGAACAGCAGATTGATGGGTTCTACTGTTTAAACCCCTAACGTTCCAAGATTGTATAATCATTGAAAACCTTGGGAGCAGTAAGAATCAATTGTCCTCACCGATCCTCCATTGATCAGCTTGTCTCCTTGCACTGTTAGTAGTTCCTTATTGGATTTTCTTCCCGCTCCTTGAGAGTTACTATTTTTAGATCTCTTCTCCACCTGAGTGATCCCTAGAGCTGGCCTTTCTCTGTTCTTATCTGCATTTCCCATGGTGACATCTTTAATAGCCGGCTGTGCTGGGGAATGTATTACCAATGCCCCTGGATTCTCAGACTGCAGACTCTCAGAGGGTACAGGCACCTGTTCTACTACAGGAGTAAATGAAGGAGAAACTTGAGAGTGAGTGTTATTACTCTCACCATTCCCATCCACTCCCTCCATGACTTGGTCTTCCTGATCCACTAATGACTTAAAAATTTCATATCGATTGTTTGGCTTGAGTTGCATATGGTCCTTGGCATTTTTCTTTTTGTTTCTCCTTCGTTTTGGCTGTTCAAAGCCATCCTTCTGGACCTCAGGACTTGGAGAAGTGTTAGAAGGTTCATTGACAGGAATGGGCTTACCCTCTCTAGGGCGGTTTGGCATTCCACTCGGAGTCTCCGCTTTTGTGCTCAAGATGTTTGGGCAGAACCTTGCCAAATGTCCATGCTTATGGCACACTCTGCACCTGAAAGGTAGGGCCTCATAGTCTAGCTGCTGGATCCAGGGTACTCCTGCCAACTCAAGTTCCACCTCAGCTGATAGAGGCTGGCTAATGTCCATTTCTACACAGATTCTGGCAAAGACAGTTGTATTTCCCTCTATGGTATCTTTGGAGACTCCTATAAATCTGCCTAGGGAATTACCTATTATTTCAGAACCTGCTCACCCCAAAACTCCATCGGGAGAGCGTACAACCGGATCCAGACCGGGACAGCCGTGGGTTCAATGCGAGGATCGAAGCCCACTCTCCAGGGTTGAACAAATAACCCTGTTGGTCCGTGGTTTCTCTTTTCTGATTCAAATGCTCTGTTTCTATCTGCTAAAGAAGAGAAACTAATGATAAAATACCCATTGCTTATAGGCCATAAAGAGTACTCATCGTGTGGTTCCCAGTTATGTCGAACCCAGGTATGCAAAAAATTCAGAGAAGGTCGGATGCCCATGAATTTGCAAATCAAGTCATGGTTAGCTCGGTAGACGATTGTATCTTCGACCAGCTTTGGTTCGATAACAATCTTAGGTCTGGAAGCGGATTGCGGGAGGCATCCATTAACGCGGTGAGCATTTGGGCCGTTGCCAGCATGCTTAAGTAACGTTTGAAAAGCATTTCGCTGAGCTCCATCAGTGGAAGGCGAGGGTTTTTCTTTCAACATCTCAGCATATGAACTCTTTCTCCCAGCAGGAGAGACTGGAGGAGACCCCATCGGGCCCTCCCGGAATAGCGAACAAACCTTCAGAGTAGTTCAAAATCAATCCACCAAAGTCTCTGGAAAGATCTTCGGGCCAGAAACCCTCGAGCATCGCCCGATGCCTGTTCAGAAATTTTCCCGCCAAATCGCCAGAGCTCAAAAAAACCTTCGAGTCACTACATGGGATTATTATGGGAAATCACACTTTGTTACAAATATATAATACTACCAAATAATTTAATATCGCTAACAATATGAGGGATTCACTTGTCAAATTAGAGCTAGTTATTTAAATATTCACAAAGGTAGATTAAAGGCATGAATCCTAAAGAAAATATTTTGGAAAGTGATATCTTGGCATGTATTGGTGAACTAACTTATTTTAGAAGCGTTTTAAGCCTACTAGAGGCATAATTGAAGGAATGTAATATTTGGTGGTGTAACATTTTGTTAAAGTTGCCCTTAAATCTTTAATTTTACTAGAAATATTTTCTTTCTCACCCCAAGTAACTGGGGAGTAAACTTTTACTATAAATAGGGGCCTAGGACCCTCATTGTAGTCATCATTTTGTCATTAGAACATCGAGCTATTCTTTATGAAACCCACACTATGATTTATCCTCGTGAGATTGTACGAAATTGGGAAGTCCTTGGGCATACCATCAATGCCACTGCCCTTTTGGTTTATTAATTTCGTGGTGGTTGTGGCACCCTTCTAACTCATATTTTCATTCATTTATCAATTTTATAATCTAATGAAAGGGTGGACATTGATGTTATTCAATTTTTCATGCATTGAATGATTGTACACTTTCCTTGCTATTGTTTAAAATTTATATTTGTTTAAATATCTTACACTTTTAAACTTCCATGCAATTTTATTTTTATACTTTGCTTTTTTGCATTTTTGTTTCTGTATTTTACTTTCAAATATAGGTTAGTTTAGATTAGTATAGGAGTATTCTATGAGGATAGTGGTGAGCTAGCCCAAATGTAAAGGTTGGGAGAATTCAATGGAAATCTCTTCTAACTTTGTTGAGACACAAACTGGAGGCACATAATCCCAATTAGAACTCAAGACAATTCTCTAGTTCAACATAGTTTCTAGCATGCTCGGTTGGACCACCCTTATTTTTTTCTCAAATTTGCACTTAATGCCTTAATTTTTGTGCCAAAGTTACATCCATCACTAATAGAGCGATTGGCTAACAATTGAAATTTTTTCACTAGATTTTGTTTTGGAAGTAATTCACTCTGAAATTTCAAGCAATTAAAAAAACTTAAAAATTCATTGAGGCACTTAAGTGAGCAATTTGCTTGAAATTTATAAGTAGAACCACTCCATTTAAGCGAGTGATTCACTCAAAAAAACCTACACTTTTATAGGTTAAATAAAGAGTCATTTTCCAAGGCTAAGAACATGATGTTTTAGTTCTAGGCTAAAATTGACTTTGAAATTCATCATTTTTTGTTATTTGCACTCAATGTACTTTGTGAATGACAACACAATACAAACTCTAAATTAAAAAAAAAAAATACAAAGGAAAAAATCTCAATAGTGTTTGAACATCATCAAATATTGAATCTGGCCTCGTATGTGCATTTTTTACAAAGGAAAAAATCTCAATAGTGTTTGAGTATCATCAAATCTAGAATTTGACCTCGTATGTGCATCTATCGCTAACAAAAAGCACTTACGATAACTTTTAAGTTATTTTTACCAAAAGTCCTATCAACAAGTAATTCACTTAAAATAATTGAGTGGTTCACTCTGAGATAGTAAAATCTCTCTAATAAAGATTTGATGTGTGATTTTCTCTAAAGTTGAGAAGTTATTCACTATGAAAGACAAGTTTCTTCCTCATCCTATTGGGAAGGCAATTTTCTATAGTTTCAAAGATAAATTATACTAAGAGATCCGCTTGGAAACCTTCTTGCCAAAAAAATTTCTAAGTCTAGAACTAGTGAGTGAATTGTTCAAAAATAGCAAGTGAAGTGCTTTACATGCAAACATATTCATAATTATTTTCTACCAGTGAATAACCATAAAAATGCATGTGAAATTTTCCAATGGTAGATGTTTTTATTTTTTTATTTTTTGACCTCAAAATTATCCATGTAGATACCCACATGCAAGCTTATGAATACATGATCGAAGGCTTAAAAAATAGGAAAAAAAAATTATACAATGGAAATCATTATGTAAAGATGAAGAAACATCAAACCACCACATGGGTGCATCAAAATGACAAGTTGGTAAGAATGGTAGCCCAATTCGATCCCACCAATGATATGTGGAATAAACGTAAAGAATTAGGGTTGGTCTTTAGATTAATAGTTCTAATAATTCTTATCACTAGTAGGTCTTTAATAATGATAAGCATATCATAGTATTCCTAATAAAGGAGTCTTAATATGCAAAATAAAATAATGAATACATGGATGACATCAAGGATGGATTCATATAGCTAAAGTCAAATTGGCTACCCAGAGATTTGATTACTCTAGAAATCATATTTAATCTTAATAATAGTACAATAAAAATAACCCTCAAAGTAAAATCCTCTTTGTATCATCCTATTGCAATAGTTGAAAGATAGAACCTAGTACTTGGAAAAGATTACACTAAGGAAGAAAATTACCCTTTTAAAGAGCTCTATGGTAAGTATAGAGAAATTATTGCCTAGAAGGTCTATGACTGAAACATCATAGAGCATACTATCAAATTAGATCTTGATGCTAAACCTTTCAAAAAATTTAGTTATTGATAAAACTAAAAATAGAAGCAATGATAAAGAAATAGTTATTGACACTCTTGTATGCTCATATTGTATTTCCAATCAAGCACTCCACCCAGGTTGCCAATTTGGTTCTAGTATGAAATAAAGATGGGGATATAAGGTTATGTGTCATCTTTAGAAACTTGAATTTGATATCTTTAAAATATCACTATCTACTATACCCCATTAATCAAATTTTATATAAGATATCTAGGTCATATATGTTGTCTCTCCTTGATGGCTTCTCAGGATACAACTAGATTTGGATTAAAGATAAAGATCAACATAAAATAACTTTCATCAATAAGTGGAGAACCTTTGCATAGTAACAAATGTTGTTTGATCTTTCAAATGTAGGAGAAAATTTCTAAAGGGATATGGATATAGTTTTTGTTGATCTTGTAGGATAAATCATTCTCATATACCTTGATGATTTAAAGGTTTTCTCCAAAGATAGAAGTAAAAATATAAACCATATCAAGTCGATCTTCCAAAGGTGTAAGGAATTTGGTATCTCTCTTAACCTTAAGAGGTCTATTTTTATGGTCCAAGAAAATTAATTTTTTGGTTATATGGTGTTAAAAGAAGATTTAGCCATATACCCTAATCAAATAAATTTTATTTAAGACCTTCTATTTCCCTTTTCAGCCAAAGAGATCAGTTCAAATCTAGTTTGTTGCTAAGTTTATTATAATTTTTGACCAAATGGTTAGGCCCATAACACAAATATTAAAAAGGATAGCTCTCTAGATTTGAATTGTGAAGGAAATAAATCCTTCTAGGATGTTAAAAATTCCATCACTAAAGCTCTAGTCTTAATCAACTTAAATTTCTCAAAATATTTTGGGTTGTGTATTTTTGGTATAGATGAAAGCATTGCAAATCTCCTAGCCTGAAAGAATGATAAATTTGAGGAACAACTCGTCTACTTCATGATTAAATCCCTTCGTGACTAGGAAGAGAAATATATCCTTATTGAAAACTAGTTATATGCAATCATAAAGGCTCTCAAGAATTTTAAATATTATCAATCACTAAGCAAGAATATTGTCTTTGTAGTACACCTTGATGTATAGTCTATTGTATGACATGATGGATTGGGATAAAAAAATATTAGGTGGATCAATAAGATACAATAATTTAATATTGAGATCAACCCCACCAATGTTAGAAAAATTAATGCTTAATATACAAATGCACATGCAAAGAGTTCGAAAGAATAAGAGAAACGATTCTAAATATAAAAAGGCAATTGAAAAATAGAAACATACATGCAAAAGTAAGAATATAAATTCTATAAATAGAAAAGAATAACTTAGATAACTTATTAGTAGCATTGCCATAATTTTATATATTGATCTATCCCCCACTAGTTGATCTATCCATCCATCCTTACTCAGGTGGATCATCCAACATGTGTATCATCTACATTTGGATTAGGTTGTATTGAATGGTAAGATGCTAGCAAATCCTATATGATGTAGTGAAGAATATTGTATGGATTTGGATGGTAGAAAATTGCTACAATGATTATTAGTTTAATGGAATAATTAAGCGGTGTAGTTGCACCCAAATTGAGCATATGAATTGTATTATGAAATATCTTGTATGTTGTGTATGAATGAATTTATATGCTTTTATAGTTGTGAGATAATTTCTATGATTTTATAGCATTTCATATAAGATAAATTAGATTATTATAGTATTTTATCCATACAATTGGTATCAAAGCATTGGATTTTTACAATTGGTATTAGATTTGGTGTTGAAGCTAGGATCCCTAAGTACTCATGAAGTGGTTTAGGGGGGTGTTGGAGAAATGAGTATAAGTAATCCCACATTTAAATTATAGGTGGATTCAAGGAGAAGCGACAATTTTATTGATAGAGCAACCTCAATGCATGGAGGTCCTATATTAGAGTCTTAGTTGGTCCATACCTTTAATAGGGTATGTGATTCAAAGTAATCAAATTGAATATAAGAAAAAGTAGAAGCAATGTTGAAATAGAAAAAGCAACGACGAGAGTATCCCTAAAAAGTGGGAGTGATGCTTTGGATGAAAAATATATGTGATAGATGTAAATCTTCCACACATGAGAGAACAAAAATGAAGATTTTATGCAAAAACAAAAAAATTGAACCTTTGAAGTAGTGATCTACTCTAGTAAACGTAGCAGTTACAATGACAAGTTATCTATGTAGTCTGGTAGAATGAAAAGGTTATATAAGGACACTTTTAATTAATTCAATGGACAAAACTATGTTTAAGAAGAAAAGAAACTCACCAACAATATGTTTGAAAATATGTGAACATGCATAAACCATAGTGAAGGTGTATGTGCAATAGCAAGTTGAAGAGATGGTTTTCTTCATGAAATTAAAAATTAAAAATTAAGCATTAAGGGGAAGAATGTTGGAAAAAACAATACTTAATGTGGAAAATCACATACAAATAGTTGGACAAAATAATAATAGAAATCCTAAAGTGTGGAGGCCATAGAACAATTTGTACTCCCCACACTTGTGGAAGGCTTGAAGTGTGTAGCCTACCAGTTATATGTTTAGTGGGTTTATTTAAAATACACCTAGGGTTCCTTTTCCTACTCTATCCTAAATGCAATACTAATATGAGATATGCAATGCCAATGCAAACAAAATATGGGAATAGAAGACCTAAGTCTAAATGTCTTTCATTTGCTTTTTCTTTTCAAATAAACAAACACAAAATATGCAAATGCAAGCAAGAAGATTAACCTAAAATATACACTACATGCACTTTTATCTTTATTGTTTATGCTTTTTGGAAAGGAAAATTTAATTCTTGTGTTCCTATAATAAAAATTTACAAAAGGATCAAATACCTACAAACAAAATTAATGATGAATAAGACAAATGCTATGTGTTTTTTCACCTTAAAAAGCTTGTATAAAATGAATAATTTTTAAAAACCAATGGGGCATAATATATTTTTTGGTACCACATGCAACAATCTAAACCTAAACTATATGCTTTAATTATTTCCTTTATGCAAATATTAAGAATATTATTCAAGAGAGGATTAAAGCTAACCTAAAGGGGTTACTACATGCTTTTCACTTTTTCATGCCTATTCATACGTAAGAAAACAATTTTACAACAAGCCTTCAAACAATTAAATCTCTTTACAAGACAATAATGCATCACAAAAGTCTAAGATTAACTTATGCCAACTTAGCAATTTTTAGATCTACAAGTAATTTGTAACAAAATGCAAGCCTAATTTTCTAGGAAGACCAAATACTACAAGAAAAATCCTAAATGTCCATAAAAGCCAAAACAAACACTTAGATTGATTGATTAACTTATTACAAAGTAGAGACAGAGAAAGAAGTACCTAATTCTAGGAGTTTGATTTAAGTTCTATAGCTGAGAAAATAACTACTCCAAATGAAAGCACTATAGCAGACGAAAGTGTTATAGCAATACAAAAGTGCTATAGCAAGACAAAAGTGCTATAGTAAGACAAAATTCCTATAGCAAGACGAAAGCACTACACAAGAAAAACATGCAAGATAAGGCCTGAATAGTATTTTTTCTTATTGCACCTATAAAAATAGAATCTAGGCCTAAAATAAACTATAGAAATGGTTAGTATTCATGATCTATCTAATTTTTTTAAGAATGTCTCACTCCCTCAATAAATGGATCAGATCCATATTTCCTTTTATGATTATTGAATTAATAAATTGTATAAAAGGATAAACTGTGCAAGAGGATTGAAGAATGAAAGATCCAACAAATGATTGCTAATAAAGAGTTCTAAAAATGAGATCAAATTATTATTGAAAGAATTCTTAAATATGAGAGAAGGATTTATAACCCTTCTAATGTTGTTGTTTCTTTTTATGCTTTATGCAATGGGCTTTGATCCAAAATTCCTTCATAGATATTATTTGTGTGCTACATACTTTGCTCTAAGGTCCAAGTGGAAGCAAGTCTAGATCTTGTAAAATCCCTTTGATTAACTTCTAAAATTTCTTCAATAATAGCATGCACCTACAAATAAATTATAATTACCAAAGAAAATAGTTACTCCAAATATATTTTTTCCAACTACCACAAGATTGCCAATAGATATTTTCTTATGATTGCTTCAATTGTTGACAAATTGATTTATTAACCTAAAATAGCCCAATGAGGGTAATTTTATAATATTTTCCAATGAACATTGGAAGATTTGTGTGGAATTTGAGAGGTGGAATAAAGACTAAGTTATGTGGAAAGAAGGCTAAGTGATGTGGAAAGTTAGAATAAGAGATAGCACAAAGATTGAATGATGATTACATGATGTTTAGAAGCTAATAGCAAAGAAGGTGAGTTGGCAAGGGGATTGAGTGGTGATTGCATGATGGATTAGAAGTTGGTAGCAAAGAGGGTGAGTTGGTAGGGATATTTAGTGGTGATTTATATTTAGAAAATTTAATTAATATTGGAGAGATAACTAGCCATACAACTCACTTGATTTCTAGTTAAACCATAATCACATGTTTTACCATTAACAAGGCAAGTTATAAAGTTAAATATTAATGATAGGGATTTCACCTATCGACAATTGAGTTTTAATGGCATCCATACAAAAGCATTATTCAGGTCATACAACATTGTCATTTTTTATGAAAGCACTATATGGGTTGTAAAATACTATCATCATTGATTAAAATTCTATGTGGTCCATACAATGCTATCATTTTTTACAAAAGCACTATACGAGTTGTACAATGTTATCATAGGTGTATTGTCATATAATGCTACCATATTTTCTATTTTATGGGGTCAAAACTTCACCAAACATAGGTAAGTTTATACTTGTTTGAAAGATATTTTAAGAGATATTTAATACTACAAATTTTGTGAAATTTGGAGAAGCTTTGATATGGTTTTGGGGTCCTCAAAGATTGGGCTATTTTTTTCCCCAAATTTGGTTGTGTGGCATTATTACAGGTATGGTGTTATCATTATAGGGATTTGAGGTATAAAAACTCACCAAAAAATAGGTATGTTTACATATTGAAATTATATTTTTGAGAAATTTCCAATAGTACCATTTTTATGAAATTTGGACCATTTGACAAAATTTTGTAATCATTAAAGTTGATGTCACTTTTTGCCCTAAATTTAAGTACAACAAGGATTGACTTTGCTTAATTCATGAAAGGGGGTGATTTAGTGATGAAATTTGATGCCTAGGGAGGTAGGAAATTTTGAGTGTCTGCATAAAGATAGAAAGGGAATTGTAAAATAGAAAATTGCATGCAAAATTAAAAATATAAATTCTATAAATAGAAAACAATAACTTGGACAATTTATTATTATCATCATTATAATTCTATGTATTGATATACCCCCTACCAATAGATCTATCCATCCATCCTTACTCAAATAAATCTTCCAACATGTATCTGTAGACACCAAAACAGCACCAATCTGATTATGTGACTGCAAACACTGATCGCTTTGACAAACACAGCCCCCAGGGCAGCCCTCAGAGGTTAAACAGTGGTCTTAACCACTTTCATAGCAATTTTGTAAGGTCAAGAAGCAATTTGGCACACTTGGACACTTTGCCCGATATTCGTCTCACCCGGGGACGAATTCAAAATAGAATCCGTCCCACCCCGAGACGAATTCGAATCCGTCCCCGGGTGGGACGAATTCTAAGCTAACGGGCAAAAAGACAAATGGTGCCAAGTGGCAGCCCAGAACAGTCAGTTAAGGACTCCTGCCTTGCACGCGTGTGTAGGTGGACGAGAGGGCCGTTAGAGGATCGTTACAAAAAGCATTTATCAAAGCTCAAGTCAATGGAGGACTCCCCTCCCTCATGGGAAGACAAGAGTGCCACATGGCGCCTATGGCCAACACATGGCATTTGTGCTTCCCTCCAAAAGAGACCCCTTGGGTCTATAAAATGTGGGACTTTTCTCACCCAAAACAGACAGGTTGAAGGAGTTTTCAAGCAACGAAGTGTTGCCGAATTGAAGACCCACTTGCATCCCTTTTGGTTCACCTTCCCACATCCACCAATCTCTTTTGCAAGGGAGGTTGTTGGGTGGCCTTTGGAAGCTCGAACCTTACCCAAATCCGACGCATGGACACCTGAACCAACCAATTCGCCGACCCCCCAATCCTAAGAGGTTTTGGGCCCATCCCTGGTGGATTGGCTCCAAAATCAAGTGCCAACAGAGGGAGGCCCACTTGGGCACCCCCGCACCTCCCAAGTCCTATTTTTAGTTTTTGAGCATTTTAGATCATTTTTCAGATTGCATTTGGTGTTATTAGGTTTGATTAATCCATAGCTGCAATTTTGTAACTTTTGGTCAGATTTTAGTATGTTTTGTGTTGCTTTGTCGTTTTGCTAACTTACAGGTGTCAAGGTCAAATTCCCGAGGGTGGAGGCCAAATTGGGAAAATCCGACCATCTGGGT
This sequence comes from Wollemia nobilis, assembly GCA_028583015.1. NCBI lineage: Eukaryota > Viridiplantae > Streptophyta > Pinopsida > Araucariales > Araucariaceae > Wollemia > Wollemia nobilis. The sequence goes on from JAQPPZ010000499.1 coordinate 129,399, forward strand.
CGTCCCAAAATGGCCCCAATTACATAACCCCCCTGTTTGCAAGCGTTTTGCAAGTCTCGGGATCCAACATTGGAGCAGCAGCAGGTCGGTTTCTTCAACACAGAAGAATTCGTCCCACCCAGGGATGAATTGCAGTCGAGTCGTCCCGCCCGAGGACGAATTCCGAGTTAAGGTAGATTGGCCAGCTGTCTCGATGGCGGTGGCATTCGGTAACTTTTCTTAACTTTTGTCAAGTTTTGAAGCCATTTGGACTCATTGTAATTACTGTTTCAGGCAAATATTTACATGCATATTTCGTTAGTTTTAGAGAGCAAACGCTTTTCATTTGCGGCAGATGCTACTGACATCTTGGTTGTTTCTTTGTTTGCAGGAGAAGCAGCAGAGGTGAAGAACTCATCGACATCAGCGACGACATCATCTTGGCCCGCCCATTGCAATCGTGGGCACGCGGAAAGAGGAATCATTCAGTGATTGTCAAATTCTGGGCAAAGGAAACACTAAGTGCGATTGCATTCAAAATCAAGTACGCTTAAGTCCTAGAAATGTAAATTGCATGAAATGGAAAAGAAACACATTGGAAGAGACACAAGAAAATAGAGAAAACACAGCCCTTTCATTAATATCCCTTGATCTCTGTTACAATGACGTCTCCTCCCTTTTTAGGGGCTAGGAGCGCAAATAGATTTTGATTACAATCACTGAATGATTCCTCTTTCCGCGTGCCCATGATTGCAATGGGCACGCCAAGATGATGCTTCCACTGATGTCGATGAGTTCTTCACCTCTGCTACTTCTCCTGCGAACAAAGAAACAACCAAGATGTTAGTAGCACCTGCTGCAAATGAAAGGTGTTTGTTCTTTAAAATTTAACGAACTATGCATGTAAACATTTGCCTGAAACAGTAAATACAGTGAGTCCAAATGGCTTCAAAACTTGACAGAAGATAAGAAAAGTTACCAGAAGGCCACTGCCACTGAGACAGCTGGCCAATCTACCTTAAACTGGAATTCGTCCCCGGGCGGGACGAATCTCGATCGCAACTCGTCCCTGGGTGGGACGAATTCTTCTATGTTGAAGAAACCGACCTGCTACCGCTCCAATGTCGGATCCCGAGACCTGCAAAATGCCTGCAAACAAGGGGGGTTATGTAATTGGGGCCATTTTGGGACGACCCAGATGGTCGAATTTTCCCAATTTGGCCTCCACCCTCGGGAATTTGACCTTGACACCTGCAAGTTAGCGAAACGACAAAGCAACACAAAACATACTAAAATCTGACCAAAAGTTACAAAATTGCAGCTATGGATTAATCAAACCTAATAACACCAAATGCAATCTAAAAAATGATCTAAAATGCTCAAAAATTAAAAATAGGACTTGGGAGGTGCGGGGGTGCCCAAGTGGGCCTCCCACCGTTGGCACTTGATTTTGGAGCCAATCCACCAGGGATGGGCCCAAAACCTCTTAGGATTGGGGGGTCGGCGAATTGGTTGGTTCATGTGTCCATGCGTCGGATTTGGGTAAGGTTCGAGCTTCCAAAGGCCACCCAACAACCTCCCTTGCAAAAGATATTGGTGGATGTGGGAAGGTGAACCAAAAAGGATGTAAGTGGGTCTTCAATTCGGTAGCACTTCGTTGCTTGAAAACTCCTTCAACCTGTCTGTTTTGGGTGAGAAAAGTCCCACCTTTTATAGACCCAAGGGGTCTCTTTTGGGAGGGAAGCACAAATGCCATGTGTTGGCCATAGGCGCCATGTGGCACCTTTGTCTTCCCATGAGGGAGGGGAGTCCTCCATTGACTTGAGCTTTGATAAATGCTTTTGTAACAGCCTCTCTAACGGCCCCTCTCGTCCACCTACACACACGTGCAAGGCAGAGTCCTTAACCGATCGTTTCGGGCTGCCACTTGGCACCATTTGTCTTTTTGCCCGTTAAGCTTAGAATTCGTCCCACCCGGGGACTGATTCAGAATTCGTCCTGGGGTGGGACGGATTCTATTTTGAATTCGTCCCTGGGTGAGACGAATACTGGGCAAAGTGTCCAAGTGTGCCAAATTGCTTCTTGACCTTACAAAATTGCTATGAAAGTGGTTAAGACCACTGTTTAACCTTTGAGGGCTGCCCTGGATGCTGTGTTTGTCAAAACGATCAATGTTTGCAGTCACATAATCGGATTGGTGCTATTTTGGTGTCTACAGATGCCTCTTTTTGGGAAGCACTGCGGGTGATGCAGTGCTGAGCAAAAATAGATAACCAAAGCACAAATGATTAGGGTTTCTTGGTAACCTAACCAACTTTTGATGCCCCAAGTATGGAAAGGGCATGCATTCTTGAATCCTTGCTTCTGACGAGCTAAGGAATTTGATTTCAAGTATTAACCTGTTTCGTTGAGGTGTGACTTGAACTTAGACATTGATCATCATGAACAAGTGAAGGGCATTTTTATCCTCAGGGGGAACCTTGTGTTCATGATTCACGAAATGCCAAGTGTTTGATTGATTTGATTATTGCTTGTTTACTGCCCCAAGCAGGAGCATGATTGTCTTTGTCAATGATTCTTTGAATGCATGTCATTTTCCTTAATTGGGTGTGTGATTGTTGGTTGGTGACTAAGTGTGACTACCCCCTCAAGCGACGAATCGATGAGGGAATGACCTTCGTGAGAGAAGCGACGAGTCGCTTGACCCAAGATTACTTGTGCAAGGTTGCCTTTAGAGGGTTTACCGTTAAGCGTGTGCAATTTTTCCAACATATGGACCTATTTTTGGTGGGTGTTAACCCTTTTGGTGATGTCATAATGAGGTGAAATCGTCGAAAACCTATTTCCCGTGGAGCGGTCCGGCTATGATAGCCTTTTTGGGGAATTAGGAGAGCGATAATTTGGACCTCGACATCGATTTTCTTTGCCTAGAGGCTAAGTGCGAGAGCACTTGTGTCCGGCATTGTTTTTGTTGTGTTTTTGTTGAATTTTGTACTGTTTTTGAGTGGGCTTTGACCCTTTTGTGATGACGTTTGGGGATGAAATTGTCTAAAATCCGTCTTCCCTTGGAGCGGTCCGGCTATGGTAGCCTTCTTAGGGAGTATGATAGTGACAATTTGTGACTCCAATGTCGATTTTGTATGCCCTTGTTGTCAGGTGCAGTAGCAATCCTGTCGGGCAATTTTATTTTCTGTTTTTAGTGCATTTTTAGTCATTTTTGTTGATTTTTTTTGTGCTGGCCTGAATTCGTCCCTGGGTGGGATGAATTCCAGCTGGAGAATTCGTCCCTGGGTGGGACGAGCGCTGATCAGAGTGCTCGTCCCAGTCAAGGACGAATTCCAGTGCAAAAGGCCTATTTAATGGCCAAAACTTGATTTTGGGCTCATTTGTGTCATTTTTTTCTTGCGATTTTGGAGCTGTGGGAGGAGGAGGTAATTCTGCGAAGCGAAGCGCCGCTGGAATTCTCTCTGCCATCATGAGTGCACAAACTGGTTCGAGCGGCGGAGCCGAGGCGAGACCTGTAAGTGACCCTAGGGTTTATTTTGCTTTAATTTACTGCATTGTTTTTCTGTTGACGCTTTTCTAAACTTTAAGATTTTTTGTGATGTTTTTGTTTAACAGTTAAGGTTAGAAACCCTAGAACTGAAAATTTGATCTATTTTATTTATTTTTTTTATTATTTTTTTTTTTTGTTTTCTTGCAGGTTGTTAGGAGCCGGTACCGTGTACCCGCTGCCTTTACTGAGGCACGGTTGGCATTGATCGATGATGACTGGGAATGGCTTGATGCCCTTGGGCTCAAGCGTGTGGCTCAACTGGAGCCTGTGGTTTCGGATCAGGCCTATCTGATGGCCCTGATCAAGCTTTGGGATCCGTGAACCAATACTTTCCATCTCCCGACAGGGGAGATGACTATGACTCTTGAGGACGTCTATCGGTTGCTTCGGATTCCGATAGATGGTCTGCCTATTAGGACATCTCCGTTTGATCAGCGTACTGCTATACTTACGAGATGTTTTGGGCATGGGGGGGAGCTGGGTGTAGCAGACCCAGTGGAGACAGCCGAAGTGGATTGCCAGGTCGGCGGGATTTTGGTTAGTCGGTGGAAGGAGAGGGGGTGTTAGGAGTGAGGCACGCATTCCTCGATGGGCCTCATTTCTAACATTCTTCTCCCTGATTCGTTAGGCGCGAGGTTCCCGTGGAACCTGCTGGATTTGGTGTGGCAGTTGGCAGAGTGCCCGATAGAGGCACCGTTGATTCTGAGATGGGGACAGACTTTGTTGGCACAGCTTTACGGGGAGCTGTACGGGGTCCGCTGTCGACAGCGGAAGGGTGTCAGTTGCAATTTTTTGTTGCAGTGCTGGGGTTGGCAGCACATAGCTGTTGAGAGGCCTACCGGGTTACCGTGGATGACTCGGGCGGCGATGGAGGATGAGGAGATTGGTTATGCAGCTTTGTGGCGACGGTCTACGGAGCAGGGGCAGAGTCGGCGATGGGTAGGTGTCGTTGAGCACTACATTGATGCCTTTTCTCGGCTCACTCCAGGGGAGGTATTTTGGCATCCCTATCGGGACTGTCCAGCCTGGAATGAGGCTGGAGAGTGGCTCCGACGGGTGCGGAGGGAGCGATGGTTGACTGGGCGGCACGGGACGGAGCATGAGTTCTTTCCGTACCACCGGGTTACACGACAGTTTGGGGTGCACCAGGGGTTGCCTGATGAGCCTGTAGGCTATCGACGTCGTGGAGATGAGAGGGATCTGGAGCCATCGGTCCTCATGCCATTGGGCGAGGAGTCGGATGCGGTGATTGAGGTCCCGAATGTGGACGACGTCGGTACTACCACTGAGTATGACTCGTGGTGGGTATTGCGGCACTGGAGAGGAGAGGGTCCACTGGGAGGCGCAGAGGCGGCAGTGGAGGATGCTGAGGTGGCAGGGGGTGATTGGGGGGGGCCGTTGGATGATGCAGACATGGTGGATGTGGGAGATGAGGATGTGGACTTGGGTGTTCCGGAGCAGCCGGACATGCAGGATGTGGAGGAGCATTTGGAGCCTGAGTAGGCTACTGTCCCCGCGAGTCCTATGCGTCCACCAGATACAGAGGAGGTGGGGTCGGATGTAGGCGATGAAGCTGCACGACTTACAGAGCTGCTACGAATGCGGGATCTGGAGAGGGATCTTCTGTGGGCTCAGTTGGCAGAGCGGGATAGATTTTTGGCGCAGCGCGATGATGCATTGTCTATCTATCATCGACGAGAGGCAGAGTGGTGTCTGTACCGGATAGACTTGGAGAGGGAGGTCATCCACCTTTGCGGGTGGCTCCTTGAGCCTTCGATCAGCAGATCTTCTCGACGAACGAGGGATAGTTTGACTGAGCAGTCAGCATCATCTCGTCGCAGGCGGTTAGATGAGGGGGGGTAGCAGGCATGATGCGGGGGCTAGCAGTAGCCGCCCTGTAGGGTCCCGTCGGACCCACACCACGGGGGGTAGTTCCCGTCGCACCGATCCTACGTGATCATGGTGGTCGACGCCTTAGGTTGGGTTTTTGGATATGCTTGCGGGGTCTGAGGACCGGTTTTGTAGCCTGCGGGCATCTTTTTGACGATATATATATATATATATATATATATATATATATATATATATATATATATATATATATATATATATATATATATATATATATATATATATATATATATATATATATATACCGGTTTTATTTTTGTACATGTGATGATGTGATTTTTGTTATGCATGTTTATTTATTTTGATGAATGCAGATGTTATGATAAATGTATATGCTTTTGATGTCTATGTGATATGCAAGGTGAAATGGATGAATGACATTTTGTGATGATTGCACCATTATTGTTTAAGAAGTTGTTTATTTACAATGTTTTTTTTTCTGTTTTTGTATTTTATGATGTTATCATAAGGATGATAAGTAGCGCAGATGGTTTTTCTATGAATGTATGATTTTCTGAGATTCATACAGTTTTATCTCACTATCCATGACTGTACTTTATCTTACAAGACTTTTGAACAAGGTATGAATCGGACCTATTTTTGACCGAGTTACTTAACATCCCTGTGTGTGCAATTGAGTTCATTTAGTGGTATTTGTTAGGATACCGCTAGTGCCAGGTGGGATTTCAACCGAACCTGTACTGAGGAAACACTGAAACACTTAGTGATTGTCTGAATTCGTCCCAGGATCATACGAATTACAAAAAATAATTCGTCCCTGTTAGAGACGAATAGCAGTCTGCAACAAAAAAAATGTACCTTTCAAGCACAAACACAAAACTTTGATCAGTTTTATGTGATTTCAAAAACCAGGGAACAGAGTCCCACCGTGATCGCCACTGAAAGCACGAGATTCCGGGCAAAGGAAACACTAAGTGCGATTGCATTCAAAATCCAGTACGCTTAAGTCCTAGAAATGTAAATTGCATGAAATGGAAAAGAAACACATTGGAAGAGACACAAGCAAATAGAGAAAACACAGCCCTTTCATTAATATCCATTGATCTCTGTTACAATGACGTCTCCTCCCTTTTCAGGGGCTAGGATTGCAAATAGAGTTTGATTACAATCACTGAATGATTCCTCTTTCCGCGTGCCCACGATTGCAATGGGCGGGCCAAGATGATGTCGTCGCTGATGTCGATGAGTTCCTAACCTCCGCTGCTTCTCCTATGAACAAAGAAACAACCAAGATGTCAGTAGCATCTACCGCAAATGAAAAGCGTTTGCTCTCTAAAACTAACGAAATATGCATGTAAATATTTGCCTGAAACAGTAATTACAGTGAGTCCAAATGGCTTCAAAACTTGATAGAAGATAGGAAAAGTTACCGAAGGCCACCGCCACCGAGACAACTGGCCAATCTACCTTAAACCGGAATTCGTCCCCGGGCGGGACGAATTCGATCGCAATTCGTCCCTGGGTGGGACGAATTCTTCTGTGTTGAAGAAACCGACCTACTGCTGCTCCAATGTCGGATCTCGAGACCTGCAAAACACCTGCAAACAGGGGGGTTATGTAATTGGGGCCATTTTGGGACAACCCAGATGGTCGGATTCTCCAAATTTGGCCTCCACCCTCGGGAATTTGACCTCGACACCTGCAAGTCAGCGAAACGACAAAGCAATGCAAAATATACTAGAATCTGACTAAAAGTTACAAAATTGCAGCTACGGATTAATCAAACCTAATAACAAAAAATGCAATCTGAAAAGTAATCTAAAATGCTCAAAAACTTAAAATAGGACTTGGGAGGCGCGGGGGTGCCAAAGTGGGCCTCCCACCGTTGGCACTTGATTTTGGAGCCAATCCACCAAGGATGGGCCCAAAACCTCTTAGGATTGGGGGGTCGGTGAATTGGTTGGTTCAGGTGTCCATGCGTCGGATTTGGGTAAGGTTCGAGCTTCCAAAGGCCACCCAACAACCTCCATTGCAAAAGAGATTGGTGGATGTGGGAAGGTGAACCAAAAGGGATGCAAGTGGGTCTTCAATTCGGCAGCACTTCGTTGCTTGAAAACTCCTCCAACCTGTCTATTTTGGGTGAGAAAAGTCCCACCTTTTATAGACCCAAGGGGTCTCTTTTGGGAGGGAAGCACAAATGCCATGTGTTGGCCATAGGCGCCATGTGGCAGTCTTGTCTTCCCATGAGAGAGGGGAGTCCTCCATTGACTTGAGCTTTGATAAATGCTTTTTGTAACAGTCTTCTAACAGCCCCTCTGTCCACCTACACACACGTGCAAGGCATGAGTCCTTAACTTACTGTTTTGGGCTGCCACTTGGCACCATTTGTCTTTTTGCCCGTTAAGCTTAGAATTCGTCCCACCCAGGGACGGATTCAGAATTTGTCCTGGGGTGGGACGAATTCTATTTTGAATTCGTCCCTGGGTGAGACGAATACTCGGGCAAGGTGTCCAAGTGTGCCAAATTGCTTCTTGACCTTACAAAATTGCTATGAAAGTGGTTAAGACCACCGTTTAACCTCTCGAGGGCTGCCCCGGGGGCTGTTTTTGTCAAAGCGATCGGTGTTTGCAATCACATAATCGGATTGGTGTTGTTTTGGTGTCTACAGATGCCCCTTTTTGGGAAGCGCTACGGGTGACGCAGTGCTGAGAAAAAATAGATAACCAAAGCACAAATGATTAGGGTTTCTTGGTAACCTAACCAACTTTTGATGCCCCAAGTATGGAAAGGGCATGCATTCTTGAATCCTTGCTTCTGACGAGCTAAGGAATTTGATTTCAAGTATTAACGTGTTTTGGTGAGGTGTGACTTGAACTTAGACATTGATCAGTCATGAACAAGTAAAGGGCATTTTTATCTTCAGGGGGAACCTTGTGTTCATGATTCACGAAATGCCAAGTGTTTGATTGATTTGATTGTTGCTTGTTTACTGCCCCAAGCAGGAGCGTGATTGTATTTGTCAATGATTCTTTGAATGCATGTCGTTTTCTTTAATTGGGTGTGTGATTGTTGGTTGGTGACTAAGTGTGACTACCCCCTCAAGCGACGAATCAATGAGGGAATGACCTTCGTGAGAGAAGCGACGAGTCGCTTGACCCAAGATGAATTGTGCAAGGTTGCCTTTAGAGGGTTTACCGTTAAGCGTGTGCAATTTTTCCAACATATGGAACTATTTTTGGTGGGTGTTAACCCTTTTGGTGATGTCATAATGAGGTGAAATCGTCGAAAACCTATTTCTCGTGGAGCGGTCGATAGCCTTCTTGGGGAATTAGGAGAGCGATAATTTGGACCTCGACATCAATTTTCTTTGCCTAGAGGCTAAGTGCGAGAGCACTTGTGTCCGGAATTATTTTTGCTGTGTTTTTGTTAAATTTTGTACTATTTTTTTTTGTTTTTGTGACACCATTTGGTGATTGAATTATCGGCAATCCGTCCTCCCGTGGAGCGGTCCGGCTATGGTAGCCTTCTTCGGGAGTAGGATAGTGACAATGCAAACCCCGACATCAATTTTGCTATGCCAAGAGGTTAAGTGCAAGAGCTCTTGTGTCTGGCAATGTTTATTGTTTGTTTTGTGTTGCATTTTTTGTTGTTTTGTTGTTTTTTTGTGACACCATTTTGGGATTAAATTGTCAAAATCTGTCTTCCCGTGGAGCGGTCCGGCTATGGTAGCCTTCTTAGGGAGTAGGATAGTGATAATTTGTGACCCCGATGTCGATTTTGTATGCCCATGTTGTCAGGTGCATTTGCAATCCTGTCAGGCAATTTTATTGTTTGTTTTAGTGCATTTTTAGTCATTTTTGTTGATTTTTTTTTGTGCTGGCCTGAATTCGTCCCTGGGTGGGACGAATTCCAGCTGGAGAATTCGTCCCTGGGTGGGACGAGTGCTGATCAGAGTTCTCGTCCCATTCAAGGATGAATTCCAGTGCAATAGGCCTATTTAATGGCCAAAACTTGATTTTGGGCTCATTTGTGTCATTTTTTTTTTGCGATTTTGGAGCTCTGGGAGGAGGAGGTAATTCTCGCAGGCGAAGCGCTCGCTGGAATTCTCTCTGCCATCATGAGTGCACAAACTGGTTTGAGCGGCGGAGCCGAGGCGAGACCTGTAAGTGACCCTAGGGTTTATTTTGCTTTAATTTACTGCATTGTTTTTCTGTTGACGCTTTTCTAAACTTTAAGATTTTTTGTGATGTTTTTGTTTAACAGTTAAGGTTAGAAACCCTAGAACTGAAAATTTGATCTGTTTTATTTATTTATTTATTTTTTTGTTTGCTTGCAGGTTGTTAGGAGCCGGTACCGTGTACCCGCTGCCTTTACTGAGGCGCGGTTGGCATTGACCGATGATGACTGGGAATGGCTTGATGCCCTTGGGCTCAAGCAGGTGGCTTGACTGGAGCCTGTGGTTTCGGATCAGGCCTATCTGACGGCCCTGATCAAGCTTTGGGATCCATGGACCAATAATTTCCATCTCCTGACAGGGGAGATGACTGTGACTCTTGAGGATGTCTATCGGTTGCTTCGGATTCCGATAGATGGTCTGCCTATTAGGACATCTCTGTTTGATCAGTGGACTGCTATACTTACGAGATGCTTTGGGCATGGGGGGGAGCTGGGTGTAGCAGACCCAGTGGAGACAGCCGAAGCAAATTTCTAGGCTGGCAGGATTTTGGTTAGCTGGTGGAAGGAGAGGGGGGTGTTAGGAGTGAGGCACGCATTCTTGATGGGCCTCATTTATAACATTCTTCTCCCTGATTCGTCAGGTGCAAGGTTCCCGTGGAACCTACTGGATTTGGTGTGGCAGTTGGCAGAGTGCCCGATAGAGGCACCCTTGATTCTGAGATGGGGACAGACTTTGTTGGCACAACTTTACGGGGAGCTGTACGGGGTCCGCTGTCGACAGCGAAAGGGTGTCGATTGCAGTTTTTTGTTGCAGTGCTGGGGTTGGCAACACATAGCTATTGAGAGGCCTACCGAGTTACCGTGGATGACTCGGGCGATGATGGAGGATGAGGAGATTGGTTATGCAGCTTTGTGGCGATGGTCTGCGGAGCAGGGGCAGAGTCGGTGATGGGCAGGTGCCGTTGAGCACTACATTGATGCCTTTTCTCGGCTCACTCCAGGGGAGGTATTTTGGCGTCCCTATCGAGACTGTCCAGCCTGGCCTGAGGCTGGAGAGTGGCTCCGACGGGTGCAGAGGGAGCGATGGTTGACTAGGCGACACGGGACGGAGCATGAGTTCTTTTCATGCTCGCCGGGTTACACGACAGTTTGGGGTGTGCCAGGGGTTGCCTGGTGAGCCCGTAGGCTATCGGTGTCGTGGAGATGAGAGGGATCTGGAGCCACCGGTCCTCGTGCCATTGGGCGAGGATTCGGATGCGATGATTGAGGTCTCGGATGTGGATGACGTCGGTACTACCACTGAGTATGACTCGTGGTGGGTATTGCGGCGCTGGAGAGGAGAGGGTCCACTGGGAGGCGCGGAGGCGGCAGTGGAGGATGCTGAGGCGGCAGGGGGTGATTGGGGGGGCCGTTGGATGATGTAGACATGGTGGATGTGGGAGATGAGGATGTGGACTTGGGTTTTCCGGAGCAGCTGGACATGTAGGATGTGGAGGAGCATTTGGAGCCTGAGTAGGCTAAAATAATTCCTCTCTAAGAGACGAATTCAAATTCTAGGAGGGACGAATTCCTCTGATCCATAATTCGTCTGATCCATAATTGGATTGGATTGTATGGAATGGAGTGAGATGGCATCAAATCCTATGTGGTTTAGTGAAGAATATTTTATGGAGTTGGATGGTAGAAAATTTACCACAATGGTTATTAATTCAATGGTGAATGGTGTAGTTGCACCCATATTGAGAATATGAATTGGATTGTTAAATATCTTGTATGTTGTATATCAATGAATTTGGACGCTTTCATAATTATGAGATAATTTTAGTGCTTCTACAATATTTCATATTAGAGAAATTTGATTATTAGAGTCTTCAATGCTTATAATTTGTATTAGAGCGTTAGATTTTTACATCTAATTAGAGGAAGATCTTTATATGAAAAACTTGTAAATACAATCTTTGAAGATTTGGTTGATCTAGTAGAGGAGATAGATATGGATGGAGGGACTACATGGATGGTAAATATGTGCATGTATATGGCCATATAGTAGGTCTCAAAAGGATTGAAAACCAAGGAAAGGACTCATTTCAAATAGAAAATAATGCATTATCACTAGCTAGATAGTGTCTTATTCAAAAAATGGCATTATGGCACCTTACTATGTTGCATAGAATAATAAAATAAGAAAATATTTATTAGATAATATCATGATGAATAAGGTGACTTCTCTACACCTATGACAACATACAAGATCCAAAGAGCTAGATACTATTGGCCTACCTTTTTTGTTACTGCTAATGATTCAAAGATTTTAAATCATGATCCATGTTCATAATAATGAAAAGAACTCCATTGCCCCTAACACCCATTGTGATGACTAAACCTTATAATAATTACACCTATATTTCATAGAAAAAATCAACCCATTTCTAAGTGTAGGATTTGGACGGTTCCTCACTGGTATAGATTATATCACTAAATGGGTAGAAGTAATCCTAGACAAAGTGGCTAACAAAAAAATAATGGTTCAAATACGATAAAATAACATCACTAGGTTCAAAGCACCTACCACCATAGTCGTAGTTACTTCCACCTATTAAAAGGGGGATAAGGTGATAAAATAAGCCCTAAAATACAAATTCTTACTCAAGACATCACTCAATTACTATCAAGGTAACAACTTGGCTAATTCAACCAATACAAATATCACAATAATTTTGAAAAGAACCATCTCAAAGTCACAAAGGGATTGAAAAAAAATATGTGTAAGAAATTATAGGTAGATAGAGTGATGCCAAAATTATTGATTGGATCATCCCCTTACAAGTTAGTCTATGGTAAGGAACTTGTGTTGCTAATAAGCTAGATTTTTATTCCTTCCAAATGTTACAACTTGAATCGAATGACATTTACGTCGAACCCATGCAAACAAGGTTAAATGCACTACTAGCCCTAAAAGAAGAAAGAGAAAAGGAATTCAATAAAACCATATAATATTAAAAAGCAATCAAAAGGTGGTTTGATAAAGGAGTTGTGGAAGTATAATATAAAGAAGAAAAGTTTGTATTCAAATGGGATGCGGATCAAGCAAAACTAGGGGTACACTAGAAGTTTTATTCCTTATGGAGTGCACCCTACCAAATTGATAAGATCATGGGACCAAACACCTACAAGTTTACTTTTATTAAAGGAGTAATGTTGCCTATTTTTATGAATGAGTAGCATATTTGCTCAATTTAGTGACAAGAATTGTGGCCAAAATAATATGTATGTACATAGTAGTGGTTATTAGTTTGGCAAATATTCTCTCTCCTCTTACTTCTACAAGTCATATTTCTCATTTTCCTTTCTTCTGATAATTTTCCTAGTTTTCTTCTACATTTTGATTTTCTCCCTCTATCAACATGAGAAGAGTGGCACAAAATCTCTAATTTTGTTTGTGATGTATTTAATTTAAAAAAAACAAGCACATAACTCATAATCAAGTCAAATTTTTTATGTTAGAAAACACACCCACCAAAAGGGCACCACATATATGAACCGCATAAGGGGGTGAATTGACCCTCTTTTGATTAAAATATCACTTGGGTAGGTCCACACAAAGTACACATAGCACAAAATATGATCACCATAACCCATGGAGTTGTAAAAGTTCCTTGGGAGTGCATGGTTTATCATTTGGAACCTACTATGCACTAAGGACTCACACAACTCAACTACCCTCTATTGTCCTCCAAGCCACATGTTCCCCTCATGCTAAACAACATATAAATTATACACTCTTTTTAAAGTTGATATCATTGAGTTCTCCTCCTAGGTGTAGTTCACTTAAAGTATCCAAGTGAACTTCTTGGCCCTCAAACCAAATTCCCTCTAAGCCAACTGACTTGATCAAACCCTTGCCTAGAAACTCATAATTGTTTTGGGTCTAAGATGAGTGAATTGCTCAAATTGACCCAACAGATCATTCAATTTTTGTAATCAAATCACTCCACTTTTTTGGATTACCCAAGACTTATTAACAAATTAATTGCTAAAAGCATTCAAGTGCATCATTCAAAAATTTTAAATGAATCACTCCCCTTCAACAATTATTCCAAGTGACCATAGAAAGTAAATTGATTTTCTTTTGCAAGGAAAAACACTCCAAAATTATGAGTTTCCACTCCTCCAAAATAGCAAAATTTAATCATTTTTCCTAATTTTTCATTGTTTTTCCTATGCTTTTATCCTTTTCTCACCATGGACACCCCTTATACATCCACAAGGACCTTACTACTTGAAGTACAACCACTTTTTCCACCTTCTACTACTACCGCCCCACCCACTATAATTTAACTTTCACCTATTTGTGTCACATTTGGGTAAGTCAAACCATCAAAGAGCCAAGTGTAGAGAAGGTCAAGGAGGATGAGGAAGAGACAAAAGTACCCTCCTCCAAAGATACTAGAGGATTACTATGATGAACCATATCAAAGGATGGAGGAAGGAAATTACACTGATCCAACCAGGCAAGTAAGAAAATAGGCCCTCCAAAGATTCAAACTAGGGTTCCAAACCAACTAAAGTATCAATAAAATATATATATTGAGGTTGGAAATGAATTTAGCACCCCAAGAATAAAGTTTCCCTAAAATAGTATAGATACGATGAAAAAGTATGACCTCACCACCATGGGTTTCAAGCTTCTACAATGGATAGAGAATACATTCTATATGAGGTAGGGAGTTATAATGAGCATGTTAAAAGTTGTCAATGAGCTAATTATATGAATATCCTATAGCCTAAGGACACAAAATGACTTTTACTATAAGCACCCAAACAGTTACTAGCAAAATTTTCTAACCCTGTAATGGCCCATCTAGGCAGGACTTTCCCTTGTTAGTTGGTTGATGTACTGGTGTGTTGATATTTAATACATGATCCTATTTTAGTCTATCAATATGGATTGGTAGTTGTACTTTATGCTTTCTAATGTTGGATTATACTAGTTTTAGAATATGGTACTACTGATGAATTTTGTGGTTGTAGGATAGGTACTCTTGCAGGTGGATTGGTATGAGACAACCACCAGATTTGAGAGAAAATGGAAATGATAAATTATCATCTATAGATGAAGGGTAAAGGAAAACCCTCATATATATGCATTGCATATGTGTATGTTTGATTAAAAATACATCTTTGAGTAAGAAGATTTATATTTAAGATATAAAGTCATCCTTAGTAGGCATGTGATAACATTGTAGTTAAAGCCTTCTACTTAAGAAAAACATTGTTTGTGCATATTTTGATTGCATCATAGTTTGGGGAAGGATGGTTTGGCAAGAGCCCTTGTGTTATTTTGGAATGTAGAATTATTTGGTTAAAGATTTATCAAACAAAATATTAATAGTATTAGCAAAATATCAATGTTAATATTTAATATTAACACTTGGTATTAATTAAATTAATTATGTAAGTGATTAATTTAATTAATCTAATATCGGTAGTATTAGAAGAAACGTATTCATTAATTATTAATTCTAGTGCAAAGCATTACTTTCCTTTGCAAAAGAAAAAAGGGAGAGTATATATATATATAAGTGGAAGTGTTTTGTTGTTTTTTATTGGTGGGAATGTTAGAGTCTTTTGTAATGCTTGGATATCAAGATGTCACCAGGTCTCTTGAGCTCCCTCGATCGAAAAACGTTATTGGCATCCCTTCTAAGGAAAAGAGAAGAGAAGGTAACATAAGGGGGTTAAGCAAAAGCATTGCACTAATCGGTTAAACTAGAATACTATATCTCGTCTTGGATGAATGAATTGCAGTAACTTGCTAAAGCTTTGGGAGTAGAGTTCTCATACAAGAATTAGAGCCGATGAGTCGAATCTGAAATATATGTATTCCTGGTTGTTTTAAGAGTGTCTTCTTATTAAAGTTTAATAATTGTGATTCTCTTTATCTGTCTTGAATGGAACTCCCTGAGAAAAGTGATTGTTTTTATGTGTATCCTTGTTTAATAATATGGTATGTATGTATTATGTATTAGATGTATTCTTTTTATAGACATATGCTTGCTTTCCTAGACATATGATCGTTCTAGACATTCACCCTATAGGGTTCATTTCTAGATTTGATTAGTTTAGGTGGCCTCTAGATTGTCCTCAAGTGTTTTAATGCCTTATTTGTAAGCAAAACATTTATTATTCTTGTGTTTCAATAGACCTGGCCAACATGCTTGAAATTGCCTTTTTGGTTTACGTTTAGCTAGAGTAGTCATTAAGACATTACATATTATCTTTTGTTTTTATAAAATATTTTAGCCATGCATCTATGTGCGTAAATTATTTTAGTGCTTAATAATCCTCCTTACCTTTTATTCAATTTACATCTGGTTTTAGGGTTGAGTGAAGTAAGTTAGGTTGGAGATAGTTGGCATAAGCTTAATTAAAGTTTGGATTAAATGAAATTTTAGTAAGTGGATTTTTGGGAATCCTTAAGGTATTCATAGGTTATTTTGGAATGCAAGTTATTTTCATTATTTTGGTCAAATAAAAGTTATGGTATTAACTTGGCATGTTTTCAATGAAGAGCTTTAATGAATTACTTGCTTTATGGTTTCGGTGGATTATATATATATATATATATATATATATATATATATATATATATATATATATATATATATATTATGTAATGTTTTTTTAGATATTTATGTTAAGTAATGGTAAGAAATAATAATGGAGCAATGTATTGAATATTTTCTAAATGTTAGGAAAGGAAAAGTTATTATTTGAAGGATTAAATAATATGTTTTCCAAGAAATGGATGAGGCTTGAGTAGCTAAGGAATCCATAATTAAGAGAAGTATGGTATTCTCTCAATGTTCTTGCATGATTTGGATGTGGCTTGTGTAGCAATAGATCCATAAATGAGTAAGTATGGGATTCTCTCTATGTTCTTGCATGATTTGGATGTGGCTTGTGTAGAAATAGATCCATAAATGAGTGAGAGAAGTATGGGATTCTCTCGATATTGCATGATTTTATTTGGATATGGCTTGTGTAGCAATAGATCCATAATTGAGTGAGAGAAGTATGGGCTTCTCTTATTATGACTAATAATCACTGCGTCATAATAATCCTAGTTGAATTGTGACGAGGCGGTCAACTAGGTATATTTTAATGATACACACTAAGTGATGAGGCTTGGGTGACTCAAGTGGTGAGGCTTGGGTAGTCCTACTAGTGAGGCTTGGACAAGTGCTAGTGGTGAGGCTTGGACATATTCATAGTAGTGAGGCTTACAAATCTTAACAATGGATTGGTATGGGACAATCCACCATATCAATCACTAGGCTTGCATATACAATTTATTATGGAACTAATATCTTGCATTGTTATTGAATAATTTTAAATGTATGATGTATGTTAGGCTTACATATATTTTATTAAGATCTTGCATTGTTATTGAATGATTATATTTGTATGATGCATGTAGGCTTGCATATACATTTTATCATGGAACTGAGATCTTGCATTATTGTGGAATAATTTATTTGTATGATGCATGTTAGGCTTGCATATACATTCTATCGAGATCAAAATCTTGCATTGTTCTTGTATGCTTTTCTTGCATAGTGTATGTTAGGCTTGCATATGCATTCAAAGAGTTGTCCTAATCCCTAAACTTACTTTCAAGTTCATTGAAGAATATCTATCAAGTGGAAGACTTTAAAAGGAAGATGAAACTAGGGACCACTTATATTGAAATGTAATATTGTAATTGAATATGAGAAGTACTTGGAAAGTATCTTGTATGGACATTATGTTATGTAAGATTTTGATGTCATATTCTTGTTACATTATTTGAGATTTGTGCAAAGAATGGAATAATAAAGAATGTTATTCTTCTATGTTAAGTTCTTGGAAATAGATATTTGCAAATTGGAAATAATGTGATGTGAAAGGAAATGATAGAACCTAATTGATGGTTTATGGTTATAATTTATTTAGATGTTAATTTCATCCTTTCATTGTAAGCAAAGGAAATGCTAAATTCTAGTATTATGATTTGATTTTTTTTAATTCCTAGTCTTTAGCAATGTGTTATGTTGAATTTAGTTATGATTTAATATAGCACTTTATTTATATTTAAGAATATTTATTCTTTTAAAATGCTAAGACTCTTGGGTGGGGGTTATTTAGGTATGATACTAGAGCCATATTAGTAGACCCTTGAGTCAAGATGAATCCCAATTTCTAGTTGAGTTGCAGTGAGGCAATAACTAGGTATTTGTGAATGATACACCCTAAACGGTGAGGCTTGGATGGCCAAAGTGGTGAGACTTTTGTGTAGTCCTAGCGGTGAGGCTTGGAAAATTTCTAATATTTGAGGCTTGGATACATTCCTAGTAGTGAGGCTTAAGAATTTTAATGATGGATGGGTATGGGATAATCCATCGGATCATTCACAAGACAGTTTAGTAGTGGTACCTTATGGTGAGGCAAGAGTGACCATGTTCATTACCAGATGAGTGGTAATGGCCTTAGTTAACCCATAAAGGTGCAGGTAACTAAGCACTAATATATTACACCATATTAATCTTACATAGATGGATTTATATAGGGTTAGGTAATAGGCATCTCCATTTAAGTGTTATGGGCCTTAAAGGTTAATCCCTATGTCGTGGTCAAGTTATCCTATACTAAGGATAACAAATCCTATAACAAGTCAATAAAACCATCAAACATGTGGAAGGGAAATTATCTACAAGAGGTTAAAATCAAAGGTCTTAAAACTTATCAATTAAATGATAATAACATGGTAATAACATCAAGGATGGACCACAAGGTCTAGTTACAAAGTTAAGAAAAATCCCAGGTGATGATAGGAATGTTGATACTTGTAAAGATAACTTGGCATCTTTAAGAACCCAAGTTCAAAAATGGATAAGAAGACTCAAGGGTTGATTTTCATAGGGATACCCAATATTTTTTATGAACGAAATCACATATTGGATGATGGCATCATAAGTTCTATTTTGAGGAGGGAAAGAGCCAAACCAAACAAGGGAATGCAACTAAAATATATTAGAGGCTATAGCTAACATTTTCCAAGATACAAGAGCTAGTTACTAAATAAGAAGAATTGTCTGAAAATCCTTTTGAATACCTAACAAGGGAGGCAAAAGATCGTATGTCAATATAGTTTCCAAGTTATACTAAGTTGCAAAAGTCATTGGGATTGTTGCCATAGAATACTGAGTTAGGAGAATAAACAATTTTGATCATTTTTTCCATAAAGGTCCCAATTTTGTAGACTTTGTGATAGGGATCAATAAATGCTTCTAGATAAGGCATATTGTTCACATGTTGCACATGTCATTAAATGTTGTAAGGTATATTAAATATGCATGTTTATCAATGGAAATATAAATTTGGATTCTTGGATCTTAGTTTCTACATAATTTTGGTATCAAAGCACCAGATCCTCCATGGGTTACGCTCTTATCTTCACTTTCGTATTCAATACCATGCTAGCACATTCAAATTCTTTGCTAGATGAGATATCTCGATGATGCAGAGACATTTATGTTGAAATCCAACAAACTCGAGTTGCCATGTTGGAAGAAATTATAGTTACAAAAAATATTGCTAACAAATAACTTGTTACCATCATGAAGTAAATAAGGTACAAAAGAATCAATGATTATCTCTATGTTCCATGGATGTTGGAACAAAAGAAGGTACAAAAAGAATCAATGATATTTTTTATGCTTCAAATCTGAAGAACAATTTGTTAAGTGTTGGACAGCCTGTTGAAAATAATTACAAAGTTGTGTTTGACAATAGTGAATGCATTATTTATGATAAGGGTGATAGGAACCGTGTTATCACAATTGTTCCTATTTCTAAAAACAAAATGTTTCCTTTGAGATTTGGTAACAAGCAAGGTGTGAACTTAGAAAATTTGGCACTTGAAGATAAGAATTGGTTATGGCATTTGAGATTTTGGCATTACAATTTCAAGAGTTTAATTTTTTTGTCAAAGCAAGGCATGGTGAATGGGCTTCCAATAGTTGAAGAGAGGAAGGATGTGTGTGAAGCATGTGTATTGGGAAAGCATGCTAGGACTGATTTTCCTAAATGCAAGGCATGGAGAGCCTCATATCCTCTTCAACTAGTTCATTCCGATATTTGTGAGTCTATGCAAACACAAAGTTTGGGTAAGTCATATTATTTCATCACTTTTATTGATGATTACTCAAGGAAATGTTGGGTTTATTTTTTGAAGCACAAGGATGATGCATTTGGGGTGTTCAATAATTTCAAAGCACTTGTTGAGAATGAAAGTGGTCATAAAATCAAATGTTTAAGGATTGATCGTGGAGGAGAGTTTTATTCAAAATAATTCAATAATTTTTGCAATCAAAATGGCATTAAAAGACAACATACAGTTGCATATACACCTCAAAAAAATGGGGTGGTTGAAATAAAGAATAGAACCATAGTTAAAATAGCAAGGAGCATTCTCAAGACCAAGGGTTTGAGCAATGGATATTGGTATTATGTGGTTGATACAGTTGTGTACATCTTGAATAGATGTTCAACAAGAGCCCTCCATAAAATGACACCTCATGAAGCATGGTATGGTACTAAACCCATGGTTAGCCATTTGAGAGTTTTTGGGTGTCTTTATTTTTCACATGTGAATGATGAAGTTAGAAAGAAGCTTTATGACAAGAGTGTAGCATGTATTTTAGTTGGCTATTTTAAAACTAGCAAGGCATATAGATTGTATGATCCAAAAGCTCATAAATTTATTGTGTCTAGAGATGTGATTTTTGATGAAGGGGGAGTGTATGGTCATAAAAAAATATTGGATAGGAAAGTAAAAAGTGCAGCCATGGTTTATGAAGAAGAAATAACAATTGGGGGACAGCCACCAAGTATTCCCTGACCTCCTCCTATCCCACTTTCAAGCCTGAGCACAAGTTTTAGTTCCACTAGTCCAAGTACTAGTGATTCTTCCTCAAGTCCAAAGCACGGAAAAGGTAAAAGAACTTTGAAATATCATCCACCAAGTCAAATTCTAGATAAAATATTTGAGAAGAGGTTGACAAGGAGTCAAGCACAAGAGATGGACCAAATTGTTACAAGGCTGGAAAATATACATGTGTATGGTGATGATGAAGAAGAACCCAAAGGTGAGATGATGCATTATGCTTTGTTATCTTAAATTGAGCCTTCTAGTTTTGAATATGCAAGTACTAATGATTTTTGGGTAAAAGCAATGGAGAATTAAATTCATTCCATAGAAAATAATGATACATGGGAACTTGTTGAGTTACCCAATGGAAAAAAGGTTGTTGGTTGCAAGTGGATTTTCAAGATAAAGTATAACAGTGATGGCAGCATACAAAAATACAAAGCAAGGCTGGTTGCAAAGGGGTATACACAAAGTTTTGGTATGGATTATGAAGAAATATATGCACCCGTAGCAATAGAAGAAACCATTCGAATGGTTCTTTCTTTGGATTCCTAAAAACAGTTGAAAGTGTATCACATGGATGTTAAAAATGCATTTTTGAATGGCTACATTGAAGAAGAGGTTTATGTGCAACAACCTCAAGGCTATGAAGTGAAAGGTAAATAAAATCATGTGTACAAACTGAAAAAAGCATTTTATGAGTTGAAGCAAGCACCTAGAGCTTGGTACTCTAGGATTGAAAAATATTTTTAAGAGTATGGTTTCAAGAAGAGCAAAAATGATCCCACTCTTTTCTTCAAAAAGGAAGGTGAGGATATTCTTCTTGTATGTCTTTATGTTTATGATTTGATTTACATAGGGACAAATAAAAATATGTTGGTTGATTTCAAGACTTCCATGATGAGTGAGTTTGACATGACTGATTTGGGTTTGATGAAATACTTTCTTGGGATTGAAGTGTTTCAAGGAAATGATGAAATTTTTGTTTGCTAAGCTAAGTATGTGAATGATATGTTGAAGAAATATGAGATGCAAAACTATAAACTGGTTTGGAATCCTATTGCACATGGTGAATCATTGTGTAGAGATGATGGTATAGTTGAGAAAACCGGAATCGGATAATAAATTGGCTAGTTTAAAAATTGGCAAAAGATTGGGAAAAAAATCAGCATTTTGTATTGAAAAAACCGAAGAAAATGTAAATTTTCATTGAAAAAAATATTTTTTCATGCATATCAGAATTTTTTGGGAAAAATCGGCAAAAAAACAGCTAGCCTGTGAATCGGGAAAAAATCGACAAAATTGGGATTTTTTGCAGATTTTCTCAACTATGGATGATGGTTTTGAAAGGGCTTATGAGAAGTTGTATAGAAGCATGATTGGGATCTTAATGTTCCTTACCACTACTATATCAGACATTTCTTTCGTTGTTTCACTTGTTTTTAGATAT
The DNA here is from genome assembly GCA_028583015.1 of Wollemia nobilis. Classification (NCBI taxonomy): domain Eukaryota; kingdom Viridiplantae; phylum Streptophyta; class Pinopsida; order Araucariales; family Araucariaceae; genus Wollemia; species Wollemia nobilis. The sequence goes on from JAQPPZ010000499.1 coordinate 151,404, forward strand.
ATGAATTAGCCATCACAAAATCACATGAAGGCTGCCAAGAGGATTTTGAGGTATGTGAAAGGAACCTCAAAACTTGGAATACATTATTTTACTAACAACAAGTTGGATCTTTTTGGGTTTTGTGATTCAGATCATAGAGGTTGTTTAGATGATGGAAAGCTACATCCGTAAATTGTTTCACTCTTGGTCCAGGGCTGATCACATGGAGTTCCAATAAGAAAAGCATTGTTGTTTTGTCATCCATATAGGCTGAATATGTTGCTGCAATAGCAGTAAGCACTCAAGATCTTTGGTTGAGGAATATGCTTGAGGATATTGGAGAAGTCCAAGACAGTCCTACGATTATCAATTATGACAACACTAGTGCCATCAATATTGCCAAGAATCCGATTCATCATAGTAGGATAAAACACATTGCATTGAAGTATCATTTCATTAGAGATGTCATTGAAAAGAATTTTGTTGATCCTGTCTACTACAACACAAAGGAATAGTTGGGTAATTTGTTTACCAAAGGGGTTGCTAAAGAATAAATTTTGTATTTAAGAGATAGAGTAGTTTCACCACTTAGCATCAAGGGGGAGTATGTTGGATATTGATGCTAAGAATTAATACATTATTGTAATGTAAATATTATATCTTAAAGTGTGTGCCATGGATTTTATGGTATAGGAAAAGTCTTAGAGAGTCTTTTGATGTTCCATGACTGTTGGATTGCTTGGAAAATCATTCCAAGGCTTATAGATAGAGAAAACATGTTAGTTTTTTATATGGTATATAGAAGAAAGTAAAAATATGAGGAGAATATGAATAAATATTTTGCAAGTGTTCTGGGTTTGTTTGAAATTTTTAACAACTTTGGTTCATCTCCTTCTCTCTCAAAAATGTGTGTGCAGACCTAGAAAAATTAGTCAACTTACAGAGCGTGTAACTTTTGATTTCCAGCTCCAATTAATGCTATTCTTGAACCGTTGCATAGGTATGGATGTCTAGAATATACTAAAAACATTTCATCTCATTTGCACAAGTTTAAGGCTCCATTTTCTTGTTGTTGTTACAAATATCCGTTCAGGAAAAAATAGTTTTTGCAACTTTTTAGTTCATAAACTTCACAAATATCACACATAATGTATATATAGACAAATACTATTACATTACTTCGTACAAACAAATAGGGGGTCCTATTTATCCTTTATGGATAGTAGTTAACAACTACTACCATCCAAGACACCTCATATAATTGTCCTTCATTTACACATGCTAATTACAAAAATTATTGTACATTATAAGGTTTGTATTATCAATTCTTATGTCATAATCCTTGATGTAATTACATTACAAAATTTTATTTCCTTTGCATTTACATTTCATATATATTTGTTCATATTTTTATTTATTTTATTACTTACATTATTTTGTTTGAGGCTACTCAAAACTAGATACTAAATATACCCTCCCTTTCAAATTAGTAGATGTCCTCATTGATGATTACCTTTGTCCTTGGGGATAGGTTCTACTGATGTTGAGTCATGGGAATAGGAACACCTCCAAGCTCTTAGATTTATAGTTTTAAGAGTATCTTCTTTCAATATTTTCATGTAGTCTTGGTATCAAGCCCACTGCAAGCCATAATGATTTAACCTTTGCTTTACTTATGCTAGCCTCGCCTTCAATTTGGCCTCTCTCTTTGTAGTTTTAGCCTTGTCTTCCTTCTCTATTGCTTCAATGGCTTTCATCACTGCTTCCACTTCCCTTATATTTGAAATTACTAATTGCTCATATCTCTCTACTATTAATTTATCTTGATGAGTGGCTTCATGATTCTTTGCTTCCAATATTTACTCCTTCATCATACATTTTAACTTTAGCTATCCAATCAACTGACTGTGTTCCTCCTATGTCGTTTTCTCTTCCTCAACCTCATTTTTCAATTGTTCTAGTTCTACTTTAGCATCCTCTTACACCTATAAAATTCATCCCTCCATTGCTTGAAATTGGTTAGCCTACTCCTCCTTCAACTTCATGGTATAATTTTTTTACAAAAATGTTTCCAACCTAATAGCTAACCATTGAATCGGGTATGTCAAGAAATTCATCTGGCATACAATTTTACCAACTCGAGTGCAAGTTTGACATACTTGACATCTGCTTCCCCCTCAAGGTTGGATGCTAAAATTCCTTCATCCATGTACACTTGTACTACATAAAAATATAATGCTTAAGTCCCTTATAGCAGGTTCTTCACTTCAAATATTATTTTCACACTACCATTTTCCAATTCCTATGGCTATCTAGTGAATTTCAACAAGATTTTTCATCCACTCCTCATCTTGAGCCCAATGCACCAACTTGGCTAATTTATTCTCCATATTAAATTACAACAATCACCAATCTCCAATGCATCCAATTCTAAACTTAATGTGCACTCTCTCCAATGCTCTAATAAATCTATCAAAAAAGTATCAACCTGCTCATTGATGCTCTCTCCCAAAACTGGAGGTCTCAAATTTAGCACTTCCAAAATGAAATGCTCACTTGTTTCCTCAACTAGTTCTATGTTAGTGTCATCCCTAGTGATAGTTTCCTCTCTATCCTCCCCACTATGATTTGTCAGGTTAATTGATCATTTGGTTGTCTTGCCCTCATATAGCATCTGGTTTGCATTAGTAGTCCTTATATATTTCACCATCTCTTGTATCCTTTTTGGTTTATTCTCCAACAATTGGATTCTCTTGTCTTTCTATCACCAACTAAACTCTGATGCATTATATTTTCCCTTGTATCTTCTTTCTTTTGACATTGTTGGATTTTATGCTAGCTCTTCTATTATAGATGTGATCCCAATATGTGTGTCCTCATCCAATGGAGGTAATCCACATGGATCCACCTATTACACAAATTGCATGGATGTATTATCAAATTTATTAGCTTGAGTTAATATTATCTACCCATACACCTTCCTAAAATTATCCTTTAGCGTCAACCATATCAACTACAACCTAAATATCCTCCACATCTACAACTACTGGTACCTATGCTTATTGTTGTGTAATTCTCTCTTTTAATTGTTGTACTCTTTTTATTATTTCCATGCAAGAGGCTCCCTTGGTTGTTTTCCATCTACTGTAGCCCTATCTGAATTCATTTCCTAGATACTCAAACCTATACCTACAATGCCTCTTCACACAATTTTACTTCTTAGTTGTGCAATATTTTCTTCTTGCACTACCTCTTATGACATTCCATGAGTCTTGCTCCATCCTTCTACCATCTATTGTGCACTAGCACCTTCTCTTATTGTGGTCTACTGTGGGGGTTCTCTTCTCTATGAATCATGTTTATGTCATGGTTGATCTCCCATTCACTGCTACTCCAACCTTCTATGCCACTTTTCTCTTTGCACCAAATCTTGAGTCCATGGATGCTCCTCAAATACCTCTAAATACTCACTTTTATCGTCTCCCAAGACTTCCTATATCTTCCACTTACTTAGGATACTCTTCTTATTCACTAGAGTGACTAGCTTCATCAATGGCATCACATAAACCCATGTAAATAGGCTTAACACATGCTTTAGAATCACTCTAAGGGAATTCATACTTGGAAACTATAGATTTTCCGAGTCACCATGTTCATCATCAATGCAATGACATGATAAGCCATTGAAAAATTCCTAGTATGTCACATTATAAAATTCTTGATGTGGTTCAAAATATGTTATGCCCATTCATATGCTACTCTATTCATGATTCCTTCCATATATGTATGAGCCACATGGGTATCTTTGAGGCTTGTTGCTCTAAAAAAAATTGGATATAATTACATTCATAGCATATTGTAATTCCCCTTACTTCAATTGTTGCATTTTTAGTCTATGGTTCTTGTGCTTCAACAATTGCATCACCTCTTATGGACTGAGATTCATAATATTTTCTATAAAATTCTTCCATTGATGTAGATCAAATACCTCCTTCCTCACTGATATATCAAAATTTAGCAATTTGAAAGTCCAAAAATTGTTAGGGGACACTTCTCTTTTACCATTAATAACTTGATGCAGATGATGCTCTAATTCATACATTTATAGCATCTATAGCAAATACAACTTTAAAAATTCCTTTTCAAAATTGGAAAAATGCATGATATGATGAACACCTACGGTTTTGAATGTAATCTTCAATGGGTGGTTTGGCAGATTTTTCTTATATAATTTCATATAAAACTCTCAAGCCAATTGTTACCATGATATTTATTACAAGGGTACTTGTATTTTTTATCTTCCCTTGCCTTTATCCCTTTGTTGAGGTGAATCCTCCCTTTCTCTCTCTTTTGGAGGGTTGGTTTGTGGCTTGGTCATTAGCATTCTATTGTGTTTTATACTCCTATCTCCTTGATGTTTGATCAACATTCCCTCTCTTTCATGCATTTTTCAAGGCCTCTTCTAGGGCCAAATATGGTGCCTTCTACCTATAAATGAGGTTTTATCTATAAAATTGCCTTGGGTGGAACCCTCCTCTACTGCTACTAATCCACCCACTAAATCATTCTTATAATCATCTTGTATGCTTCCAACAACTCTAGCTACAACTTGTGCAACCTTATCATAAATGTTCTCAACTTATATGGCTGAATAATTCTACTTGTATAGCCATATCATACACATTCTCAACTTGTACAATTGCTACTATCATAACTTGTATAGCACTATCATACATGTTCTTGGCTTGTAAAGTAACACTGCTTGACTTGTATGACACCATTGTTAGGCCCTCACTTGTATGGCACTAACTATTTTTATTTGATTTTTATAGCACTATTATACAAACCCCTTGCTTGCATTGCTATGGTTTCATTTTTCCTTGTACAATAGTCTAGTTTTTCCCTTCTATGTGTGGTGTCTGTGTCACCCTATCTTACAACCTTAGCACTTTGTATATATGTCACCTCTGACAACTTATATCCCTCTCTATAAATTGTAAACCCTTGTGCATGCATTTGTAATTTTGAACCTTCTTATGGGAAGCCATCCATATAACCCATATGGTCTATACGCTTGCAAATTTTAGTTTTTCTACAATCTTGCTTCATTTTTCGCACTATCCTTTGATGACTTCCTCTCCTGGCACCATAGTTTCTTCTCCCTTAGGTGCATTCATTCATCTCTCTATTGGTGGCTTTGTACATCTTGGCTCTCTTTCTCTACTTTAAGTAATGAGTGATGGAATTCTCAAAGCCTCCCCCTAGCATGTATTTATAAGGTTACCATCGTGGAGAGGATAGTTGGATTTCCCTTGTTAACTACCTTTTAACTAGCATTTTTTCACCTTTGCATATAATTGAAAGATATTAATTTTTTATTATGCATTTGAGTTATATGTGTCACATCAGTCATATGATGACACAAACATCTAATCAAATCTTTTTTTTTAAATAACTCTTACTTATTTTCTCCTAATGGCATCAATTTTCCATTTACCTTGGTTTTGTATGACATATATCCATACGAGGTTACATGTTTGTCTAGTAACTTGTCATCAGTACCTCATTTGTATGAAGGTCTACTATACAACTCACACTTGTACAATAGTCTTCCATACAAGCCTCACTTGTATGGCCAATTGGACTTATACGATAGACTTCATTTGGATGGTAGGTTGTCGTATAAGTATCATTTTTATGACACTCCCTTTTATTTGTGTAGTAGTGCCATATCCCTTTGTTCATCTTCATATTGCCTTCATCCTTCATTTTTCCTTACCTTTTTTAGGTGGCCTAATTGCACACCACTTCCCCTCCTTGGTTGTATTTTTCATATCCTTCTCCATGATGAGCTCCCAATTTTAGATGCATCTAAAACTCTATTTTATCCTCTTGAGTGGCCTTCCATGACTTGGGATAGTTTTCTCCTCACTCTAGACTATTCAATATTTATTTGGGGTCTTATTTGTCTCCTACATTTTCTTTCATTTTGGCAACAACCAAGAGGTGGTCCTCATAGGTCAACTTGATGGTTGTGTGGTATATGGTTGTTTATTCCACAATAAAAGGGTGGTCTTGATGGGCCATCCTACTAAACGGTTAACCTAGGTATAGCTAGAAGTTAAATCCTTCCCTAAATATACTAGGGAAGAGGCCAACTAACCTCCCTCTTAGGATGAGAAAACTTAGATAGCATAGGGAACTTGATAGTCCTCCCAAAATATATAAGTTTCCTATTTCATACACATGCCTTGGGTTGTCTAGTGGTCCTTGAAAACCACTTTGACTCCTAAATAAAATACTCAAAGTTTATGGTAGATCTCTGGTCCTCCTCCTTGCCTGTCTTGTTTCCTTAGGGGTAGTTTATTGTATTCAATTCCTATTATCTGGAACTTGGGTAACTTATGTTCTTTGTGTCTCTCTTCTTACTATACTTCTACGTTCTCAACTTAAGTTATCACTACTCATATCTTATTTATTATTAGCACTCATAAAAGAAAAACTACTGGATCTTTTTCTCTATTTTTTAATTTATCCTTCTATTGATGAAGTTATATCAAATATACCCTCCATAGTGCATCATTTATTTCAAGTCTCCTATCCCTTATTCTCGCTTGAATGTCATCCTAAAATATTTCAATTTCTTGTGTATGTTGTTCCTTTAGTTCCATATTTATTCTATGCAATTATGTATATTGTCTTGTAATTATTGCATTTCTTGACACATGTTGTTCAAGTTTAATTATTCCAAGGAAATCATTCTTTTGTACTCATTTCCATCATTTTGAGGTTCATGGTCTGGTGGCTCTTCCTGTCCATATTCCATTGCCATCATTATTTATGCTTCTCCTTCTAGTGATATTAGTCTAGCTTCTTCCTCTATATTAGGGAATCTCACATGTACCTATATCCTTCTTCATTATATAGGAAGGGGTTCATATTCCTCCTATTCCATAATGGGTTGTTCACCATTGCCATTTTCAAATAGTCATACTAACACCGAGTCTTTGTATTTTCTAGCACCATCTTCTTCCTTGGTCCAACTCAAATCTCCTTATTTGTGGACCAATATACATTTAAAATGTTTTGAAGGCTATTCTAGTGATATCATCATCCTTCTTGTACTCTTCTCTTCTTGTGCTAGTTCAATATAAACCATATTTACTAGAGCTTTTACTCTATATGGATTTAATTTTGATCCATTAGCTATCTCAAGATACAATATCTTGTCCAATTTTTGCAATTTTGCTATGCCATTTTCCATCATCTCTACCACCTATAAGGGTCAAAGCCACAACGTCTTCAACTTTCCTGGTTTGATTTCTCACTTTCCATTGAATTTTTGCACTAAGTCACATGGCTTCAACTTCATCTTCTTCAAGTGCTTATTATTCCAAAAATTCCTACAATATTAAGAAATATGTATCACCCATTGAGCCATCACCCTCTTTTCATCTAGTCTTACCAACGTTATTAGCCTCCCCTATAGGATATCCAAATCACCTAGATGGTTCTGAACCACCACTCTAAGACTTGGTATCAATAAATCCACTAGCACATCAACCTCTTGCCTATACATCAACTAGAATAGTATATGATTTAATATTGGCTTAAATGTTATTTGTTACACCCATACAACTACTTGTTATCTCTCCTCCTAGTTAGCATCTTCAATATCACATGTTTTATTAATTATAGACACCAAGGCCTTATTTGTTGCATTTGCTTACCCATTTACCCTAGGTTAATGTGGACTTGACAATGAATGCAAGATCTTGTATTCAATGGTAAGCTTTCATATAATCTCGTTGATGAAGTGCCCTCTATAATCACTTGTCAATTGAAATGGTATGTGAGTCTTGTGATAACCTGCTCATATAGAAAATGCATTGTACTCATTGTAGAATTTTTGAGCAAGCTCTTACCTTAACCCACTCCATTAGATACTTAGTTTCTACCATGATGTATCTATATCTCCTCCTGTTGGTTTTTAATGGTCTAAAAAAATCAACACCTCATCTCTTGAATAACTTCTATGGTTGTGATGGGTGTATATCATGAAGTTATTTAGGTACCTCCTAGCTCTCTAACACATATTGTATGCCTTCACAAACTCCTCATCATGATAAAGGGTGGACCACCATAGCCCTACCAAAAGCACATTTCTTGTTGTCATATCTAACCCCATATGCCCTCTTTCCAACCCCTTATGATATTTCAATGTTGAGTTCACTTATTTATTCATTACACATCTTCTCAATACTCCATCTAGTCAAACTTTGTGCAATAAATCAACTATCAACTAAAATGGTGTTGATTTGATGATGATTCTCTTTTTTAGTTTCTATCATCTCCCTTGGTAGCTTCCCTATAAACAAGTATTCTCCAATGTACTTGTATCACTATAGTAGAACACTAATTGCAAAAAAATAAACATCTAAGAATTCATTTAACACTCATCCCTCCATAGGTTCTCCTAAGTGAATCCTCAATAGTTGATCCACTCTCACCACCACCCAAATTATGAACTCCTGTAATTTGACAAGCCACCTACTAACTCATCCATGAATATTCAATTTATTAATCAAACACAATAGTGCTTAATGATCTACATAGAATCCAAAAGGGTTGGAAAGATAATAATGTCTAAATTTTTAAACTACATATACCATCCTTAGAGCCTCTTGCTCTATTGTGCTATAATTTTTCTCTACTCTTGATAGCAACTGACTAATTAAGTAAATGGATTGATCTATACCAAACTTCCCCTCTTGGTGAAATCCACATAAAATCAATTGGACACATCTAGATGACCATGAAATTATTTATCCTAATCTAGAATACTAGAATAAGCATGCAAATCAACTTTATCTTCAGCTACTTGAAGGCCTTTTGATGCTTCTTTGTCCATTGAAAAGGAATATTCTTATATGTCAACACATCCAATGGATGGGAAACTTGTGCAAAATTATTGATAAACCTCATCTAATACCCAACATGTCCTAAAAAGGACTTCAATAAGCTAATATTTTATGTATCTTCCATGCTCATCATGACTGATCTTATCGGGATCCATCTTCAACCCCTCTTTGCACATTCCCCAACAACTTCTCATACAAAACCAACAACTTGTACTTCTTCAGATTTAATTATAACTACGCATTCATGCACAACCTCATACATTCCTCCAGTGCTTTCAAATGCTCCTTTATCTCGTATAAATACCAATCATCCAAGAATACTTTAAACTTTCCTATGGATATTTATTCAAAAATATATAAAATGATCCTTTAAAACATGGTCGAGGTATTGCATAAACCAAATAACATTCAATTGTATGCATATATGTCATTCTCTATTACAAATTTGGTCTTAAACTTGTCTTCCTTGACTATACTAATCTAGTTATAGCCAAAAAAATCCATCCAAAAATAAATAGATTTCGTGTCCAAAAATCACTTCAAAAAACAAATCAGTAAAGAGCATGGCAAAGGATTGTTTATGATATTGTATTTATATATCTAAATTCTACACATATACATATATGATTTCCTTTTTCATGGCAATCATAATTGGTGATGCCCATTCACTCACCATAACGTTGAAGATGATTCATGTGTCCAACATTTTTTGTATCTTTGCATTGACCAAGACCACATGCTTTGGATTTATCCTAAATGGCCTTCCTATCATAGGTTTTACACCTAGTATCAATTTAATTTGATGTATGCATAAATATTGTGGAATCCCTTTCAAATCCATATACATCCATGCAAATACATCCTTGTATTGCATGAAGATTTTGAAAGTTGGCACTTTCAATACTAGGTCCCAATCACCCCTACAATGGATTAATTTCTCTTCATCCCCTTTGCCAAGGTTAATTTATACCATCCTTGGTCCTTCATACTATCTGGTCTTAGGTTCTCTTACTACTTTGGCTATTTCAACTGGGTGTGTTGGCTTTCATCAATCATAGCATCACTGATAGTATATTATGTAAAATTCTTTAGAGATATCCACTTTTTATTTTCCTCCTTTGGTGTAGATTTGACATTATCGCTACACTCACCCACCTCATATACATTATTTTTCTTTCATCATGGTTCTCTTCTTTTTCCTAAAATACAAAAGAAATTTTCCAGAAAGACTTCATAGTCCTCTATTTGACAATGAAGAAGTCTATTGTCTGAGTGTTCTTCATCCTTAGTGCACTCCTCTATTTCCAGCATGCCTTCTTTTTTTAGCTCTTATTTGTTATCAACTTTTGATGATGAGCTACTTGATTCATCATATGTTGCAATATATTTTCAAATGGACCGACTTTTCAAATTTATCATATACATATGTTGGCCCTTCTTAAAATTCAGGTGATCCTTCTCCTAATTATCATTGACCTCTGTCATGCACAGTCGTCCTTGTCTCAATAGTGCATAATATGTAGGATTTTGCATGGAGATAACCATATAATCCATGATGAACTCTTTATTGATTATCTTCACCTTCTAGGTAGTCAAGACTCCTCTCATCTTGATGCCATACTGATCTGCACTGTATAATTCAAAAAATTGGATACCATAAAAAATGGTGCTCCAAGTTCTCTCCCTTTCTTCTTGGGTAACACATTCACACTTCATCCTCCATAAACTATTACTTGCACCAACTTATGATTCATAACTCAATTTTAATTAATGTCAGCTTCTTCCCTACATTGATCATCAACACCATTGGATCAATGAACTCATCCCTTCTAATTTTGGTTGTCTCTTGCTCGAATCATGGTTCCACTACTCTTCTTACCTTCATTAATTCTCCTACTATTGTATAAATTTTTGGTATTGCATAAAGTAAGTTGGATACCTTTACCTCCATACTTGTGTTCAAAACTTTCATTGTGAGTAACTGGAACAATTCTCATTAATCTGGCGAAATATAAATAATACATTTCAAGCCAATAATAGTCCGGAGGTTACGAAACCACTCGAGACCAAAATAGGCGTCCTTGCAACAAATAACAATGAGCCTAAAATAAATCCAACAATATAGTATTGTTAGGATCAAAATCAGAATAATAAATATTGAAATATTCTAACATCCCCCCTTATTACAATATTTGAGGAAACATATAACTACTAGTTAAACTAGCATCCCCCCTGCTTACATTATTTTGCAATACATAGAGAGCTGCGAAAAAATTCAAATTTGACTCGTGCAAGTGCCTTAGTGGATATGTCTGCAACTTGAGCATTGGTGGAGATGAACTGAAGCTAAATTCGGTTCCTTGGTACTTCATCTCGAATTAAGTGGCATTGCGTATCAATCTGCTTGGTTTTCTCATGATGCATTAGATTCTTAACAAGGTTCAAAACATCCTGGTTGTCGCAGAACAAGTGTATTGGATATTTTGATGGAAGACCCATACTTGTCAAAATGCGATGCAACTATATCACTTCACACACAGCTTTATGTGCGATGCTATATTTTGCCTCTGTTGATGAGATAGAAACCACCTGTTACTTCTTGTTGTGCCAAGGGACAGGACCGGATCCAAGATGAAACAAATATCCTGAAGTTTATTTACGATCATCGTATGACCCGGCATAATCTGAGTCTGTGAATCCTTGTAAGAATAATTTGTTGTTCCTCTTGTATTCTAGGCCATATTCCATTGTGCCATGGACATAGTGAAGAAATCATTTTGCTGTTTTCTAGTGTGTAGTCTTAGGTTCCTGCATGAACCTCGAAAGATAGTTGACAACAAATACGATATATGGCCTAGTGTTGGTCAGATATATGAGACTCCCAATTAGTTGACGATAGAGAGTAGCATCTACCTGAGGTGATTTATCATATCGCGATAATTGAAGTCTTGATTCCATTGGTGTTGCCATCGACTTGCAATCAGTCATGCGATATTTTTCTAGTAGTGTCTTGGAATATTTTTTCTGGGACACTTTGATGTAGTGCTCCTTCTGGTTCACTTCCAGGCCAAGACAATAATGGAGAAGTCTGAGATCTGTCATCTCAAAATATTTGTTCAAATCTTGTTTGACAGCAGAGATCATAGTTTCTGAACTCCCTGTAATGAGCAGATCATCAACATAGAGTACAAGAAACACTATTTCAGAGCCTTATTTCTTGAAATAGAGGTTTGCATCTGACGAAAATCTCTTGACTCCATGTTGTAGTAGGTGATTATCCATTTTTATATACCAAGCCCGAGGTGCTTATTTCAAACCATATAAGGATTTGACCAATTTGTAAAGTTTCTGCTCTTGGCCTTCCACTTCAAATCCTTCAGGTTGAGTCATGTAGACTTCCTCTTGGAGATCACCATTTAGAAAGGCACTTTTGACATCCATTTGGTGCACTTTCCACCCATAATGTGTTGTCATAGCACAAAGAACTTGAATGGTTGTCATCCGAGCAGTAGGTGCAAAAGTTTCCTCGTAGTCAATGCCTTATTTTTGAGCATATCCCTTTGCAACAAGTCAGATATTATGCTTATCTATTGTCCCATATGCCTTGTACTTGACTTTGTACACCCATTTTTAGCCTATGGGCTTCTTTATGTATGGCAAATTGACAAACTTCCAAGTTTTGTTTTTCATCAAAGACTTATACTCTGTATCCATAGCAGCCTTCCATTGTAGCTCACTAATGGTATCTTTCACTGAAGTAGGTTCATGTTCATCTATTGAAGACATAAACACCCTATCATCATCAATATCCATATCTTCTATGTCTCTCTCTGGATCTACAAAAAGTTCCTCAAAATATTGACAAAGATCATCAACCTCAGTAGTCTCTGTTGTTGCTCTCTCCTGTCGAGCCATGTTGCGAGTACAAGGCCTATCCAAAGTTAAATCTGGTGGAGTGGATAGCTTGGAGTCTCTGATTGTACTTGTATACCACTTTGGATTCTTCTTCTGTGGTTTTGAAGAATATGAAGGACCTTCAATCTTTGATGATGAAGGAGACTTCTCAACTTTGGATTCCACAAGGTCTAGGAATACATCTGATGTGTTTTCTGATGTGAAAGCCTCATCAAAAACAAAATCTCTACTGATGTGAATCTTCTTGGTCAAGGGATCAATCAATTTATAACCCTTAGAGTGCTCATCATATCCAAGAAGAATACACTTCAATGTTTTCTCATCTAGATTCTTCCTTTTTTCTTTTGGTATGTGCATGAATGCTTTACAACAAAAAATGCGTAGATGAGAAATGGAGGGTTTCCTACCACTCCATGCTTCTTGTGGAGTCATTCCTTGTAGGGTATTTGTGGGTGCCCTATTCAATATATATACTATTGTGGTGACATCACTTACCCAATATTATTGCCCAATTCTAGCTCCTGTGAGCATGCAACGAACCATTTCCATGATGGAACGGTTCCTCCTTTTAGCAACTCCATTTTGCTGAGGAGTATAAGCAGTATTTAACTGTTGTGTGATCCCATTATCAGTAAATAATGCAAAAAATATTTAGAGGTGAACTCTCTCCCTCGATCTGAACGGAGGGTCTTTATAGAAGTCCCTGACTCCTTTTCAACAGATTTCTTGAATTGCTGAAAGAAGCCAAATGCTTCAGATTTTAGTTGAAGAAAAAATACCCACATATTTCATGAGTAATTATCCATGAATAACTAAAAATACCTCTTTCCCCCATAACTGACGGGTGTAAAAGGATAGCATAGATCGGTGTGAACCAACTCTAGAGGTTTATTTTCTCTTGTAGAGATTCTCTCAAAAGGTACTCTATGCTGCTTTCATGCCAAGCAGTTAGAGCAAACTGGCAATGTGGTAGAAAGGGAATGAAGACCCTTTACCATCTCATACTTACTTAACTCAAGTAAGTAACCAGAACTCATATGTCCATATCTCTTGTGCCATAGGGAAGTTGCCTCCTTTGTAGAGACAGTCATAGCTACATTTGGAGTAGAGATAGCATCTAGGGAAAATAATCCATGCTTATATGAAGTGGTTGCAATGTTCTTACCCCTCCTAGTAATTGAACAACACTTCTTGCCCCCCTCAAAACTAAAGTTTACAACCATGTCCTTATCCAGAATTTGTGTGACTGACAACAAGTTGTTCGCCAATCTTGGAACATAGAGAACCTTCTCCATATGGAACTTGCCATCAGGAAGAGTAACATAAATGGTACCTTCTCCCTGAACCTTGTAGGTTTTATCATAGGCAATAGTGACAGGTTTTCCCTCTTTGGCCTCAAAAGACTCAAACCATGATCTATCGCTAGTCATGTGCTTACTGGCTCCAAATCGACATACCAAATAGGATTTGTCTGCTTGGATACTGTGGTAGTCATGAGCACTTTGTGTGCTCGCTCAGAATCCATGTCAAATTCCTCAATAGCAACATTCACTTTGGATTGCTTGTTTTTGTGTGGTTTTTTCTAGCCTTTCTATTTTGGTTGCTTATTCTTATGCCAACATCTGTTTGTATCATGACATTCCTTGTCACAGATCTTGCAATATCTCTTAGTCTGTTAAGTTGGTTGAGTTTGTTTCCCTTTTGAATCCTTTTGAGAACTCCCTCATTTCTAGAAATTACCCTTCTTCTTGGGCCCTTCCTGTTGGTGTAGAGGGTGATGTTAGAAGAATCATCTCGCTACAGTTGGCGTGCCTCCTCTTCTTGGAGCAAATTTACCAACTTAACAAAGGTAAATTTTCTTTGTGATACCTGAAGTGAGGTGATCAATGCTCAAAAAGAATCAGGTAATGCTCTCAATACCACTGAGGTAAGGAGCTTATCATCAACTGGTGCTACCAAAGAATTCAACTTTCCTTTCAACTTAGACACTCTACAAAGAAAGAGTTCAATTGTCTCTCCCTGTTTCATGCTTAGATTGTGTAATTGATATTGAAGAAATAGAATGGAGTCATTATTTCCTTCATATATATTTTTAAGGGCATCCCATGCCTCTTTACTATTTTGATAATCAACAATATGGGGTTGAACTTCATCAGAGATAGCAAGCAAAATGAGCACTTTTGCCTTGTTATCTATCTTATCAAAGTCTTTCTGATCAGCAGTGAGATTTGTGGCTCCAGCTGCAGATGAAGGTCTTACTGTTGCTCCAAAAACAACATCCCAAAGATCATCCATCTCTAGGATTGCCTTCATTTTATTTTTCCATGGTGTATAGTTTAGACCTTTCAACAACTAATGAGAATTAGTCATTAATTTTGCAGACATTGTGAAGGTTCCTTATAACACCAAATGGTACCCCCTTCGATATACCTTAATGCCAGGTCATTATACCATACAAAATACCCGCCCTTACATGAGGGAGACTATAGGTATTTTGAAAAACCAAAAAAATTACCCGCCCTTACGTGAGGGAGATTGTAGGTAATTTTAATGATTATACGATACATAATACTTAGGCGGTACTGAAAGGGAATTGCCTCATTAATGGCATCGACCTTAGAAAGCCTTCAATCTGCATTCATGGGGCGTAACTTCCCCTACACACTTTGGATATCCAAACTTTCATTTGGATTTAAGCCTAAACACAAGAGCGATTGGGGTAATGGATGGAGTAAAAAAATAGCAAAATGGCAAACTTATATCTCCTCGACGATTAATAGAGAACAAGCTTAGATGTAATTTTGGTAGCTATATTAGGCGGTGGATACAGTAGCGCAATCATGACAACTTTACCTGTAAGTGCTAGCCAGAGGTATCACAAATACCGAACGTTGCAGTGCAATAAATTGCATGGATGGGTTTTAATTATTCTGGGGACTTAGGGAGTGAATTTGATTTTAACTTTTAATGAAGTAGTGCAAAACATGAAAAAATGCAACATACAATATAAAAGTGCCCACAGAAATAAACCACTTGGTGTCGGGCGCTGCCGAAAATGCACCTTTAAAATAATGTCAAAATTACCTTTTCAAAAATTTACTCTTTATCCCCCCTTGATTTTTGAAAAAAAATACTCCCCCCCTTTAAAAATTCTCCTTTAAAGCATCTTTAAAAAAAATGTATAACT
Source organism: Wollemia nobilis (assembly GCA_028583015.1). NCBI lineage: Eukaryota > Viridiplantae > Streptophyta > Pinopsida > Araucariales > Araucariaceae > Wollemia > Wollemia nobilis. The sequence continues at coordinate 167,406 of JAQPPZ010000499.1, forward strand.
AAAGTTAATAAAAAAATTAAATTATATTTCATAGAAAAAAAAAATTATTAAAAAAATAACCTTTTTTTTTTTTTTTGGTAAGTTGGAATTATATTACAAGCGGGTTTTGAAAGGATCCCAAAAACCTTCTTACAACAGGTCAAAAGACCAAACCGAGGGTTAAAACCCAAATGACACATCCCACCCAGTGGGAGACTCATTACAAGGATGAAGATAAAATCCCGACACATCCCACCCAGTGGGAGACTCATTACAAGGATGAAGATAAAATCCCGTCTAGCGGGAATCATCTGAAGATCACCACAAAGGAAATCTCGCCCAACAGGAAAAACCAACAGTCAAAAAGGGAAAATCCCGCCCAGCGGGGACCCTAGCAAATTTAAAAATCTTCCCAACAGGGAAAACAACAGAAAAAATTACAATCCCACCTCATGGGGAAAAAACCGTACAATCTGGAAATCCTGCCACATGGAGAAAACAAGCATGTTTAGGAATCCCGCCAAGTAAGAAAGGCACACAAACCCTAAACCAGTATGTTTGATAAATCCTGCCTAGCAGGAAAACCAGCAAAATTGGAAGATCCCGCCTGCGGGAAAACCACCAAACCAACCCTAAACCTGGTGTGAAGGGTCTCGCCCAGTGGGGACAAAAAACCAGTAGCAAGGGAAGGTCCCGCCCCGCGGGAAACCCAACAACAACAGGAAATCCCGCCTTGTAGAAAAAACAGCAGCATGCCCATAATCCCACCGTCAGAGAAACCAGCAAGAGAAGGCAAACCCGCCCAACGGGAAAAACTAGCAGTATGCCCAAGACCTGCAGACAAACCCACAACCCCCCATCGGGGAAAACCAACATGCCCTGAACCTACAGAAAATCCCGCGAACTCGTGGATCCCGCCCAGCGGGAAAACCAGCAGCATGCCCAGAAGAACACAACCCCTGCCTAACAGGAACCCCGATCTGGGAAGCAAGCTGCAGAGGAGAGATAGGGAAGCTGTCCCTTGAGCGTCCATGACTGAGAAGGATTTTGACGGGTAGAAAAAATAGCGGAAGCCATTGCATTGTAAGAACTTGAGCCCCCATCCCAAGATCAAACCCTGCAAGGAAACAAGCCATTAAAACCACCATCAAGAAAACTTCTAGCCCCACCATTGTCTGTCAGGGAATGGATCCAAGGAGAAATGTAGCTGCATGCATGGGCACCCCCCCAGGACCCAAACAACAAACTACAGAAAGATCCCTGAGATCCATCCACAAGAACAAACAAACCTCGGATCTACAAGGAGATCCCGAAGACAAGGGTTTCATGGGGCGACTGGGAAAACCATCTACGAAAAAAGGTGCCCCTTGAAGCCAAAAGAACGCAAATGAAGATCCCGAGCAGCAACCAAAAAACCAGAGCCAACCCTCTTCCAACAGCCCCGAAAGCACACTAGAAACCCGTCGAACCAGGAAACTCAGGGCAAGAAACCACCAAACCCTCCTTGCAGACCAACAACCCCGTCAAGAGGGAAACCTGAGAAAACAGGGGAACCTAGAAACTAGGCCTGAGAGCCGACCCGGGAGGGGGGCAGGGAAAAGGAGAAGTGGGACTGGTCAGTCCAATGGAACCTGGTGCTGGAGCCATCCCTCCCATGCCCCCCTCCCTCGACTTTCCAAGCAAAAAAAAATAACCTTTTTAACTATATAAAGAAACAATAATTTAAAATTTAATTATTAACTCTAATTAAAAATAAAAATAAAAATAAATACTTTAGGAAAAAAATTTACCTTTGTTTTTGGGGGGGGTCGGCAGGATTTGACCCCGCTACCTCAGGGCTCTCTAATCCCTTACCACTCGGCTCATAACCACGTGAGCCAGTGGACTGATCCGATAGAGGATCGAGGCACCCACCTTCTTATCGAGGATCCACGAGCTCAAAGCTTGACGCGGCCACTTTGCCACCTCGGTCGTGGCTCGGGTGGTGCTTGGGCAGTGGCTCTTGGACTACGTCTGGGTGGCGCTCGGGAGGCAATGGGGTGGCAAACCAGAGAAGATAAAAAATCATGATTTTTACACTCAAAAACCTCATGAAATGGTCCGTTTGAGATCTAAGTGCTCTTAGCACTTGATTTCCACCTTCTATGCATCTAAAAAACTCAACAATGGATCACAAAACTCTGCAACGATTACTACCGATGACGTCCTCTAAGATGGAAAAATGATTTCTGGATGAAATTTAAGGACAAGAATGAAATTTCAATCCAGCAAATCTACTCGGATTGGCCCCCTCTATCCATGAAAAAATCTCAGAATCGAGTTTCATCTATCTCAGAGATAAGGAAAAATAGGAAGTCCTTCTCAGGTTTGACGCCATTGACGGGTTTCTGCGTAGGTGAGAGAGTTCGTGAATGTTTCTAAAAAAAATATTTATACCATATGTATGGGATTTCAAGGCACTTAAAGGTTTTAAAACCTTTATACTCTAATAAGGAGTATCTCCTCTCGGGGAGATGCTCTCCCGAGAGGGTGCGGGCTCTCCTCCCGCACTGTGTTGGCCGCCTTGTTGTTGGCTGTCACACGTGCCTCGTGCCTTACATCTTACTCCTTGTTGTTGTTGTGTTCAATCCGACCTTTGCTCCCGCATTTCGATCGGTTGGTCGATCTCGATTCGACTCTTCTTCGATCGGTTGGTCGATCCCAAAATTTTGGGATAAGTTGGGCACAGATCCCAATAAAAATTTGGAATACTTGCTCCACCCAGGGCACAGATACCTCCAAAAAGCTTCGATCTATGTAATGAAGAATTATGTAATGAAGAATTTAAAAAAATTCTCCAATGAAATATTAAAAAAAAAATCTCCTCCTCCAAAGCTTCGCTACCAAATCCAAAAAGCTCTGCTACTACAAGATCATTTCAAAAAATGAGAGTGGCGGAGTAGGCTCTGATACCATGTGAGTAATTGGAATAATTCTCATTAATCTGGAAAAATATAAATAATACATTTCAAGCCAATAATAGTCCGGAGGTTACGGAACCACCCGAGACCAAAATAGGTGTTGTTGCAACAAATAACAATGAGCCTAAAATAAATCCAACAATATAAGATTGTTAGGATCAAAATCAAAATAAGAAATATTAAAATATTCTAACATTCATTACCAATTGTGTTGGCATCTCTACATCTTGACTTTCCATTGGATTCTTTAGCTTATTTTCTTGGAGTCTTTCTTGATTGCTCTTTCATATTTATTCCTCTATTTGGACATGTGCTTCCTACCATATCTCCTTATTTATGGTAGGATCTGGGTATTGTTTAGCTTTATTTTCTTGAGTGTGCATTATGGATAGCACATAAAATTAATATTTTACAAGTTACTTGAACTCACCTTCTTTAGGAAATTGGCCTTCCTATGATTGTCTTGTCTAACCATCTACACATTAGCCCATTGTTGTGTTTCGATGTTACCACCTACTAGCATATTGTGGCAATTTCTTATAAAGTGCCCCCACTCTTGACATATTTGACATTGAATAATTAGTCTCCCATCCAAATCGTATTGAAGTCAACCTTGATCGCCTTGTGATTGATTCTCTTATTGTGATTGTCGTCCTCTTCAATGGTTGTTCTCATAATTACCGCTCATTACTCCTTGTCCACTTTTACAAGTATTAGGTTTTTCTTCCTTCTCTTTTTATACCATTAAATTTTGATGTCATGTGCTTCTGATGTTAAAAGAGTATTCCATAATTGCATTTATTACAACTTTGAAAATATTATAAATTACATTTTTTAGACATGCTATATTTGTGTGTCCTTTTGTCTTGCAATCAAAACACCAAATATTTTTTTTTCTTTTTCTCCCCCTTCACATCATTAATCATCCTTTCTAGGTCATTTCTCATAGCTTGGATAGCAACGTTAAAGTCATCACAATTACTGTATGTATCATCATCTTTATAGTGACCTACTCCTGTTGTTGTCTACTTCATCTCACTCTCCAAGTTAAGAGCTATGTCAAAGGCTTCTTGATAGGTAGTAGGTAGCACTACCTGTAGATACCTAAAAGTTGCACATTATCCCTCTTCCTATTTTTATGGTCAATGAATTTGTAAAACCCTCGAAAATTGCATAAATTGACTAAAAACACTATTCATTAATCAAAATCACTATTCATCATCCTTAGCCCCTTTGGGCTAGCTAAGCCCCTCCCTATGCTTAACCATAGATCCTCATGTGACCTCATGCCAACTCAACTAAGTTTGAAACCTTCACCATGGTCAAAAAGCACTTTATGGTCAAAAAGTCAACATTTTGGCCAAAACATGCTTTATGGATAATTATATGCTTAATTAAATCTAATCTTGATTTGATTTGATCCCTCCACATCACCTATTCTACTTTGACTAGTCTAGCCTTCCACCTCACCTATTCTAGCCTATCCTAGCCCTACCACCTCTCACCCAGATATTTCCCCACCTCACATCCTCCTGGGTCATAAATGAAAGATGGAGACTTTTGCACCTAAAAAAGCAATTTTTAATCCTAAGATATTCCAATAAAGGTGATCATTAATGCCAAATTGATATTTTGAGAAAGTCATCATTATCTATGAATGGGTGAGGGATTCTCTCACCCAACCCCATTTATGAGCCAGGACACCTCAGGGGACACCTCTTTGGTGGACACACAAGGGACACCTCATCCCCTTTCTCTCACCTTGGCCCCCTCTATAAATAGAAGGTCATTTTCACCTTTTAACAACAACCAACTTTTACATACCGAAACTCTGCCAAAATCACTACTGCCATTGCATCCATCACACAGCCATCACACAACCATCATACGAGCATCACAATCGATTTGTCACTTTCATAACATTATTTGTGAGTGAGATAGGTTGATAATTTCACCAAAAGTGCACTTTTAGAAGCTGAATCGAACAAAAATTCAAAGCAAAAACAACTCCAGGATATCCAGAGAAGCTATCTAATAAATCCGGTCGAAAAATGATAGGTTCGCACTTTACATATGCGAACCAACTGGTTTGCACACTAGGTGTGCGAACCTCTACTACAAGCACAAGAATCTCCAAGAAAGGTAAGGATAGCTTAATTTACAATTTTATGTTATTTTTAGTAGTTATTTTCATGTTTTGAACATATTTTATCTTCATAACCACGGGGTTTGACTGAGGCAGACCCCCCAATGCACTAATAGAATTTTGTAGGTTAACAAGTCCAGCAAAGCACAAGGACATATCCAACTAGCGGTGGCCCACGAGCAAGAAACCCACCTACACTAAGGACTAAAAAAAATTGATCTTGATGCTTTTGTTCCAAATTCGAAAGGGCTTCCTTAGGGAAGATCCCATTGTAGCCTTCAGGATAAATTCGTAACAGGATATTGAAGTGTAACCTCTTTTATGAATTCAATACAAATGCAATAGATTCTTTGATTTTGAATGAATGTCTTAGCGTATTTTTGGTAGTTTCACTACCTTCATCTTCTTCTTATATCTAAGCAATAGTCCATTTAGGAACCATTATTTTTTAAACCATCTGTTGGTTTTACTTCCATATTGTTAATAAGTTCCTTCAATATTTTGTTATACAACTTGATGTCTTCATCTTTCTTTTGCTTTGTGGAATAAATTTCTCCAATGATCTCTATATCATCCTAGAGTAATTTAAATTCCTTGGTGAATTTAGTCTTTAGGTCATCCCACGTCATGAAGGGTTGAACTCTCTTTAAATGCCAGTCCATTACGATTCCCTAAAATGTGGTCGAAAATAACCTCAACTAGGATCCTTCATTGTCCACTTTATTGGCTTACCATATTGTTTCACATGTACCAATATGGAATTCTAGGTCCTCCTTCACACCACCCAAAAAATTATGGATATTTTTGTTTACCTGCTACTACAACAATATTTGCCATTGGTGGTTAATCTTATTTACTTGAATCAACACTAACAAATAGTCTTTGATTCCTTCCTTTTCCACCTACAGTTTGTGATATCCTTCAAAAATACATATGTCAGTCCTAGTCTCTGCACACTATCCCATGGTTGTCATTGTGCTTGGCTCCCATCGTCCACACCTCTAGGAAATATCCCTCACACTTGCACTAGCATAACGAGTTATTTTTGCTTTGTCTCCTTGTCCACACTCTACAGTTGCACCTTCACTTGCGCAAACATCCTCCTTAGTTCAATATTCATTTGCTTGATGGACCTTCACTTATGCTTCTTCCTCCATTGTTAAAAATAATGTTTACCACCTTTTACTTTCTTCACTTGAACTGTTCTCCACTTGAGGATTCCACACTTGTTCCACTTTAGGTTCCACAAGTTCTGTTAATCTTGACTACAGTACTTCATCAACTATCTTTAAATCCTTCTCTAGTGCAATACTTCGTCATTGTTGTGCAATTCTCCTACTCCTTATTGGTTGGATATCAACTCTTCCATGTCCACATCTCCCACATCCTCACAGTAAGTTATCTTTCATTCACCTCTCCAAGGCTCATGTGATGCTGGTTCATTTTTTAAACAACAACGATACCAAATGTAGCATGGTGGTGAGTACTCTAACACTTGGAGGAACAATTTGATATGACATATTTAGTAGCCAATTCAAAATGCAATTTGCAACATCTCCTATATGTATGGTAACCACTAACAATCTCACTTGAATGGCAAGTGATTTGGTACATTACTTGTGTGATACATGCTTATATGGCAAGCACTTGAACAACAATCTTTGGACATGTACGACATTCCTTGTCAACTCGTCCTCAAGAAACAACTCCTCTTGTACGGCATTCCTCAATGGTACACCCTCGTACAACACTCCTATACTACAACTAGATCCAACTTACACATAGAACTTAAGAACACATACAAATCTACTTGCTACAATAGTGACATCACACAAAATGTATATGCAAACACATTGAATAAAGATGAATACTACTACATTACTTTTGGATACTTGCACAAAGGAATGGAGGATCATATTTATCCTTGAGGGCTGGCAGTCAACAACTATCGTCTAGGACACCTCATCTAACCACCTTTCATTCACACATGCTAATTACATATATTATCGTACATTACAAACTGTGTATTATCAATGCTTACATCATTACTCTTGACATAATCACATTATAAAATTGTATTTATTTTGCATTTACATTTCATCTACATTTGTGCATATTTTGTACTTATTTTATTATTTACATTATTTTTTTTGAAGTTGCTCAAAACTAGCTCCTCCAACTTTAATTTGGGATAAGTTATCACTATAAATACCCTTCAATAACCGATTTATTGTATCAATTTGAGAGATGTGATATTGTGGGAATGCCTACTTGCACTCACCCCTTATTTCTATTTTAGCTATCTTTATTATTATTATTTTTTGTCTATTTGCTATCTTTATTTCACCTACTATTTTGCATAAGATTATAATGATGAAATACTTCTAAATATTTTATTAAAAAGTAATTCAAAATCCAACATAGTATCATAGTCTACTAAAAATACTTCATTCAATCAATCAAAAGAATTATTCTTTTCCAAAGGCAAGAGGAGCAAGAAATCCCCTCTATTATTTTTTGGAGGGAAATGTTAAGTTTAAATTCTATCTTTTTGAAAATGTTGCCAAAATTCATGTGTACATCAACTTTTTGCATGTTATTTTACTTGTGCTTTTATTCCCTGCACCAACTTTTCACTCATTATTTTGCACACCTCCAAGTTTATTCAAATTTCGAAGGAGGCCAAAAGTCTAGGCCAAAGTCTCTTTAACATTGAGTCCTGGTATATGTGGCGGTATGTGTGGGTAGTTGGATCTTTTTCTTCTTAACTGGTTCATGTGATGTTTTTATCCAAGCTATTTATTTCTAGTAACATATTCTTCTAATAAAATTTTGTACCACATTAAAATCTTCTCCCTCCTAACAAATCTGGTTGAAGTTAGCATGCAAGTTCTTAGACATTCGGTTTTTAAGACCTTGGTTCAAGTCACAACATGGACTTGAAACTCCTGCATCGGTTTGCCTTGCTTTTTGAATGGTAACTGCGCGGGTAGTGGCAAAGCCATATGGTCCCTTTTAGATATGATCTTTTAATTCCAAGTAGCACATAGGTATTTTTGGATTGTGGTAGGCATTTTAATATCTACTTTCACACCCCTGCAAACCCCTTGCACATGCCTGTGTCTGTCCTTTCCAAAAGTGTCGACCAATAGAACCAAAAATGATAAATACTAGCCAGCGCATTGACTCACCATCATTAGATCACATTCCACTTACACATTAAACGAACAATAGAATACAAGAAATGAGAGCAGATTAACAGCGAACGGAGGGCCCATTTACTACAGCGAACAACTGAATACAAGAAACGGGAGCAGATTAACAATGAACAGCGAACAACTGAATACAAGAAATGGGAGTAGATTAACAATGAACAGAGAGCAAATTATTGAAATGGGAGCAGTGAACAATAGAATACAATTATCGTATTATCAAAGAAGAATACAATCGCAACATAATAGGAGCGAATGAATGGGAGAGGTGAATTATTATGGGAGAAAATGAATGCTTTTTATTATACACCTATCTCATAGGGTAAGCACATTTTCCTTCTTTAGATAAATAAAACAATTTAAGTAAAACATTGTTAGACAAAGCAAGTAGAGGGTTTGCAGTGGAGGAGGGTTTGCAGAGCAATGAGAGTTGGGTTTTATTATATATTTATTTCATCTGATCAATAGTATAATGGGGTTTGACAAGAGCTTGTAGCGAAGGAGGGTTTGCAGCAGAGGAGGGTTTGTGGGAGAAAGTTTTATTACATATATATTTCATCGAATCAATAATATAGGGGTTCAACAATGGAAGAAGGGAAGCAACAATTGCAAGAACCAATATATATCAATGAGAAACAGTACTGGAGGATAATAAAGCGTCGACAAGCTCGAGCAAGGGCAACAGTAATGAAGATGACTAATTGTAAAATAAAAATAAAGAATATTCTACCACATAAACATGTGGAGAATAAATAACAAAAAAAGGCACTAACTATCATCAGACGTGGAGATCAGTCAGCCCAACAGAGGGGACAAAAAAAGGAAGATAAAAGAAATATAGAAGGAAAAACAAGCGAGGAGAAAAAAATAAAAAATAACTACAAGAAAGCATTCAGCATGGAAAGTGGAGGTCACCAAAATTATTACAGTCCCACAACCACACCACTTATGTGGGCACCAAGACTTTATGTGCAAGAGCTAATGAATATGAAAGAGAAACTTGAAAGCATGGAAAGGAGGGAGAAATTAAGAGATACTAAATCACATGAGATTATAAACACCATTCAGAGGTTGGAAAAGGAAAATAGCCAACTCAAGGAGCAGGTGTCAAAGCTACAAAACCTTGCGAACATAGGTCAACGTGAATGGCATGTCCTCAAACAAGACATCCACCCCCCAAACAATGATGCAATAGAGGTGGGAAAAACAAATGCAAGTCAAATAAAAGAGGTACGAGAAACATTTCGAAACATGGAAACAAGAGAAAATGAGCAGCGAAATGAATTAGCAAAGGCAAAGACATGGTCTCAAGTAGTAAAAGAAACAGTCAATCAAAAAAAAGAGTTGATAGAGAAGCAAGTAAAAATTCAAATAATAGAAGAGAAAGAAAGACATGAGAAGTTATCAAATATAATCATCAAAGGGTTGAAATATTATGGTGATAGGGAAGACACAAACCGTTTAACCAGTGACTTCTTTTCAGATCGGTTACAATGGAAAGGTCAAATAAAAAAATAAGCAGAATTGGCAGGCTGAGAGAAGACGACAGAGATAGGCATATCCGGGTCACATTGATGAGCTACGAGGACAAAACAAGGTTACTAAAAAACAGAGGCATGCTGAGAGGGTCACAATTCTATTTAGATGATGACCTAACATTTTTACAGTAGGAAGAAAGAAACAAGGAATGGAAAAAGGTGAGGGCAACAAGGAATGAAGGGAAACAGGCATATTTAAGAAATGGAAAGGCATACATCACATCTAAAAAAAACAAATAGGGAGTATGGCCCGCCCGAGAACATCTTACGATGGTAAGCTGGAACTGTAGAGTTTACCCTTGGAGAAGAGGACCCGAGTTAGGGCCCATTGCTAGAGACAAAGATATAATCATCCTAACGGAAACACATGAACATGATGGATGTAGGACTCCAGAATTTGTGGGATACAAAAAAATAGCAATATGAAATAAAGCAACATGAAATGGCAAAGGGCATGGGGTATTATGGTTTTAATAAAAGAGGAATGGGATAGGGTCATTAAAATTGAAAAATAGGATGAAAACAAACAGTACATTTGGATAAAGATCCTACAAAATAAATCAGTTATCAGCATAGCAACATGTTATTTTGCTCCCAAGAATTCTAAATTCTATAAGAAACATGACCTTAACGAGAGAAGATCCATACTCCTCCCTAAAAAGAGATATTTCAATATACGAAGAAGCGGGGGAGATTATATTAATTGGAGATTTCAATGCAAGGACAGCAAATAAGCAAGCTAACATTCTAGAAGGAAGTGAAGATATTGAGATGAATCCTCTTTGGATGCCAGAAGAGGAAATCGGCAGTGGACCAGGACTTCATAAGATGAGCATGTGGCTATCACGCAATATGGAGAAGAGTTGTTAGCCCTCTGCAGCATACACAACTTGATTATTTGCAATGGGATGAACAAATGGAAAAATTCAGGAAGGTATACATGCAAAACATATCAGGGACAAAGTGTAATAGACTATGTAATATGCTCACAAAATTACATACCAAAAATAGAGGAGCTAGAAGTGGAAGATTCTCCAGTGGAACTTAAATCAGATCATAACCCAATTGTTATGAAACTTCGAATGCAAAGAGATAAACCAAGGGAAAAACACTTGCAAAGCAATCAAAACAAATATCCTCACAAGGGAAACATTCTCTTAACAGATGAAAATCGACGTAATTTTAGGGCGGTATTAAATAACAAGTTACAGGAAAGGGAGAAACTACCTCATAGTAGCAGGGATTACAGTAAGAGTGAATGGTTTATGCACATTATCCAAGAAGCTCTAAACAAATGCAAGAGAGCTAAACTTCAAAAGAAAGAAAAGAATAGCTTCCCAACCAACCCATGGTTCGATGAATATTGCAAAGAAGCACGAAGATTACTAAAGGAACCAACGGATAAAACAAGAGAAAACAGAAAAGCATATGAGAAACTAGTAAGGGAAAAAAAAAAGAATACACTAGAACAAGGAGGAAAGAACTGATTTACTTAGGGAAGCATGAACCAAAGAAATTTTGGAAGGAGCTAAGCATAAAAAGGATGCAAGCTGAAAATAGCATAATAGTTAATCAGTGGTTGGAGTATTCAAAATAATTATATCAGTGTAGTAACCAGAAGGAGACACCCCCTATTATCATTGTCAAGAAAAAACTTTTCACAAATGAAGACATTATTCAAGGGATAAAAAAGTTAGCAACTGGTAAAGCCCGTGACATAGAAAATCTTCAAGCAGAGCATATAAAATGGGGGGTAGATATTCTGGCACCACAGATCAAAGAAATTTTCAATGAGGTCATACAAAATGGTTTCCCTACCGAGTGGACAATTAGCTTGACCATTCCTTTTTTTTAAGTGGAGATGTAAATAATCCCTCAAACTATCGAACTATCATGATTAACCCTCTCTTTGCAAAGTTTTTTGGGAGTATGATAGAGCGTGGGATCAGTATATGGGCAGAAGAAAAGGGAAATAGAGCAAAGGGACAAGCAGGTTTTAGGCCCAAGCACTCAACTATTGATCATTGTATCACACTCAAACACAGAGTGGAAAAAATATGGGACAAAAAAGAGGAGGCTTTTTGTTGTTTTGTAGACTTCAAAAAGGCATTTGACATAGTGCCAAGGAAAAAATTATGGAGCAGAATGAGAGAGCTAGAGGTTCCAATTCACTACAGGGCAGCAGTTCACAGATTATATGAGCATGTAAACGCTAGAATCCAAACACATGAAGGGTTATCTGAATGTTTTGGTAGTGACATAGGTGTCAAACAAGGTTGCCCTGTATCTCCTACCTTATTTGGGTTGTACATTGACAAGTTAGAAGAATGGATAAACAAATTTGGGGGAGAGGGTGTGCACTTAGCCAAATATGTGGTAAAACTCCTCATGTATGCAGACGATGTAATTCTTGTAGCCAAAACAACCAAAGATCTAGGAGATCACCTTCGAGCTCTATAACTCTTTTGTAAGGAAGTTGGGATGCAGGTAAACACAAGCAAAACAAAAATCATGATTTTTCAGCAAAAAAGAAAAAGCAACAACTCAAATTTCAGTTTGTAGGAGAACCACTTGAGGTAGTAGTCGAATACAAATACCTAGGCATAGACTTTCATGACAAACTCAATTGGAATACATGTAGGATGAAAAGAACTCAAAGCGATTGGAGAGCACTGTATGCACTTCAAAATAGGTGTAGGAATGTCAAGCTGTGGGACTGGAAGACCACCAGGGTTTTATTTGGCCTACTTGTTACACTGGTTTTGTTGTATAGTTGCGAGGTGTGGGCTAGTGGCACAACAAAGGCAAAATGGAGGCAAATAGAAATGATTCAAAAATATCTAATCACAAATTTTCTCAAAATTAAGGCCACAACCCCTTATGAAATTATTCTAGCTGAAACTGGAATGTTTCCTTTAGAAGCAATTGCTATGACCAAGTTGTTATGTTACTTGAAAAAAACAGAAAACATGAAAAACGATAGATGGCCAAGGGCAGCTAAGGATGAAGAGTTGCATAGGCGGAAGAACACATGGATGAAACGAAATCAGAAATGGATGAAACAAAATCAAAAATGGATGAAACGTTGGGAAATCAACATAAATGAATGCCCAAATTTCAACAAAGACATCAAAAGCTATGCGAATGAAAAGTTTAGAAGTGGAATGTGGAAAAATGCAAGCAGGAAAAGACAATATTATATTGCAAAGTTTAACTCAACATATGATCACAAGGAAAAAGCATATATAGTCGTTGAAATCAAGTGGAAGGAAAAAATCCTCATTGCTCAGATAAGGACTAGCTCTCATAGGCTTAGATGTGAAACAGGGAGATGGACAACATTCAAAGAACAATGGGAAGAACTGATATGTACTTTATGCAGCACAGGGGCAGTAGAGACAAAGGAACACTTCATCTATAAGTGCCCGAGTTTTTCAGACATCTGTGGCAAATACAAAGAAACACTTGGAAACGGGTCTATGAGAGAGTTATTTGAAGATAGTAAAATAAAAAAAGTTGGGTGCTAACCCAAATCAGTAGGAGAAGGAACAGCCTTCTCAAAGATATTAAAGATCATATGATATGATTTGAGCAGTTGTACTTCCATATTTGAGGTCTCATTAACCATATTTGGGTCCCGCGGACGTAATTAAAATCTTTCATTTCATTTCACAAGGCTTTGGTTTCCCGGCCTCACAGGTTTAAACCTCTTGAACGACTCCTTTTGTGAGATGGGACAATAGAAAATTTGAGTGAGGCTGGTTGGGAGTACGTACCTCCACTTAACCACCAGATCCAGTAGCACGACATTTTTTTGAGGGTTTCCATTTCTAATGGGTCGTGTGGGGCTTCAACTATGGGCATCGAGGCGTTTGCAGAGGCATGGGTCAAGTATTTTGAGGTATTATCTGCATTTCATTGGACTTCTCTTATTAGCTCTAATTCTAACATGGTCTTTGATATGGCAGCTTAGGTATTTTGAGGTATTATCTGCATTTAATTGGACTTCTCTTATTAGCTCTAACTCTAACATGGTCTTTGATATGGTAGCTGTAAGCTACCTTTGGTCAAAAGGTACCATCTTTGTTTTTTTAAGTATTATTTTATTAGAACATTTTAATGATATGTTGTAATATTTTTAAATTATTCAAATTTAAATTAAATAACCTTAACTTTAATAAAATGTGACCTCACGTATAATACCTGTTATACCTTGCTTTACTTAAAAAACAAAAAAAAATATGCCTTTGTTTGTAATGTTACTTCTTGCAACCTTAACTCTAACACGCTCCCTATAGTGGCGATTGGTAACCTTTGTTGCAAGGCAGGGGTTTTGTGTTCAAACCACGCGGATGTAGAGATTATTGTTTTCCATTTTCCAGAACACCTCTTTTTCCCCATGTTGACAATCAACTCGTTGGTTGGTAATCTATTTTGCTCACCTGAGGTCAAGTGTTTCAATCCTTGGTGTGGACATTGTTGTGAAGATTTGTTGGCATGTTCTCCTCCGGGATGTTATGTTTTCAAAATCCTTCACTCTTCTATCAACCAACTCCCATTAGTACGGTGGTTTGTGCTTGGCTTAGATATTGGAGGCCTTACGTTTAAATCACACTTCCTTCATCAGTTTGTGTCATATTCATATCTAAAGTTAGATATGCTTGTGGGGTATCGTTCGTAAGGTTGTGTCATATTCATATCTAAAGTTAGATATGGATGTGGGGTATCCTTCGTAAGGTTGTGTGTCATATTCATTTCTAAAGTGGTTGTGGGATGCTTGGCTAGGCTAGGAAGCTCAGGGCCCTCTCCACATGAGGTCTGGACTTAAACAAAACACTTTTTTTTTTTTTTTTTTTTTTTTTAAGTGTGGTACAATATGGCAATATTATAGCCTCTTTTATATATAAAGATGAGTCACCCAGTTAATTTATGTCATATGTAAAAAACTAATTTGTTTTTTTAATATAATTGACAGCCCAATCAAGATGATGTTAACATAGTATGGCACTTACAAATGTGACACATGTCAATTTTTAATTGGTGAATTTTTTTTTTAAGGTTTAAAATTTAATTTAATTTTTTTCATTTTCAACTTTGCATATGTGATATTAGTTCAAGGACTTGTTACAATATTGTTGGTGATTTTTTACCTGCAAGAGGCATAAGTTTTGGATGATCAGCATAAGGTATGTCTTATTTCTATCGCTCCCTTTCTAACTATTGGGGTTGATTATTTGGAAACCTACATGTTTTTTAATGATTTAACTATTTTTTCTTTTGAATTGGAGGACAAATTGTGGTCACAAAGTTGCATGTCGAAGATCTTATCACAAGAAGCTTAATGACTTTGATTCAAAAGGTGTAGTCATGTCTTCATGTTCGAGGAAGGGTTGATCTAATCCAGGTACCTTTGGCAAGAGAAGATAGAAAAATTCATGATGAAGATTCATTGGCCCATATAAGCATTCATTATGGAGGATGTTACAATCTCTAATGTCTTCTCTCCTTTATCCCTTAGTTTAGACTATGGGGGTTGTTGGAATATCAGTCAACTAACCTAATTGGCCAAGGATGACAATGTGGATGAGCCTATGAACACACTTGATGATAACCCACAAGCATGTGCGATGTAAGCCTACATGTGTTTCCTATATAATCCTATAGGCATCTTTATGTAAGCTTACGGTCAATGTTAATGCATTCACCCTTAGCAATATTAGTTAAACCACTTATATACTTACCTTAACTAAAGGGTGCATTTAACATATTGTAATTTTCAATTCATGTTATGTCGGCTTAAGGTTAGCATTTAGTTTGGGATTAGGTATCAATATAAATACGCCCAAATGTTTGATCCATTGTCATAGTTTGAGAGATGTGATAACTTGGGGGTGCTTAAAGGCACCTCCTTATTTTTATCTTCACTCTATTTATTATTATTTCATATATCTCTCTATTTTGTCTATTTGCTTTCTTTATTTTTCCTTTCTACTTTTTTGCATAAGATTGTGATGATGAAATCCTTCAAGATATATTATTGGGAAGTATTGCAAAATCTGACAAAACTAGTCTCCTGGAGCTTCCATTAAGTGAGGAAGATGTTATTATCATTAATGTCTTCTCTCCTTGACCTTTCAATTCAAATTATAAGCGGTGTCAAAAATGTATAACCTAATTTTATTTTGTTAAAGGCTAAAATTGCATGATGTAGTCCTATGTAGGAATATGAGCAATCATTATATGATGTTTAATAAGGATAATGTATTTAGTATAAGGGCCCATGGTTTATCCTTGCGATGGTTAACATTACTAAGTCATTGTCTTAATGTTATGTAAATCAACGGTTATGTTAGTTGTCATTAATTACTGAGATATTTATAAGTCTCGTTCACCCAATCTCCATTATGTCAATGTGATGTTGATCATTTGTGTGGGTGCTTAATGGCATCCTTCATCTTGTGTGTTATTGCTCTTTCCTTTTTCTTTTTTTCTCTTTTTATATGAGATTTAAGTAGATGATTTGCTTCTATTCATTCCAACAAAGTATTGTGAAACATGACTACTATCCCAATGTACATGGCCAAGTATAAGTCTTGAAAAAAATTGGTATAAAATACACCTGACAATTGTGATAGCTAAAACCCAAGATCTCTTCCCCATCATAAGGATTCATTGACAAAAAAGAAAAAATAAAAATATGTAAGGAATAGAATTCAGAGTTGGTATGGACTATTGATAATGGAGGAAGGCAAAAATATGATTCACAAAGATATTAAGAATGAACAATATTTAACACATATTTGATCAAATCTCACAAAATATTTTCATAAAAATATTATTTCATATTCACCATACTATCCATATAATTTGTCACACTTCACCAGCCATGGCTTGCATACAACATGTATATATAATGCATCAATATGTCTCTTCATCTTTGAGATACTCTTCAATATTTGCATCTCTTGGCATTTCACCTTCAATTGTCTTTCCCTCTCCTCAAATTCTCACAAGAGATGTGACTATTCAATTTTATTACACAAGAAAGATAATTTTTCAATTCCCCCAATAATTACAAACATCAAATGATTACATAATTTCAAATAATGTAATAAGGTCTAACACCCTCCATATTACATTATTTGGTATACATATTATAACCCCCCATGCATTCAAGAGTGGTACATTGCCACTATTCTCTAGCTCAGGCTCACGCTCTAACACTTGTTCTTTGGATATAGCTCTGGCTTTATCATTATCATTGGTCGGATGGCTCTTTCTTTGTTGGATATGGATCTTCTTGCTCTGACATAATTGGATCTAAGTAATCTCCACTAGGTTTACCTCTTTGGATTTACCTCAAGGTCATCATTACCTATGGATCACCTCTGGGTCCTCTGTCCTTGGGTTACTTTTGGGTCATCATTGCCTCTAGGTCAGCCATTAGATCGACCATTAGGTCATCACCTCTAGAAAATCACTATTGAACTATATAAGTGGAATCCTCCACATCTTTAGAATCATTCCATATAATGTTTGATGTATATTTATTATCATTGTAGATCTTCCAAGTATGTTAAAATCATTTATCTTAAGTTTCCCAAGACATTTCTCCATGGGAGAACTTACATTCTTCACATTCAACAAACTTTGATATTTTTTCACCATCAAACCTGGTCTTCTATAGAAACCATTCAACAATTTTTATCTTATCCCAATTATATGCATTCATTCATCTACAATTCATCTGTATTTTGTTGGTCACTTTATTTCTATGCCAACACTTTCTTCTAGAGTGATTAAATCCTCCAAAAAATTTACAAAAATGTAAGTTCCAATATCAAGTTGTTACACGTCCACTTATTCCATAGTGACTACAACCACCCACACTAGGAACTTCTACATATGATTCGTTCTTCACAAATTTTATTTTATCGTCATCTATCACAAATTTAGTGGCACTAATTCTTTCATATTTTGCATCCCTTTCCACAAATTTGGTCTCACTGCCACATGCTTGTCTTGTATATCCAAGACCTTCATTATTTGGTCTTATTCTTCATACTATGGGATCTTTCACACCCTTGCCCATTTCTTCCCAAACATGTACAATCATCTCTTTTCTTCTCAATAATTTTGAACCAATCCCTTTTGTAGACCTTTCAAAATTTCTAAAATTCTTCGTCACCACTTTGATTTTGTCATTATCAATTTTGGCAATATAACCTTTATCATGGCCAACACAACCACCTTCTACACAAACTCTATCTTCATGAATAATCTTCAAATAATTTATCACAAGCTATATTTGTCCCTTGTACAATATCCCTTGTCTCACAACTATCTGTCATCATGGGTCTCAAACCACATGTATCACAACTGACATTTGTCCTTTAAAGAAACCCACTTGTGTCATAACATACATCTTTCATCATGGGCTTGTCATTCAACTTCCCAATTATTTCAATTTGATTTTGACATTGCACTTCAAGGATATCAAGGGTGAATAATGCCATACACATTCTTATTACAGCACCAATAGATATTGTCACACCATTTTAAAAGTATCATTTTCCAACCCTCTTGAGTATTACCTATAAACAAGATCTTGGTTTTGAAAACTCACCATCTTCGCTATTTTTTCTTACACATATTTTTGTATTTCACCTTTTGTCTTGTCTTTTTTGCTATCACCTTTATTTCTTAATTTTGACACTTCCCTTGCCATGAGGACCTTATGTGTTGTCTCACATTCTTCTTCACAACCTGATTTTGATTATGATTCATCTTGTGCAATATATCCTTCTGTTGTGGTCATTGTTGTGATTGCCCTCTTTTGTCCTTGTTGATACTATGATTGTTGATTCCCTTGAGGAGGTCTTTGATTTTGATTCCTTCTAGCCAATGAATTATGTTTACAATATCTTGTATTATGTCCTTTTTCACAAATATGACAATACCATATTCTCCTTTGAGGTTGATTTGTGATGAATATGGGGTAGGATCCTTTGAAGTCTTTTGTGATTTATTTATTGAAATAAGGGCATTTGTGGTCAACTCATCTCTTAATTGATTCTCCACTTCATATTGTTGAAGGATATTTATCAACTCCTCAAATGACACACTTCTATTTGACACTTGGAGAGATATCATCAATGTTTTGAATGGTTAAGGGAGAGATCTAAGCACAACTGAAACTAAGAGCTTGTCTTCCATATTTTATACTACTATAATCAGCTTTGATTTCAATTCTGCAATTCTTAGAAGAAATTATTCAATATTCTCTCCATATTGGACCCTTAATGAATAAAGTTGTGATTGTAGATGAAGGAATGTGGTTTCATTTCTCCCTTCAAATATGGTATAAATTTTATCCCATGCATATTTTTATGTTGTTGTCTCACTAACATTGTGATTGTATAGCATCAGCCACCCCAAATGTGATGACAACATAAGAGACTTTGCATCCTCTTCTTTATACTTTTGCGTGGTTGCAGCTTCTTCAACACAAGTTTCATTTAACAACTAAGATTTTGTGAGAGATTTTTCAAGTAGACATGGTTGTTAGCTTTTGATGAGTATATAATATAGAAAATGCAACCACAAGATGTAAGATAAGAAATCTAAGATATCTATATGATAATGACACTATAAAATGTAGGAAAATGATAAGAGAAACTTCTGCAATAACTCAAATATATGCCATAAATAAAATCTTACAAAAATAGTACATTGGAGTATAATGGAGGACATGAACACTCCATAAAATTTTTTGAAAGAGCTATATTGTACCACACTATCAATCTATACTATGCACACTCTATATTCTCTCCTCTCTACTTCACTCACTATAATACCTATATATAGGAAGATAAGTTCCTTTGTCCTCACTCTACCTTTGACTCTATCCTATGACTTATGTACATGTGGACTACATGCACATTTACATCATTGCACATTCTAACACTTGTGCATGTATTAAATGCTCAAGTAACTACATAAATTTACTCTAAATTAAACTCCTACTCTAGTAATGTACCAAAGGTGGTACACTGACATGTACCTAAATAATGTAATATACTCTAACACCCCCATGTATTACATTATTTGGGTATTGAAGACTTTAGTCTTCAATATGGATCTTTGATCTGGTTCTGGAGTTTATTTTTTTCTTATCTGCTTTTTGTATCTTATTCAAGCATGTAGTTAGTGTCTTCATAAAATGTTATCTTTGTTGTGAGAGCTTTAACTTCATGTTCATCATTTGGTTCTTTTAATTCTTTAATTTCTTGAATCCTTTGAGATAGATTTCCTTTCTGATTCTCTTCTCGATATTCCAATTGAGGATAATTGTATGGTTGCTGAAACTATTGTTGATGAGGATTATTTTGAGCTTGATATTACCTTGGTTGGAATGCCTTGTTTGGTTGGCTTCCATAGTTTGTCTGATTTCCGTGATTTTGGTTTTTAGGATTGAATCTACAATAATTAGTGCTATGACCTTTTCTCCTGCATATATGATAATATATGTTATTCCATGGTCTTCATCCTTTTGAGGATGAGGCAAAATTTCCTTGTGGAGTATCTTTTGAAACCAATGCATTGTTAGTCATTTCATCCTTCACTGTATTTTCCACCTCATATTCTTGAAGAATGTTAACTAGCTCATCAAATGATATTTTTTTACTTAGAACTTACAAAGATGTAACTAGATGTTTGTAGTTGTCTAGAAGAGCTCTCATGGTTGCTTGAGCAAGAAATTTATCTTTAACCTCTTCTCCTAAGGTTAATAATTTTCCTTTAATATTTGCTACCTTCCTTAGGAATAGTTCTACACTTTCACCACTATTTATTTTCAAGTAATGTAATTGAGTTTGAAGATTTAGGATAGTAGCTTTATTTTTTCCTTCAAATATTTTTTCTAGGGTTTTCCAAGTTTCTATAGATGTTTCTACTGAACTGATGTAAGGTTGTATTTCATCTATGATGGCAAAATTTATTATCATTAATATGTTTGCATCACTATCTTTAAACTTTTGAATCTTTTTATCACCTGAATTAGGTTTAGTAGTTATTCCTTTGAAAATTCCCCAAAGCTTCTCAACTATTAAGATTGCCCTCACTTTGTTTTTCCATGAGTAATTTGGACCTTTAAGTAGCTGATATTATGTAAGGATGAATTTATTTGTTGTCATGATGATCCTTGTTGACTACCTTATATATCCCTAATGGTTTTAGAATATGCTATAAGTTTGATAAAGTGCTTAGCAAGTAACAGTTCACTTTTTGGGTTGATTTTGTAATATTCTGCAAATAATAATAATAATCAACTCCTATTTCACATTATCTCTCCTAATGAAATATGCACTTATCAATTTGAAGTTCTCTATGGTTGGAATTCTTTTGTCTCTTTAGTATGATAATGAGACAAGTGTAAGTACATAGTTCCAACTCCTTTAAGTAAATAATGAACTTTTTTGTATACCCCTTAATATACAATAGTTTAGTATTTCTAAATTCCAATAATCTATGTTTGAAGTAATATTTCTTATAACTCCCTAATTTGGAATTTTTAGAAAACAATATTTGCAAAATAATATTTAATTATCTAAAGTGGAAACTCTTATTTCACCTACTTAATTATTTGCAAATATTTATGTTATTGGAATTTCAACTAAAACAAATTGAGATTCTTTTTTTTCAACTATACTTCACCTTTCAATTAGCTTTCTTGAACTTAATAGAATGTATAAGGTTTTATCTCCTTAAGTACATTCTTCACATTCAAAAAAATTTGATATTTTTCCACCATCAAACCTGGTCTTCTATAGAAACCATTCAACATTTTTTTTTATTATCTCAATTATATGCATTCATTCATCTACAATTCATTTGTATTTTGTTGGTCACTTTATTTCTATGCCAACACTTTCTTCTAGAGTGATTAAATCCTCCAAAAATTTCACAAGAATGCAAGTTCGAACATCAAGTTGTTACATGTCCACTTCTTCCACAATGACTACAACCACCCACACTAGGAACTTATACATATGATTCTTTCTTCACAAATTTAGTTTTATCGCCACCTATCACAAATTTAGTGGCACTAATTCTTTTATATTTTGCATCCCTTTCCATAAATTTGGTCTCACTACCACATGCTTGTCTTGTATATCCAAGGACTTCATTATTTGGCCTTATTCTTCATACTATGGGATCTTTCACACCCTTGCACATTTATTCCCAAACATGTACAATCATATCTCTTTCTTCTCAATAATTTTGAACCAGTCCTTTTTGTAGGCCTTTAACAAAATTTAAAATTCTTCGTCACCACTCTTATTTTTGCCATTATCAATTTTGGCAATATAATGTTTATCATGGCCAACACAACCACTTTATGCACAAACTCTATCTTCATGAATAATCTTAAAATCATTTATCACAAGCTATATTTTTCCCTTGTACAAGATACCTTGTCTCACAACTATCTGTCATCATGTGTCTCAAATCACATGTATCATAACTAACATCTGTCCTTTAAAGAAACCCACTTATGTCATAACATACATCTTTCATCGTGGGCTTGTCATTCAACTTTCCAATTATTTCAATTTGATTTTGACATTGCACTTCAAGGATATCAAGGGTGAATAATGTCATGCACATTCTTCTTACAACACTAATAGATATTATCACACCATTTTAAAAGTATCCTTCACCAACCCTCTTGAGTATTGCATGTAAACAAGATCGTGGTTTTGAAAACTCACCATCTTTGATATTTTTTTATTATACATATTTTTGTATTTCACCTTTTGTCTTGTCTTGTTTTTTATCACCTTTATTTCTTGATTTGACACTTCCCTTGCCATGCGGACCTTATGTGTTGTCTCACATTCTTCTTCATAACCTGGTTTTGAATATGATTCATATTGTGCAATATACCCTTCTGTTGTGGCCATTATTGTGATTGTCCTATTTGATATTGTCCTTTTTGGTACTATGATTGTTGATTCCATTGAGGAGGTCTTTGATTTTGATTCCTTCTAGCCAATGAATTATGTTTACAAAATATTGTATTATATCCTTTTTCACAAATATGACAATACCATCTTCTCCTTTGAGGTTGATTTGTGATGAATATGGGTCAGGATCCTTTGAAGTCTTTTGTGATTTATTTGTTGAAATAAGGGCATTTGTTGTTAACTTATCTCTCAACTGATTCTCCACTTCTTATTGTTGAAGTATGTTTATCAACACTTCAAATGCCACACTTCTATTTGATACTAGGAGAGATATCGCAAATGTCTTGAATGGTTAAGGGAGAGATCTAATCACAACTAAAACTAGGAGCTTATCTTCCATATTTTATCCTATTATAATCAGCTTTGATTTCAATTTTGCAATTCTTCGAAAAAATTATTCAATATTCTCTCCATCTTGGACCCTTAATGTATAAAGTTGTGATTGTAGATGAAGGATTGTGGTTTCATTTCTTCCTTCAAATATGGTATAAATTTTATCCCATGCATCTCTTTATATTGTTGTCTCACTAACATTGTGATTGTATCTCATCAACCACACCAAATGTGATGGCAACATAAGAGACTTTGCATCCTCTTCTTTATACTTTTGCTTAGTTGCAGCTCCTTCAAGACAAGTTTCATCAAATTTGGACCTTTTAGAAACTAAGATTTTGTGAGAGATTTTTGAAGTAGACATGGTTTTTAGCTTTTGATGAGTATATGATATAGAAAATGCAACCACAATATGTAATATAAGCAATCTAAGATATCTATATGATAATGGCACTATAAAGGCAGTAAAATGATAAGAGAAACTTCTACAATAACTCAAAAATATGCCATAAATAAAAGCTTACAAAAATAGTACAATGGAGTATAATGGAGGACATGAACACTCCATAAATTATTTTTAAGATAGGAAGATAAGTATAATGGAGGACATGAACACTATCAATCTATACTATGCACACTCCATATTCTCTCCTTTCTACTTCACTTACTATAATACCTATATATAGGAAGATAAGTTCCTTGGCTCTTACTCTACCTTTGACTCTATCCTATGACTTATGTACATTTGGACTACATGCACATTTACATCATTACACATTCTAACACTTGTGCATGTACATACTCAAGTAACTACATAACTTTACTCTAAAGTAAACTCCTACTCTAGTAATGTACCAAAGGTGGTACATTGACATGTACCTAAATAATGTAATATACTCTAACGCCCCCATGTATTACATTATTTGGGTATTGAAGACTTTAGGATCTTCGATCTGGTTCTGGAGTTTGTGTTTTCCTTCTCTGCTTTTTGCATCTTGTTCAAGCAAGTAGATAGTGTCTTAATAAAATGTTATCTTTGTTGTGAGAGCTTTAACTTCATGTTCATCATTTGGTTCTTCCAATTCTTTAATTTTTTGAATCGTTTGAGTTAGATGTCCTTTCTGATTCTCTTCTCGATATTCCAATTGAGGATAATTGTATGGTCATTGAAACTATTGTTGATGAGGATTATTTTGAGCTTGATATTACCTTGGTTGGAATGCCTTGTTTGGTTGGCTTCCATAGTTTGTCTGATTTCCCTGATTTTGGTTTTTAGGATTGAATCTACAATAATTAGTGCTATGACCTTTTCTCCTGCATATATGACAATATATGTTATTCCATGGTCTTCATCCTTTTGAGGATGAGGCAACATTTCCTTGTGGAGTATCTTTTGAAACCAATACATTGTTAGTCATTTCATCCTTCAGTGTATTTTTCACCTCATATTCTTGAAGAATGTTAATTAGCTCATCAAATGATATATCTTTACTTAGAACTTGCAAAGATGTAACTAGATGTTTGTAGTTGTCTAGATGTTTAAAGTAGTATTCCTTATAACTTCCTAATTTGTAATTTTTAGAAAACAATATTTGCAAAATAATATTTAATTATCTAAAGTGAAAACCCTTATTTCTCCAACTTAATTATTTGCAAATATTTATGTTATTGAAATTTCAAGCAATAGAATTTGAAATTTGTTTTTTCAACTAAACTTCACCCTTTAATTATCTTTCTTGAACTTAATAGAATGTCTAAGGTTTTATCTCCTTATTCCTCCTATTTAAATAATAAACCAACCTTAGGAATTGAATAACCTTTATAGAAAGCAATTAATGATATACTGCAAACTTAATAGCTTTTAATAGTGCTTTTGCTCATTATTCGTTGTTCGACGTTCGACATCGATTTTGACTGTGAATTTCAACCTCTTTAATGCTCATTCTTCTCGATCCACGAGGTATGGTATCAAGCACTACTATGAGCGATGTTCTCGGTGTCCTTTAGACTGCACTCTCTCCCTTCTTAATCGTTGTTTGATTGTGTAGCAAAAATCACCTTTTGCATTCTCCTTATTGGCAGAGGTATTTAATGAACCTCACCTCCTTATGTAACGTATGTCAAATGGCATATATATTTTTCACTTGAGCCTATATCTCCTTGCTAGATGGTGCTAATCTGTGAGGCGTGTTAGTGGGTATCACTCTTGGTAACGTAGGTGTTACTACAACGTCTATATGTCTGAATGAGGACTAAACTGTGTCAGTATGAGTAGAGCGTTCCTTTTCCTTTGCATGTGTTATGAATGAAAGTGTTATGAAATACTCTAACGACTCTCCCCTTCAATTAGATTTCTTGAACTTAATAGAATGTCTAAGGTTTTATCTCCTTATTCCTCCTATTTGAATAATAAACCAACCTTAGGAATTGAATAACCTTTATAGAAAGCAATTAATGATATACTACGAACATAATACTTTTTAATAGTGTTTTTTCTCATTGTTCGTTTTTCACTACTCATTGCTCATTTTTTACGTTCAACATCGATTTTTACTGTGAATTTAAACCTCTTTAATGCTCACTCTTCTCGGTCCATGAGGTATGGTATCAAGCACTACTATAGGCAATGTTCTTGGTGTCCATTAGACTACACTCTCTCCCTTAATTGTTGTTTGATTGTGTAGCAAAAATCACCTTTTGAATTCTCCTTATTGGCAAAGGTATTTAATGAACCTCACCTCCTTATGTAATGTATGCCAATTGACATATATTTTTTTGCTTGAGCCTCTCTCCTTGCTAGATGGTGCCAATATGTGAGGCATGTTAGTGGGTATCACTCTTGGTAACATAGGCATTACTACAACGTCTATATGCCTGAATGAGGACTAAACTATGTCATTTTGAGTAGAGCGTTACTTAGGCGCTTCTCTTCCTTTGCATGCGTTATAAACAAAAACATTATGAAAGACTCTAACGACTCTCCTTTGCTCCTTAAGTCTTGTGCCAAGTGGCACAATGTTTCTTCGCTCGAGATGGCAAGTGGACATCTTCAACCTTGCATGTAGCTACGCCCTTTCGTTTGCTTACTAGCCCAACGCTTCTTGCCAACTATTATTTGTTTGCTCAACGCTGTCATGCTTAGCTTTCTCCATCTAACGATGACTCTCTCCAATGCTTCTTGCTTAGCTTTATCCAGCTAATAGTGACGTTCTCCAACGTAGGTTCTTCGAAGGTGCTTCACTCCTCATGGCTTGAAGGTGTTTGTTTCAGCCCTAATGTTGTTCTTCTTCCAAGCTTTTGACAATATTCCCTTGGGTAATAATCTCCTTACTTGCACCTTGATTTCGTTGTTTTTTCGTTACGCTATCTCTTTTACAAATGTTGTGTTAGACTTACCTTGCTGATATGGCTACATTTGTCCAACTCGATCTCCTTATGATGTAGATTGACTTGCACCATGAACGAGATATGAGACCAATTGATGCTAAATATTGTGGCTCGAATGTTGATTTGAAGAGCCTTTTTTTGGCTCTTTTCTTTGCTTTGAAATGGTTGTTTGAAGACTATGTTTTTTCGATCATTGTAATGCCTTTTAGAGGCTATATATTTTGTCCTTCTAGGTTGTCTTTGAAAGGACAAGAATGGTGTTTCTCATGTAACGTAAATGTCCCTGTAATAGTTAAGATAGAACACTTTAACCTGCACCAAAGTTTTGGGTCGTATGTCTTCTTCTCAAAGTTTCTAACTTCTTTGATGAAGCGACTTCTTGAGGGCATATAGTGATCTAATAACACTAACCTAAAATTCACTTGCTTGAAGATTTTGCACTAATAATTTCAAGCAACTAATATACCCTTCTTTTGGTGACTTGCTTTCACCAAGATATGTTGCAAGTTTTGTGTGCTCAATAGTGTCCTTTGACACTTCAACTTAATATTGCTCGTGCACTAATTCTCACCTTTGAACAATATTTAATGCACTTAAAAAGTCTCTTAAGTATAACTAGTATAGTGCACTTATTAATCTCACCTTATTTCTCCTCCAAAGTAACTTGTAAGATGCACTACTAATAACTCTTAGATGCACTATAATCTCTACAACTTTAACTTAAAAATAATATATCTAATCTCCTATTTAATGTGCATGTATTAACGTCAAATGAAACTATCTTCTGCACTCCCTTATATTATAATATGCAACCTTATGTTTGCAACCTTTTTTAACTCTAATAAGGTGCTTAACGAATCTTAATAATGAACCAAAATTTTAAAGTTCAACTAATGAACCTTTTTGCACCAAAGTTGCTTACCTTAACAAACTTTGTAGATGAAGGATTGCTATGTGATTAGATTCGCCTTATTATTGCCTTGTATTGGATGAATTTTCAGCTCTTCTTGACAGTCTAAAACAATTATTTAGCTCACCTATTTGCAGCTTTGAAACCCTCTAACTTGTTGCCATGAATCTGTAGTAGGTGATTTTAATTATCCTTCCGAATGTACTTTGTAAATCTGAATTTTTGTAGCTAGTACTGATGTCCTAATTGTTGCTTTCTTGTTGACCTCAAATCTAAGAATTTTAAATTGCAAAGCAGTCAATCTCTCCACCGAAATTTTGTTCTTGAATCTCAAAAATTTGGTAGGAAACTCTTCCAAATCACAAATGAGATTTTCTTTCAAAACCCCTTTAGTTTTCTGTAGTAGAAACTAGCGGATCTCCTTTCTCTGAATGAGCCTTCTAGCCTTCAAAGGTAATCTTCAAACCTCTCAAATTTGGTAGTAATGTGTGGCTCTTTTCTCCTTCATCCTCCTTGTAGAATTTTGACTTCAATATAGGCCTTCTTCTCAAGAATCTAAAAGTCTTGAGGTCTTCACCAATCTCCTCCAAAATTTGGCAAGCTCCTTGCCAAATCTATCTTTGTTTGGGCTTGTTGTCGGATGGCGATAATTGTCCCAAAAAACTTCCTTTATCAGGAACTTCTCCTTGGTGGTAAATTTCTCCAATGAGTTCTCCTCAAAACTCCTTTTAATGGCCTTCACTGAATCTCCTTCAATGAGGTTCACCAAGCCTTCTCATTCTTTCTCCTTGAGACCTCTCCTAGGTCTTCAATATTGCAGCTCTTATGGTCTTCCAAATGAGATCTTTTCTTCAACATTCTACTGCGGAAGTGTTGGCAATCCGATCTCCTTCTTGGATCTTTAAAATATGTTGCTTCAAGAACAAGACTTTTGCTAGTCCTTTTCTCTCTTCCAAAACTAAAAGTTTTTCAATGAGATCTTTTGTAGGTCTCTTCAGCTTCTCAGGCTGATTTCTACTCATTCAAGGCAAAGTCTTCAATTTTCAATGGAGATCACCAATCTCTTATCTTCTCCTGGAATCTTCTTTGGAATCTCTTGAATCAACAATAAGGCTACTATGGCCTTTTCTTCTTCTGCACTCTACAAGTCTGCAATCTCTAGTAATGGGACCTTTTCTTTAGGCCTCTAAATCTCCAATCTTCCTCTTGTTGCTTCTGGTGCTAGATTGATTCTAAAGAGGATATTCTTCCTAGCTCTATATAGGAAGATTCCTAAATTACTTTGAATCTCCTTTTTCCTGCAACAAAGTATTAGGATTGTAATGGAAGAAATTATAAATATAGAGATGATCAATTTTCACTAGTTGATTTGTTAATCTAGTGGAATCCTTGCTAAGTCCTAGTCTTCACGAGTTTTTCTACAAGCCTGTGGAAAGACTCAAGCCAAATGCAATCTCAGAAATTTTGTAAATGAGATTTTTGGATTTCTCTCAATCTCACCTGTGGTTCTTTCTATTTCCTATTTGATATATCATGTGCTCTGGTACCACTGTTAGTTTTTTATGAGTATATGATACAGGAAATGCAACCACAAGATGTAAGATAAGCAATCTAAGATATCTATATGATAATGGCACTATAATATGCAAAAAAATGATAAGAGAAACTTCTACAATAACTCGAAAATATGTCATTAATGAAAGCTTACAAAAATAGTACAATGCAGTATAATGGAGGACATGAACACTCCATAAACTGTTTTGAAAGAGCTACATTGTACCGTACTATCAATCTATACTATGCACACTCTATATTCTCTCCTCTCTTCTTCACTCACTATAAGGCCTATATATGGGAAGATAAGTTCCTTGGCCCTCACTCTACCTTTGACTCTATCCAATGACTTACGTACGTGTGGACTACATGCACATTTACATCATTGCACATTCTAACACTTGTGCATTTATTACATGTTGAAGTAACTACATAACTTTACTCTAAAGTAAACTCCTACTCTAGTAATGTACCAAAGGTGGTACATTGACATGTACCTAAATAATGTAATATACTCTAACTATGGCAAAGGTTCCTTATATCTCCAGATGGTCCCATTTTTAGTATACCACCAATCCTATATACCAATCCTTTTGATATATTTGTCCTTCAAATATACTTGTCGATATGTGGAAGAAGCTAGTCCTCCCGATATATGTGGTCATATGTGAGAGAGACCTTAAGGTACGTGAAAGAGATTGATACGTGGCACTAAGTAGTACTAAAATGGATTCCATTACTGAACCTTACTTAAAGAGAAATCTCATATGCGGGCATAACTTCCCTATATACTCATATTTTCTCAATTTTAGGATTTATATCTAACAATAGAAAAAGCTATTATAGAGGATCAAGGGTCTCATTGACTTTGTTTTTACCTAGTTGGCTAAGGATTATAGACATTCCCTATGCAACCAAAAAAAGAGAATTTAACCTATGTCTTTTCTTTTAGAAATATTATGCTCTCTTCTAAACACCAACTCTCCCCTTTTCATAATTGATTTTAAAGTGTGAAACAACTATGGTATATAAATATTACCTTAAATTCAATGTTGAGCACCAATCTACAAACAATCAACCTCTGCATAGCAGTCATCTCCACTGCCTCCACGTGTCTTCATTGTTTTTTTGGTAGAGTTTAGTCACCTCACTTCACACGAGCCTTTAAAATAAGGGGTGTGGATGTCTTCAAACCTTAATATCTTTGCTCAAATCCACATTGAAAACTGATGTGCCCTTCTAGCTTCATTGCATACATGCTTTAATTCCTCCAATCTCGCTAATTGGTGGAATTGGACAAAGACATTTTGGTGGGATAATGTAAATTGGTTGAATTGAGCATAAACTTATTATTCCACACATGGCCAACAAAATAAATAGAGGTAAGAATAATTGATCAAAATTGCATGAATCATCAAGTGTCAAAGAATAAACACCTGTGTATGAGACACCTCCTCCAAGTTAAAAAAATAATCAAATTTTTTAAGCATCTATAGTCCAAAAATGAAAGCAAAAATATAGTTCAAAAGGAGGAATTATGCAACCTATTATTGTTTACAAGGAATAAGTGAAAGATATCAATGGATTAAAGGTTTGCACATCTCCATTCAAGAGTTCGACACAAAATATCACAACAGGAATCTAACACAAGTAGGATTTAATGGGCAAGATTAGTCTCCATTCAAGAGTTCGACATAAATTATCATGGCAAGGATCTAACACAAAGAGGATTTAATGGACAAGATTATTGCATATGATACAAGAAAGGAACTAGGGGTTTCTCTGGCCTTCTACACCCAACTTGTGCACAACACTTTCTACTCAAACATCACCAACCACACTTCGGAACTCTCGTGACATTTACAACCTGCACAAACTAAAACGTAAGGGCATGTCGTTGGCGAGCAACAGTTGTCCCTTCTTAGAATCTCTCAGTGGCTTTGCTACCACATGTTGACAATGGAGGACGACAAATAATATGATTTACAAATTAAGACTGAACAAAATTTTACACACACTTGATCAATCTCACAAAATATTTTTACAAAAATGTTCTTTCATATTCACCTTTTTACCCATACAATCAACCATGGCTTGCATACAACATGCATGTTTAATGCATCAATGTCTCTTCATCTTTGAGAGACTTCAATATTTGCAGCTTTTGGCATTTCAAGTTTAGTTGTCTTTTCATCTCTCACATTCTCACGGTAGATGTGACTATTCAATTTTCTTAAATGGGAGAAATAATTATCAATTCCCCCAATAATTACAAACATCAAATAGTTATATGACTCCAAATGATCACATAATTCCAAATGGCAAAATAAAGTCCAACAGACTCAAAAAGTTAATGTTTATCAATCTTTGAGTGATTTCAAATTAACTTCATCTTATCCTTTTGTGAATGGTTGGCTATTGTTGAAAATTAAATAAAAATAGAACTTCAAAAACTAAAAAACTTTAAAGTTGTCTCTTTTAGTCTACAACATATTCAATTTCGCTTCAAAGTATGCTTATTCTAACCTCATTGTTGTCGATATATAAAACACACTATAGGATTTGAAAATTGTTTTGCAGCTTCTATAAGATATAATTAAAAGCAAAATTGTCATGGGTGGAAACCCTAATGAAGTCTGATTCTAATTTTATTGCATTCTCCTTTTTCAAATACAAAGTACAGACCTTATTCAGATTTTTTAGTTAAAAACTCTTCTCGCATCTCATGGCCAAATCTGATAATGTGAATAACTTATTTTCAGACCTCATCGTTGAGTCTGAAAACAGAAACAACAATTATTATTATAAAAACTTCACCAATGTTTGAACATCTCCTAAATAGAAGGTCAACAAAAAAGAAAATGTCTAGTCTGAAATAATTCATGCAATTGGATAGATAGGGCTGACATATGGACTAATGTGCAAGGAACATAATTTAATTAATTGACAACCCAGAGAAGACTTCATGCATTATCACATGATCGCAAAAACTTCTCTTTGGGGAGGTGTCATCACTTTTAAACCTGTTTCATCTTCATGGCAGGAAAACAGTCAAGCAATGGAACATCATGAGAACAGTAGGACATTAAGTATGTTTCATCTCCATGGCAGGCATATGAAGCCACAGTTGAGCAATGGAACATCATAAGAAGAGTGGCATTGTACAAATTTTAAATTACATTGTTCAACAAAAGTCAAGCAACAGAATGCCATAAAAAGAATACATAACAATAGAAGGTTTTCAGCATCCACGAGGCCAAGGGTCATATGGCCTGTCAGAGGAGCATGGTGTACAACGCTAACCCCTTTCAGATTTTAATTTCGAACCTCCTATTTAGAGTTTCGAAGTCTTTACTGTAAGGTACACTCAAGTTGTACATTGTGGCATTGTGAAAGTTTGGAATTACACATTGTACATTAGAGTGTTTAAGGCATAAAAATTAGCACCCTTATACACTACGTGTGTTCCACTATATCATAAATCCAATGCACCTATGATTTGCATACATTTCAGAACAAAAAAACCTAGCTCGCACTGGGTACACATCTAATGATGAAACACATTTGTAGTTCAATAGATAGTGTAATGGCATCCCATTGTTTGAGCAGTACAAATGTTTGTCGTCAGAATAGATTAGCTGCCAGACCCAAAATAAAAATGCATGTGCATATTTTGGTTTTTTAGAACATAACTACCACGTAAGCATCAGAATTGAACGAATATCCAACTGAACAAATTGAAAAATTATTCTAGTTGGTCCTTAGGACACTTGGTGAACATTTTGGTTTTTTAGAACATAACTACCACATAAGCATCAGAATTGAACGAATATCCAACTGAACAAATTGATAGTATGCTTGATCTGCAAAAATTATTCTAGTTGGTCCTTAGGACACTTGGTGAACGCTCCCATCATCTAAGACTAACATAGCATGACAAAAAGAATATATCACAAACTTAAGCCTGACAGGCACCATGATCCCGCTGCACAGTGCTAACAATTATCACACAATTTCTGATCTCCTATGCCAGAATAGCACAGGCCAAGTAGATTAGATAACTTTATAATAAAGCTTTACATTTTCAAGTTAAGTGACGTTCGATCCATAATCAAAATTTGGACCAACTGTGTCCGTCCCTGGCATTCTCATGCATATCATATACCTGATTACAGCACAAGGACATGTATAAAAGGCAATTGAAGCTAACAGATGCAGGGTAGATTTGTATCCCCCATGGCCACACATTCAATTGAGGCAGTAATACATGTGAAAATGAAATATGAATTTTGTTCCATCTAAAAAATGCCACAACCCAAAATCATGGGTTAATTAGGACTAATGTACATAAGATACATCTGCCTTCCATCTACAATTGCAAATGGGGGGTGATTCTCTGAGAACACATAAATATTGTGGTGCATCATGAAAATAGATACAGCACCCATTAGTGATTTCAGGATCACATAACTCAGCCTTTCAATGGATGGCATGGATTTTCATCTTGGTTTCTCACTATCTTTACCTCCAGTAAGAACCCTAACACTGCAACGGGGGCATATGTATTCACGACCATCAGTCTTTGCATAATCCTGCACAGTCATGGATCATTATCAGTATATAAGAGACAAAATGGTAATAAAGGTCAACACACTTGTACAGAACTCGCTATGTAAATTTTCAAAGATCTATGAAGGCTTCTACAAATTTTGGAACCATGTACACACAACTGTCATGCCAATGACATTTCCATTCCATGTCACGATTTTCAGATGTTATCAAAATGCTCTACCATGAAAATCTGCTCTAAGTCCAGCTTTATATCTATTTAAGTTTTACTGTATGTACCTCGGCACAAACAAATAAGTAATGTTACATTCATTCCCATATACAAACATGCAATAGCCAAAACACTAGGAGTTCATAACAAGAACTAAGAAAAACCACAAAAAGAAAAAAACAACATTTGAAAGTAATGGGATTCCATGTTGATTGGTTTGGCTACAAGCCATGGTTCCCAGCCTCTTATCTTAATTACTGCCAGATGTGCATATACTTTACCTATTTGCTAGGTCATGCATGTCACAACTATCCATCGACCTTAGCCGCACAATTCCCAAAGGCTCAAGGTATTAGAAAAGAATGTTTTAACATGTTCAAGGCAACTAAGACAGTACGTTTCATCACCAAAACTTAATTTTGAATTTGATGGAGGGCTGGACATCCCACTTTGTTACTTTTCAGAGCAATGATAGGAAAGTTAGTTGGCATTTGTTTGGAGTGTTCTATTATATTGTCAATCATTTATTGTACTTCTTCTGTTTGATCTTGTCTGTTGTCAGATATCGTGTTCTTCTGTTTTTAAGCTGCCTTAGTAGATTCTA
The DNA here is from genome assembly GCA_028583015.1 of Wollemia nobilis. NCBI lineage: Eukaryota > Viridiplantae > Streptophyta > Pinopsida > Araucariales > Araucariaceae > Wollemia > Wollemia nobilis. Next base: position 201,837 of record JAQPPZ010000499.1, read on the forward strand.
CTCATTTATTATCATCTTTAAAATTTCAATATAGTCTTAATGATGTGATTGTGTTCCTGGCTTTGTCGGTCTTAACATCTACTAAAGCAGGGACACAATCTATGCTAAACAATGCAAAACCAGAAACAAGATTCAACTTAAGCTTGAAATCTAAATAACAAAAGCCAAGGTGTCAATGCAAGAAATGCATATAGGAAATGAAAATAATGTTCATTTGAAACAAATATTGGTAATTTTCACTGTATTTGTCAATTGAGCTAATATTCCATGACAAATGTTCTAAATATTTTCCTTAAAAGGGACTCCCTTCAAGGATGAATATATTATATTAATAATACTAACAACACGTAAAACTACCTATCAGGGCACCACATCCAATAATCAATACACAATAATAGTCGGTTTTCAGTGCACACCATTAGGATCCCATAGACGCATGTAATAATGAAAGCATTTATGCCTGAAAGTTACAACCTCCTGAAGAAAGAGAGCCAGGCATGTCTGGTCAAGGTAGCAGGAAGAGAAAGGAGTGGGCGAGCCACTAGAAACTTTGTACAGGCAATGACACCTCCTTAAATTTCATAATAGACAATGCACTGAAAAATAAAGTGCTCCACATTCTTTTACTTCCAAGAGAGAACAGAGGCAGAACCTACCCTACCATAAACTATGGTGATCAGTGTCAACAAGAAGCTGGTGAGAGCACACCATTAGCTGGCCAAGGAAGATCATCAGGTAATGCAACCAGTAACATTGGGAAAGATTCTGACCATCAAAATAACACTATCTACCAAGGGTAAGAAGTGTTCAGCATAAAAGGCCATCCATAAGAAGTCAGTTTGCTCCTTGCTCTAGCGTTACCATCTTCAAGTATTCAGAAGGCTTTGTCTCCAGCACCGTGGCATAAGTTTGGTGAATGGAAGTCCAATCATAATGGTCTTGTAGTTATGTAGATTTGGGCTGTCCCAATTTGTGTATAAAGTAGATGATATGCTGTGACCAAGCATGGAAAACACCAAGCAAACGCCCCCAGAAAGCAAGTCCACTCCTATTTGAGGAACTCAAAATGAAGCTCCTCACAGTCAGCTGCCCTGCTAGCATATAATTTAGATATAGCTCTGCAAATGTCACTTTAGAGTAAAATAAAGGAAAGAGAGAGAGAAAGAATGAAGAAAGAGGAGAGAAACCAAGGCTCTTAGGCTGATCACGAATATCATAGAGATATAGCATTAAAGACACAAAGCCTTGCAGTTGATGTCTAAAGGAAAGCTTTCACTTGGAAGGAGGGTGCGCTGGAATGTCTTAGAAGAATGCTGAAGGGCATCAAGGAGTCCTTGTTGCCCAATCGAAGGAAAACACGCACTTTTTATGACTAAGGAGACACGGATACACTTTTTGCATGGGGATATAAAAGAGGGGTCATGGGTAAGAACAAAGTACAGCCTCATCATAGATTTGTACTCTTCATCCTATCATTGGTTCATGGGGCAAAAGCCACTAGGAGGTGAATCAGAGAGATATTCCCTGTGGGTAAGAATCCAAGACTTCGTCCTAACTGAAATGAGATAATCATATTGTTACAAAAAGGAGAGAGTAATAATCAGTTCTAAGGTGCAAAAGACAAGCAACATAGTCAACATCATGACATGCATAAAAGTGGACCATGGTGTGGTACTGAAGGAGTTAAGAAAGAGAGCCAGCAGACTGGGAGGCACCCAAAGAGGGTAAAAAAAATCTGATTAGCAAGGAAGAACTGATGGGAGATATGAAAATTTCTGATCTGCAGGATCAAGAACTTGATAGAAAGAGTGTAATCCACCACACTCATCCAGCTGCTGTGATAGAAACAAGTAAATCAACTAGAATCTAGGGAAAGCAGAGAACATTAAGAATGTAGTGATCATGCGTGTCACCCAATTGAGGAAGATATCTCCCAAGCTGTACACTGATTATCATATCGGCAGAGATTCTCTGCAGGCCAAACTCCTCGCAATCTAGCTTATGCAAACAAAGCTGATCCCTCAATCAGATCATGAATAGGTCTCTGTCAGACCAGTGAGTGCATTAAAATCACCCAAGAGGATGACACCATTCAAAACTAGAAGATTTCCATATAGAGGCCAAGGTATGGATCACCATCTGAGTGTATAACAAAGGAATATATTACTGGGGAGAAACAATAAACTGCACTAAAGAAATCCTAATGAAGCCACATGCATGTCGAATGCTCATCAGAAGCTAGCAATGATAGCTTGGACTAGAGGCAATCACAGATGATACAAGCTACGATTTCAGACACACTAAATCCACTAGTCTACGTGTCTTACTTCAAAAAGCTGAAACCCAAACATAACCTGTAACGGAGGGAAGGCTGCACTCTAGTTTCTCATGGGTCTTAGAAAAATGAGAGCAGGTGAGGAAACATCATCCTATAGGGTGCCCAGGCAAGACTATAGTGCACTATGGCAGTTCTAGCAAGTTTTACAGAGGCCACTGTCACCTAAAGGGACTCAAGAGCATCATCAATTAGACAATAAGGAACGTGTCAATTGCAAGGGGAGAAGAATCAGGGATCACAACATTGCAGTTACAAATTACTGTCATTTATTGTCCCTCATATCAGAAACAGCTTGAGCCCGAGCTTTTTGAAGCTCCTCAGTCAAGTAAGGTCCACATATAAATAAACCTTGACAATAAGGAACGTGTCAATTGCAAGAGCAGAAGAATCAGGGATCACAACATTGCAGTTACAATTACTGTCATTTCTTGTCCCTCATAGCAGAAACAGCTTGAGCCCGAGCTTTTTGAAGCTCCTCAGTCGAGTAAGGTCCACATCTAAATAAACCTTGTTAGGCAGATGAATAGCATCGTTTAAGCTCTCAATGAGCAGAAACACTCTTCCATTGAATGGAAATGATTAATTAGGATGTCATCTGTCACAATCCAAGGCCCACTAAGTAAAATGTCTTGCCCTTTCCACTTCAAAATTAGCCTGGACAACTATTTCAACCACTGGAGGAGCCTTAGTCACTTTGAAAACTTGGACCTGCGTGTTATGCTCCTCAAATTGGTTTTAGATGGTCTGCAAATACAGCATGGTCCCTCTCTTCAAGTTTTCATGCTCGGTAAGAATTTCAGACCATTTGTCATTTCAATCCAAAACTACCTCCTCAAGAAGAAGAATTCCATGCATGGGCTATGCTTGAGGCTGAATCAGGGAGGGAATTCTTGCCTCATACAATTGAAGTTGATTATGGGGATTCCCCAATAATGGTTTCCCTCTCCTGTACTTGGCCTCACAGCTGCTGATCTGATGACTCTGAATTTGAGTTGCAGCAGCCATTCCTGGAACACAGCACCCACTTCTCTAACGCTGATTGTGATCAATAAGGGCATACACTTGCTCTCGCAGACTATAATGTTGTTAGTAAGTTGTCATGATCTCTATCTTTGTTGTATTCATTTTCTGGAGTGTTTTCCTTTTTAGTTGGTTGCATGTACGTTTTGAGGGAGAAGGGAGAGGGGTCCCTGATACTTGTTGTCTAGAATATGCAAAGGGCATCAAAGATTTTTGTTCAAATTACAATTTCGGAATTTCAAATCTCCACAATGTATCAAAATCTCCAGTGTAAAATTCCAAAGGAATTTCAAGGATAAAAACAGACCAGATTTTATTGAACGTGGCTGCATGAGTTGCAGGAAACATAAGTCTCAGAGGGTTTCATAACTTTCACATATTCCAATTTCTCCATTATTAATAAAGGATATTAGTTTGGTTTCTGCCTGTTTTACTATCAGATCTATATCTGTGAACCTCTTTTGGCATCTTTTCTGAACATACTTTGCAGTCCCATTGACATACTTTGATCATTTCATTTCATTCTCCTTTAAGTCTGACAATTACAAGCTAAGTCACATAAAAACAACACTTTCATAGATGAACCTTCCCTAATAACAACTTTTGAGATTAATCAGACAATATCCAACTCAATACAAAATATTTGATATCAATTGATAGGCACGGAACCCAAAAGAATAAATCAGAAAAGAACACTCAAAGAATCAGGCGAAATTTAAAAAAAAACTAAACCATGAATCTTTTTATGTAATTCAGGGAGGCGTAAATAAGATGTTCAGAAAATTGCAATTAATTGGAAGAAACTCATGACTAACCAGAGATTTTCATAACACTTTTTCAATCATATCAATGATCATAATCAAAAGTTAAAACAAATAGTAGTTACAGCATTAAGCACCATGGACCTTTTATGTAAAGCATGAAAGAGAGAGATTAACAAGCTGACAGTTAATTGGAGCAAACTCGTCATTACCCAGTGATTTTAATAGCACTCTTCCAATGTTATAAATGATCATTATCAGGTTTTCCCTTGACCAATTCATATCAATAATCATGATCCAAGGTCAAAATAATTAGAAGAACAACTTTAATGAACTAAGATTTATACTAGGGCTTTTACATTTTGGAGGATATCTGCCAGGCCTCATTTGTCGAGGAGGTGCAGATGGACACAACTTACCAACTTCTTGCCCCCTTCTACTAGGTCATCAGTCATGGATGCTAAGGGAGTTTGAGGAAGTCAGACTTTATGGCCTCCTAAGATTACCCAACCAAGCCCCCTGCCCCTGGCTTTCTCCTACGAGTGTCACCAGATCTTCTGTTGGCTCTTTTGGGATAGTTGCTGATGTTGATGGCTCTGTTTCTGCTTCCACTTCTAATCAGCATTCCACCACTGACTAGAGTTGGTGCTTAGATCCTCTTGAGCTCTTCTCTATTTCTTTCTTTTCCTTTGACTGCTGGTTCTCTTATCTCTTCATCATCACTTGCAAAATGTTAGGGTTTACCCATTTCTAGGTCCACCCCTCGAGGATGTGATCAGATACAACTTTAGTGAAGTTCACTCTAGTCTCTAGTTTAGTTTATTAATACTTTCTTGGTAACTACAGTGCTTTGTAACAGCTTTTTTACAGCGTGTACCATTGACCTGGTTTTGTCATTTGTGAACATAATATAATTATCTTCTCTTATTAGCTTGGGTCTCAAATCTGTCCTCTTTCAATATTTCTTGAATCTGCTTTTACTTTGTTCTTTAATCATTACCGGGCTTCAATAAGCCAATAGAATCCAGTGATCCATGTGTTTGAATCCAAACAGGGAAGGTTAGTTATCTTGTTATCTCACCACATGCGCCTTGTAAAAATTTCCTAGTGTTCCCTGGGCATTTCTAAGGAAACACGGGAAGGAAAGCCTTGATGAACAATTTCACTCATAGAAATGAAACTAAGGTTCATTTGTGTACACCAGCACACAGAATGGACTGCAATGGAATCTAAAGGGGCCTGATCCTTCATCTCTGCAGATAATGTCTCACCCAACTCCCAAGTGACTAGAAATAAACTTCTTCCGGCCACATGCCAAAAGATGTGTGTTAATGTCGCTTGAAGCAGCCCTCTATCAAAACGATGATGTCATCAAATACTAGAAACGCTTAATAAGAAGTTTACTTGTATGACACTAAGCTTCTGTAGAATGAGCTCACTTGGGTTTTAAGGCAGCATTTTATCTTTCTATGTTTATTATGTAAGCAACCTTGCTCACATAATAATGTACATGAAGTGAGAAGCACTCTTGCATGCTTCTCTTAGAAGGTGTTTCACACTTGATTTCTACAGTTCAAGCCCTGTTTCCCATGATTTTGTAGTATTTTAAGTTATTCACTGCGGGTCTTTCGTTATGTTAATGTGATTTATATGCCAATGACACAATCTTGTTACTAAATCTTCTCCCATCCAAATTTATGAATTTTATCATGACATTCACTAAACTTGAATCCCCTACAGCTAGCTTACAAAAGGACCAATACATTAAGTGCTGAAGAATCTAAGCCATAATTCTACTTATTAGCATTGCTCTAAATTCAATATGCTGGGCACAAGAATTTTCTAGGAATGTCTCTATAATTTCCACTGTAGTTAGATTGTATATAAACTCAAAACAGTGTTTCTTTTATTGCTTCAAATTCAAAATCTTGAGCAGACGGATTTTCTAGAAATGTTTCAAAAATTTCCATTAATGTTGAACTACTTACTGTCCCAAGATATTGTTCTCAAACCTAAGTTTCAAAGCCAAAATTCAACTAAGATGCACATATAAAGGGAAACTAATAACTTCCAAATTCCCCTTCAGTGTTTGCTTGACATTTTGAAGTTGTTTAACATGTAATTGCACTATGCTCCTCCAATGGATGGGGTAGAAACGGTGTAGGCAAGCAAATTGAATAAGTGCATTGGAAGTCAAGTACATGAACATTAAGCGTTTTGATATTATAAACTCGTGATGTAATATTGTATGTGATAATGTGTAATGATAAGTGAAGTATTAGTTATGTACGAATAAGTCATTAGTCATGAAATGAAATGTAAATGTAATTAAATGCATGTCAAATGTAATTTAAGAAAATGATGAGGTGCCGTGTAGTTTGTAAGTTGGAGAAGGCAACTACCTCCTTAGTTGTATAAATAAGACCCTTACCTCATTCGTTCGTGTTGTTGGTATGGAAGGAAAGGCTCGCCTGGTATTGAAGTGTTGTATCACACCATCTAAATGCTGTTGCAGGCCGTCTGAACTGTTGTGCCAGGCAGTCTGATATATGTTGTGTGTGTAGTGTATGCATTGTAATTGTAAGTTATTCACATTGTATATTTTGTTCATTTAAGTGGTAATGGAATTGTGTTGTAGTATGTTGTATTCCATTTCTACATTTTGGCACCATTGTCGGGAATCAAAGTTGGGTCATCCAATTCTACATTCTGGCCCCATTGCCTATTCGAAGTTGGGTCATCCATTTCTACATTCTAGCGTCGTTGCCTCTTTGAAGTTGGATCATCCATTACTACATTTTGGCATCATTGCCTATTCGAAGTTGGCTCAAGCCTAGTGACACGTAATTGTGATGAGCAAATTACTTGGGAAGGTGCACAATGACAACAATGGAACGATTACAACGTAGCCAACAAAGCAGATGAAGATGCAAACATGTTTGTTGACACTAACGAAGGGCCAATGCATGAAGCAGACGTGCAAGTGGATGCGCAACCAAACATGCACAAGGGTTTGTGCGTGGAAAGTTGCTTGACAATGACAGATAGTTGCATGTTTATATCTGAGCATTATTTACCAGCAGCAGATAGTTGCATTTCGACGATGGTGAATTACGTGATGACAATGGAGAGTTGCCTGATAACAGTGAAGAATCACGTGATAGTGAGTTACACAATGGTGCGGAATTGCTTGGCAACGAAAAGTGTATGGCGCTAGAGCAATTGCAAGTTGATATGCCCGATTGTGAGCAGGACAAGAGTCCGTCATTGGTGCAAATGCAAGATGGTATGTCTAATAGTGCGCGAGACGAGAGTCTGGCACTAGAGCAGCTGCAAATTGGTGTTCAATGGTGAGTGGGATGGGAGTCTAACATCAGAGCAACTACATGTTGGCAAATTTCATGGTGCGCGGGGTAGGAGTCCGATACAATAGCAATTGTGGTATGGTGAGCCTGATGATGTGCATGAAGGAGAGCCCCGTGAACAACCTTTGCCAATGTAAAGTTGATGGTGAGTAGGACAAGAGTCCAACATCGATGCAAATGCAAAATGGTGTGTTTGATAGTGTGCAAGACGAGAGTTCGGCACTAGAGCAACTGCAGATTGGTGTTCGATGGTGAGTGGGATGGGAGTCCGACATCGGAGCAACTACTACAGGTTGGCAGGTTTCATGGTGCACAGACATGACTCTTGCACAATAGCAATTGCAGTATGGTGCGCATGATGATGTGCGTGAAGGAGAGCCACGTGAACAACCGTTGCCAATGTCAAGTCAACCTATCAAAACAAAGACCAATTTTGGCATATCGTGTAAGTGTCCAATGTTTCATGGAGGAGAAACAGAAGACCCTATCAAGCATTGGAAAATCTGCCTCATGATGTGGAAAGCGAATATTTGAGGAGGTTATTCCTTGAGATATTTCGTGGAATCGCAATGGACTAGTACATGAGATTGCTAGAGGACAAAGTACTAGATGTGGGATGAGTTACATGAAGCATTCATGAAGGAATTTTGGTTGTTCCACAATGACGATGAGGTCATTGCTGAAATTTATGGAATAAAACAAAGTGATAAAGAGCTTGTCTGTTTGTACAACCAAAGGTTGTGAGGGTTGTTCACCCGTCTGGAGGAAGATCCAATAGACACATTGAAGAAGAGGTGGTTCATGGAGGGACTTCTTCCCATGTATCGAAAGAAGATTAGGGTGGTCCCTCCAACATCATATCAAGAGGCCTTGGAGCGAGCCTTGAACTTGAAAAGTGTTGCAAAGACATCATTAAAGTTTTGGGGTCATGCTAATGCGGATGAGAGTGACCCTGAAGATGAAAGTAATTTTGATGTTCAGTGACTGACAATGAGAGTGATGATTTTAAGAATGAGAGTAGTTCATCGTCCAAGTGTTGGGATCGAGAAGTCAATGAAGTAACTTTGAAGAGAAGAACGATGACTCTAAGGATGAGTGTGACTCGGAGAGTGCAAGATCATTGCTATAGGAATATGCAACACAAAGGGAGATTGTACCAAGGGGGGATGCCATTGGTGATGCGGTCTGTGACAACCGCCAGAGAACTAGAAGACAAAATTGAGTATGATACTAAGGGCAAACCCATTGTACAATGTTGGCAATGCCATTTGTGGGGGCACTTCACAAGTGAATGTCAAAGTGTTATCAAGATGAACCAGTGACGTGTAGAGAGTTCAAAGCGACTGAGAAGAGTCATAGCCCTAGCCAAGAAGCAAAGGAGGTGAACTAAATAACCTGATTGCAATTGAGGTGAATTTGATTGTATGGAAGTTTGTACGAGTTGTCTAAGCGAAAGAGTATGTCGTACAAGTTGTCTGATTGCAGAGGAGCCAGGTTGTCCAAAGCAGGGTCGTCTAGACCTAGGTCGTATAACGTAAGACCGTTCAGAAGCAAGTTGTCCAAATTCTAACCGTCTGACATAGAAAGTAGGTTGTTTAGCGCAGGACCGTCTAACTCAATAGTTGGGCCATCTAGGCCAAGAAGTTAGTCGTCTAAACCAAGGGATGTCTATCAGAGGCTAAGGCAGGGCCATCAGAGGCTAAGGCAGGGTCGTCAGAGGTTAAGAAGCAGTCTTCTAGAGCCAAATAGAAGTCATTCAGAGCCGAGGGAAGTTAATTAAGTGGATCGAGTGAAGGCTACCAAAATGCAGACAAGGAGAAAAATTCAGTTCAAACCCCGCAAGGAAAGCTACCGCTTGACCTTGCAAGGGGGGCTCCCGTCCCCTTAACCCCCAACAAAGGTGGCAACGGCGTTGCCTATCACAATAGTCATGTTGGACATGTTGATGATATGACTAATTGTAGATAGTGGAATGAGTAATTGCAAAACAATGTATTGTTGGAAGCAGTTTGAAGTGAAGTATGTTGCAGAAGATGTCTAGAATAGAAGAAAGCGGAAGGAGCATGACAAGAGATTCCAATATGGTGTTCAATGCTTCTATCCCTAGTGTTCAGCTCATGTGTTGTCGAGGATGCTGACAAGTCTAGAGGAGGGGATAGATGTAGGCAGGCAAATTGAATAAGTGCATTGGAAGTCAAGTATGCGCACATTAAGAGTTTTGATATATTTGATGTTATAAAGTTGTGATGTAATATTGTATGTGACAATGTGTAATGTTAAGTGAAGTATTAGTTATGTACAGATAAGTCATTAGTCATAAAGTGAGTCATGAAATGAAATGTAAATGTAAGTCAATGCATGTCAAATGTAATTTAAGAAGATGATGTGTCGGGCAGTTAGTAAGTTGGAGGATGCAACTACCTCCTTGGTTGTATAAATAAGACCCTTTCCTCATTCATTGGTGTTGTTGGCATGGAAGGAAAGGTTGGCATGGTACATGGGTATCAAGGTTGGCATGGTATTGAAGTGTTGTATCAAGTCGTCTAAATGCTGTTGCTAGCGATCTGAACCTCTGTGCCAGGTAGTCTGAATGTTGTTGCAGGCCGTCTTAACTGCTGTGCCGGGCAGTCTCAAATGCTGTTCCGAGCAGTCTGAACTGCTTTGCCTGGCCATCTGAACTGCTTTGCCTGGCTGCCTGAATGCTGTGTCGGGCTGTCTGAACTGCTGTGCCATGCAGTCTGATATATGTTGTGTGTGCAGTGTATGCATTATAATTGGAAGTTATTCGCATTGTATATTTTGTTCATTTAAGTGGTAACGCAATTGTGTTGCAGTATATTGTATTCCATACAAACGGAAGTATAATTACACTATTAGAAAGGATAAGTCTCAATCTATTTCCCTCAGATTTTCCTTTAACTTCTAAGTAACGACTTTTCAGATGTCATTCCTGCACCACTATGATCCAAAACTACAATGACAAATTATAAATTATTAGTCGAAGCATCTGTAGAGCCATTAACATTGATAGATGAAGTTGGCCAGTATCTGAAACAAGGGTGGCATTGTAAAACAGAAGAAAACATAAAAGTAGTGCAATTTCATACCAATTCACCATATGAAGAAACATTAGGAGCCACAGTCCTGACAGAGAATTAATTCGTCAATGGATCATCCAGTAAGAATTACCAACCTTAAATGCACCAAGACCAGTGCGTCTGTCGCAACCAAAGTGCGCCCATTGACGACAAATACCACAGCTGACCCAATCACCCTCACCACCACTGACAAGACCAATAAAGTATTTTGCATCACTTACATACAGCAAAAAGGATGTATTTCTATCAACAAAACACTGATTGATCTGATTAGATCTATTTTAATATGCTGATATGGCAAGAGGAAGCCTAACCTGTAGCAAAGTGCACAGCATTCACCCCCAACATCATCGTGAGCTAGTTCGTACTCCAAAAGGTAAGTCTCATAATGCCTCTTGAGTGTGTTTCCAACACCCTGAAGAAATAAAAGATGGTCTCAGTGTGCTGTTTACGAATGTAGACTTCAGTGCATCAGAATATGATTTATGGACTAGACAAGAAAAAATAAAAAAGTGCACAAAATTATTGTAGTAGTTTACCGTTATTCTATTTGCCATTGTATGATTTCGCATCTTTGGAAAAATTTGCCCCTTCCAATTAATTCCATTTCCAACATAGAAACCTCCCCTGGTAACCACCTAAATCAAGAGCATAACAGAAACTTTCACCATAAGCTGTTATTTTACTCAACAAAGTCTAACATCCATATTATTCTACTTATTATTTTGAACCACCCATATGAGAATTTAAGAAAGAGCTTTGTACCTCACGATATAGGTTATAAAGGTCTAGTCTCTTTCCATTCAAGACAACATTAGGGAATTGATCAATTCCTGTTAGGGGAATAAGTCGTCCATGCCCTCTAGAGACCAAGAACTGCATCAGATCTTCTAAAAACTCCTCCTGCAAAAAAGACAAAGATTAACTTGAGTCAACTATCTGCACTACAAACCCCAAGAATACAACAGGTAAGAACAAGTTGTTCAGAAATATTGATGAGTTGTCAATATAAAGTTAAATCTGGGAAGAAAAGGGATTGACAGTAGAGGAGCAAGAAAGCTTGTATGCAAAGTTTAGGGACCACGTCCTCAATGGTCATACTAATTGTTGAGATATTATCAAACAGTTTAAGTGGTTGTCACCACCACGCACGCCCTAGCTTAAGTATGTGTTAATAGTCAAGTGACCCTTGATGATCCCTTTTATATTGTTAACAGTGGTTTGATGCAATACCCACATAGGCAGCTCCCTAGGAAAATTGTTGATGGGTGTATTTCTGTTGATACCTTTGGCACAGAAATTATTCATGTTAAATTATGACACAACTTGTGAAGGTGCAGACTATTTGTTGATATAGACCAAAAATATTGAACTAAACAAACCGGTGCCCCTTTCTTGACTTCTTCAGACACTCTTTATACATGAAAACCCATGCATTTATTCTAGAATGTTTCTAAATTTGGTTAAAGATAAATCAAAGATTTAAACACTTACATTAGAATTCGTTTAGAACTGAGAAATACACAGTGGGATGCTTCACAAGTCATGGTGTAATGGTAATAATTAGTTAAGAAATTTGAATAAGTCCAACACATGGTATGGTCAAATCTCACTAGTCCTAAAATGCTTCCTAGGCAAGCATCCATACATGCAAAATCTCAATGGAATACATACGACCATTTGATTTAAAGTGGTGTGTTAGTAATGCTGACATAAACCATCTTCCCCATAGTTACAAATTTTATTTTGTCATAGTTAGGGTAATAGAAAAATCTCCTTGAGGTAGAATGCGTTGATGCCCCCCTTCCCAAAGTAGATATGCAGTTATTGTTGGATTCATGGTAGAAGATAAAGACAACAGAAACTGATCCTATATCTCTGAAGAAAATAAGCCCAATATGACATGTTTGATAAACATCACAGTTGGAAAGAAAATGTGGATATATATGCATAATATATTGTGTATTATAATTCATTGATAACTCCACTTTTCAATGTAAATGGGACCAAACGCAGCCTATTGCTTAAGTATTCAGAACTCTTAAATCATTGATGGATTCATTCTCATGATTGACATATTGACACGTTATGAATGACAAAATTACATCAACTGTCTAACATTCACATTGACTGTTGAATCTGCAAAAAGGCCAAGGATATCTGCCAATCACTGCAGTAGCACACTCAAGGGAGGCTCCACATTCACATTGCAGATTACTTCAAATGCAATGGCTGAGTTATTCCAAGAGCTTGCCACCACTATCTTCACACAGCACCATGTCTGCTCAGAAATCCTGAGACTCCACTCCAAAGATTTCAGCATACAAAAAACAACAGCAAGGGACAAATATATTATACTTTTTCTTTTTTAATTATTTCTCTCCACCTCTGTAAATCTAGTGAGGCAAAAGAAAATATCTTCAGGCACCGGCAGGCTTTAAGCTCCTTAGCAAATGTAATGAGAGCAGCAATTGCAGTGTGAGGGTGACTTTCTGACCATCAATTAGCATTGCATTCGTACTTGCTTTTGTACGGTTATATAGGTGGCATTCCTGTATGCAACCTTGAAATGTCATGCAAGCAAAGCTTACACAAAAGCAAGGGGTTAACAATTTCAATGCCTGGCAAGTATAGGACAGCCTGTCCTTTTATTTATTGCAAACCCAGTAACCATATCCAGAAATTGGGAAAACAATTAAAAAAAGGTTCACTGCAAGGGGAAAAAATGTGTAAAATGGAATTCATGTACTCCAAGCAGCAATCAAAGGAAACATTCAAACAATCGTAAATTCATAGGAAGATAAGATCCAGTTGCTGGGGAACGTTTTTGAAGAATAAATCAAAGTAAGAATGCCAATCCATGGAAAGGAAATTCACACAGATCTAAGTATAGGATTAAATAGAGGTTTTCAAAAACAAAACAAACAGAATCACAAACTGTGAAGTCCAATTAATTGCAGTCAACCATTTCTGAAATATAGGGCCATCTTATTGAATAAGGGTTATTAAAATATATTGCCCCTCCCCTTTTTCTTTTCTTTTTTCAACTCACAGGTATTGACACTAAATTTAGGAGATTGTTGATAGATTAAAACTTGAAGGAATCCTTATACACACATAAAAAAACAAAGAGGTCCAATTATTCAACAGAAAAATATTAACATGCAGTTTCATAAAGGTTCCCTGTTGTGAACCATACCTCTGAACACTCGTCCAAACTCGGTCGACAACACCCATGTTTCCTAGTAGCTGAAAATCCTAAAGAAAGTGCATGCTGTGCAGGAACAACGCCTGCAGCAGGATAGTTACCATCATTGCCAGGAGGTACAGAAGGAGATGCTGGCACATTAAAATGGTTGCCTTTTACAGATCCCCCATTTGACATGACAGTTTTTCTTGACAAGCTCCCAGGAGGACCTCCAATGATGGTCCCAAAAGGTACAAGCTTATCCTTTTTCGAATGTGGTACAGGCTTCATTGCTGCTAGCAAATGTATCTTCTGCTTGCTTGAACTCCCACCTTTGGTCAATGACATTTTTTCTTGATCTGGTCTGCTGCTGCCCCAATCATCCAAATTGGAGGCTATTTTCTTCCCAGACCTAACATCAAAGTCACCATTTGAGTAGTCAAAATTAGAGTCACCCAATCTGGGCCTCTTCCTGCTTCCCACAGGTGTGGTGAACCAGAGTGGCAACGAAGATCTACGGACTATTTCAGAACTAAATTTGATGTCAATATCATTTTGCTCTTTCTGCTTCAAGGATGCAATTGAGTTAGTATCATTTCTATGGAAAGCAGCAACAGGGACCCCTTCAACACCAGCTATTCCCAGAGAAACTAAATTCCAGTAGGATGGCTGAAGTGCCAGCTGGCGCAGAATCTGCAAGAATAGAATAAAACTTACTGAGCCATCAATTAATTGCGCGTCTACCCCCAACAGCAAAACAGAACAATTCTGCAATCAAAGACAAAGTTGAACTACCTGTCCTGCCCAAGTGGGAGCTCTGATGCAAGCTTCAACTGTAGAAGCCCCAGAAGCAACACACGTTGTCTGACGCATGCCCGGCCGCAAAGCAGATTTATTCTCCCCTGAAGTGATAAACTGCACAAACTGACTTCTGTTTGCTAGTTCCTTTCTAATGCAATATTCCAACAACTGTTCCATGGCAAAGGAAATAAATATCAATGAAGAGTATCAAGTAATAATGTTAGAAAAGAAGGAGGATATGCAAATCAACACAGACATGAATGGACTTGCTTTTCACAACTGATATTAGCTTTAATAGCAAACCATAAAGCATGAGACATTCTCACATCAAAGTGCATAAGAAAAGATAAGAAACAGCAGGGCAAGAGCATACATGCACAAAAAACAGTGTTCCGAAAACTCTTAATAAATTTCATGGTAACCACCAAAACTACAGGGTACAAAAATTGGGACAGCAAAACTACTCTAAATGAAGGAAAAAAATAATGGAGAAAATAGCAATGGCCATAGATCTTACATGTCTAAGGACAAATAATGTTAGAAAAGAAATAGGATATGCAAACCAACACAAACATGAATGGACTTGCTTTTCACAATTGAACTCTAGCTTTAATAGCAAACCATAAAGCGTGAGACGTTCTCACATGAAAGTGCACACGAAAAGATAAGAAACAACAGGGCAAGAGCTTACATGCACGAAAAACAGTGCTCCAGAAAACTATCAATAAATTTTATAGTAACCACCAAAACTACAGGGTACACAAATTGGGACAGGAAAACTACTCTAAATGAAGGAAAAATGGAGAACATTGCAATTCCCATAGATCTTACATGTCCAGGGACAAATAGCAATGGAGCAAAATGGATGAACATAATTGGAAAGTAGCTAATGTATGCAGTAGCTTATCGAGTCAAATGAATGATAGTGCACATAATTGGAATGTAGCCTGTGATTTGAGAAGTCATGTACTACACCCATTACACTTCCCATAACATCTATAGGGTACTTCCAGAAGAGACATTCATTATACACAATAACATGATAAATGCGATTCTCATTAAAGCTGGTAAGTCTAAATCTATGGATAAACATTGCTCCATATATATATTGCCAGTGTGTTCCATACAGTTTACTGTATCTATATGCATGCAGTCTTCCAGAGAATAATCTTTTCCCCTGAGGATTATGAGATCATATGCAGTTACCACAACAAGTTACAACATTTCTTAAACCAGAATCCATCGTCAGATATATTGCTTCATAAAGGAAAATGATGCGATTACTTTTGCAATTCTCATAAATAAAATGGCACATGTTGGTTTCAGCAACTAACCTCATCCTTCAAACATATCTCTGCACTACCAGAGACAACAAATGAAATTCGAGCAAAATTGGAAGAACAAACATCACATCGCATTGCCACCATACCCCTTACAAGCGCTGATGCTGCTGCAGGTGGCAAGGGAGCACTGTCATCAAGTCAAAGGAAAGTGAGTTATAAAAGAGATGGGTTGTAATGTGAACAAAGAGTTTAAAACAAATCAAAATACTTGATAATTTGATGAATATCAAAGTCATATCGACCTTACTATTGTGAATATGTTCAAATTTAGCCAAGCAAAGCCTCAAATATCCCTAGTTCTAGTTCTCCTTTGAAATATCCATTTTTCTCATAAATTTGTGAAAACCTATTTATCATTCTTGATTATTTTGATTCAAATGGTTGAAGGCAACAAAACAAAAGAGTACTTTACACAAAAAGAAAAACAAAAACCAAAAAATAAACAGGTATATCATCATATGTTTTATTGAGTGCAAGACTAGTCAACTCTGGTATTTGCACAACTAACATTTGCAAAGATTTTAAGTAAATGAAGCTACAGAATTAATCAAAAATAAAACAATGATCCACACATTTACAAGATGGATTTGTATTCTCATGACTTCTCTACTTACAGGCAATTATCTTCCTACCAACAGGCATTCATCCCACCCCTTTGTTACTTCATTGGTATAGATTGCTCAGACCTAATAAATAAGTTCCCTAAATCCTTCCATTCACAGCAATGCAGCAATAGATTCTTAATTTGCTAATAAATCAAGCTTCTCATGAATGATTTTAATTAGCTTATCAAATTATCAACAAAAGCTAAAAAGACACAAACCACTAAAAATGTCCTATACACTGGGGAAGCATCCATAGCAACAAAGACAGCTAATATAACTGGCCTCAAATTTTATGCTGTTTTATAATGAAAAATCTAACAAAGATATGGATATATGAAAATATAACAGAAATCAATGGTTGAATCTCTTTAGTACCAGCTTGCAGGAATTCTACTGTACATGAACAGAGAAAATATTAGGTGCAGGGAAAATATTTGGATCAAATTTATTTTCAAGGCAATGCATTGCAAACATGACTATCTAATAACTTGAAGTTCAATTTCACATGTTTGTTCTACCAAAACACCACTTCTCATTTAAGCATTAACAGTCGACGAGTATCTGAAGAGGTCTAAGGCCATACGTTATCCCTTGTAATAATCTTCATATTTTATTATTTTGTACTCAGTAATGTACTGAGTTTTGTACTTGGAATATTAAAAAAGTGTGCCTATGGTATGCTACGTATGTGATAAAGTCCCTGTTGTAATAACCCAATTACAGGCCTTCTTTTACATAAAATAATTATAGAATAAGGTTTTTGATAGGTAAAGAAATTGTGACAACAATTGTCAAACTTGGTCCAGCTTGAAAAAGACACCTGAATCTTGAGCTAGTCCATGGCTGGCACAAAGAAAGGAAAAAGGAAAGATACTATATCAATGTCCATGGATAAAGTAGGTCAATGGGACTCAATTATGGGACTTCTTGTGAACAGAACAATTATGGAATAAAGTTTTGCTAGGTCAAGCTATTTTGACAAAAGTTATAGGACTTGGACCAGATGGGCTAAGACTAATGAGACTTGTGCATTCCATGGCCAACATGAGGAATGAAAGCAAAAATTTATGTTAATATCCACTGATGACTAAACCAGGTAAATGGGATTCAACGTGTTAGGGTAAAAAGAGCCCTACGATAACTGGCCACTAAAGCACTAAAACAATTTAAACATAATTGGAGGAAGACACGAGGGTTAAACCCAAAGCATGTGCTCCAAGCACAAAATAAATAACCATGTGAGGAGAAGATCCTGCAATTAAATGAGCTGAAGAGGGTCCAAAGAAAGAAACTAAGACCATTACACATAGTAGAGCTCAGAGAAGGAGCAACCAACATCAACATCCACAACATCGAAAGGACCAATGCATGATCTGATAATATCAATAAGGGAACATTCATGGCAAAGAAGTCCAGACTGGACATTCCTACAGCGAAGTAAGATACTTCCCTGAGGCCCTCTCTTAACGGCCAAGGCCGAGAAACCTTCACAAGTAGACAGAAAACTAGTAACATGCATCTATTTTTGTTACCCAAGCAGTGTGCAAAGTCACCTAGAAGGTCCACATTGAGAAAGTGCAACAAACACACACCACTTACAATGATAGTAAGGGGGCTGGGCTAGGGGACCCTAATTGTAGCATGCACAAATGGGTGGCATCTCAGCAACTTATCCTCCCATTAGTGTGTCAACAATATCCAAAGAACATTTTATGCACTAGACTTCCGATAAACTGAAAGGAGATAATCAGCCTGAGGAGTCCACAGCAAATTCCTATGCCTTAAGGTGATAGCCTCTAAGAAGAAAAGGGCAAAACACCTTTTATTTGAATAGCAATAGACAGTAGGGAGCACAATGTGAGCCTCCTATGTCTTTGTACAAACAAGAATACCTCCCTTGCGACACCTAAATCTAGACAACTCCTCATTCTCCACATGAAGAAAAGAGCAGACAACCCAAAAAAAATTTAAAAAGCCTATTATTGCCTGGAATATGGTGATTTGCCTCAATCGTAACTGTGTGTACTCTCAATTGGCCAAGGAGAATCCTCAACCTATGTGACCACAGATGCTGGATATCATTGGTCAATTGACAACATCATTCCATAATCTATAAGAAATGCTTGCCATAAAAGGCCACCTTCAAACAAAGAGGCTCTATTGGTGAGCTCCAACTGAATTGAATTTACTGTCAGTATATGTCCTTTCCTACTGCTCTATACATCACCTCCTTAAGAGTAAGAAAGTGGTGATGAAAATCCAATGAGCATCTGAACAGGGTAAGTCAAACAATAGAGATGCCAGTGGACTAGAGAACAAACTGACATCCAAGTACCAAAATCACCAAAGCTTAGTAAGGTTCATAGAGGCAAGCCTCTTTGAAGAATCGTAGGATATGGATATCTCTGACGACATAAGGCTGAATCTCTTAGGGAATTGTGTTTAAGAATATTAAAATGAACACAAAGATACTCGGCTTGGAAATGCACTGTGGGACATTCATTTACAATGGGTCATATGAGAAAGCATGACTGTGTAAACCCTCTCAGTAAAAACCAAGGTTCCACGAGCCTGGGGGACGGGGGGGACGGGGGGACGGGGACGGCGGGGGACGGCAGGTCGATTTTAGGGGACGGCTCGGGGACGGCTGGGGGGGACGGCTGGTATAATACTATAAAAAATGAAATTTTTTAGAAATTTAGAATAATCTACACATTCAAAATTCTACACCCAACAAAAATGATATTTCATATTACTAATCAATTATGTAAGTGCAGCCATTCATATTCAGATTAGTTACTAACACATAAGTGCAGCCATAATTGAGTCATTTAACATTTTCATGTTCATATTAGTTACTAATTTGCAGCCATTTAATTGTTTCAAGTTCAACAACTATAACTTGAAGGTTCAGCCAAGGATATCAAGTGCAAACAATGTTCAAACAGTCATCATTTTAAGTAATAACAGTCATCATTTTTTCAGCCACCAATGTTCAAACAAAGACTGTCATGTTTAAAATTTTTCAGTCACTAACTGTTCAAATATGACAGCAATAAGAAATTTGAAATAGTCATAAGACCTCACAACGATAGGTTTAGACTTTTTGGTGAAACCAAATGCCAATTGGCTCCTCTTAGCAGTAAATATCCTATTTTTGGTTGCATTTTTCCATAAGAGGTCCAATCCATTCCTTGAGCAGCTTTGATTCTGGTTTATTCTTCATAGCAGCTCTCTAATATGATATTCATAGCTACATCTCTGCTCTTTATGGGGTCTCTTTCTTGTACAGGTTCAAAAATATTTATGTATGTTGCTTCATAGAAGCTTCAAGAGAATTAGAGCTAATGTATGTACATTATCAATAATTTGTAATGATGTCATTATGACATAGTAGAAACTATTAATTAATTCAATATATGTAATTTATATTGCAGTTCAGTTTATATTATCATTTTAATATCATTTAATGTTGGGAAAATGATGTATTTAGTCTGTATCATGTTAAATTGGTTGTCAAGAAGATATATAGTATATACATTATATTAATTTTATAAATTTAGTTAGATTGCTATTAAATTTATATAAACTTCTATTGTACAATAGTTAAACTGATCAAAATTTAATTTAGTTTAGACATTATATTTTCTTGGTTGGTAAATCTGTCACAGGTTGGGGTAACCTTTGGCTTAGCTTCTGTGACTGTCTCTTTCGCCAAATGTACTTAGGACTTGCATTTGGTCACATTTGTTGGGGTATGCAGCACCTAGGCTTAAAATGAAATGATTTTTAATTATGTGCACGAGACGAAGAATCTATTGCACCATAACTTTAAAAGCTCTAGCAAATACAAGTTTTACAAAATATGATGCATAGAGCTCTACTACTCTCTTTTGGAGGGTGGTTGTTTTAATGTTGATTCTAATTAAAAATTCCTGTCTTTTTCAGTATCATTAGTTCGAAATGTTTTGACATGGAGTGAACTTATAGAATATCGACATATCTAACTCAAATGGTATTGCAAACAAAAAATGTTTCCCAACCAATTCTTCATATCTAATTCTCCATTTCTGCATCTATGTGGCAGTGAATAGAGTGGCCTCTATCCATCTTGAACCCTCTTCACTATGCATGTTTCCCAACCAAGCCTATTTGGAATTTCTAGTCAACGTTGCCTATTTGGAAGTTCAAGCCAACGTTTTTGTATTCTCTTACAAAACAAATTTTCTCTATTAAATTGCAGGTCTAATAGCCTGCTGATTTTCAAAGGGAAAACACAATGGTTCTAGTTTTATCGATATTCACTTGCATTTCCACTTCTTTGAAAAATATTCTCAGGGCTTAAATTTTTTTTTTTTTTCCCCTTTGGTGGGGACGCCCAGCCGTGGGGGACGGCTGGGCCCCATGGGGGACGCCCAGACTGTCCCTAGGGACGGCTGGGCGTCCCTGGGGACGGCTGGGCACCTTAAAAAGGTTCCCAACCGTCCCCGGGGACGCCCAGCCGTCCCCGGGGATGGCCCGAGCATCCCCCATGGGGCCCAGCCGTCCCCGAGGACGGCTGGGCGTCCCCAGGGACGCCCCAAAAAGGGGGACGTCCCGGGGACGGGAGGCCACAGGCCTCAGCCGTCCCGGGGACGTTTCCCAGCCGTCCCCCAAAAAGGGGGACGGGGGAAACGTCCCCCTTGCCGTCCCCCCGTCCTGGGGGACGTGGGAAACGGGGGGACGCGTCCCCCAGGGTGGGGGACGCGTCCCCGTGGAACACTGGTAAAAACCTAATCACTGCATTCCAATTTCAGCCCCCATCCTCTGACCCATGAAGAATTATAGATTTAATAATTACATTCAATAAGTGCATCATTTAAGTATAGTAATTAAGAAGCACTTTAAGACAAAAAGAAAGGTATTCTTAGACAGATGTGACTAGGAGGAAGGCTTCAGACTAAAAGACAGGCCAGTTGACTAAATTCCCAATAGAAAAATTGGTAATCTCTACAACCTTTCCTCTGAAGGAGCAACAAAATCTAAAAAAAACATCCATGGAGGTGCTAAATACAATGACATTAGGTTTATCAAGGTTAATTACAAGCTTATGAAGCTCAGTGAAACATGCAAGATCATCAAGCTGTCTTTGAAAAGTGTTACAAGAGTAGGGGAAAATAATCACATCATCAACAAAAAGCAATATAGTACTCAGAATATCATGCAATGGAGAACAATCAGTAACATAAGTCCTCAAACTCATCTATTTAGATTCCTTAGTCAAGTGAGATACAATAATAAGACCCTCACCCAATGTCCAACCATTCCCAACATCAGCATGTTGACAGAGAAGTCATCAGGCTCATCTATGCAGGATTCCTAAGGAAGGAAATGAGAGAACGCAACCTTGTTTGACTCCAACAATACTCTTGACAAAGCCGAAGAGACCATGGGAGATATTGGCCAACTACCAACTAATACTGTTTCATGATTTCAATAACAAAAGAGTTTGAGATACCAATAGATCACAACTTCTAGAAAAATAGATGTATGTCAATTGAGTCAAAGATCCAAAACTTACAAAACAGTGAAAGACTCTAGAGGATTACTATTGTGCCTCCTCTCAGTAATAACCCAGAGTGAAAATGTGGCCAATAGCCTAGAAGTCTCTCTTGAAGTCTGCCTATCCATATCACTGGAGCAGTCAAATTCAGCAAAGGTCTACCAAACATTAATGTGCCTGTTAAACCTTAAAAGAACTTGATTGGCATCTTTGATGTGACTAAAAAACAAAAAATTGTCAGTTTCATTGCTCACGAAGGTTGTTTTATAAGAAAAAGAGGATCATGAATGATAAAAACAGCACCTGGCAACCATTTTGACAAGTTTCACAAGTGGAAACTTTGGAATTTTAGATTTTTAAATCAGAAAAAGTTCTAGTATTTTTAAGATTTTCAAAGTAGGAAAAAGGTGAAACAAATAGTTCACGCAAATAGGGATTGGAGGGGACTTGCTACTCAGAACATATTTAGATGGAAATTAATTTTTATTCAGGTGTCTTTAAAGTTGATTTCTAATATTGGATGATTTGTCAATTTGTCGAGTCTTTCACCAAGTTTTGGTGCCAGCTTTGAGATGAGGCCAAGTCAACTTTGGCCATTCACCTTGCAAGTCCATGCCAAGTCCAAGTTTAGCTACTATGGTTATAAGCTTGGTGGAATGGTAATTTAAGCCATGGTGTCTAGGCTAGAACAATAATGTTTATAAACCTTAATGTACATTTTTTTGGCAAACCTGATGTAAATAATAAATAATAATTATTATAGTAAAACAAAATATGGCAAATGAAAGGGAAGACTGAGGTTCTTAGTAAGAATTCTGTGGAAAGCATAAAATGACAAGAGGGAAATTGGATTAAACCATCTCTTTGCATGGAGGCACCACATGTCAAGCAACACACATTTGTTTCTAAAAGAAGATACCCCATGCAAGATACTTCATATTTTTCTCCACTACCAATCCATATATAAAAGGTGCAGTTCCGTGGTTATTGTTTTATGCCACCTTGTTCAAAATTAAAAATGTAAAAAAGAATGCAATTTGTATTTCTTGTACCCTGAAAAGGAGTTAAGGAACTGCTACGAAATCATAACTACTGTTTAACTAGTGTTTGTGCTTCTAATGGGTTTTTACCTTAATGTTTTTGTACAAAGCTTGAAGCCCAAACAAATTTGGACATTCAAGAAGACATCTTTTGGCATTGTACAAGAAGGAATGCAAAGGAAACTTTGTCAAAGTTTTTGATATTTTGTGGAGTCAAGAAGTCATTGCTGAACCAGTGAGCTTTTCAAATAAATCCCCTATATTCTTATGACTCCACTCAATAGATGAGATAAAAGTGACTCAAGTTTTTGCAAGCTAATGGAGAGTCATCATACTATGGTCAAACAAAATGACAAATTGATTAAAAGACAAAACCATACACATGAAATGGCTTACAAATACTGTGTCACACCATCCCGTGAAGACTGACTAAATGCAGTGATATTAAATTCTCACAATACAAGAAAGCAATAAGACCCTTCTTTAATAAAATGGGATTGAGTTCAAGTGATTAAAAATGTGGACTTCCAAGTCAAAGACCTGAGTTCAGATCTTGCCAGGTGATACACGCATAAGTACCAAATACTACCATGTGGTGTAATACCATGCTAAATGCAGTCACGATGTAGTAAGGGTGGGGCCATTTCACTCCATGACCAAACATTGTTTTTTATGTCCATTCTTTACAGAGAAGTTGACCACCATAAAGAGAATTTGACCTTTAGAAACTATGTTAACCTTACATGATGCAAAAATGTAAGTGATATAAATTAAACAAGTAAAATCAAAAAAGACTTTGTAGTATAGAAAAGACATCAACCTCATTCGATGCATCAGTCGCATTCCCCTCACCTGAAAAACACAACAAAAACAATATTAGAATGGCCAAATGACAGAGTAAGAATAACAATTATAGAAGTTATCACATCCTCTCAAACCCAGAATATGCAAGTATGCATATAACACTCTGCAAAAGAATCTCAATGCAATAAATAAAATAATACATTATTATATTGCATTGCCAATTATTATGTGAAAATTCCCAATGTTACAAGTTAAAATGAACATCAACAGAGGAAAAAGTGCAGCATGTGTAAGAGGTATTCATGATTTGTCACATATTAGAAATGTTTTTCAAAGAAACATTAATCAGCAAAAGAATATAAAAAAAGATCAGAAAATAGATACAACAAACATGTACAAGTCATCTTCAGGTTACTAGCTCCACTTAGTGAAATTCATGTATAAGCTAAACCAACTTTTCACTTGAATGGTTATCCACAAGTATAGATATAACTAACATGTACTTATTTCAAGTGGTAAAAGTACCAAGTAGGATATATGATTAAAATAAATGTGAAGGTGATTTTTTAAGTCACAGCCAAGCCAGCAAGCTTCTTAAGAATATGAGACTCCCTTGTTGGAGCAAAGGAACTTTTTCATTTTGCCATATATACTAATTCAATTTTGTATCTCTTTGGATTCTAACCTTTTAATCAAAGTCAAGGTAAACCAAATCTTGCTAATCCACTTAAAGCCCAGGGTACATCCAACCTATTATGTTTGTGATGAACAGATTACTATAAAAGTTTACTGAAATAGAAAACCTTCTTAGAAGGCGCAAAAACTTCACAACACTTAAAAACAACAAGTTTCATCCTCATAATCGTCAAGTATCATCTGAGGAAAACAACTTCAACCAAAAAAAAGCAGTATCCAGGACATTCTTTTTTATTTTGTTGAAAAGTGACTTTAAAAAAAAATAAGAGTACACTATTCACAACAAAAATGGGTGGTATGATAGCACAACCCAAAAAGCCTGTGTTGTAGGCCCAGCCCAAGAACAAATAGCGTTCATAAAACTACAAGCAGGAAACAGAAAACAGTAAAGAGCGTTAACCCAGCTCAAGAACAAACTGAGTTCTGGGAACTACAAACTGAAAACAGTAAAGAGTGGGAACCCAGTCCAAGACCAAACTGAGTTCAGGAAACTACAAACTGAAAACAGAAACCAGTAAATGAGAGCGGGAACCCGCTAGAAATTCATGTTCCTCCTCTGGTTTCTCAGTCCTGGGATCTTGGACTTCCTGTTCCTGTTGTTGTAGGGCATTCTTTTTTATATCAAGTGAACATACATCCTTCCCAAGCCCATCATTGAAACAATAGTTCTTTGTTTGAACATATATATTACAAGTTCTTTTTCCGTCTCAGTTCCAAAGTTTTTGCACTTCTTACCCACTAAAATACCATATTTTATTCCATATATGAGGATTTCAAAAATGTGAGTGGTTCTCACCGTTAAACCTTATTTCAATAATACAATATATTATGACTGCACATTTAACATAATTAGAATCAAAATCCAATGGCATAGTTTGTATACTCACTTCAGCAGTCAATAATGCATTAAGTCCATCTTCTAACGTTGATAGCTGAACTGGTTCCTATGAGCAACATCAACAATTTGTTAGCAGAATGCACGTTGTTACTTTCTAAAATATTTTTAATTTAAGCAGTTTTTCAAAGTAAAAAACTTCAATAACAGGTTAAGAAAAGATAGTAACTATTAGAAAGTCTGCAATTATTAAACCTTTAAGTTGAAAAGTGAATACCTCGGCACCAGTTTCCGTACGGAGGAGGAGACGGATTTCTGTAGTATCCTCAAATATTTGTACAGCCCCAGAAGCTAAGGATGCTTCCTCACTAGTCTCTTTATATATTGAATGATTATAGGTTACATCTGGAGGTTTCCCAAGTATAGTAGGTAAGCATATTGAGCTCTTTTGTTTCCCATTTTTACTAAAGGACTGCAAGTGCAATCGTGAAGAGTGAAACCGAAAAGATGCTTTGGCAACTTGGAAAGCATCCCATACTTCTCCACCACTGCTTAGTGAGGCACACAAAACAATGGAATTAGTACAGCCAACGTTGCAAAGAAATGCCAAATTTCATTTTTCATTAAATCCAATTTAGTCTAAAAACAAAATTCCTAAAGTTTCTCTGATTTCATAATCTGCAAGAAAGGGATACCCCACCTCCCCTTAAAGCATTCATGAGAGGGCTAACTTATCAATGTTTTGCAAATTATTTTGCAGATCTACTATATAATCCTGCAGATATAACATGGGGTACCTTTGTAAAGCAGGAAAGAAAGCTTGACGAAACAATGTTGTAAATGTTGCTGTCAAAGAAGTTTTCCAAACAATAACATATGGTACTCCCTGCAGCAAGATAAACATTCCATCAGTTGCCCAGGACAAACTCATTATACAATTTATGATATATCAGAAGTTCAAAGAAAATTACAGAAGACTCAAGTATTGTACCTTTGAGTATAATCCTTCTCCCAACTTGAAGCAATCAGAAAGCTCCAGGCAGACCTATGATCAGAGGGAAGAAGTTATAAAACCAAAAGAATTATACACATCTTCACAACATATACTATTGATTTTAACTAGTTTTTATCAGCCAAGTCTCTAGTAAAACTATTCGAATAAATGTCACGCTGCCTTTATTGCAGAGCCAATTTATCAGTATTGTTTTAGTAAAAAATGATGTCCCCAGTTACTGTAACTGTTAAAAAGAAAAAATGACCACTAGAAAATAGTTTTGGCCAATGTGAAAATTGTAAGATCTTAAAATAGTGCTACAATACAACTAAGGAAAATGAATGCTGACTTAAGTTAATGACTCAAGACTAGATGAGATTTTAATGTCCCTTAAAACTGACTTGACCTGTTAAGATACAAACCTATAAACAAATTGACTACTGTTCTCCTAAACATTATTTCTATGCATGATCATTTTTAAAATGAAATCATCAAGCTTCTTTTGATTGTTATAAGTCAGCAGATAGAAACAAATATTAAATAATATTAAATAACTTTTTAAGAGGGTGTAAAAACAGTAAAATATTACTATGTTGTGAAGATAAAACCACTCTGACTGTTTGTGCCTTCAATAGCGGAGATTCATAGCCAATGGTGATGGCCATCAGTGGGACTCCATCAATTTTGAGAGTTTCTCGGGAGTCAGCAAAACAAACCTCGAACCAAATCATTAAAAAGACTTTAAAAGCTATTCCTGTCAAAAACTCGGCACAACTCACAAAAAACTTAGTAAACTCAGCCAGACCAGATTTGGCTCAAATCTGGCCAAGTTTTTGCTAGCTTTTTGCGATTACTAGTAAGTTTCCCCACAAGTAATCGTCAAAACGCAGCACTGAGTAATTTGGGGATTAACTCAACTGGGCCAAAATCTCACAACTTCTCACAAGATACTGGAGATTTTTCCAACTAAGGATAAGACCTATGAAGACCTCTTACACTAAGTATGGAGGCAGGAATGCTAAATAAGTGTCATGGTGAGTAACTGTAAATGCAATTTTCTTTTATTAAAGACTACCCTTGTTTCCAATCTAAAGGTGATGAAAGGTTTATTCCAGTGCATTCAAACAATTCCACCTGCACAAGAATATTAAGCATATACTGGGATATTACATGTTAATCCCGGTACCTTTCTAAGCTTTATAGGTTCATAATCCTGGTACCTTTCTAGGCTCCATAGGTTCATATATTCTTGAATATTTTGATGTTCAATCTTAACAGGTTCTTGTTAGTTACTTTTATATTGTGTATATAGTACAATACAAGGCATACAATGGTAGGAGTCTAATAGTCAGGCTCTGAGGATCTAAAGACAAGCAATTAAAATATTTAACCAATGACATGAGTTCTCCCATTCCAAATGACATTTGTGTAGAAGTAGGAGAAGAATTATTTTTAATTACTATTGTAAAATTAATACATAATATCAAATGGCATTAGCTCAACTAGTTATATTCCTCGACTTCCAAGGAAGAGAACCAAGTTCGAATCTTGCCAAGATACATGAATAATTTGTCCAGCTGTTGTAATACCACTATGTGGTCATGATGTAATACAGGTAGGGCCCGTTTCAATCCCATATAAAAAAATAAAAATAAAAATTCTCAAATGAATGTTTATCTCTACCAAAACAAATTCGTATTTGAACAAAAGAAATATTCATATGAAATATTAATTATTCTCAACACATTGACAAGCCATTTACAAAATGGATATATGCAACATACAACTACAGTTACAATATCAAATTCTACAAAGGAATATACGCTATTTTTGCCAATTATACATACCAAATTAGGGAGCTTTCCTTGGAATAATGAGGCAACATCATCAGCACTGCAAAGTTCTGAATTACCAAGATAAAGTGGTCCAGATTCTTGTGTTGAAGAATCAACTTCCCCCGAAAAATAAACAATAGAAGGTTGTAGCAATTCCAATGTCTGCTGTAGTTCATCCTTACTAAGAGGTTCCAAAACTTGTACCTATGTGAAAGTGCATAGCCCACTATAGTTAAACTTCTAATAATGTCAGGAATCCTCTTAGATGTTAGGTACTATAGAGAAAATGAAAATCAATTAAGTAGCTAGATTGTGGCAACAACTTTGGATACTAAAGAGAAACAAAAATCAATTAAGTACCTAAATTGTGGCAAAAACGTTGTATAATTTAAACACACTAAAAAATAATCATGCAATTGTATACCCAAAACTTTTTTTTCCCAGACCACAAGGAAAAGTTGGCTCTAAATAGCTTGCCATGAAACCTCCTTCACTGATATACACAAGGAGACCCAAACTTTGACAGCAATCCATGAATAGAAAAAATCATGCAAGTACAAATAGAATTCTCCAACTTCATTTTAAAATCAAAACACCATATCATAATGTGATTACAAGGATGAATCTAAAGCCATAAATCAAGTCCTCTATTATGTTATTGACACATCCACGACGAACAATACCAAGGAAGATGATTTATTAACCAATTCAACTCCTCTTTCATCGTGAATTATAGGAAAAATAACACATGAGAAAGGAGAGAAACAAGAATGTTTAGCTTTCCAGGCAAACACAAATCCCGATATCTTAGGAAATTTGACAAACCCTATGTAGAGAAAGGTATGGCTGTAAATATCATAATATACAAATTTAATTCTCCAGGTAGTTTTCATTCCTGTGTGATTTCAGGTTTTTATTAAATTCCATGTTGCAAAATTCTAATATCATTACGTAACGAATTTGAAAATAATAATACATGATAGAATTAAAAACGATATCAGGTAAATTACCAATTAAATATGAATATGGTAAAAAACAATCATATCTAGGCTCCCCAACTAATCAAGGCCTTCACTCACTAGACAGTATCATAATGTTGGACACATGATAACACCTTTAAGACAAATTCATTAGTTTCAGTTGTCAAATGACTCCTTCTCAGTACTCGAGTACTATCTTGCAAATCAAGCCTCCTCTTGCACAATCATAATCTTAGATATAGGCATAATATTCATGGGTGATAACTTAATGTTCATATATATTACACTTATCTCCTGAAATTAGAAAATGAATGGTCACTATTAAATCAAACAAGCTTTCCTGTTGACCAAGCAGGTAGTGAAGTTATAACAGACTACATTTTCCTGATGAACAAGTTATAACACATCATAAGTGATCATTCAATGATGACCACATGTAAAGAGCTGCGTGATAGCTGTTAAGAAACACCATTGGCTAGAAATATGGCCCAACATTTTTAATCTCAATAAGATCATGGTAAAATTGATAATCAGTTTGCAAAAGCATGTTTACAAATACAACCAAATACCTACTCATACAAAACACTTCCCTCAGAGATAGGTGTTCTGTTGCTTCGCTTCTATTGCACTTTTACCAAGTGCACAAGCAATCCCATCAGAACCAGACTTTTAAAACACACAAATTCGTTTGAGATGATATAGTGGGAACCCACCATTTAGCGCATACACATTGTGACCAAACAACATACAACATTGTCTACCAAATGCTGCTCAACAATGGATAAGGAATTCTTTTCAGTGTCACTGACTTGCTTCTGTAGTTTACTGTATTTTCAAGTCCCGTAGACTTACTTCGGTCATTTGAGGATACTAACACAACTTCTTTCTCCGTCTCGGTTGAAGCATGCACCCAACAATACAGATACTTCCAGTCAGCTAAGATTTCTTATCTCCCCTGCTGTGCACTTCCAAAAGACAATGATTCTTGTATCATGTGGCCAGTTCATACAACTTCACTTTACAATATGCAGCAATTAGCATATAAAGTTACAGACATCATATATGCAGCAAGGCACAATCGCAGCCATGAAGTCCAAGAAGGCATTGTGAATTAAGGCTCTCATTTGAGACAGACAACAACATTTAAAATACTAGTGTGGCACCGGAAGTATCGATCATGACTCGTACATATAACCAGCAAAAACCAGGTCCCCTTTGCCAGCCCAACCTGATTTTTTAAAGCTCCGAAATTTTCAAAGTCCGTGCCAAATAACAGAATGCCAGAGGCAAATTTAGAACAGACAGAGCAAAGCACTACTCAATTCAAATAAAAAACCGAAAGCCGCGACACACGATCACAATTACACTAAAATTTCAGCCAAAATGTTTCTCAGTGCAAAGCTCCAGGAAAAAATAACAGAAAATCAGCGCAAAAGAAAACAAACACAGATGCGGGAGAAGTTTCTCTAAAACTTTAAAGGAAAGGAACTCAAAGAGCAAAGGCAGCACCTACCTCGATCGAGGACCGCGCTGCCACATCCGTAAACTCCTTCGCCGCTTTAGAGAGCTCATCGCTCTGCCCGGACTTTTGAAAACCGTTGGGCTCATCGGCCTTCGAACCCTCCTGCGCAGACAGCGAAAGCCTGCGCCACCTACAAATCACGACCAGCAGATTACACCCCGGCCTGGTGCGCTTCGGTGACACCTGAAAATTGGACATTTGCTTCGCAATAGTTTTTACAGAACACAAGACGACCCCCCCTGTTAAGAGATCAGGTCTCGACGCCAAATTAGTCCACAACGGCCGTAAAAACCAAAATTGCAGAGGCTGAGCATGGCCCCCACACCCTAATCCGAGGGGCTGGTACAGAGCAATCCCATTAAAAGCCGAATCGAAATGTTAGGGTTTGATGATCATTGCTCTTCTTCGCCGTCTTCGTCTTGCTTTGGTGGTGTTGGTATTGTGGTTTTTGTTAACTTTTTTTTCTTCATCTGATTTTTTGCCTCGGAATTCATTCACAATCAAAGTCAATTCCATTTGATCCAATTCAATTACCATCCTCCTTTCTTTCCTTCTTTCGCCTTCAAATCCTTGCTTGCTTTCTTTTCATTTCTCTAGTTTGTTCATCACTTTTAAATTCAATTCAATTCCTCCAAACCTCCCGTTTAGACCACGCGGAAAACCAAAAATAACGAAGAACAAAAACAATTACGAGAATATGTGCCGAGATGAGATTTGAGGTTATTGCGCGGAAATAAAGAAAAGAGAAAAAAAAAAACGAGTTTAACGAAGGTTTTTGTTCTTGGATGTCCGTCGAATGATCGGATTTCCGTCAATGTAGGTCAATAAACCGTTTTGACTTGGATCTGAACCGTCATTTTTACACTAGATGTGACTTTGCTATAGCTTCTATAAAGTAAGAACCTTTACTTTAACCATTTGTGTAACGTATTTTTATTATTCTCATGCCAAATTACGCTTATGGGACTTTACGTACTTGTCTTTGTTATTATGTGTCCTTATGCTTGCTTTCTTATTCTCCGAATCCGACTTGTCGCAAGATGATATATATCTAAATAATTTGTGTTTGTCGTATTCTGACCATAAAGCGATTGATTGGAGGAGGATTTACAAATTTTTTAATATTAAATAAATTTTTGTATTGTTTTTTGGGTTACATAGGAGAGTTGTTCACAACTAGTAACGGACAACCGCATGGTTCAAACCAAAGGAGCTGCTGCCACCAAACCTATTTTTCTTTGTTATTGTTGATCCCACATGAAAAGAATCACGTTCGAGATTCATACTATCATCATCAATCTCACATGTACTCAGAGGATTCAGATCAGACTAATACCTTTGCAAACAGGCTTCCCTGGGTATCTTCTTGGTAAGTTAAACTTTTGCATTGTTAATATTATGTAAGTCTATGGGCGGAGGTATAAGACGGACTTTGAGTGTTTGTAAGAGTTCGAAGTTGGCGGTTTAAATCTCAAGTTTTCATTTGGAGTAAAAGTTTACCTGAGATGAAAATATAACAATCTCGAACATTTCCAAAGTCCTTTCATTTGAAATAAAAATTTACTAAAGATAAAATATAATGATAACTTTCCAATTTCGAAATACACTCACCAAAATAAATAAAAGCTGCTGCTCCTTTGTACAATATTATGCAACCATATTGAAATAATCCTGCTAAGAAAGTGACATGCCATATGTCAAATTTGTTTGAAATAGGTGTATTTTATGGCTTCCGTTTAGTTCGACTACCTAGAGCAATAAGATCGTTCCATGATTTGGCTTCCGTTTAGTTCTACTACCTAGAGCAATAAGATCATTTGTATTTTCTTTAGGCTTGACAACGTCAAAGTTTTTTTTTTTTTTTTTTATATATGTTTTATTTTGGATGTTATTTTAATAAAAATTTAAAGATATATTTTACTTTGTATAAAAGGTCATGGTAAGATGGAGATGTTAAACTTTGAGGGTCGGTTGTAGGAGTTTCTTAACAAATTTAAAAAAAAAAAAATATATATATATATATATATATATATATATATATATATATATATATATATATATTAATTTAATGTGCCTCCAAAAAAATTCAATGGTATTAGTTTAATTGGTCAAATTTCTCAACATTTAAGGAGGAAATCAAGGTTCGAACCCGTTTCAATATCTATAATCAATTGAAAATAAATTCCCAACAAAAATGTTCAAGGGAAGGGATAGTGCAACGGTTTGGGTCTTTGCTCTCCTTTGATAGGCCCAAGGTTCCAACGGTGGTGTGTGTGGTTGTGTTAATCCCCTATTGATAAACTTAGCTCTCGAAAATATCCAACAAAAATGTCTCAGGGACAGTGCAACGGTTTGGGCCTTGGCTCTTCTCTGATAGGCCCAAGGTTCAAATTGTGGCGTGTGTGGGTGTGTTAATCCCCTATTATTAATAAACTTAACTCTCTGCCTTAAAAGGGGTCATGGTTGAGTGGGAATGCTTAACCCTAGGCGTTGTTGGTCGTAGAGGTTTCTGGTTTCTCACACTATCTGGAATAAAAAAAAAACTTTGAATATGAACTTTTCATATTGTGATATCTTTTTATTAAATTTTTGTGTTTTAAATGTTTATACATTTAGATTTATTTCTTAGTTGTGCAAGCATAAGTCATAACTTTTATTATTATTATTATAATATTAATATGTAAAATATTACCTTCAAGGGTTAGGTGGATTGGTAAGTGTTAGTCTGGTTGGGCACTTACCAAGAAGAGATCCAGGTTCAAACCTTGGGGAAGCATGTTGCAAAGGTAGTAGTCTGATCTGAATCTTGAATCCTTTGATTGCATGTTAGACTGACGACGACGATATGAATCCTGAGCACCTGGTGGTCCATTTCACATCAAGTTATAAAACAACAAGGTGAAATAGGTTTGATGGATGCAACCCCTCTGGTTTGAACCTTGCGCTTGCCAGCTACTAAAAATGGTGTGGTTATATATATATATATATATATATATATATATTGGTTGATTGTTTGTCAGCTTGAGGTCAGTGGATCCAATCCTAAGCCCCTCTAGGGTAATGAGAAAAAGTTTACATCCATATTTGTAGCGTAAGTTGTGAAGGCGAGTCCGGTCCCGTTGAACGGGAGGTTCATGGTTTGAACCTTTACGATGTGAAGGAGGATACAAAAAAATCTCTTGTGGCTTCCCTCTAGATAGTAGTTAGATAGTAGTATACCCGGATGGAACAGCATTGTCGACCACCTAAGAGCGACTCTCGAGGTTTCTTTCGAGGTTTCTTTCTAACCTAAAAATTTTAAATCCCCTGGGTTAGGTGGATTGGTAAGTGCTTGTTTGATCAGACACTTACCAAGAAAACATCTAAGTTCAAACCTCGGAGGCAACCTGTTTGCAAAGGTAGTAGTCTGATGTGAATCCTCTGAGTGCGTATTAGATCGATGATGACAATACAAATCTCAAGCAACTGGTGATCCCCTTCACAGGTTTGTGAAAGCAGACCCTATGGTTTGAACCTTGTGCTTATCAATTACAGTGTGGTTGTGACCAACTGACCAACTCTCCTATGTAACAAAAAAAAGTAAATGTTTATCGAGGTGGGACGAAGGTATAGTGATAGCTTTCTAGATCCGATGTCCATGGGTGGAAGATAAAACATTGCCTATATAACATAAAAAAAATGTAAAATATTAAAATGGAGAAATGGACACCACGACTTGGAGTTTATATAAGAAGTTTTGAAGGAAGAGATTTAATGACATCATTCTTTAATTTTATTTTTTTGGTTACACATGGAATAACATCCCTTCATTTTCTACTACCAGGCCAGGGTTCACATCATCTTACTTTTTATTAATTTTAATATAATTTTTATTTTTAATATGATTTTGTTTAAATTAGATATTTAAAAAATTAAGAAGGTAGAGATGAGGAATTAAAAAGTGTAAAGTTTAAGAAGAACTAGGATAAAGTTTGGGATAAATTAAAAATGTGAATGAAGATATGGAGATAAATTAAAAATTAAGAATGAAAAAGAGATTAAGTTTAAGTCAAGTAAGTCATTTTTCCAAATTTTCTTAAGCATTGGAAAATTATATTCTTGTAATAAAAATAAAAGCACCATAAAGTTTGGCCCTTGTACTTTAGGGTTTCAAGGGTGGTATAATAAAGTGGTGTGCACTATATCACTTGTAATGTATGGTTTTTAATGCAACATAAAAAGTAAACTCTATGTGGGATTGCCTTTGTACTTTAAGGTTTTCAAGGTAACATACAGGAGAAAGCATTTTATCTTTTTTTTTTAGAAGAACGTTTACAAATTACATCAACAACCACCCTCAAGGGGTTTGAACACAAGACCATTTAAGAAACAACCACCATCTTTAGCCACTAGGGCAACTGCCTGTCGACAAGCATTTTATCTTTTGCATTTAATTATTAGGGATAATATAACATATAGATGATAAGTTAATTATGAATAATATGGAAAAATGAAAGCATTGATGAGAATGGAAAAAATGAGAGGAAGACCATCAAAGCAATAACAAAGATAAAATGAAATTTAGAGGGAGTTATGAAGGAATTAATAGGTTATTATAGTCATAAATTTATTTTAATTTAAAAAGTAAAAATAGGTAGTGAAAATGTAAGAATAAATCCAAAAAATATTAGAAAGACAAGAGTTTGTTTTGTAGATCTTACTATGGGACCTTCGAGAGATGTAACAATATGGGACAATCTCAAATGGGATGGATGATTGTTAGAAGTAATAAATAATTGATTTGTTGGCTTTTTTAAGGAAAGAAAAATATTAAAATTGGTATTAAATGTTCTTTTAGATAGAGAGAGATGCTTTGATTGCATTACTATTTTGATAGATGTTGAGGACCTTAGTTTATTTATATATCAAATATGGGCTAAAAATGCAAAGGAGATATGGATCAATGGGATAAAATACCCATTTTATGGTATTGCTAAAACATATTTTTTTTATGTCAAAGTCAAAAATATTTCAAAACTAATTGAAAGAATTATTGAGAAAGAGAAGATTAAAAAGGAAGCAAACAATTATTTTAAAGATATTCTATCAAAATATTTCATCAATTATCACACAAAGACAAAATGAAATCTTGATGAGGAAGATCTCTATGGAAAAACTCTAGGAGGTAATTTTCTCTTTCCATCCTAAGGGATTTCCTACAATTATCTTTTAAAACTTTTGGAATTTATTGATGAGCAACATGCTGGTTGTAATTGAAGAGGCTGGAGAAAAGAAGGGTATAATAAATGAGATCAATGCCATCTTTATTGCATTAGTTTCAATAAAAGTGATACAAAATATTTTGACATTTTTTTAATAAGTCTTTATAACACGATTTATAGGATTATTATAAAAACTATAACAAGTAGATTGAAAAGCATTACAAATTGTGTTATCTTGAAGGAAGAAGGTATTTTGTTCATGGTAAGCAATTCCTTGATAGAAGAAGCATTGCATAAAATTTTATACATCATGAAAAACTAGTTATAAACAAAGAATATGATAGGGTTGGGTGGAGTTTGTACATGATGCTCTTAGAAAATTGGTTTTAATAAAGTTTGGTTTAAAACTTTATTAAAATAAGTATCAATCCCCGTGAGTGTGGTCTACCGGCAAGGATGCCACTTGCATTATCGATGATGTGACCCGGGTTCAATCCCCATGGTGGATGCGTATAAGAAGTATTACTCAACAAAAAAAAAAGTTTGGTTTAAAAGGAGTAAACATTGTTATATCACTTGAAAACATTAGATTTTGACCAGTGGATCCCCTGTTGGATACTTCAAATCATTCCATAGACTCTACCAAGGTGACCCACTATCTCGTTATCTTTTCCTTAATAATTCTAAGGCATTAGGAAGAGATTTCTCAAAGGGAAAAGTGGAAGGCAAAAACCAAATATGTTCAGGTTGCAATCAATGGCTCCTTTGAATTACATCTCCAATTTGTTGATGATACTTTTATTTTGAGCATTCCTTAGTTATGAAAGCCATGGATAGTTGATTATTACAACAAAATCTATGATTTTTTATTAATATTTTTCTTGATTTACAATGGAATACTATTCCACGGTTAGAAAACTTCAACTCATAAAAGCTACATTAGAATATATCCCTACATGTAGAATGGCATTTTTAAGACTACTAGAAAGTATAGCATCAAAATTTGACTAAATTAAAGATATTTCCTTCGGAAAGGATGTGAGAAAAAAATAAGGTTTCCTCTTTGTAAGTGAGAGTTCGTAGAGAAAAGTATATTAGAGGGGAAGGCTTATAAAATTGCATATATTTGAATTGGGCATTAGTGCAAAACTTAGAGATTAGTAAAACTTGAGGAAAGATGTGGGTGACAATATTACTTCAAAAATATATAGGTTTAGGGGTGCATTAAATTTATTAAGGTAATAAATCATACTTACATATTCAACAACATAGACTTTCGTATTAGAGAGTTCACAATTGATAAAGAACCATATCAGGTGGTTATCTAATAATGGTATCCTACAAACTTTTGGTTTGATGCATGACTGAATTCTTATCCTCATATTTTGATCGAAAATTATACCCATTGACTCAGGCTTTTTTAGCTCATAGAAGTTCAAAGATCAGAATTTATATTGATATGAGCAACGATTCTAGATCTTAGATTTCCTTTACCAACTTGGTTGAGGGAGAGAATCTCAAAAAAATAATGAATGAGCCTACAAACATGCTTTAAGAGGTCAATTAACCGATCCTTATGTAGAAGGATGAGCTAGTTTTGAATCCATCAAAAGATGGTAAATACTCAATCCATTTAGGATGTAAGGATTTAGGGTAATTAAACATTCCTCCTCCCAAGGATTTTCTTGGAAGAATGTTTGGTTACTTTAGGTCCTCCGAAGGTCCCACATCCATTTGGTTAGGAGTTCAAAACAAGTTTTATAGGTGAGCACTTACAAAGAAGATGATATCATGGACCTTTTACGTACTCTCTATACAAGGAGGATCTAGAAACATCAAATCACTTTTTTTTTTCATTTTTTCATACTTACACTATTTGGGGATACCCAAAATGAAAAGGGAATAGATTGGGTAGCTCCATCAACATTAGAAGAGGCAATAAAATTTTGGATTAATTATTTAAAAATTATTGAACCATTATTTAATAGAATTTAGGGATTAAAAGTAATAATAATAATTTAAAAAATAAATCTCAAAATCTCATCCAAGTTTGGAATCACAATGTCATCTCACTTGTATAATGTCTACAGGCATGGTGTTCATCATGGAAGCATGGTGTTCATCATGAAAGTTTTGAACGTGGAAATAGATGTGCTAGCCTCTTGATTATACAATTTGAATATACATATAATGGTCATGTGCAGCAATGAAGTTAACACAAAGGATCTATGTCAAACTATGGTTAAAAATTTTCCAAAACTTGGGTTTATCAAAATTAAATTTGATTCATCAAATGACAATAGCTCAAGTGGTTTTGGGTTTATCAAAATTAACTTTGATTCATCAAATGACAATACCTCAACTTATTAGTTCCCTTAAGATTAGAGGAGACCCAGGTTTGAATCTTGCCAAGCAAAACATGGATAATATCCAAGTTGTTGTAATTCCACTATGTGATGATGTTGTAATACATGTGGGGCCCGTTTCAATCCCATATAAACAATTGAAAAAAAAAATTGATTTTGCTTCTAGAGGAAATCTAGTGAAAGTTGGCAAAGGTGGTATTTTTAAAATATCAATGAAAGCAAAATTATATTCACCTACTTAGAATATAACAACTATACATGAATTAGAGTATTTCTTATAAGTATCAAGATTCATATTGAAAAAGGATGGAAATAGTTTTCAATTGAGGTGTATTCATACAAAGATTATATATTCTATCGAAACTTAGAATAGATAAGGATACTCAAGATAAGATTTTACAAACAATTCTATTAGTTATGGAGATATTGATGAGGAAGATCTCTATAGAGGAACTACAAGAGGTAGTTTTCTCATTCCATCCTAACAAGACACTTGGACCCAATAGCTTTTCTATAAAATTTTCCAAAAAAGTTAGGATTTGCTAAAGAGTGACATGTCAGTTTTAGTTGAAGAGGCTAGGAAAAATAAGCTATAATAAGTGAGATTTATGCCACCCTTTTTTTTAATTGGTTATGGGATTGAAACGGGCCCCGTCTAAATTACATCATCACCACATAGTGGTATTACAACCAAGCTTGGATATTATATATGTATTGCTTGGCAAGATTTGAACCTGGGTCTCCTCCTTTAATGTTGAGGAATATAACCAATTGAGCTAATGTCATTTGATAGATTGATGTCACATTTTTTTCAATTGGTTATATGGGATGAAAATTGGGCTCCACCCGTATTACATTATTACCACATAGTGGTATTACAACAAAGCTTAGATATTATTCATGTACCACTTGGCAAGATTTGAACATTTGTTTCTTCTTTAAATATTGAGGAATCTAACTGATTGAGCTAATGCCACTTGAAGATATTGATGCCACCTTTAATCCATTGATTTCTAAGAATTATAAGACAATATATCTTAATTATTTTTATCTCATAAGTCTTTATAATATGATTTATAGCCTTTTTAATATGATTATATAAGGTTAAGTTGTAATCTTGTTGCGGTGGTAAGGGCTTTGGCCTCTCTTTGAGAGGTCCAAGGTTCAAACGCCACTCAATATGAGGGGATTGGGACACCTCATAAAAAATTGTGTAAAATCATTGAAAAAAATAGGTTTTTATAGTCTCGAGTTTATAAGAAAAAAAATGATTTTTTAAGGTCATCTTTTTGGTAAATTTAATGGGTACTGGTCAGGGGCTTCAACCTTGAGAAAATGTATTGATAGGAATTGGAAGTCTCCAAGAGTAATTATTTCCTTTATGCCCAAAGGTTTCTTCCTAACAATTTTTTGTTCTAGGGAAGAAAAATATAGAATCCTAAAAGGGGGTCCTTGGTTTATGGGAAGAGTATGACTCTTCCTTACCCATTGATATGAAGGTTTTTCACATGAAAATATAAATTTATCACTAGTACCAGTATGGGTTAAGATGTATGGGTTGTACATTGAGTTTTGGGAAATGGATGCCTTCAAGGCAATAGGCAACACTCTAGGAGAATTCCTTGAGATTTCAAAACTACACAAGATGGATTCTTAGCTATTTATGCTTGAATATTGGTCATGATTGATATAAGTAAACCTTTACCAGAATCAATCATTCTTTAGTATGGGGATAAGATGTGGATCCAAACCATAGATTATGAGAACATATATTTTAGATTTAGAAGATGTCATAAGGTGGGGTATATTGAGAGATCATGTCCTACAAGAGAAACTTACAAATGGATATGGATGAGGATGGTTTTAAACTTTCAAAAAATAGAAATAGATAAATGAAAGCAATAAAACAATGGAGACCAACAAGGAAGGATATTGGAAGAAATACCAACTCTTTTGAGAATTTAGACTATGAAGAGAAAGTAGATCAAAGAGCAGAGGACACAATACAACATGTTCAACATATTAACAAGGAATCATATATTCAGTATGATCTTGATTTAGGGATGAACATTCTCAATGAATCTAAGGAATGTGTCAAATCATATTTTTAAGACTCCCTTGAAGTCGTGCACCATTTAGGAGAAAAAAAATGGTAAAAAAAATGCAATTTTAGATGTTGATATATCTACCACTAATAAGAAAATACTAAAAAATGAGTAAGACAAGTCAAAAGCGTCCATAGTAGATCTAGGAGAGGATAAATATAAGGAAAACAAAATTTGTGAAAGAATATTAAGGAATATAATAATAAGACCTACTCTTGATACAGGAAAGACAAAAAGAGGAAAACCCTCGAATTATCAAGCGAGATCCAAGGAAGCAAGAGCAAACATAGAGAAAGGAACACAAACTAAGTTGGTTGAAATTTTCTTTACCAAACAACAAAATGATATTGGTAATTCATAGGCAGGGCCAATAGCCCCTAATGAGACATGATTACCATCTCATGGAATATAAGGGGTGCTAATGCCCCCTCAAAGAAGAGGTGTATCAGGGACCTTTGTTTAAGTAATAAGCATGATATCCTTTGTATATAGGAAACTAAAATGATAAAAGAAGTTTCCAAAACTATGAGAGTAGTATGGGCAATATGCGAATGGGATGCTATAGATTCTAAAGGAGCGACAAGGAGAATTCTAAGTTGTTGAAATCCTATTAGAATATCCTGTATAACCATTCATAAAACAAGGCATTGGATAACCTCTTTAGTCACATGCTTCTTTGCAGATATTTGTTGCATCCTTATCAATATCTATGGACCTACAACTTAGTCAAAAAATTAGAATTTTGGAGTGGGATTGAAGCCTTTATGAGAAGTAAATACCAATAAACTCGATTCATGATCACAGGAGCTTTTAATTCCATAACCAAGTTGGATGAAAATTTTGGAGAATTAGGAAACTAACCCAAAGTATGATATATTTCTCAGCTTTTATTCAAAAAAATAATCTATGGGAGGTTGATTTTGAATAAGACAACTATACATGGACCAACAACAGGAGAGGCTAGAACCTAATAGTAAAAAAATTAGATAGATGCATTCTCTCAAATCATTGGCTAGATGAAGGGACTTGTGCTAAAATCAATACCTTGACAAAGATTGGTTCATATCATTGGCCAATAAAAGTTAAAATGGTGGTAAGTGAAAATATCATATTTTAAATATGAGCAAATATGGGAAGACCATCCTCAATTTATTGATATGATAACACAAAAATTCTTTAGGAAATGGTGGGTTGTATACACTTTCAAAACAAATTAAAATTAATGACATCTAGATTAAAATAATGGAACAAGAACACTTTTGGAAACATTTTTGAGAAGAAAGAATAAATAAAAGATAAACTTTCAAAATTCAAAAAAAGTGATCATAATAATCCAAGCTAGGAGGAAAGGGAGTTACTGAATATCATAATATTTTGAGTAATGAAGAGAAATTTTGGAGATTAAAATCAAGATAAACTTGGTTAAAATAAGGAGATAAAAACACAAAGTTTTTTTATAGGATGACGATAGTACAAAGATTAGCATCCATAATTAGTAGAATTAAATTATTAGAAGGGGTTTGGATTGAAGACCAGAGTGAAATTATAAAGGAGGCAAGGTTTTTTTATCAAAATATTCTAGGATCGAAGGAGTTTGAAGTTCTTAATGATAAACTTCTACAAGAAGTTTCTTCAATTATAACATATGAAGACAATAGAAAACTGATGGAGTCTATTACTTTAGAAGAAGTTCATCTAGCTCTTTTATTTTTTAATAAGGATAAATTTCCAAGTTTAGATGGGATATTTTCAACATTCTATCAACATAATTGGAATATAGTAAAGGATTATTTATTGGTGGCAGTGGAACATTCTAGGGTAAAATAAGACATTTCATATATAATAAATGCAACATATCTTACCCTAATTCCAAAAAATAAGGATGCATAATTTTTTTATTTATTTTGACCCATAAGCCTATGTAATATGACATTTAAGATCATTTTCAAAGTGATGACAAATTGATTAAGACCGTTGCTAGACAAAATTATTTCAAAAGAACAAGGAGGATTTATGAAAGGGAGAGATTTTGGACGAGATCATAGTAGCTCATGAAGCGATGCATTCAACAATTTCAAGAAAAGAGAAAGCAATGATCTTAAAACTTGATATGAGTAAGGCCTATGGTAGGGTTAAATAGGATTTTCTTTTTATAGTATTAGAAAGGTTTGGATTTGGGAATAAATGGGTTAGATGGATTAAAGCTTGTGTATCTACAATTTCATATATGTGCTAGTCAATGGGTTAGTAATAGAATCTTTCAAAGCCAAGAGAAGCCTTAGATAAGAGATCCTCTATCAATATATTTTTTATTTGGGCATGAACTTGAAAAAGTCTTACAAATATGAGCTTATAAGTGGACTTAAGGCTAGTAATAACATTGACATCACCCATCAACAATTTGTATATGATACATCCCTTTTTGGTAGAGAAAGGATAAACGAGACCAAAGCGTTGAATCAATTATTAAAGGAATACACAACATTGTTGGACATTTTGAGTTCCTAAGCTAAGAGTTGTCATTGATGTCAAAAAGATCTATGTAAGCTAACACTATGTTTGTGTAGAAGCAAAGGTTTTGATCAAAGTTTCAAGAAGGGATGCATGAAATTTGGTTCTAAAAGGAGCTTCAAGGGAAGCTTAGAAAAAGGTTTTTAATTAAAACCATGGATGGCAGATTTGAAATGGGTTTTTCTTAAAAACCAAGTTGGCTTTTCGTTTCATCGAAAAAGGTGCCCCGATGATAAAGAAATTTAATTTCAAAGGTTTTATTTAAAACCATGGAAGGCATATTTAAAATGGGTTTTTCTTAAAACCCAAGTTGGCTTTTCGTTTCATCGAAAAAGGTGCCCCGATGATGAAGATATTTAATTTTAAAGATTTAGTTTAAATTTTAATTTATTTAAAATTTAAATTTAACTTTTAAAATTAAATTAAAAAAATATTTGCCAACATCATAAAATAAGGCTCAAAAGTGCCGACGTTTCCAAGCTAAGGGAAGGCATATATATGCCATTAATTTTTTTGAAATAAATCATCCTTGCTCGATTGAGATTTACGATTTGCTTTTGCGAAGGAAGAGCTCATGTTATTTTCATTTTGTGAAGCAGCAAATATTGAAAGCGAACCGCGTCCATTTTCCAAAGCGTGTTGGGCAGTGTGGCCTAGTGGTAGCTTGGTTTGTGCAAAGGTGTTGGTGGCAGGAAGGTTAAGCGTTCGATTCCTGCAAGCGTCGTTTTGGCTTTGTTGAGGCACTCAAGGCTCATTTCTTTTTGCTTGGCGAAAGGAGTGAAGAACAAGAAGTGAGTGGCACTTCTTTCTTCATAACGAGTCCGTAGCTCGTGCGACAACTTGGCTACATCTAGGGCATTCGCGTTGGACAAGACGGGGGTTTGATTCCCCTCGAGGTAGGTATTGAGTTTTTTTATTAATTTTGTTATTGCCTAAAGTGGAGTGATAAGGGGCAAAGGTGATTTGATAGTTGATGTATTGAATAACCTTAGAAATAAGGTTATAGTGGCTGTTTGAGTTGTGGAGTTAAATTTTTAATTATGATTTTTGAAATTTTTAGGAGTAATAAGGATTTTCGATAAAGTTCTTTTAGTAAAAGTTAATTTTTGAAGTAAGGGTTTTCTTTTAAAAAGAACTTTGGTGGATGTTAAAATAAAGTAGGAGTAATAAGGTGTTATTTGGATATTATTGTTGTATTACTCAAGATCTCTAACCCTTGTTAAGAGTTGAAAAATAAAGTGTGTTGAGTGTGACAGATTTAGTGGACAACTCATAAGGTATCAAAAAGTTATGATTAATACTCTCCATTGATTTTATTTGGGTGGTTGATTTTTGAAATATCATTGGAGTAATAAGGATTGATTGTGGTTTCCTTTTCGAAAGTGGTTGATTTAATGCTTCAAGGTTTTCTGGATTGTGAATTGTGATTAAACCTTGTTTGATAAGCATTGTTGTTTAGACCATTGGTTGAGTGAAGTACTTTGAGTTTATGCTTCAAGGTTTTTTGGATTGTGAGTTGTGATTAAACCTTGTTTGATAAGCATTGTTGTTTAGACCATTGGTTGAGTGAAGTACTTTGAGTTTATGCTTCAAGGTTTTTTGAATTGAGAGTTGTGATTAAAACATTGTATTATCAACATTGTTGTTGAAGCCAATGGATGATGCAAAGAACTTGAAATTGATTTAGAGAAGAACATGAGTATCATTGTTATGTGAGATTTGTGGTTGAGCATTGTTGGAAACATTTTGAGTTGGTTGATACATGCTTGGACTAGGGTTTGTGAGAAAGGATTGATCCATGAGATGATTGGTTGAGTAGAGTTGATTGAGCCTAGTCAAGTGAATGTGTGAAGTGGTTGTTCAAGTTCCAAGAAACAAACTATTCTATATTCTGATTTGAGTTGAGATTGAGAATTGAGAATAGA
This sequence comes from Wollemia nobilis, assembly GCA_028583015.1. NCBI lineage: Eukaryota > Viridiplantae > Streptophyta > Pinopsida > Araucariales > Araucariaceae > Wollemia > Wollemia nobilis. Next base: position 246,711 of record JAQPPZ010000499.1, read on the forward strand.
ACATATAGAGTCTCTAACAATTCTCTTTATGCTTCTATAAGATTGATTTGAGTTGAGATTGGGATTTGAGATTAGAACATATAGAGTCTCTAAAAATTCTCTTTATGCTTCTATAATATTGATTTGAGTTGAGATTGGGATTTGAGAATAGAACATATAGAGTCTCTAACAATTCTCTTTATGCTTCTATGAGATTGATATTGGGATTTGAGTATAGAACATATTGAGTCTCTAACAATTCTATTTATGCTTCTATGATATTGAGTTGAGATATTGATTGAGCATTGAGCTTAGAACATATTGAGTCTCTAACAATTATCTTTATGATTCTATGTGATTGAACAAGTTTTGTGTGAGCTTGTTAAGCAGATTTGAGTCAAGTCTTTGAGAAGGCTTACGGACTGATTTTGTGTGAGATTTTGTGAAAGCTTGCTATGTAGATTTGAGCAAGTCCTAGAGAAGACTTATTGAGCAGATTTGGATAGGTTCTGTGTGGACCTGTTGAGCAGATTTGAGCAGGTTTTGAGTGAGCCTATTTAGCAAATTTGAGCAGGTTATGAGTGAGCCTATTGAGAAGATTTGAGCAGGTTCTGAGTGAACCTATTGAGTAGATTTTAACAGGTTCTAAGTGAGCCTATTGAGCAGATTCTGAGTGAGCCTATTAAGCAGATTTGAGCAGGTTCTGAGTGAGCCTATTAAGTAGATTTGAGTAGGTTTTGAGTGAGCCTATTGAGCAGATTTGAGGAAGTTTTGAGTGAACCTATTGACAAAGCTTTGGAGGTGACAAAGTACAGAGGACAAAGTCTCAATGGATAGAGATCCAACAACCAATACAATTGAAGAAAGATCTGAGTGAGGAGTCTTCAAGTGGAGAGAGATCCACCAGTCAGTGCAGCAAAGAGACAAAGTCTTCTAGAAGATCACTAGCCATAGTAGAAGGGGAAATATTTCTCCTGTGGAAGAGATCCACGAAATTGAGATTAGGGGATCAACATCTCCTTTGGATAGAGGTCCATAAACATTGTAATTGGGAAGGATTCTCATGAGATTATTTGAGAAATATTTATAAGAAATATTTTCTCTGTGGAGGTAGCCTACATTGGGTGAACCACGTTAAAATTGGTGTCTCTATTGTGTGTGATGATTTATGCATTACTTTGGTTATTGCTATTGATTTTGCCATTGATTATATTATTTGAGAAAGAAAAGTAAAAAGTGGTCTTATACTGTTCACCCCCCCTCTCAGTATAAGCTTGTGTTTTTCAAACATTAGAGTAAAAAGTTAGTAGGACAAAATCTAAAATTTACTTCCTAAACACCCCAACTAAAATCAAAGCAAGGATATGCATGTTACTTCAAATGGAGGAGGCAAATTTTCTAGCAACTTATCTAGGGATGTCCTTATTTGAGGGGAGAATGAGGATAGAATTATGGAATCCAATTATAAGTAAAGTTTAGAATAAACTACCAGCATGGAAAGGTAGATGGTTATCGTTAGCAGGAAGAGTGCAACTAATTAAATTAGTCTTACATGCCATTCCAACATATTATATGTCCTTGTATACTATGCCAAAACTAATAGAAAAAAGTTTAATCTATATTATGTGATCATTTTTGTGGTCAGGATTACATGATAAAAGGAAATTTCCTTTGGTGAAATGGAGCAAGGTGTGTGATGATAAAACTAGGAGAGGTCTCGGTTTAAGAGTTCTTACATATGCAAACTTAGCTCTTAGGGGAAAAGTAATTTGGATATTGTACAAAGAGAGTCAAAGACAATGGGCAAGAATTCTTCTAAGTATGTTGAGCCCAATGACCCAAGTTTAATATTTACTGCATTCTCTCTACCAAATGGTTCTACACTATGGAATGGTTTAAAAAATCTATTGATCTAGTGATTAAAGGTTTAAGATGGGTGGTGGGAATTGGAGAAAATAATTCTATTTTGATGGATACTTGGTGTGATAAAAAACCACTCAATCTAGATCCAATTTTGAAACCTTGGATGGGATTACTCCAAGACAAATATGGTGATAGAGTTTCAAACATTTTGTACAAGGATCGGGAAGGAAGATACAAATGGAAAGAAGATTTTTTTACACATATACAAGACATTGATGCTAGGAGGCAATTGAGTAGAAATATAACAACTATGGTTATTTCGAGGGGAGCCAAGGATAAGTTGATTTGGGAGTTGAATAACTCAGGAGAATACAAAACAAGAAGTGGATATAATTTAAAGCCCCATCAAAATAGGAATATTGCATGAATATGGAGAAATATTTGGGATAGCTCGAGCATTCCTAAAGTCAAAATGTTTTTTTGGATAGTAGGTCATAGAAGAATTTTATCTTGGGATAACCTTATGAAAAGGGGTTTTCATGGCCCCTCAGAATGTCTTCTTTGTAAAATGGAGGAGGAGAGTATAGACCATCTCTTGAGACACTGCTTGATAGTTTGGAAACTATGGCAATGGATTCTTAATATGTTTGGTAAATGCATGGTGATGAATGAAAGAATTGAGGAATGGTTAAAGAAATGGCAGAGCACTTTTAAAAGTGAGGCTTTACAGACAATCTGGGATATATCAAAAGATACAATACTTTGGACTATATGGCTAGAAAGGAATAGAAGAATATTTAAAGGAAAGGAAAGCAATTTAGAGGTAATGAAAAGGAAGATTTGTTTAGCCATAGAGGAGTCTAAACCAACCCTATCAACTCACCCAATCCCTAATATGGAAGTAGAGAGCCTTGATAGATGGAGTTAAGTCATCAAATGGAATTATGATGTTGGGTATAGGAGAAACAAAAAGAAGGCAAAGAATATAAAGTGGAAACCACCAAATGTGGAGTTGATCAAATTGAATTTTGGTGGAGCATCTAAAGGAAATCCAGGTTCACCACGAGGAGGAGGAATAATTAGAAATAATATAGGAGATATTTTGTCTCATTACGCTTTCAATAGTGGATTTAAGACAAATAATGAAGTTGAAGCTTGGGCAACTTTGGAAGGGTTAAAAATATGCAAACAAATGAAATGGAATAAAGTATGGATGGAAGGTGATTCTCTCATAGTAATAAATGCAATTTTGAGGAAAGCAAAGGCTCCATGGAACATACAAGAGATAATTGTGGAAATTCAAGATCTTGCTATAGAGTTTGAAGAAATCAGGTTTAAACATACATTAAGGGAAGGAAACAAATGTGTAGATAGGCTAGCCGATAGAGGGATTTTAATTGAGGATCATGAAGTTAAATTCTCTTTTCCTTGGTTAGAGGAAGTAGTAAGTTTAGCTGAAGCTGACAAGAAAATGTTGACTTCCTGAATCAAATAATGATTAAGATTTACTTTAATGTTTTCTATTGGTAATATTTTCTTTATTTTATAACATTAATGTGTTTTCATATAAACTATTTATTACAATTTTTGTGGTTGCACTTGTGCTTCAGGAAGGAAACTAGCAATCCAGATCTGGTAAAGCAAGCTATGATAGTGCGATGTTTTAGAAATATTACTCTACTAAGATGTAATGCATAGATAGTAAAGGTAAAGTTTTGGTATTATGAAGGTTGTTGTAGGAAAATGTCAAGAAGGATGTTGAATTCTAGAATATTTGTATTCACACAAAAATTTGAAAAAGATCCAGAAATAAAAAATCAAGAATTCAGACATTTTATGTAAAATGATGTAGGTTTCTAGCTATAGCAACTCAATTGAGATGAGAAGTGAATCTATTTGTAAAATCTCAAGCTCTAAAGAAGAGAGTTGTGATTTTTCAAGGGTGGGGACCCAAGTACAACCCCTTATTCTACAACAACAAAAAAATTATAGTAAATAGATTGAAAAGCTTTCTAGATTGTGTTATCTTAGAGGAAAGAGACAACTTTGTTCATGGTAAATAAATTCTTGATGGTGTAGTCATTGCACAAGAGGCCATACATTATCTTCATTCCATTGAGAAACCAAGTATGCTTGTAAAATTAATTATGAACAAAGCATGTGATAGGGTTTGTTAGAGTTTACATGATATTCTTAGAAAATTTATTTTTGATCAAGGTTGTTGTGAATGAAATAAATGTTCTATTTTGACCAATGACTACCTTGATGGGTACTTTATATTGACTCACTATCTCTTTATATGTTTAGTACTAGGGAGAGCTTTCTCAAAGGAAAAATTATAAGGAAAAATCAAAGATGTGTAGGCTACAACATATGTTCCCTTCGAATCTTAGATCCAATTTGTAGATGATTTATTTTTTGGTTCATCCCTTGATTAACAATTCTATGAAGTTTAAATTAATATTATCATGCTATAAGAATGTTGTTGTATAATTGGTTAATACTACAAAATCTAAAAATTCTTTTCATTAAGGCTACCCCATCCTTATAATGAATTATTGTGGATATTTTAGAGTTTAAAGTTGAAAATTTACTGTCAACATATTTGATTATTCCTTTATAGGATAAAGGAAAGGAGGAGCTTTATTATTTTTTTTTTTATTTGTGGAAAACATCCCAAAAGGGATGCCACTTTCGGGTAAGACCCAAGGAGGCAGGGGTATCCATTCCGCCAAAAACGCCCAGGACTCGGACCCGGCCTACCACCTTTGACATACTCAAGGAGCAAACAAACACACAAAACCAAATTAAAAAAAGTAAATAACAACAAAAATAATAAAATAAAATAAAAAACATGCTCCTTGAGTGTGTCAAAACCAAAAGCACAACCAAACACGCACAATAAGATAAAAGAAACCACAACACAAACCACATAGAAAAACACAAGAACCACATAACAAAACACAAACAAGACAAAAACAACAACACACTACAAAGACATAACCCAAAAAAACATGAAAAATAAACACAACCAAAACCTAAAAAATAAAATAAAAAATAAAAACAACCAACAACAGACAATAAACAAAAACAAAAAACATAGAAAACACTCACACATAAAAAAATGAAATAACACAAACAAAGAGAAACCCAAGAACAAGAACGAAAAAAACACAAGAACAATAACAAAAAACATAAAAAAAAAACAAAACAAAAAACACAAGAACAACAAAAAACAACACAAAGAACACAAAAACAAAACAAAACAAAAGAACCCACCCACCTTAAAAAACTAAACAAAGAAGACAAAAGAAAAAAAATGAACAAAACAATGACCTATCTAGACCAGAAGACTATTAATGCAAGAATCAACAGAGGAAACAAAATAAAGAATAGAATGAGCTAGGGAACTAAAAAAACTGAATGAACCAAAGAGAAAAAAAAAAACAAGAAGAAACTAGGTACCTTCAGAACTGGAGCCATCCAAAGAAATGATAGAAAGAAGAGCTTCCCTAATTTGAGAAGCCCACCATATAGGAGGGTGGCCATAACAAGTAAGATCACCTTTGTCCAAAGCCCAATTAGCTAAAGCATCAACACTCTTGTTTTGATCTCTCGACCACATGATTGTAATCAACTTTCAAAAATCCCATCTGGATTAACCGAATCTTCTCAATAATTCTTTTTATTCTCCAATCCACCTTATGATTCTTAGAAGGAGTCTTCAAGAGATTAATCATAAGTTGAGAGTCGACTCAACTAACACCTTTTCCCATCCAACCTTAGTAGCCTCCTGAAGGCCTCTAAGGATACCATACCCCTCAACAAGGTTATTGGAAAGAATACCCAAATTCTCAAGCAAAAGTAAAAACCAGGGAGCCATCTCGAAAGTCTACCAATTCCTCCCACACCGGCTTTTCCAGGGTTCCCTCTAGAGGCTCCATCAGTATTGACTTTTCCAAAATCCTTAGGAGGAGGTTGCCAATTTCTAGTCCTATCCATCTTACTAATACTCACATTCCCTTTAAGTTGGTTGCCCTTAGAAGGTTTAATCTTCAATATTTGCATCACTTGATCCCATCTTTGGTGGGAGTTTTGGGGGTGATTAAGGAGTTGATGGACTGATTCAACTAAGTTGGCTATGGTCTTTTGCCAAATATAGTGAATATCCTTCCTATCTTGATTAAAAATTTGGTTGTTCCTTTCATTCCAAATATTCCAAAGAAGAATGGTAGAACCCATCCAAACTAACCGCCTAATAAAATGATCAACACCCTCTTGATTAGGCCAATCCCTCCAAAGCTGTTCAAAAGTGAAAAAATTGGACCACTGTAAGCCAAGTAAAGTTGCCATTCTCCTCCATAGCTCAGAGGCTAAAGTACACTCAATAAAAATATGGTTGATATTTTCTACATTCTCTTCACACATTTCACATCTAAAAGGGCCATGAAAACCACGCTTCATAAGTTGCTCACCAATAAGAACCCTACGATGCAATAAAATCCAATTAAAGAACCTCACCTTAGGCCAGAGCTTTTGAGCCCACAATTGAGAAAATATGTCGAAGAATGGTTGGGATTATTATGGCATAAGGTCAAATAACCTTGAGCAACTCGAATACTCACCCTTAGTAGTGTTGTTCCATCCAAAACAATCTTTTTCATGGGACCAAGAGAGGGATCTCATATGAAGGATGCCTTGGATATCTTGTCTTTGCCTTTCTGGGATTTGAATAGGCCAGTCCTCAATAGGGATCCAATATCTACCAACCTTTGAATTACCAAGTATGGTACCGATAGTAATTAGCCACCTTTATCCAATTAGCTCGGTGAAGCTCCTCCATCCAAGGCCTCCAATCGGGAAACCGAGTTATCAAAGGCTTGTGACCATCCCAAGAATCTGTCCAAAAATTTGCATGTTGACCATTATGAATGATCCAAAATAATTTTTTCTTTATCAAATCCTCACCAGTCTTAAGAACTGCTAAAATGGGAGAACCTTTGGTAGGAAGTTGATAGCGAACAAGGTCTTCAGGACTTTTGTTCTCAAGATATTTAGCACGGAGATTATTGGCCCAAAGAGCATTGGGGTTATGCAACATCCTCCAATATAATTTAGCAGCTAAAGCTTTGTTGTTATTAATTGAAGACCGGAATCCTAACCCCCTTCACTCTTAGGAAGACATAAAGTATCCCATTTCACCAAGGCCCATTTTCTTTTCTCCTTAGTACCACTCCAAAGGAAACGATGACTCGATTTGATCCAATTCTCGAAGAACAACCTTTGGGATATTCAAAACGGAAGAAACATAAATAGGAATAGCTTGAAGGACTGATTTTACCAAGGTGATTCTACCCCCGTAAGAAAGCCACTTGTTGGTCCACTTTCCAATTTTCTTCTTGACTTTGTCCAACAACCAATTCCAATCTTTATTTTTCTGCCTTTTAATATTTATGGGAATACCTAAATAAGTGATTGGAAGAGAGGTCTTCTTATATCTTAATTTATCCAAGACCATGGATTCCTAGTCTAGCAGAGCAGTGAAAGAAAATAACTTTAGATTTGTCTTCATTGATCAACCGCCCAAGTAGCCTTAGAAAAATAGCTAATGATTTGCTTAATATTAGAAGCTTCCTTAATTGTAGCTTTACCTAAAAGGGTAGAGTCATCCACAAATTGAAGATGAGAGATAGGTCTAGCTCCATGAGCAATGGTAACTCCCTCAAGAGTTTTGTTTTCCCTCTTTTTGGTTATAGTCCTACCCAAGCATTCAACAAGAATGATGAATAAATAAGGGGATAGCGGGTCACCTTGCCTAATACCTCTGGAAGCTGGGAAAGACCGAGAAGGCCTGCCATTGATAAGAACTAAGTAGGAAACTCGAAGAGATACATCCCATAATCCAATCCATCCAATCCTTAGAGAAACCAAATTGCCTCAAAACTTTGATAAGGAAGTGCCAATCCACTCGTCATAAGCTTTGGATAAGTCTAACCGGATGAACATAGAAGGAGAATTTTGCATATCCATGGAATGGATGGCTTCCCGAGCAAGAACTATCTCATCTACTATTTGACGTCCTTCCACATATCCCCCTTGCTCTGGGGAAATAATCTTATGCAAAAGAGGCTTCAACCTTTCTGCCATGATTTTAGTAATAATTTTGAGAAGAACATTACATAAAGCAATAGGTCTAAAAGCTGAGATATGATCAACCTCTTGAGCTTTTGGAACAAGAGTAATATAAGTTTTATTGATAACCTTCAAAATTTCTTTGGATTTCCTGGCTTCTTCCACCACCTCTAATAAATCAACATGAAGGATATCCCATAACTCTTGGTAGAACTCAATAGGAAAACCATCAGAATCTGGGGTTTTCCCTTTTTGCATTTTAAAAACTACTTGTTGAAGCTCATTGATAGTAACAGGAGCAGTAAAAATAGAGTTCTCCTCAGAAGTGATAAGAGAAGGGATTGCTTGAAGAACATTTTGTTGTGAAGTTGAGTCAAGAGGAGTAGCAGTAAAAAGATTGGAAAAGTAATCAACAACAATAGAGTTCATGCCATCCCAAGTATAAACAACATCTCCATAATCTGATTTTAAGGAAGAAATAAAGTTGTGAGATCTTCGAGCTAGAAGAGATTTGTGGAAGAAATTTGTGTTTCGATCTCCTTCTTTGAGCCATTGAATTCTAGATTTTTGCTTCCATAAGATTTCTTCTCTTTTTTCCCATTCCTCTAACCGAGTTGTGAGTTTAATTTCATCTCGCACTTCTCTTCTCTCGTGAGGCCATCTAAACGGATTTTCTGATTCAAATTTTCAAGATGAGCAATAACTTCATGTTTTTTTTATGAACATCCCCAAACTCTTTCCAGCTCCAAGTCTTGATTTTGGATTTAATGTATTGCCGTCTTTTGGCAAAACAGAACATCTTAGTCCCATGCCTAGGTTTACCTTCCTTCCACCATTGTTGCACACGAGGTCCGAAGGAAATGTCTCTAAGCCACATTAATTGAAAACGAAAAGGAGAGAAACTCACATTGGTTTTCCACATTTCCACCATGACTGGCCAATGATCCGAACCAACATTATTAAGAGTCTTCACTTTAGGAATGTGACCATGGATTAAGAAATTTTTAGAGAGCAAAAACCTATCCAATCTCTCCATTATACAAGCTAAGCCTTGCCTTCTGTTAGACCAAGTCATAAGGCCATTATCTGGTTGGATATCCACAAGATGGAGGTTTGCAATATATTCGCTCATGAGGTCAGTACTTTTGTCCAAATTTCTATTTCCCCCTTTTCTCATCCAGAGAGAGGATGGTATTGAAATCTCCTCCGATCAAGATCCAAGCTTTAGGAAAATGAGAGATAATATGAGTAATATCCTTCCACTGTCTTCTTTTTTCCTCCAAAGAAGTCGGGGCATAAAAAGTAATGCAGAGCATAATCTGGTTGGAATGTCTACTTTGAATAGCTATAGCCAACAAACCCCAACTGCCAACCATATGGTGAATAACTACCTCTTTTGGGTCCCAAAGACAAGCAATGCCACCCGAAGTCCCTTGGGAACTGAGGGAAACCACTTTTCCAACTGGCCAAATTTTACCGACAATTAAGTCCATATCCTCCATTGACATCTTTGTTTCTTGAAGGAAAACAAGATGTGGATGATTTATCCGAATCATTCTTCTAATTTCATTTTGTTTTGAAAGACTCCCTTTGAGTCCTCTAATATTCCAAGTGATGATCTTCATTAATACCAGGGCTAAAAATGTTGGGAAGGGCATTAATCTTACCTTCCTCTACAAGCTTTTCACCTTCTTTTACCATATGATATTGATTGGTCTTGCGACCTACTTTTTGATTAGAATCCATCTTCAATTTTTTTTCCCTGTTTCTTGACTTATTCCAATTGAATCCGAGATGGCTTCTAACCTTGAAGAATGCTCATACACAGCCAAAATTTTACTAGATGGTTCAATGGAGTCTATATTGGGACCCGCATTATTTGAAGTTTTGACATTTGAAATATTGTTTTTCTTGTGTAAATTTTCTCCTTTTTTTTTCTGTTGAAAACCTTTGATTTGTTGGTTTGTCTCTGAGTTCTTTCCTTCATATTTAAATTGTGTTTCTAAGATTTCAGTTTCCATTATTTCCTCTTCCTCACTTGGGACATCATTTGTGGAAAGGATTTCAAACATATTAGCAAATGACTTTGATTGATCCTTCATTACTCGGTTTTTTCTGAGTGTTCTTCTTCTTAGGTATTTGGAAACCTCGCTGAGTTTATATCTTCTTTCTTTTGATCAGGAATTTTATTTGGGCAAGCACTGGCCAAATGACCATATTCATGGCAAATTCTACAACGAAAAGGAATGTTCTCATAGTCCACTACTTGCTCCCAAGTGTCTTCCCCAAATTGTAATGTGATCTTTTTAGGTAGGGGTTTGTCAAAATCCATTAAAACACAAATTCGAGCATAAATAATATGTTCAAAATTTTGAGTACAATCAGCAATCATCATAAAAGTTCCTAAAGAGTTTCCAATTGAAGAAAAAATAGTAGGATTCCAAAATTCAATAGGGAGGCCAAAGAGTCTAACCCACACGGGAGCTATAGAAGGCATCTCTTCTTCGGCTTTAAATTTAGTATGCCAGGGCTTCATGAAAAGCCCCGCCCTTCCAAAAAACCAAGGACCCCCTTGAAAAGTTTTCTCTCTATCTTCATTGTTAGCAAATAAAACAAGAAAATAACCATTTGGATAAATAGAGATTTGTAACTCACCTTTAGTTTTCCAGATTTTTGCAGCCCAGACTTTGAAAGCAGATAGACTCGGATGAAAACCCACGAACCGACAAATTAGTCCTCTTTTTTCCAAATCTTCAATGCCAATCCGAATGTTACCCATATCAAGCTTAACAATAGGAGTTCCATCACCGCTTTAAGACATCCCGACTCCGTTTTCCTGGGATCAATCTTAGGCATTCTTAGAGGTTTATGAGAAGCCCTAATATTGATATTAGCATTGGGCTGAGGCTGTCCACCATGAAGGGCATCCCTAAAATTCATTTTTGGGACCGAGTCTTCAAAATTCTTACCCTTGATAGGGGTTTTCACAAGAGAATTATTTTGTGGGTGCACCTTAGCACCAGATTCACTTGAGATATGAGCCATTTTTTGATCAACTCGCTTGAAACTTATTTCGTGGTCTCTTTAATCCTTGCCCTAGACGCCGTGGAAAGGTATGGTTTTCACTTTTCTTTTGTGCAGCAAATTGGAAGCCGTTGTCACTCAAGTTCACAGTATGATCTCGTTGAAAGACAAATTTCTAACCCATCTTGTATCCCCCGCAACATTTCCTGCTAAAATATTGAGCATAAACCACAAAAATATTGGCCGCTAGGGCCCGAAGGCCCTAAAAACCAACCTCTGGAGCTGCTTGCACTCAACCCGGATGAAACCCTCGCATAGCCGCTTGCCAAATATATCGTTCACACATAGGGATGCGCTAGGATCTGTGTTGCTCCAAATGATATGAAAATTGGTGGAGACGTTCTAGGGTTTTTCAGGCATCTACCCTCAAAATTTCAGCTCAATCCGAGTTCGGATGAGTGAGATATGGCCGAAACGAGTTCGGCAGTTTGGGCAGTCCTACGAAAAACGTCTCTCAATCCTGGACTTATCTTCTTTTACCGACTTTTTTTCGAGCTTTATGATTCAATTTTGGATATTATGAAATATTATTTGGATAGCTAGAAATGTAAGCTCTTAACCATCATTAGAAGGCTACAACTTGTAAGACTACATTGCAATCCATCCCTATGTGCTATGTCACTTTTAAGATTGAAAACAAGTATAACATTAAAACTGGATAAAATTCAAAGAGTTTTTATTTGGAATGCAAGGAAAATTTAGGATTCTTCCTCATAAATATGTTAGAGTTTGCAAAATAAAGAATATTAGATGGGTAGGCTTGGGAAATTACAAACTTATAAGTTTGGATTTAGAGAAAACACTTAACTAGAGATTATTCTGAGACCAAGGAGAGATTTTGACAAAAATGTTACTTCAAGAGTATATAGGTTTTATTGATTTGATACAATTACTTGGCAAAATATAATTTCATATTAGATAGTTTGCAAATGATCAAGAAACATATTACACATTTAATCAATGAGGGGAATTTTACAAAATTTTAGTCTACTCCTTGCTTGAAACCTTATTCTCTTATTTCTTATCAAAAATGGCAAAAACATGTATAACTTGTTAAGGTCCAAAGGTCAAATACTGTGTTATTGTGAATAATAACTCTAGAAAATGGATTTCTATTAGTGACTTGGTTGAATGAAATAGTAAATGATTTCAAGAGTTCTATTTATCTATTTTTATGCAAAATGATGAGTTGGTTTCGAATCTATTAAAATATGGTGGATACTCATCAAGTTGGGATATAAGGATTGAGAGCAATCAAAAGCTAAAGCTAAAGCTTTAGTAATTCCGTGGAGGATTGGTCCTACCATTATTTGTTGAAATTTATAAAAAAATTGTAAAAGTAAATCTCAAAATCATGCATAAGTTGGGAATCATATTATTGCATTTCTTATAGAATGTTTATAGACATGGTTCTCATAATGGAAAGTATCAAGTGTAAAAAACTAAGTTGTTAAATCTAAACATGACATTGATACTAAATGAAGAGAGCTAAACATAACAAGTAGTAGTAAAATAATATGTAAACAAAAAACCATTTTAGAACAAGAGAATAATAAGGGTTAACCCCAAGGTTATGCATAGCGGTGAAACTTCGCCATTTGGGCGAAAAGTACAATTTTTGAAAATTCAAATTTGCAAAATTTGGGGGACCCGGACGTCGGCCATTTAGCCAAAAATTTTCAAAACAAATAAATTTTAGGAGTCGGTTCATTGTGCTTTGATAAGAGTATCATGGTTATTTTTAAAAATTCGCAAGCCATCCCGCCTAAATAGAGTACCCTTTTTGCCCTAAAATTTTAAAATTTCTAAATTATCCCGCCCAACTCGCCAAGTATACCTCTATATATAATTAACACCCAGGGATATATTTTCATTTTTGAAACGTGTTCTACATCCGACGAATATTCTGATAAAATTTTACACAACATCGAAACCTTTTTTGAGATTGGTCACCACCAGTTCTACATTCGAACGGAACCTCTTCTATAACCATTCAAAACCTATTATGCAACCTTATGAAACCTATTCTGTAGGAACCTCTTCTGCAATTGGGCGGAACCACTTCTGCAATCGAAGCCTGTTATGCAACCGTCCTGAACCACTTCTGCAGCCGAAACCTCTTGTGCAACCGGATGGAACAACTTCTGCAGTCGAAACCTATTCTGCAACCATCCAGAACCTCTTCTATGGAAGGAACCTCTTCTGCAACCGGATGGTACCATTTCTGTAGCCGGATCCTATTCTGCAACCGTCCTGAACCAGTTCTACAGTCGAAACCTATTGTGCAACCGAACGAAACCACTTTCATAGTCGAACCCTATTCTGCAACCGTCCTGAACCAATTCTATAGCCGAAACCTATTGTGCAACCGAACGGAACCACTTTCATAGCTGAACCCTATTCTACAATCGGACGGATCCATTTTGCAAATGGAACGTGTTCTGCATTCGATCAGAACCATTTCTACAACCAGAACATTTTTGATCGGATCTTGTTCTGCACTGGACCTCTTTCTACACCAGGTTCTCTGTCACTGCTCTGCTTGCCATGTTTTTCTCTATTTTGCCATGTTCTGCATGTTATCCCCTCTTTTCTCTCTTTCTATTAAATCTTATATCCGAGCCCTCTTCTGCATCCGGATGGTCATTGCTCTGTTCCCATGTTTTCTCTGTTTTGCCCTATTCTGAATGTTTTAAAACTCTTTGATTCTTAGTTTCAATTCAGATTTTTTTTCCTTGCTAAGATTATACATGAGTAAATGCTTTGGTTCTCTAAAGACATATTGATGCTCTATTTCTTCGAACACATTTTGATTCTCTATTTCTAGACCATTTTGTGCTATAACATGATATTTTTTGACATACGTATCACCAATTATTTTGTGCTTAAAGAATATTTTTCTTAAATTGATTTCAATTTGAATGTTAATTATCTTTGTGCTCTTGTCAATTAAATTGCTTTCACCAGAAAATGAACCAGTGGCATAAACTGATAAAATCACAATAAAGAATGGTAGGAAACAAGTATGTATAATCTACCACCCAAACAATTGTTTATTCTATTTACAATATTATCTTAAGGCCTCTAGAAAGTACACCCTCTTCAACATTTTATTACTCTTCTGAATTGAAAATATTTTTCGTAACAAGTAAAATTTTACCCAGTGATGGAAAGAAGGGCACCAAATCTTCTACTGAAAAGAGTATCCTCAAATATTTTAGCCAAACTTTGAAATGCAATGAGCCAACCACATCCATACAAATTCAAGGTACAAATGATTTTTGACTTCCCAGTATGTGCTTGATTGACGATTTGAAAATTTTTCTGTAATTTTTTTATGCAAGAATGATAAAAAATATTATGGTATGCTACTATGCAGAATACCCTATCGATCCTGATATGCCTCCACTTGAAGATATTCCCCAAGAAGAGATGCCTTTTAATGAAAATCCCCTTGAAAATGACATCCAACAAACACTTGAAGACAACACTCAAAATGAAATCACAATTGAAAATGAAAGTGATAAATCAAAATCATTACGAGCTTCATTTGAATCTTCAAGCAAAAATTCCAAAAAAAGAAAAGCATCTAACTGGATACTTGGAAGGGGATTTAGGAATGAATGGGCAGAAATATTTCCATGGCTTGAGCCTGTCATGACTGAGGATAACCAAATCGATGAAAAAGAATGTAGATGCAAAATTTGTAGTTGGAGACTTGGTAAGGATCATAGGCTTCAAAACAAGATTGATACAATTGAAAAACATGTTGGCAAAGCTTATGTAAAAGTTATAAAAAGTAATGGTGAAGTGAGTAAAGAAGTTAAGTGGAAGGATGCATCAGAATGTCTGCATTTAAGATATGCTATAGAATATGACAATCACTTAAAGCAACAACAATCTCTTGTTGAGAAAGGAGGAACAATTGCAGCCCAATTTCATAAAATACAGAAGACTATTTTAGCTTCAAAAAGTATGCAGTTTGTCGTTGTTTACAATATTCTCAAGAAAGGTAGACCAATGTCCGATTTTATTGATTATAAGCAGCTATTACGCCTATTTAATGTGCAAAACCTTCCTAGTTCTCATTGGTCAGACCGAAGTGGTTGGGAAATGGTAAAATGTTTATCTTTGGTTGAGAAAGAAGACCTAAGGGAGCAAGTAAAACTTGCCAGATTCATTTCACTTTCTATTGATGAGGTAACAGTTGTGGACAACACATCTTGGATTTGCATGCATGTGTACACATTTCAAAATCATATTAGAAGGCCTATTTTGTTGGGAATACATAAGATGTTGGAAAGTTCAAATGCAAAAAATATTTATAATGTTGTTGTCAATAGTTTAAAGAATATTATGGGAATGAATGATATAGACATAGCAACAAAGTTAATTTGTATTGGAGCTGATGGAGCTGCTATAATGCAAGGTCACAAGTCTGGTCTTTGTGTTCGACTCCAAACCATAGTTGCCCCATATATGATTCCCATTCATTGTATGGCTCATAGAGTTAATCTTGCATATAAAATTGTGAGCACATTTTCAAATGTTTCTAAAGTGGAAAACCTTATTCGAGAAATTCATTCTTATTTCTCATTAAGTCCAAAAAGGTTTGCAGAGTTTCAACAGTTTGCACTAGGAGTTACAGAAGGGAAAAAATTGTTAAAAGATGTGGATACAAGATGGATTTCACTGTATCAACCTGCTCAGAGAGTTTTTGTAGAATATCAATCATTGATGGGGTTTATGCATGCAAATCGTAGGATAGTTGATAAGGCAAAAGATATGTTGTTCCATTTGACTGACTTGGAAACACTTTTGACCTTATGTGGTATTCTTCCAATGTTAAAAGAAATGAATAGATTAATTAATCTTGCACAAGAGAGATCCATCTATATCATTGATTTTATGAGGATGAGAAAACATATATGCATGCTTATAGATACATTATATGTGTCTAATGCAGATTTTATAGAACCTTTGTTTGAAAGTTGGAATACATTGATAAATGTGAACAATCCAAAAAGCTTCTTGAAGTTTGACATCCATGATCATCTTTGTATTAATGTTCATGAAAATATGGTACCTGTTTATTGTTTTGAAAGGCAATCAAGTATAGTTGTGGAAGATTTTGAAGAAGTTCTTGTAACACATAGTAGATTTCATGTTATTATACAGAAAACAAAGTGTAATTTGTCAAAAATAGCAAAATATTTGACAAGTGAGATAAGAGAATGGTTTCAGAGAGATGAGTTGCTCGAGGCCATGGGTGTGGTTAATCCCATGTTTTGGGGACCTTGTACTGAATACAATTCTGCAAATGAGTTGTTTATTAAATATATGGGTAACCTCATTGACCATTTCAGTAAGAGTGTGGAAGTCAATGGTGTTGAAATAAAAGGTTTACTCAATAGTGATCTTTTGAAAGAACAATCATCGCATTTTGGAAGAACAATGGTTGTGCAAACATCACTTATGACAAGTGTCCATGAGATTGGTTCCACTGCATGTTTGTGGCAAAAATTGTATCCAAGCACAATATTACAAGATACAATAAGTGAATACTTTCATTTATATGAATTATGTGAAACAATGATTTTGGGGTCAGTCGAAGATGAAAGAGTTTTCAGTGCACTTTCTTTTGTTAAATCTAAACTCCACAATAGACTCGACAAAAATTTAGAAAATTGTTTAAGAATTTATGTGTCTTCATATCAGTTGGATACATTTTCGTATGATAGAGCTTTGGCACACTGGAGTTCCCTAGAAGATAGAAGAGGAACTTTGAATACGATCGATAACTATGATGATGATGCTTTCAATGATCAGATGGTGGAGACACAGATTTATGCTATGCTTCATAATGATTCTGGACAAGCTGAAATGTTTCAGCTTCCATAATGATAATTTTCCATGATTTCATTGACATTGATAAACACAGTAAAGTTTTGATTTCACAAACTTGATAGAATATTTCACAATATTGTTCAAGATTTATAATATTTTACAGAATTGTTGTTTTATATCACATTAGTGTTTCAAAAATTACATGTCTTATATCTTTTTGCAGTTTTTACAATTGTATGTTTATGTCATGATGTCTCAACTCTCTTCATTGATAAATATTTATGTTTCATGTTTTAAATTTTATTATTGGTATCTTAATGTTGATCTGTAATGTTATCTATAATGCTTTTGTTCTTGAGATGACCATAGTGAACAATATTAGCCAGAAATAAACTAAAACTGCAACACATATTTATAAAGGCAAGCAAACTATGAATGATGAAAAACACAAAATGAGATAATGATAATTTTCCATGATTTCATTGACATTGATAAACACAATAATGTTTTGATTTCACAAGCTTCATAGAAGATTTCACAATATTGTTCATGATTTATAAGATTTTACAGAATTGTTGTTTTATATCACATTAGTGTTTCAAAAATTACATGTCTTATATCTTTTTGCAGTTTTTACAATTGTATGTTTATGTCATGATGTCTCAACTCTCTTCATTGATAAATCTCTATGTTTCATGTTTTAAATTTTATTATTGATATATTAATGTTGATCTGTAAGGTTATCTATAATGCTTTTGTTGTTGAGATGACCATAGTGAACAATATTAGCAAGAAATAAACTAAAATTGCAACACATATTTATAAATGCAAGCAAACAATGAATGATGGAAAACCCAAAATGAGATAATGTCATTATCATTAGTTCAAAAAGAAACATATTACATTGTACAAAATTGTTGACTACAGTCAACTTGATAGCATATTACATTTTCAAATTTTCAAACATTTGATTGGTGCTTGGTTGCTTCACTATCTGTTGGAGTTGTCATTTCTTTTCCTTTGTCGGCATCTGTGTCACTCTCTTCTTGCAGTACTCCAACTCTCACGAGGTTATCACGTACTTTCACCATACTTGACACCAATTGCGCTTCTTCTTTGTTTGGATCTTCAAGTATTGTTGGAAGTGTTTCCTTTGTTTTCTCAAGCACCATTTTCGGATCTTCTTTGAGCTTCTCCTTGATGTATTTTTTTAAACGATTATTTTTTGATATTTTTTATTGCATTTTCTTTTTCATTTCCATTGCATGATTCAAAAATGTCTTCGCCCTTTTAAGATTGACGTCCATGCTCTTAACCTGTGTTTTTAAGTGTTCAAAATTTGACTACAATAACAAATTGAAAACATAATTAAAAAGGGTTATATTGAAATTATTTAATATTTTCAAGAAATATAAAAATTTTACTGCAATAAAAAATAGAAACATAAAAAGTTTTCTTACCTCAGCCATATCCCTTGCAGCCTCAACAACTACAACTTTCTCCTTATCTGAAGCCCATTGGTTATAAAATGCTTGGGCTTCGACATTAATGTTCTCCAATCTACCAACAACAACATTCAAAACATCATCATCATAAATAAAATCAGACCTAACAGATCCTGATGTGGCCTATTTTAGAAGGCCCTCAAGCTTTTCTGGTTCAAATTGAACCAAAGAATAAAGATAATCTCTTTTTACATAATTTTTATATCGGGTATTTATTTCCCTTAAAAGGACCTTTGCCCGATATTCCCATTCCTTCAATTCCTTCAAATATTTTAACACAAACTGATTAATTGTAGCTTCTATGGTTTCAGCTAATAAAATATTTTCATTAAAATCAACAACATTATCCCCAGTTGGAGGACCTTGAGGAGGGTTGACTCCTTGAGCTGATGGCAATGTTGTCTCCTAAGCTGCAGGGTCAGTGGCATTTCCTTGATCTCCTTCACCTCTCAACACATATGTTGCCTTGAAGCCTTCAATGTTTCCCTACAAAAGATAATCCGCATCAAGTTGAATATTATCCAATCCCTCTGTAGAAACTTTTGGTGCCTGTGAATTTGTTGAAAATGTAAATTGAGACCATCCATACCCAGAACTTGAGGTTGGCATGTGTGATCTCTATGGGTGTGAAAACCCATACCCAGAACTTAGAGCAGTGCCTTGTGATCTCTATGAAAACAAATATTTTCCAACACCGATTTGCCCTCGCATAGGCATTGTCGAAGGTTGTGCTGGTGCCTCTCACTGATTTGGTGGAAGTGGTGGTTGTGGTGAAACAAGGGAGCGTGATGCAACCCTTTGCTGTAATGGAGGTGGTGGCGGCATTTGGCCTCTAACTTGTGATGTTACTTGTTGATTTTGAGAATCAACTAAAAATAGTCAATAACATTTTGTTAGAATTCTTTTGAAAATAAAAAATATCTTAATTTAAATTAACTACACATAGATTTACCTGAAGATGATGAAACATGTTGAATTTGTGTTGCATTGGGGGAGGGGTTGGCCACACTAGATTCGGCTTGCACATTTTGTGCATACCTAGGTGTACGAGAAACCCCAGGAGTAGTTGCTTGCCTAGAACATTTGTGTGACCTCTCCAAAGGTGTTGCTTCAGAGCCCGTGTCTTCAGAATCACTAGTTTGTTCTGGCTTGTGACCCCTTGTGGCAACAATATATTTACTCCTTGTATTGTATGCCTTCCCCTACATATAGATGGAAAGAAAAATTAAAAAAGGAATGTGATAAACTATAAAATAGTATGTCAAGGTCAATGATGTAGTTATTACCTTCAATTCCTCTGTTGACATAGCAATTTCCTGTAGTGTTGCATGCACTACAGTTGGTACAGGAGTAGTCTACAAATTATGAAAACACTCATAATAAAGAGCTAAAAGAAAATTAATAGTGCCCACAATGGGTTGTGTCTTGTTGGTTGCCATTTGCACCGTGTGCAACTCGGACCTGATTCGATCTGAAATATAAGTGCACCAATCATACTTTTGATTGTGCTCAGACTGAACAATATAAGCAAGTGCCCAAAATAGAATTTTTGGTCTTCCCATCATAATTAGTCTGGCCTAGAAAAATTTGATAATGGCCTTCAGAGTTTGATGGTTAACATCGTTGATTGATAAACCTCTTTTTGATTTGGTGGCAGAAGCTGCATAAAAAAATTAGATGTCAATTTACAAATTTGAAACATTGAACATTAATAAAATATAATTAACAAGATTTATACCTGCCAAATCTTTCGATGAGAGACCATACTTGCTTTCGAGGTGTGCTTTGTCATCTGGAGACAGTTGCAACCTCATCGACACTTGTGGAAAACCAATGAATGGAAGACCTATCAATATGTTAATATCTCCAGGGGTGATGCTGAAAAGTAGATTTCTATTTCGTACTCTAATATTCACCGTAGCCCTATCGTGGTCATAACCGGATATAATATGTTGCAGGAGGACTTTATCTATTCTGAATTATGGCATGGAAATGAGGGTTGTTAAACCTACATTATTGAGCCACCTAAAGTCCATCCCTAGGGTTGTCATCAAATCTGAAATCAAAGTGCATAAAAAATTCTTGAATTTTGGTGCAGGGGTGGAAGGGGCGGCCATCGCAAGAAGTTGGAAGTCGAAGAAAAAGGATTGGGAATCGAAAGGTTGACTGGAAAGGTTAGCTCTGGTTGTAGTAGTCATAGAAATGAAATGGAAAAAATGATAGTTGATGCCCTTTTATAGATTGAAGAAATAGGGTTGACACGTGGCAGCATTGTATTGGACATGCAGTGTTGTTGATTGAATGTGTGACATGTGGCATAAGAACCGAAGCTTTTTTGCATCCACTACAATGTAGGATCAGATCCTATTCTGCATCCGATCGATGATCGAAACATATTGTGCACCCGGTCCGAGATCAGGTCATATTATGCACCTAATGGGTGACCGGACCATAGTATGTAACCGGTCCGAACCCGGATCATACTATGCATCCGATCGGTGATCGGATCATTTTATGCTTTCGATCCAAAACCGGATCATATTATGCATCCGATTCATATCCGGATCAGATTATGCATCCGGTCCAAGATCGGATCATAGTATGCATCCGATCGTTGGATGGATCATTTTATGCATCCGATCCAAAATCGGATCATGTATGCATCCGGTACTTGATCGGATCATGTTATGCATCCGGTCTGTTATCGGACTATATTATGCATCCGGTCCGCAACCGGATCATATTATGCATCTGGTCCATGATCGGATGATATTATGCATCCGGTACGTTATCGGATCTTATTATGCATCCGTTTCGGTATCGGATCAAGTTTTGTAAAGTGGCTTGCGTCGCCAAACTCCTTTTTCACCTGGTCCGATCAGAACTTTGAAATTCACCATTTTTTGCCAATTTTTTTGAAAAATAAGGTCATTCGCCATGCCATCATACATGCACTTTGCCAGGATTCATCGGGTTTTCGCAATAGATTAGCCATTTTTTTACAAGTACCTTTCGGGTCCTACCTCTTATGCATAACTAGGGTTAACCCCCCCTTGGGGGATGGGTCTAGACCATTTTCCTTGAAGGGGTTCGGCTTGTCTGTGACATGCGATGAGTTTGAATCTAGGTGGAGGCACCTTCTACCGACTTATGAAGGTGGCAGATGCGTGTCAATTTTGGGTTTACCAAATTTGGTTTTTTTTCTAATGTCCTTGTGGAATTGAATGTGTTACTCTCGACCCATTGACATAGTGAAATATATATTTCTTTGAGAATACACAATAAATTTTTTTTTGCATGTGAAGATATGGAGAGTTTCGCAATACCTTATCCTATTATGTTCTCTAATGGGGACAAGAAATATGAAAAGGGACATGTGGGAGTCTATGTTGTGCTAATGTATAGGTGGTTTCAAATGAGTGTAGCGTAGATGACGAGAATTCCTCCTAATTAGCAATCCATAATTTATGTCTGTTGATGAACGTTGAAGATGACAAAGAAATGACATTGATTGCCTATCAATGAGAATACAAAATTTGGCATAGTTATGATATCAGATCCTTGTATATCTTCATACAATGCCATAAAATACCTAGGTTCAAGACCATAGGCTTTGATACCAAATGTTAAATCTGAACATGACATTGATACTAAATGAAAAGAGTTAAACATAACAAGTAGCAACAAAATAAAGATGCAAACACAAAACCATTTTAGAATAAGAGAATAACAAGGATAAACCCTCCCTTGGGGGATGTATGAACATTCCACTTTTTTCCATTAGCAATCTCAAATAAATACTATATTGTATCTTCTACAAGACAAACCTAAGAATCCGTCATTGCCAACTCACATGTGCATGCAAGGTGACACCTCATCCTTGGACTTTGACCCATATTATAAATATGTGATTACATAGGTATTTTAATGCCAACATCCCTCCTTAATCATATATTTGTAATTATACAATACAAACAATATTTTTTGACACAACCCTTCATGGGCACAAGCTAAAACCAATCCTTCCAAAACAAGTAGCCTTAACTTGGTTACTACCAACCTCTAGACCTATAACTTCCACCAACTATATCTAGTTGTTCCAAGACCTAGCCACCCTACAAGCTACCTCCAACCTTCTAAACACATTAGCTTCACTTGTTACCCTCAGTCATATACTAATAAGGTAATAATAAAATCCAAAAAAATACTTCTAAACATTGCAATTATTACTGGAGCTAACTTTGAGAACATTACACTAGGTTACCACCACTAGCATCCACACCAGTCTCTTTTGGGCATAACTACACCAATTACAGTAACATTAATAGCCCTACAAGTTACACCAATTATAGAAGCCAACAATGCAACTACACTAATTACAATAACTTCTTTAGGTACAAGCTACACCGATTACAATAGTTAATACTTACCCAAAACTTGTGGTACAACCAATAAACCATCTCAAGATTTATTCATCAACTTTACAAAACATAGATATGAGGTTTTAGATCGACACAACACATAAAACATGAAGAATACCAGCTATAAAATGAAACCTCATGCATGGACACCTCTACAACTTGCACAATAAAACCACTAGAACAAACATTTCTAGCCTTAAAATCTAGTACCTATTCAAAAAATAAACATCTAAATATAGATAAAATATAGATCCACTAGATCTTCATTAGATCTAGTATGAATAAATTTTACAAATCACCTTATTTCCTACACATAAAAATAGACCATACTTGTTGTACCATTGCAAAAAATACTCAGATATGCAAAAAGTTGTAAACCCCTGCATCTCTAGTCCTTAATATTGCATGTAATCAGGAAAAAAGAACCATAGGATCTCTTTATACAATGCCATAAATTACCTAGGTTCAAGACCATAGGCTCTGATACCAAAATGTTAAATTTGAACATGATATTTATAATGAAGAGAGCTAAACATAAGAAGTAGTAGCAAAATAAATATGCAAACACAAAACCATTTTAGAACAAGAGAATATCCAGGATAAACCCCCCTTGTAGGATGTCTAGACATTCCACTTATTGAATACATTCTATAGGGAGCAACAACACTGTATTATCAATTGTTAAGGGTAACCATACCCATTGATTTTCTACAAGGCAAACCCTAGCATCTGCCACTACCAACTCACATGTCCATGCAAGGTGACACCTCATGCTTACATACCCATTGATACCTCATCCTTGGACTTTGAACCATATTACAAATGTGTGATTACATACACATTTTAATGCCAACATTCCCTATTAATGACATAAAATATAGAAAGTATTTAAATCTTGTTGAGCTTCAATAATGGTAGATCTGGTGAGCTTCAATAATGGCAGATCAGGTGAGCTTCGACAATAGTAGATCTAGTGAGTTTCGGTAGTGATAAATCCGGTGAGCTTCAACAGTGGTAGATCTGGTGAGCTTCGATAATGAAATTATGTTTTTTAATCCTTGCATATCTTCATACAATGCTATAAACTACAAAGTTTCAAGACCGTAGCTCTGATATCAAATATCAAATTTGAGCATGACATTGATATGAAATGAAGAGAGCTAAACATAACAAGGAGCAACAAAATAAAGATGCAAACATAAAATAAGAGAATAACAAAGGAAAACATTTTCCCCTTGTTATTCTCTTGTTTTATGTTTGCATCTTTATTTTGTTGCTCCTTGTTATGTTTAGCTCTCTTTATTTCATGGACATACTCCAAGGGGAAGTTTTTTCCCTTGTTAATATTTTTATTTATGTTTACATCTTTATTTCGTTGCTCCTTGTTATGTTTAGCTTTATTCATTTCGTATCAATATCATGTTTAGATTTAACACAAGTTCTATCCTCTTGGTTATAGGATCTAAATATACATGGAAGGGTCATTTCTAACAATGGAGTAAACTTAAAGGATTTTCTTTGATTTGTGATAAATGGAAGTGTCTAGAAGTTGGGCTTATCAAAATTAATTTTGATGGTGCTTATAAAGAAAATATATAAAAAGTTGATAGAGGTTGTATTTTTTAAAATAATGAAGGTAAATTTCTCCTCTCTTACTCAGAATCATACAAAACCTCAAATAACAACTACACAGAGTCTAAGTAACTTCTTATAGGGATTAAAAAATGACATTAAAAAAAGATGGACATATATTTCAATTGAAGGTAATTCATATATGATTAGTAATCCAAAATGTATATGATGTTTGGGTTACAATTAATACTATTTTTATGTTCGTCAAGTATTGCTTGAGGTAAAGCTACAAGCTTACTACAGTGGTAAGGGCTTTGGCATCGCTTTGAGAGGTCCAAGGTTCAAACCCCACTTAGTATGAGGGGGACCAGGACCCCTCATAAATCCTATGTAAACTCATTGGAAAAAAGTATTTTTGAGGCAATATCTTGGAAATACTAGTATATCTATAGTGAAGGAAACTAGATAATATTTAATTTAGCCAATCATAGTATTGCTCTTCATTTTGGCATATATTCAAATTTTATAATGTAATTAACCAAGTGAGATTTAATCTCGTAATGCAAATAAGTTAAAGAGTTGATTGCAAAAACATAATAGTTTAAAGAATATGAAAAATATATTATTTTTTGCTTTTTTTACTAGATAACAAGGGGTTGTACTTGGGTCCCCCACCCTTGAAAAATCACAACTCTCTCCTTTAGAGCTTGAGAGTTTACAAATATATTCAATTCTCATCTCAATTGAGTTGCTATAGCTAGATACTTATATAATTTTTTTTTTGGTAATTTGTATTGTATTTACATTACGAGTTTTGAAAGGAACCCAAAACCTTATTACAGTAGAGGCCGGGTGGCCATACGCAGAACAAAAATTCTAAGGAGGTGTTGGGGACCTCAGAAACCCAGTTAAATGACCATAACAAAAATCCTCTTAGACCCAAAAGAAAAAAACAACAAAAATAGATATTAGAATGGGCAAGCCCCAACCAGACATATGCACTAGACCAAAAAACACCTGCTTCGGCTACAAACACCCCACTTGAATACAACTCGATAAAAAGAAACATGCTAACCTAGATAAACCAGAGAAAACTAGAGGTATCCTTGCGCACTCGAGGGCCCAGATGGAGGGTCCCATGCTAGTCAATTCTTGTTGTCATCCTTTTTCCTCGAAGTGGATCCTATGGCACTCTGAATGTAGCATGATAAAATCTTGGAAGCCTCCTCCAAAGACTTGATGGCTGCGTTTATGGTCGTGACCACAAGCTCCAATAACATTTGGGAGCAAGGGTCATCTCTATCGCTCCCAAAATAAAAAATGACATGAGTTGAGGAAGACGAGTGCTCCACCTTTGGCTTCTTGAGCCTAGTAGAGGACCTGGGCACCAGAGGAGTGTTCAAAGCAGTCATGCGCTTCCTTTGATCACTTCGCCTAGCACTTCTGAGGGGAGAGGGCTTTGAACGACCTCCAACTGAACCAACAATAGGGGAGTCATAAAAAATGTGGCCTCGACTAGGAGAAGGGGGGTTCATCGGGGGGATTGATAGATACGGGCTTAACATTATGGATAGGGGGTCGGGTGGCTAGGGTATGCTTGAAAATGATAGGCAGGAGGCCTTGGTGAAGAGGCTTGCCATTGGACTTCTGGAATTTCTCGAGGGTCAGAGAGAGGGAGTACAACAGATAGTCAGGGACACATACAACCTTGTCATCCCGAAGGTGATTGACAAAGGTGAGGTGGAAGCTCCTCAAGGGCTTCTCAGGGTCATCACAGGTTATGTACTGCATGATGGAGACAATCATGATGTTCTAGGGAGCCGGGAGGGACAAGCAATGGAGGGTAGATTTATCCCAACCTAGGCTCTTACCTTTGTCGAGGAATTGATCGGTTTCTTCCTCCTAGTTGTGCTTGTCTCGGTGGATGAAGCGACCTGTTAGCGAGAGACCAGAGATCTCTGCTAACATCTCAATAGTTACTTTGAAGTGAACACCCTGAATTGTAACCTCACCCTGGTTCCAAGAGGCGATGAAGTCTTTGGTGATCTGGTCCTCGACCCCTAAAAACTTTTGTAGGAAGGGGGTAAAACCTTTGGCATCCATGAAAATCTAGGGTGGTGGGGTTCAGGTTAAGCTGAGCTGGTTCAACATAAGCCATGCTATTAGCTCAGGGTTAGGGACTAAGGAAAATTTGGATAGGACAGACACAGAGGCCAGAGTTTAGTGAAACCAAACCAGGGTTGACAACAAAGGGGGTGCAAGCTAAAGGGGTAGAGCCTTCACAGATTAAAAAGGAATGGGGTGAGCAAAAAAGGCCGAAAATGATGAAATCAGGCTGAGAAAAAATGCATTGGAACGAGGCATAGGTTGGGGCTCGAGAGTGCTTGGGAAGGAATAAGACATCATCCCAATGCTTGAAAAGATCATCGCCAAAATGCCTGAGATTTGCATGATTGGGACATGAGCGAAAAGTCTGGGATGAAGCTGGAAAAACCACTGCTTGGAAGATCGAGGGGTGTTGGGAAGTACAATTCACAACTTGGAATGGCAAATAATGGCGGATATTATCGACATGATTAGCGGGATAAAGATAGATATGCCTTCCCAGAATTTTGTGTTTGACCACATAGCAAAAAGCAAGGAGATACCGGGCTTTGGTTACGTGGAGCAAGGTGACTTTGTTGGTGCGCATGCCACTGGCCTTGAGGTTGAGGCACCACAATAATTCGAACATGTGGTGAGGGATAGGAGCTTCCCACATCTTCCCACCTGTGAGCTCCAACCTAATAAAAGTGTAACTTTGCATTGTCCTGGTCCACTCGTGATAGTTACTCGCATTTAGGGATAAAAATTTGAGGACTCTAGCATTGGTAAGGAGAAGCCCTATGATGAGCCTAGCTTAAAACTTCCTTTCATTAGGACTTGCCTCTCTGACTATTAGGCTTTTCACGTATTGCAGCATTAATGACATCCTAGGGGAATTTATCTCTCCATACTTTGAAGCTATTGGAGGAAGCTGCCAAGTTGGCCATAAGATCAACAACGTGATTGGCTTCCCTGTAGTTGTGGTGGATGGTCGTCTACGACCGATTCTGAAGAATATTTCTAGATTCTTGGATGGTGTTGAAGACTTTCCAAGATGGAATCTTATCATTCATCATATAGTTGATTATATTCATAGAGTCACCCTCTATGATTGCTTCCCTGGGATCCTCCTTGAGCAGAACAAGCCCTCTCCACAGAGCCTTAGCTTCCACAAAGTTGTTGGTTTGAGGTCCAAGGTACTCAAAAAACACGAGGATCAGGTTACCTTTATGATCTCTAATGACCCCTCCTGCCCTAGCAGCGCTAGGGTTTCCTTTGGAAGCCCCATCAAAATTAAGCTTGATCCAGCCCTCCAGGGGGGCTTCCATTTGATATTAGCTCTGGGATTGGGCCTTGGTTGAACTCTGGGATCCTCCTCGGGGATGGAAAGAGATTTGAAGAGGGAGCATTCGAGGGTCAAGGTTGGGGCCAATGAGCAAGGGATAAGCCAAATATTTTTGGTGGCATAGGCAATAGATTTGGTAGCCACATATAGGGGATCCTTGGAGGAGGTGGAGAAGGCCCTGTTGTTGCACTCTAGCCAGATTTTCCAAATGAAGTGGTGGAGGTAGAAGGACCAAAGGGTGTGGAGCCTGGGATTGCTAAAGGGATTTGGCCACTAGGAGAAGAGGTCAATGATTGAATTGGGCCGAACCCACTAGATGTGGAAGGAATTGAGTAGGTGGCCAAGGATGATGGAGGAGAAGGCGTAGTTGATGAAGATGTGGTTTGAAGATTCCTAGTCAGAGAGGCACAGGTAGCAGTGGTTGGGGATCATGAATCCTCTTTTGGCCAAATTTTTGATAGTGAGGATCTTATTTTGGATAGCAATCCAAGAGAAGAAGCTTATTTTAGGTATGAGTTTCTTCTTCCAAACCAGGTTGAAGGGAATAGTTGGAGCCTAGGCATTCTCCTAGAGGATGTATGTTGACTTTATAGAGAAGGACCCTTCATCAGTTCCTCCCTAGATGGGTCTATCTTTAGCTTCTCCAGTGGGGATGGTGACTGTATTGAGAAGACTGAATAGGGCAGCAACTTGATTGGGAAAATTGGCAACGTCAATGGTTTTCCATCCAGGGTCTCCATTGTGGTTGTTGATGAAGTCAACCACCTTGCTCCCAAGGAGGGTATTAGTGGAAGGCTTGAGGACCGCCAAGGCTCTGTTTTCACTCAAAGGTTCATCTTGTAGCCACCTATCTTACCATAAGTCGATGTTGTTCCTATTGCCAAGAATCCATCTACTACCTTTTTGGATGAGGTTTCTAGTCTGAGTGATGGATTTCCAGAAAGCCGATCCATTTTGGGGCCCCTGATCATTCAAGAACTGATGGTTCTACATATACTTCTTCTTGACTATCTCGACCCATCCTACGCTATTGTTGGTGTAGATCTTCCACGTATGCTTGGCTAGGAGAGCAAGATTCATTTTGGTGACTTTCCTGAGCCCAATGCCCCCTTGGTTTCTGCTACAATAGACCAAATTCCAAGCCACCAGGGGAATCCTCTTCCTATCTTCGCTCCCAGACCAGAGGAATATTTTTTGGAGTTGCTCAATCTTTGAGCTCACTAAGGCTGGGACCCTAAAGACAGATAGGAAGTACACCGGGATGCTCTGGAGACAAGCCAAAGTAAGAGTAGCTTTGGTTGCCTGGGAGAGAAGGTGACCTTTCTAGGAGGCCAATTTTTTTTGAATTCTTTCAATGATGTTGTTCCACATTGACACCGTGGGGTTTCCTGAGAATAGGGGGAGCCCAAGGTAAGTGGTGGGGAGAGCCTTCGAGGAGCATCCAAGGATCCATGCTATTTTGATTTGTCGGATGAGGGGTGTGTTGATGAAGAAGATTTTGCTTTTGAGGAGGTTGATCTTCTATCCTACAACACTCTCATACAATTGAAGGATGTGTTTAATGGCCTTGGCTTGAGAAACTGAGGTGGAAGTGGATAGGATAGTATCATCAACAAACTGCTGGTGGGTAACAGGGTTAAGACCAGTGGTAGTTTTGATCCCAAAAATCAGACCTCTCCTACTAGCACTTGCAATGGATCTCCCTAATGCTTCAGCCAGGATGATGAATAGGATTGGGGAGAGGGGATATCCTTGCCATAGTCCTCTAGAGCTAGGGAAGAAACCAGCAGGGGACCCATTGACTAAGATAGAGAACCAAGGAGAGGAGATGCAACCTTTTATGAGGTCAACCCAAGTCGGGTGGAAGCCAAATTTGAGGAGGACATCAATAAGAAAGTCCTAGCTGACTCTATCAAAGGCCTTGTTCATGTCCAACTTCAGGAGGAAGGTTGGTTTCTTGGCCAGGGTGGTAGAGTGCAGGGCCTCATGAATGGTGATCACTCCATCTGTTATGGTCCTCCCTTTAACAGAGCTACCCTGGCAAGGATCAATGATACGGGGGAGGATCTCCTTAAGCCTATTGGCCAATGCTTTGGTTAGGATCTTGTAGAGAACATTGCAGAGGCTGATGGGATGAAAGTCAGACATAGCTTTGTAGGATGACACTTTGGGAACCAAGGCGATGAAGGTGGAATTGATCCCTCGGGGGATGGCCTTGGAGGATTGGAGGTCTCTAACTATTGCACAAACTTCAGGGCCAATCAGATCCCAGAATGCTTGGAAGAAGAGAGGAGAAAAGCCATCCAGTTTGGGAGCCTTGTCAGGTTGCATAGAGAACAATGCTCCTTTGATCTCTTCAGGGGTGAGAGGGCTAATGAGCATTGCGTTGGTGGACGAGGAAATGGAATGGGGGATATTTCCCAAGAGGGCTTCTTTGGCCCGAGGGGAAGCAGGAGAGGAGGTGCCCATAAGGGACTGGAAGAAATTAACAGATTCATTCCTAATTTCAGATATTTCCCTTGTGAGCCTTCCATCGTTGTAGGTGAGCTTTGATATTTTGTTTGAACTTCTATTTCTTAAGGTTGATGCATGGAAGAATTTGGTATTCGAGTCACCATCCTAGAGCCAAAGTGCCCTCGACTTCTATCTCCAGTATGTTTCTTCCTTGGCCAAGATGTTGTGAAACTTAGCTAGGAGCTTGCCCTCTTCGGCTCTGATGTTGTTGTCCTGGTTACCTACTTGGATTTGTTGCTCTATGATTTCTAGTTTCTCTTTGACTATCTGCTTGCTTTCAAAGATGTTTCCAAAGATTTCTCTATTCCAGGTTCTAATATTTTCTTTAATGAATCTAAGTTTTTGATAGATTTGGGTAGAGGGGGACCCTTTGAAGGACTGTTGCCACCACTAAGAGATTTGATTCTTGAAATCTAGGTGATGGAACCACATCACCTCAAAGTGAAAGGGGGTCTTAAAAGAAGGGGATTTGATGGCTTCAAGCAGAAAGGGGACTGTGGTCTGAGCCAATTTTAGGGAGGGATTTGAGGGTGGTGTTTCCAAAGACTAGGATAGCCTCTCTTGAGAGATATAACCTATCCAATTTGACTTGGATGAGACTATTTCCAACCCTTCTGTTACTCCAAGTGAAATTTACTCCTTTCAGTTGGACATCCATGAGTTCGTTGGCGTCTATGAACTCCCCAAACTCCTCCATGCTTTTGGTGAGTGAAATGTTGCCTCCTTTTTTATCAGAAGGGAAAAGAGGGCTATTGAAATCCCTCACGAGGATCCAGGGGATGGTATTGAAAGAGTTTCTCATTTGACTTATAGAGTTCCACAACAAGGCTCTTTCAAGGGGGTTATTAGGAGCATAGACATTGGTAAGGATCCAGGTGTTATTACTATTTTTGCAGTGAAAAAGTATGTTTATGATCCTGTTTGAGGAGGAAATCATTCTTCCTTCAACTCTAGTTAGATCCCACATGCACATTAGCCCTCCAGAAGTTCCTTGGGCAGGAGTGAAGACAAATTCACTTTTATTCCATATTGCTTTGGCAACTTTAGGGGAAGAGATCTCATCTACTTTTGTTTCTTGCATGATGAAAATTGTAGGGTTGTACTCCTTTCTTAGATTTGTAGCCAGATGTTGCTTGGGGGCTCCATTAAGGCCTCTCACATTCCAAGTGAGAATCTTCATTTAAAACTTTTTGATTTTTTGCCTCCCTTTGACTACTGTGGGGGAGGTTTGGGTCTTTTGGGTTCATCTTTGATCAGGTTCAGAGAGTCAGAAAGCAAGGTGGCTTGGAAGCCATTTGCTATATCCTCTTCAATATATTTTCTTATTTGCTCAACAATGGATGGTCTTCCTCTCTTTTTATCACTTCCATAGTCAATGAGGGATTTTTTGCTCCGAGTCTGCTTGGGACTAAAGTTCTCCGGGATGGACTAGGATGGGACAGGGCTTCCTTCTTCTTCATCTTTAGAATGGATGGATGCTGGTCCAAAATGTTCAAGAGGGGGGTGGGAGGGACCAGATTTTGATGGAGATTCAATGGATTCATTCTCGATCGAATCAGCTTGGGGAGGAGCAAACTAGGTTAGGGGTGGGGGATCAGCCGCTGGGAAGCCCATTTCACCCTCAAAGAAAATATGATTAGTTTCAAGCGAAATATATACCTGGTCTTGCTCTCAGGCTGAAGGAGAATCCATAATATTTTTCCCTTTGTCATCAGAGGAACCGTCCCTCCTTTGATAGTTTATGACCTGGTTTGCATGCGAAGATGAACTATTATTTTTGGGAAAAGTTTGGATATTCTTGAGATGAGGGTTCCTTGATGGTTGGGAAGGAAACCAAAGCTGGGATCTGGTAGGGGGAGGCCTTGATATGAACTTGTCGGAGTCCTCAGGTTCCTTTGAAGGTTTAGCCTTGAGAAGGGAGCATTGGTTCCTAAGGTGGCCTTGCATTTTACAATGGATGCAAAATGCTGGCTTGTTTTCATATTCTAGAGGTTGATGCCATCTGAAGGATCCCAAAATTAGGTTAACAAATGTGGGAAGCTCAGAATCGAGATTGGCGTTCACACAAATTCAAGCATGGACCATTCTTGAATGCACTTTGGTTGTAGAATCTATTACCACCAGGTCTCCAACGGTCTTGGCGATGGCTCCCAGGATGTCCTCGTGCCATAGGTGGAAAGGCAGATATGGGATGCGGATCCAAATGGGTGCGAAGTTGATGCTCTAGGTGTTGGGATTAAAATCCATAGCCCACATTCTGAGGAACAAGCTCCTTCTACCCAGGAACCATGGTCCCTCCATTAGGATTCGACTTGCATCATCATGGTTGCATAGCCTTATGGCAAAAAACCCTTTGGAAAGGGCTACAATCTCCATGCTTCCTAAGGTTTTCCATTTGGAGAAGGCCCAGTGCCTTATTGTCTCCATATCTGACCATCCCCCAATGAACTTACCGATTAGGGAGTATGATTCCATTGAAACATAGCTAGAAAAAACCTCCTCTAGGATAACGATATCCGCTCCGACAGGGGTTAGGTGGTTATCTGAGGTTTTTGGAATGTTTAGGCCATTGGAGATGACCTGAGCGTATGAAGGCCCACTAGGGATTCTCAAATTTGGGCTCTTATTGGGGATGGGACCCTCGATAGGCCTTTTTTTTGGAGGTTCCTTATCCCGAGGGCCCTCGGGGGATTCCCTGGAGAACCCACTCCACCAACAACTGCAACTTCCTTACCTGGTTTAGATCCTTCATTCGTCGCTCCAGAGGGTCGTTTCCTGCCATCTCCATCGCTGGTTCTCACCTCTACCATCCGATATCTCCCACCACCAATCCCTACATCATTTTCATAAAGGGTCTAAATTCTTGATTTTCATTTTTTGGATCTTCAACTTTTTGTGTGAATACAAATATTCCAAAAATTCAACACCCTTCTTCTTGACATTTTCCTTAAAAAACCTTCACCATACTAAAATTCCACCTCTATTGTCTAGGGATTACATCTTAGTAGAGTGTTTATTAGGTATATGAGACTCCCAATCAGTTGACAATAAAGAGTATCAGATACTTGTGGTGTTATATCATATTAGGATAGTTGTAAACCTTACTCTATTGTTGTTCCATGTGGTTTATAGTCTATCATCCAATATTTTTTAAGTAATGTATTTATTTACCAAAATTTTAAGCCAAGACAATAGTACAAAAGTCCCAAATCTACCATGTCAAATGTTAGAAACCTTCTAATTTAATAAGCACATTCACATAAATATTGCATTATAAGTAAAAATTCATGAAATAACAAAATATTGCAATACGAAATATAAATGCAAAAATATATTAATCTCACAAATCACAACATAGAATAGCATGCCTCTTCAATGGGGCAATCTCCTTCAATGCTTCCATTCAATATGTAAAAAAATACATTTGTTTACGAACCCTTGTATTTTAAAGATGCACTTCATGCAACTCTAACCTAATTCTCAATAGTTGGCTTACATGCAAAGTGCCACTCAAGATAGAATTTTCTATAAAACAAATAGTTACATTCTTGATAATGGTTACATGAAATGACCCCACTTGTCTAGGAACCTCCAAAACAACATACCATTACAAAATATCATTATAATGGGATCCCCATGTTGGAAAGTGGTCATTACATAATATGAGAATTACATAATAATGTTAGGATGGGGTCCTAACATGACCTTCCCCTTCAAAAATATTTGTCCTTAAAGTTGGATATGAGGAAACTATTGTTGTCGTTGTTGGAGAGACTCATAAGTGCCTTATTTAGGTTGTAATCCATGCCATTGAATAAGAACCTTAGTGATGACATAGTTTTGAGCAGTGCATGATCTTCAATCCAAAATTTATTCAGGCTTGAGCAAGATGAAATCCTCTTCATCTAGTTCTCATACAACATACTGAACCCGTACCTTATTACCCAAAACCTTCTTGAGAGAGGAGATATGAAAGACTAGATGGAATTTTGACATAACCAAAAGGGCCAATTTATAGGCCATTGTACCAATATGTTGTAATACCTGCTAGGGTCCGTAGTATTTGGTAGCTAGTTTTTGGCATCTACAATTATGGAGTGATGATTGTTTATAGGGTTGTAAGAAGATAAAAACCATATCTCCTACTTCAAATTTATGCTTAGAATGGTGTTGACCAACTTGTTTATGCATACAATTTTGGTCCAATTCTAGATTCATCTTCAGTTGGTAGAGGACTGTGGCATGCTGGCTAAGTGTAGTGTCAACAACATGAACCTTGGAGCTTCCTGGAATGTAGGAGGAGGGTGTTGATGGAGGATGACCGTATAATGATTCAAAAAGGGTAACCTTGGTCATGATGTGATATGAAGTATTATACCACCATTCAGCCAAGGGAAGACACTTTACCCATTGTGCAAGATGTTTAGATATAAATAAACGAAGGTAGGTCTCCAAGAATTTGTTAACAATTTATGTTTGGCCATCCATATACAGATGATAGGATGAACTTATTTTGAGCTAAGTTCCCTATAACTTAAATAGTTCCTACCAAAAATGACTTGTAAAGCTAGGGTCTCTATTGGACACAATAGATGTGGACATGCCATGAAGGTGAAAGATAAAGTCTAGAAAGAACAAGGAGGATTCCTTAAATACACTTGAGCACACTACTTGCCTCTGATAGCATAGGAGGGTAATCTTATTGGATGTTATTTCTGATGCACTATAGAGAATACACAGTCAAAAATTGTCCTAGGTCTAAAGGTTTCTCCTAATCCTAGGGGGTCTCTCAATATACCCAAAGATAAATGGGAGCTCAATTTTGTATGTGGGTGTTTTTTGAGGCTTAGGTATTGGATCCTGATCACCCCTCACTTCACTAGATGCTTTATGGAAAATCTAGCTTAGCCAATAATGACAACTCCTACGTAATATTTAAAAACCCCTGGCATAGGGTTTTTAACCTAATAAACTAATGTAAAAAAAATGATTATTTTTTTAATAAGAAAATAAGTGAATTAATGAAAACATAAAAAATTTATACCTAACAATCAAAATTATAGGGCAAGAACTATCATAGTCGCAGTGGAACATGGTCCTAAAAAGTGCTCTGATACCACTTGTTAGGAACCTTCTAATTAAAATAAGCACATTCACATAAATATTACGATAAAAGTAAAACTTTAAAAAGAATTAAATATTACAATATGAAATGTAAATCTAAAAAATCACAACACATAATCATAGGCCTCTTCGAGGGGGAAACCTCCTTCAATACTTTCATTCAATATGCAAAAAAAAATGCAATACTTTCATTCAATACTTTTAATTTTAAATATGTTCCTGTCAGATCTCCCATGTTGGATGGGTTTATCCTTTTGAGGCTTGTCCTGGGCTACCACAAGCCAAGGTTTTTTTATTTATGTTGTTAATTTTTTTTTGTCTTGGGCTCCCATAATTCAAGTTTTTTAAGTTATTATCTTTTCATTTGTCTTGAGCTCCCATAAGTTGGATGTCCTAGTTTGTGTTGTGCATGTTGGTCTTGCTTTTCATTGTTGTGAGATTGTCCCATTGGGATCATCTCCTATTTTACTTTTTGGATGCCCTCTCCCTGACCCTTATGTAAAAGGTTTTGGGACCCTTTCAAAACCCTATTATCAAAGAAAAATATGCAAAAAAAAGATATCCATTTATGGACCTTTATCTTTTAAAGATACACTTCATGCAACTCTAACCTAATTCTTAGTAGTTGGCTTAAATCCAAAGTGCTACTCGAGCTAGAATCTTCTATAAAACAAGCAATTACATTATTTATAACTGTTACATTAAATGGCCCCACTTGTCTAGGCTCCTCAATTACCACATACCATTACAAAATATTACAAATTATCATTATAATGGGGTCCCCATGTTGGAAAGGGGTCATTACATAATAATATGAGAATTACATAATAATGTTAGGATGGGTTCTTAACATCAAATGATTTTTTTCAAGTAATTCTTCACATCATTTACCATATCATTTGCATTATTAGTAATGGCCAGGTCATCAACATACAACAAAAGTATCACTTCAACTTTATTAAGATAAAGATTTTCATTAGAGTAACTTTTGGTGAAACAATGCAACAATAGATGATAATGAATTTTGATGTACTAGGCTTAGGAGCTTGTTTCAACCCATATAGTGACTTGATTAGTCTGCAAAAATTTTGATGGTTCCCATTGAAAAAAAAGCCTTAATGTTGTGTCATATATACCTCTTCTTAGAGATCACCATTAAGGAAGCTACTCTTGACATCCATTTGCTAAAGTTTCCAACCAAAATATGCTACCATTGCACACAATACATGAATATTTTTAATCTTTGTTATGGGGGTGAATGTCTCTTCACAATCAATTCATTCCTTCTATGCATAGCCCTTTATAATGATTCATGTATTGTATTTTTCAATGGATCTATTTTCCTTGTATTTGGTTTTGAAAACCCACTTGTAGCCTATGGGTTCTTTCATTTTGGAAAATCAACAAGATCTCGTATTTTATTCTTCATTAGAGATTCACTCTCTACATCCATAGTTGTCTTCCACTATAGAAAAAAAAGTGTATCCTTCACTGATGTTGGTTATAAAGCATCCATTATTGAATTCATAAAGCCTATATTTACTTCCTGATATGTACTACTATGAGTACATGGTTGTGTGGAAGTGATGTTAGGAGGTACATCATGTTTAGCATCTCTAATGGTATTAGTGATCCATTTTGGAGTATTTTTTATTGTGATGGAGCAACTGCTATAGGTTCATCAACAAATTGTAGAACTTCTTCATGATCTTCATCATCTAACTCCATATAATCATTTAAGCTCAAAATTGGAGGTGTGACATCTTTAGACTCATTAGAATCCTCAAAAAATTTCAAATTCTTCATCAAATACCACATCTCTACTTATATGCAATTTCTTGGTGACTAGACCTATCATTAAATAAGCTTTTTACTCATCATTATACCCAAGAAATATGCATAGCAAGGTATTTACATCCAACTTCGTTTTTTGTCACTTTAGCACTTGCATGTTTGCATTCGAAAGACTTTGATATGTGCAATTGAAGGGTCCCTTCCAAACCAAGTTTCTTAATGTGTAAATCCTTGTAGTGTCTTTGTGGGTGCTCTATTTAGAATACACATGGTAGTGGAAAGACTTCAACCCAATAATGATGCTCCAAATTGGCTCCTTTGAGCATGTAGAAAATCATTTTCAAGATGGAATAGTTCCTTCATTTGAAAACCCCATTCTATTATGGAGTGTATGCTACACAGAGCTATCACTTTATCCCATTCTATATGAGAAATCTTGAAAACACTTTTGATGTATATTACCACCTCAATGTTAGTGGAGAACTTGAATAGAATACCCAGTTTTTGTTTACATGTTTCTCAAAATGCTAGAGATACTTGAGTGCATCTGACTTTAGTTGCAAGAAATACACCCACATATTATGTAAGTAGTCACCCACAAAAAAACTAAAAGTACTTATTTTTATCAAAATTGGTTGGCATAGATCTGCACACATCAATGTATATCACATCCATTTCTCATTTTTCTTTGTGTGCTCAACTCAAAAGGTAAGTGTTGCTTCCTTGCTAAAAAACCCAAGCATATTGGTAATTTTGGTGAAAATCTAGACAAACATAACATTATTTGATGTTTACTCAACTAGAGTAAGTATCCTGAACTTAGATGACCATATCTCCAATGTCAAAGGGAGGAAGCATCTTTCATTATTATTGATAATGTGACATTAGGAGAGGTTATCATATTGAGTGCAAAAAAGCCATTCTTGTAGGAACCTATTGCTACAATATTGCCATGTTTCATAATAAAATATTTCTTGTTACCATAAACAACTTGGAATTATACCACCATGTTTCGATTGAAAACTTGTACAAATGGCAAATTATTTACCAATAAAGGTACATATAATACCTTTTCAATTATGCATTTGCCTCTAGGAAGATTGAGAGGAACAAA
This sequence comes from Wollemia nobilis, assembly GCA_028583015.1. Classification (NCBI taxonomy): domain Eukaryota; kingdom Viridiplantae; phylum Streptophyta; class Pinopsida; order Araucariales; family Araucariaceae; genus Wollemia; species Wollemia nobilis. Next base: position 285,090 of record JAQPPZ010000499.1, read on the forward strand.
TTCAAATGTTTTAGCATGATAGGTTTTATTTAGAATGGCTATTGATGTTCCATATTTGTCTTGTAATGAGCCAAACCATGCTTTATCACCAAACATGAGCTTATTAAAACCTAAATTAATATACCAAACTTTATTTTTGGTCTTTTCATAACCTTGGACATTAGCAACTTATGTGTATGTTCAAATTTTGAATTTGATTCTTCATATACAACATGCCCTCGTTGTTGCTTATACTTAGTACATGGTTTGTACTATGTCTTCTTATGATGAGGTTTGTGGACTTAATCTCCTTGAGTCATAGGGTCATACCAACAACTCTTTGTATCATACCCATATTTATCATAGATATGAAAATACCTATTATATTTTTGAGGTTGTTTATGTGATGATGATAAAGGGGAAGGACCCTTATGTGGCTTTTGTCTCTCAATTTTTTTAAAAATGAGTGTATTTTTTGTCAATAGATCCCTAAAATTGGTGGTTTCTTCTTCCTGTTGAAGTATATTTATCAACTCATCAAAGGATATCTTCCTATTTGAAACTTGAAAGGAAGTTATTAACACTCGAAATGAATCTAGTAGAGCTCTAAGTATGATGGATACCAAGAGCTTATTATCCACAATTTGTCCTGTGGCATTTAATATGGATTTCAATTCTACAACTCTATGAAGAAAATTCTTAATGCATTCTCCAGATTGGACTCTTAAGATGTGAAATTGAGACTGAAGGTGAAATATTATGGATTCATTCTCCCCTTTATAGATGGTATAAAGTGTGTCTCATGCCTCCTTGGATGCTTGTGCCACATAAATGTATGGTTTAATAACTTTTGTGTAGCAAGGTGATCATCATCAATGCTTTGGCATTCTGCATCATTAAATTTTTATTGTGCATCTTCATTGTCTATAGGTTTTGTGACTTTATCAATGACTATGTCCTAAAGTTTATCAACTACCAAGATGCTTCTCATATTAAATTTCCAAGGTCTAAAATTTGAATGTTTGAGTAGTTTTGAATCTATAAGAAGCATTTTTGGTAGGGCCATGGTGAGAGTTGCTTATAACTCCCAAATGGTTTCCTTTTCAATATACCTCCAGTCTAATATACTAAACCTTTCTATACACCTAATCTTGATATATACCAATTGGTATGTGGAAGAAGTTAGTCCTCTCGATATATGTGGTCATACATGAGAGAGACTTTAAGATCCTAGAAAGACAAGGCACCAATATATTATGAAAAGGAATTTGCTCTATCAATAAAACCTACTTAAACAAAAATCTTTGTATGTGGACGTAACTTCCCTATATACTTGGGATTTATCAATTTTAGGGTTTATCTCTAGTGACAGTCATCAATAGGATATGATTATGGAGGGCAAGTACAAAAAAATATGACCTTATATCTACCTGATGATTTAAAGGGTTGATGCTTAGACATCATTATGGCAGCTTTGCTAGGCTATAGACATAATATCTCAATGTGACGACTTTAACTGTAAACACAAGGTAGAGATGAAATTGATAATGAATGTTGCTAGCGTGCCTAAGCATTGGTTTAAAGGTATTCAATACATGAATTTTAAATTAAAATTTTCAAAATTTGAAGGTCTCAATCACAGCCAAAAAAATACCTTTACAAAAGAATTTACATTATTTCTAATTTTTCAATTCTTCTACTACATGTCTTATCGAATCACTCCTAATACATAGGAAAGTCAATTCAAAACAAAGAGTAAAATAATACGGTAACTAGGGATTTCATAACTAATCTTGCAGGCTTATAATACATGAAATATGATAAGGTATATACACTATAAAATAAAATCCTATTATATAGGGCCTTTGCACATATTTTTTTTTATGGGACCTATTGCACAAACAAACTTATACTTTTTGGCATTGATGGTGTTCTAGTGGAGGTCCTATATGTGTTAGCAATAGAGTGGATGAGCTCTATGATCAATTCTATTTTATCCTAGATTCTTACCCAAATCCTGAAACCCTAATCTCCCAAAGCCATAGTCATAATTGCATAAAATTTTAGCTAGGAGCATTGATTGTCTAGTGATCATGTAAGAGATCATAGCCAATGAGGTGTGCAACTATCTATTTGAATTTTAACAGATTAATTTCATTCAATTTCTCAATCCATCTAATTTCCTATCCTTTAATGTTTGGATTCATTGCTTGATATGCATGCCCTTAGAAATGGAGAAGGACCTAAGAAATGCATAGTGAGGAACCCATCCTAAGCAATAGGTATAGCTTCTCCTATGTTAGGATATTACAACAAACTACCAGTTTCAATCCCTACAAACACAAGGTCATAGCCTGTTGTAAGCACTACACATAGAATAGGGTCCAACATTACACATTTGACAAGGTTACACAAAAATACATGGAGGACACATTCAATCCTCTCTTTAAAATTTGCATAGTATATTCAATCAAGGTACATTGTTTTGGATTATGGAGTCTTCCTTGGATAACATACGAAAGCTGCTATAAAAGTAGACAAAGTGAATGAGTCTTAGATTGATCTTGCTCTAATACCAATGTTGGGTATTAACCATTATTTTATTTATCTGGTAGGCATATTTATATATTTTCATGGAGGCTATAGCCATTTAATAACCATAATATATATTTCTAAGTAGTTACAACCATCATCTAAAATAGCCTAGTAAGTTATAACTAGATCTAGTGGTTATAATAAATATTACACCTTGCTAATAATATAATATCTACCTAACAATTTGGAATTTGGATCTATTACTTGCTATAGTTGATAAACTACTACAAAAGTTCCAATGAATGTTTTTGTTTTGCTTTTTTTTGTTTTCATACTACTAGTACTATTTTTGGAAGCTATTTAATTATAGTGTATAGGATGAAAAATATTTATTTTATAAAACTATATATATAGGCCCCTCACTGTGGACATTGGAGATATATTAATGCATTTTTCCTATTAGAATTAGCATAGGATGGAAATCGGTTGTTTAGGTGAAAAGGAGGTTTTTGGACCAAAAGGCTCACCCATGGCATATAAAAGCCTTAATTATTGGAGATACCTCATTTTTTCTAGATTGGCATTAGGATAAGAGAACTATAATGGAGGCACTTTTGAATGTTTTTTGTTGAGTAGTGGTAATGTGCAATAGCACCAATTTCTAAACCTTGTCTTTGGTTTCCTTGTCTTGCTAAAACATTTTCAAGCTTAAAACCTTTGAGGAAAAAGAATGGGGAAACACTTGGTCTAGTTTGAAGGGGTTTAAGATGGGTTTTTTAAATCCATAGGAAAAAATGTAGGCAATAGGAGTTAATACCAAAGGAGAAAATATTAGTAGAGATTTTTTAAGCATAGGGTTCTAGAATAGACAACCTAGGGAATGCTCTAAGTATTCCTTGTATTTTTAGAAAAGAAAATAGAATTTTTTTTTTGAAGAGGTTGAAAAGTAAAGCAGGGAGCATATCAGAGGCCACCCTTCCCATGAATTGAACTTGGGTCTCTGTTAATAAAACCCAATGAATTTTGCCATTGTAGTGTCCTTGTTGGGATAAAACAATAATGTTTATATTATTTGCATTTTAGAGATTATTTTGTGGGTTTTATTTTTAATCTTGGATACATATGAAATTTATGAAAATAAAGAAAACCCATGATAAAAAAATTGTTTGCACCTGATTTGAGAAGGCATATTATTTTATAACAACTATAAGATTACATTTTTGCACTATGGGTGCATTTTAAATAAAAGAATATGTAAATGGTCAAATGGTTGTTGATGTATAAGAACCAATTTCTATTATCGGAACATAAATGCATCTTTGATAATCAAAAAGAAAAAAAATGGTTGTATGGCCTCTGTTACATTAAATCCCTCTTTTACATGTTTGGAAAACTTGAATGCATTTCTACATTGAAGGGTATTTTGGTCTCCATATGTAATTATTATGATAAGTTTCATAGTGGAGGCCATGGAATATTATTTTCTCATACCATTCATATTAAGTATATGCTATTTAGGGCTAAAAACCCTTTGTTATTATAAATATTTTATATGCACTTTTAGAAGGGTTGTAGGGCCACTAATGGTTAAAACCCATTGTATTTTTGTAAAGACCATAAAATGTATGAGCAAACCCTTGCATTCTAATATTACCTTATGAAATAGGCTTAAACCCTAACTATATTAGGTTACCTAGGCTACCATAGAATAATAATATGCACTATAGCTTATGATTGAAGGACTTTATTATGATCTATAATAGGGGTTTGCATTGCATCAAATATTATATATCATATTATGAGTAAATCAAGTTAAATTTTGATGATTTTTCGAAACATGTTGGTTGAAGTGTAGTTATTTGGTCTTCTTTTGACTTAATTGGCCATATTAATTTTTTTTAGCTTAAGTAAAGAATCAAACCCTATTTGAATGCATGAACAAATATTTTTGATCTTATAATTTCTTGTATAATTGATTTGGTAAGATCTAACTATTTGAGTCCTTGACTATAGATTACTTCATGTGTAATTAATAGACTACTAATGCATTGCTCATTCATTTGTAAATAATTTTAAATTATGTGCAATATAGAACAAAATGATTTTTGACCGTACCCTTTTAAGGTTCAATGTTGGACATCTATTGCCCTATAGTCAATAAGATCCTTCATAATGTATAGGTATTGTTTGATTTAAGCATGCAATGTGATTTTTAGCTATTATACTTGATTAATATGAATGTATACATTCCTATATTTGGATATAAAGGTTAGTTGTTTCTATTTATTGCAATATATTTATGCATTTCTAGTTTTAGATAAAAAGGCTAGTTGTTGTAGTTGTTTATAATAATTGAATGCATTTCCAATTTTGGATAAAAAAGGTAGTTGTTGTAAATGCATTACTTTAGCAAGGATTAATTCTATGTGCCAAATCTCAACCACATGAAACAAGAAAAAATATGAAGATTTTCGACAATGGATAGAATGAACAATCACATCTCTCCCTTTATGTTATGGAATTATATATTGAGAAAAATGAGATTAGGATTAAGGTTTCCAAATCCATATTACAAGAAAATCAAATGAACATGAAATAATATTACACATTAAAATAACCTATTCTAATGAGGTCTTATTAAAGCTTCATAACAATTAATTTGGAACCTAACTAATAAACATGACCTTGTAGCATTAACATGTCTTCAATCTCCCCCTTAATGGTAGAAGATCATTTTATTTCAGTAGATGAGTGGATTGGGTGGCTCTTTGTGTAACCAATTATCCAATTGTCCATAAAATGTGGCTCCAATCCTCTAGGTCTCCATATATCATTTGATCATCCCCCATGCCCTTTCAGGTTTTCATAGGTTTTGATTTTTTAAAACTAGTACAACCCTTATTCTTTCACACCCACAAGAGGTTTTCATGAATGGGATAGAGCAAAGACCAACCAATACTTTCTACCCACATGAAGGTGGTTATATGAATAAGTATTATCATTGTTGGTCCTATTGCAACTCCATTGTTAGGGGGAGATGGAGGCTCTCAAGCCTATCTGTTGTTTGAACTATTCAAACTTCACTCTCTAGAGTGGCTTGGTGAAGATGTTGGTAATTTGATCTATTGTTGGGAAGTAGTGCATTTGTATTTTTACATCTTGAACAAGTTCTCGGATCCTATGGACTTTTGTATTGATGTGTTTGGTTCTATCATGAAACACATGATTCTTTGCCATGTGGATTGTTGATTGATTGTCTACATGCAGTCTTGTAGGACCTTTTTGAGTGATATTGAGAGTGTGTAACAAATTTATCAACCACACCACTTCTTTTCTTGTCTCAACTATAGAAATATATTCAACTTTTGATAAAGAATATACTATAGTCTTTTGTTGCTTTGATCTCCATGAAATTGGTGCTGATCCAAGAAATGTCAAGTACCCAGGTATAGATATCCTAGTGTCTTTATCTCCTACAAAGTATGAGTTTGTGTATACGATGAGTTTGAAATCTACATTATTTTCATACAATAGGCCATAATGATGGGTTATCTTTAGGTACCTTAACACTCTTGTTACCGCTTGCCAATGACTCTCCTTTGTCTTGGTCATGTACCTTGCTAGAATCCCCACTACATAAGCAATGTTAGGTCTTGTGTTAGTAACATAGATGAGACTACCAACCAACCTTTTATAGAGTGTTGCATCTACCTCTAGTGTGTCATCATTCGTGATGAGTTTCAAATTTGATTCCATTGGTGTTATCACAGGGTATTCATCTTTGAGTTGAACCTTCTCCAGAAGATTGTTGATGTATTTCTCTTGGATCAAGAATATTTTACCATTTTCTTGAGTTACTTCTATGCCCAAATAGAATTTCATCAATCCCAGATCAAATATATCAAAAGATATTGCAAGGTCCTTTTTCACTGTGTTGATGATGTGTTCATTGTTACCTGTTAGAAGCATGTCATCTATAAGACTATGAGGTATGTGACTTTGTATTTGTTGTGCCTGATGAACAATGTTGCATCAATGTCCTGGTAATCACACACTTCAAATTCAAATTACTTCATCTGATCTAACAACTTATTGAACCAATCATAAGGGGCTTGCTTCAATCCATATAAAGACTTTATGAGTCTGCATACCTTGTGCTCCTATCCTACAATCTCAAAATATTTTGGCTATACCATTATATTTCTTCTTCCAATCTATCATTCAAGAAAGTAGTCTTTACATATAATTGATGAATCTTCTAACCTTGTTGTGTAGCTAAGGCTATAGGAGTCCTGATTGTGGGCCATTTTGTGGTAGGTGCAAATACCTCAGTGTAATCAATGCCTTGATTTTGTGTGAAGCCTTTAGCCACTAATCTCACCTTATGTTTATCAAGGGTGCCATTTGATTTATACTTGTTCTTGTACACCCATTTGTTTTGAACTACCTTTCTTTGATCAAATATTCATACTCCTAGTTCATTGCATGTCTCCAAGATACGTGTTTGATAGCTTCTTGGTACATGAGATATTTAATATTTAGAATAAGGTGTAGTTCTATAGGTTCCAGTTCAACAAGTAATGATTCATGTAGTCTTGCTCTAAGGGCACCTCTTGTACCCTTATTTCCCACTTCATCTAGTTTTATGTCCTTTAAGAGCTGGCAAGCTGCACAAATTCCTTAAGTGGGGAGCAGTGTGGATGTCTCACCTACCTCAAAGTTTTCATCATGATCTTGGAATGGATCATTAGGTATAGAGGATGCTGACAAAGATGGATGTGAAACAATAATTTTACCATGATCAACATTACTATGTGAAGGGGCATAAGGTGCACATGATATAAATATCTACTCAGTATCACAATTGGACTTGTGGGTTGATTTGCAAATTCTAGAGTTTTGAGTAACTTTTCAACGTCTCCTCCTAAAGGCTAGAATCTAAACATCATATATGTTAGCATCTTTTTATCTAGGTTGAGATTTTGTTCCCTGGGATCCAATGTAACCAGTTGTTCTTTAGTTTCTGCAAATACATCACATGTCACAATCGCTTTTCGGTGTGAAGGAATGAAAACCTTGTATCCCTTCTGATCCATAAGGTATCCAACAAAGATGCCTTTAATAGCTTGAGCTCTAAGTTTGTTTTTGTGCTTTGGAAGAATATGAGCATAACAAATGGAACCAAATATTCTAAAGTGGTTGATGGTGAGGGGATGTCTAGTCCATTTTTCATGAGGTGATAGGCCAGGTTTTGAGGGACTCATTGTGTTGAGTACATGCATAACAGTCTAGGTGAATTCAACCCAATGGAGGTATATTTTTGTAGATAAGAAGGGCATAAGCCATGTTCATAATTATCCTATTCATGCACTCAGTAACATTATTTTTTAAAGGTGTGTTTGGTATTGTCAATTGATATTTTATCCTATGTGAGGACAAGTAATGTGTGAATTCATTTGAGGTGTACTCATCACCATTGTCACTCCTGAAGGTCTTGATTTTACAACCTGATTCTTGTTCTGCATGAGGTGTGAATGCTTTGAAGAATTCAAAAGCTTCAAAATTATCCAAAATTTTGATTTATAGCTTCTTTGAGAAGTCATCGATGAAGGTGATGTAATACCTTTTGCCTTTTAATGAGGGAATAGGCATTGGCCCACAAATTTTTGAGTGAACTAGCTCCAGTTTTTGTGTAGACTTCCACTAACTCTTTAGAAAATATTGTCAAGAGAATTTGGCAATGTGGCATGCTTCACATTTAATGGGTTTGGAAGAGAAGTGTGGTAGTCTCCTGATGGTGGACTTCATTTATCTCCATCGATCAAGTTTGACATGACCCATGTGAGCATGCCATAATGCATCAACAAAAATTTTCTTAGGATTCAAGGTGGCATTAAGTGCCATGTCAACTTTGGTAATGTGAACTTAAGAAGTAGGATGTCCAATAATTTTGATAAGTTTTCCATATAAGAAACCGGTCATGACCACTATTTTGGAGGGTGGATGAATGACTCGAAGAGTTTTATCTTTGGAAGTGATACTCAAATCAAATCCATGATAGATGAGTGTGGATAATGACAATAGATTTTGCTTTAGATTAGGGATGTAGAGAACATCAAATAGCCAAAAAATTGATAATCTGAGAAGTTTCAATTGAATAGTTCTAGCTCCTTCATTTGGTTGAGAGGGTTTGTTAGCCATGTGAACTACACCAAGTACTTGTTAAATTTTTCAAAGAAGTCTATGTTGTAAGTCATGTGTTAGGTGGCTCTAGTATCTATGATCCATAAACTACTGGTGGAGGCTATGTTGTGGGCAATTCCAATGGGTTGTGATGTGGGATGAGAAATATCATAGCTAGCATATCTTGAATGTGCCTCAAAAAATATTTTGGGATGGTCAATAGATGGTGATATAGATGCATGTGTGCTGATGATCTAGGCATATACAAATTGAGCACTGTGGAGGATGTCAGGATCAGAGTCATATTCATTTACATTATATGTATTATACTTTTAAAATTGCTTGATATTGTATGTGGTAGCTCGGTAATTAGTGGCAAAGTACCTTTTTCTATTACAATGTTTGCACACAATATTTGATTTACCAATTTCTTGAGAGGTACTAGGTTGTTTTATTTATCCTTGACTAGTTTGATGTCATGAGTATTCATGTTGACATTTTTAGGACCTTGTCCTTGTCCTTGTCCTTTACCTTTGCCTCAACCATGACCTCAACCATGGATTTTGTTACCTCAACTATTTGAAAATTTTGCATCTTCATCCACCTAAAAGGCTGAGTCACCAGGGTCAAAACTAGTGAAGTTTTTGTCAAAGGTTTTATCAAGTTCAATAAAATTTTCTACTAAGGCTTCAAAGTTGAGATTTTTTAAGCTTCCCCTAGCTAATAAACTGGTAAGGAAATTCTTGTAGTCTAAATGTGAAGACATGATTGAATGAGGAAAGCCCATTTGATACATTGATTTTTGAAGTCTTTATCAATGAATTGTTTAATAGGCTGAAGGAGGTTGATGGTGGAACTGGAGTATCCTTTTTGTATCTTTATTTGATTCATATTAAGGATAAGATGAACAATTCTAGGTTAGATTTTGTGTCAAAATTTTTCTTGAAGACTTCGAGAACTGACCATTTTGTGTCATGCTTGGCTTCATCAATCAAATTATGAAGGTGATATTCTATGACAAGTAGGATGTCGGTATGAATTTGATCATCATCTATATACCTTTTTCCCAAGGTAGGAGTACCTATGGGTGGTGTGGGATTTGCATCAAAATAGTTGTACCATAGGTTCTCAAATTTTATAGTTGTACTAAGGCTTTTGAACCATTGATCCCAATTATCCTTGTCTTTGAGGGTACATCCAACATTTTGTTTGAAGTTGGAATTCATTATGACATGTGATACTACAAAGACCTAAAAGAGGTGTGTCAAGGTGTGAAAAAGGAACAAATAACTAAGTAATAAAATGTGCCAATAAATAATGATCCAAGTGATGAGAATGAATGAAAATGATCCACTAGATCTTGGTCACCATCCAAGTGGAATCTATTTTACAAATGATGAATTATACAGGTAAGTGGCTATGAGTCTTGATGCAAGACGATGATGATGTGGATAAATCTAAAGTTAAAAAAAAAGGTGTATAGCTCAAACTAAAATACTACAAATGAATGTAAAAACTAATATCTCTAATATATGAATGTGCAAGCCAATAGCTCCAATACTAAATTACACAACTAAATACCAAAGTGTGGGATGTGCAAAACTAGTAACCTCAATCTTATAATTGCAATTAGATGAGGTATTGAAAGTTGGAGAGGTATAATGAGCTTGTCTCAAATTAAGGCCTTCACCTGGATTCCCACATACAGATGCTCAATGATGAAATCCAAGTCATGATGGAGCCCAAGTCCTACCAGTTCTCATCCAGTTTACTATGGTAAAAAATATACTCTCCAAAGAGAAGTATGTGCTATATTCCACAACTATGATAGCTATTAGACCAGCTTAATTTTAATCTTGATTAAGAGTTTTCAATTTTATAAGAACAAGAAAAAGGATGATCCCTTTCCAAAGGTTTATGGGTATGGCTAACCTCTTTCACTATGTATTCTCATTAATTCTAGTCTAGCTTTGATTCATAGGGCCTTTAATATGGATTTACCACCACCAAGGAAGTGATGCCCTGTCACGAGGCTAGGCTACAAAATGAGTCATCAAATGCATTCCTTTTAGGGATGATGCAAAGATGTGAATCGATTTGCAATGAAAGAAAGAAAATGAAAACTAAAAATAGACTTAGAGTGCATATGGAGTGCTACTACAGTGCTAATATGGTAGTATATATGTTAGGTGTGATCCACTAGACCATTCTCACTGTCCAAGTGGAATCACTTTTACAAATGAGGGCTATAAGTTAGCTAAAAGCAATGTGGAAAAATTTGTAATCCACTTATACAAGTATAATGGAGAGGCTAGAAGCCTATTGTTTGTCAAAAAACATGGTTAGTTTACACATAGGCCAATTTGACTGTATGGTTGTGTAAAAACAAACACGATCAGTTTACACAAAGGTCATCAAACTTTTTCAGATCCAGATTTTGAATACTATATGGTTGTGTAAAAATAAACATGATTAGTTTACATAGAGACCACCAAACTCGATCAAATCTAGATTTTGGATATTGTATGGCTATGTAAAAATGAACACGGTCAATTTACATAGAGGCTGTCAAACTCAATTACATCCAAATTTTGGATACCTATAAACAAAGATACAAGCTAATATCTGCAATAAAAAGAAAATCTATGGAGGTATTATGAAATATCATGCAACACCCTCATGCTCTCCTTAAAATAAACACATAAATTTGTGGAGGAGGAGAGGAGGGGAATGCAATGCTTCTCCAAGTTTGGTTATGGGAGGGGCAAGTATCCAAGTTCTGATACCACTTGTAGCAAGGATCAATGCTATGTGCCTAAGCTCAACCACACAAAACAAGAAAAAATGAGGAGAAGATTTTTGACAATGGAGAGAATGAAAAATCACATCTCCCTTGGTGTTATGGAACTCTATATTGAGAAAAAAGAGATTAGGGTTAGGGTTCCCAAATCCATATTACATAAAATTCAAATGAACGTGAAATTTAAATAAATATGAAATGACGTTACACATTAAAATAACCTATTCTAATGAGGTCTTATTAAAGCTTCATAACAATTAATTAGGAACCTAACTAATAAACATGACCTTGTAGCATTAACATGTCTTCAATTACTTGAATGTATTTCTAATTTTAGATGAAAAATCTTGTTGTTGTTGTTTACTACAATACTTGAAGGTATTTCTAGTTTTAGATAAGAAGGCTCATTGTTGTTATTCATTGATTTACTTGAATGCATTTCTAGTTTTGGAAAAAATTGTAGTTTTTGTTGTTTTCAATATATGAATGCATTCACAGTTTGGATAAAAAGATGAGTTGTTGTTGTTAATTGACTTCATGTAGATTGTATTGAGTTGTATCTCTCTCTCTTCCTTCCTCCATAGGAGGGTTAAAATTTTGCAAAGGAAATTGATATAAGAAACTATATAATTATTTTTATATGGGAAATAATATCTTTGATAATACTCTCACTCACTATTCAGTGATAGGAGTAAATTTGGTACACCATTCTAGAATAAATGAAATTTAATTTAGTAGACTAACACAAGAGGAAAATGTGTTGAAACCAAGATTCATTATGAACTAACATAATTATGAGTTTTAATAAAAGAAGTATATGTCTAGTTAAATGACACTTATATTTAGGTCTGAGGTGTAGACCAATTGATTCGATGAAATCCCATAAGGGGGATGGACATCCAAGGTTAAAATCTTAGGCCTCACCAGATTGAATGCTTGTCTTTATTCTTGGTGCTTTTAGTGGTGTAAAAAATTTACAATGATGCGAAATTGTGGTTATAGGGATGAACAACATGGATAACTGTGGTGGCTTTCGATTCCACCATGAAAAAAAGACACATATTTTATTTTCTATTCTAATGGAATGAATATATATATTATTTTAAATGATGAAGTATATTAAAACTTGTAATCATTTCAATTGTAATTTTACCATTAAACAAATATTGTACAAACTTGTGATTTATCATATGAACCAATATCAAGATATCAAATCAATATCAATAAATTATGAAATTTATGTATAATACTTGTCTCAATGTAGTATGAGTAAAATGATAAGATGCACTACAATTAAGAGTTAAATTATGAGATAAAATTTAATAGAAGCTTATTTATCTCAATGAGTTGTAATGCTACCAATTAGCTCAATAAAGGCCCACTATAAAAAATCATGAGATATATAAACAAATTACAAGACCATAAGTTGATAACTTCGATCTTAGTAATGTTGGTTAATTACAAATGAATATATGCATGTTGGCTCTTACATAATGTTGGTGAATGCATGATTATATATTGGCTTTTTATAAGCATTGATAATTGTATGATTACATGTTGGATTTTGTATGAGCATAGATGGGTGCTATAAGATAAGCATTAGATGAGGTAATCAATTATAACTAATGAGAGCACTAAAAGTGAAAATGCTAATGATTGAATAAGAAAATAGATAAAATTATGGCTATTTTTGGAAACCCTAAATATTGGGTTGTTACATGTAATATCAAAGCCCAAATTAGATGTTAGGGCCTATCAAGATTATAAGTGTTGAATTGTGTTACTTGTTTGAATGAATCTAAAAAATGTTAGAATAAAAAACACCAACCATTTAGTCAAAATCATAAAAGTTGTGGTACACATGAAAAAATATATTAGATTATAGTTATGTTGAATGAGACATGAGACAAAATGACCATTCAAGAAAAAAAATGTTTAGGAATAGTTTGAAGAGGAGGATGGTATGAAACTAAATGGTGCGGGAAGCATGATCGTTTTTATATTGAATCACTTTTTGATTATAAGGTAGAAAACCCACAATAGACTTAATTTATATATTTATTCGATGATGCCTTATTATCATATGTGGATTGCATTTAAATACCTAGTCTAATAGTTGTAAGAGTGAAGGGTTGTGACCCTAGAATATAATGAATAAATAATATAAGTAATTAGGACATGTTAGGAGGGTCCTAACATGCCACCCCCCTTAAAGGAGCTTTGTCCTCAAAGCTGGAAATTTGGAAATTGCTGCTGGATATCTTGAAAATTTTCCCACATTGCGTCTTCTAAAGGTAGACCTTTCCAATGGATTAAAACTTCTGTGATATCGCGAGTACGAAGGTGATGAGAGTGGCGATCCAAGATAGCTTCTGGCTCAACTAGAAGTACTCCATCATCGAAGAATTTAGGGAGAGTGGGTTGTGTCGTGATATGGGCTCCCACTGCGAGCTTAAGGCAAGATACATGAAATACGGGGTGAAGTTTGGAAGAGGGAGGAAGCTCTAGTTTGTAAGCAATAGTCCCAATACGTTGGAGAACTTTATAAGGCCCGTAAAATTTGGGTGCTAACTCCTGAGAACCTTTTTGTTTAAGAGAGGATTGACGGTAAGGTTGGAGACGTAAGAAAACCATATCACCCTCGTGGAAACTACGTTCGCTTCTATGTTGATTGACTTGCTGCTTCATGCGATGTTGGGCGGTGTGTAGGTTATCTTTTAGGATCCGTAGTATGTCATCTCTATTAGCAAGTTATGTTTCCACCGCATGGACTTTTGTAGTCCCTGGAATATAGGAAGTGAGGGATGGTGGTGTTTGACCATATAGTGCTTCATAAGGAGTCATTTTGATGGACGTATGGTATGAAGTGTTATACCACCATTACGCTAGTGAAAGCCACTTTACCCAATGGAGTGGTTGAGTAGAAACAAAACATCGAAGGTATGTTTCCAAGCATTTATTTACAAATTCTATTTGGCCATCGGTTTGAGTATGGTAAGCGAAGCTCATACAAAGTTGAGTACCTTGTAATTTGAACAATTCCTTCCAAAAGGTGCTAGTGAAAGTTGGGTCACGATCACTAAAAATTGTGGAGGGCATACCATGTAATTTAAAGATGTTATCTAGGAAGAGGTGGGCTATAGTGCTAACAGTATAAGGATGAGACACGAAACAAAAATGGGCATATTTAGATAAACGATCAACGACTACGAAAATGGTTGTTTTTCCTCATGATTTTGGTAATCCTTCAATAAAATCCATAGAAATATCTTCCCATGTTTTGGTGGGTATAGGAAGAGGTTGAAGTAATCCTGGAATAGTGAGGGTCTCCCCATTTTGTCTTTGGCAAACTTCACATTCTTTTACAAAGTTTTTGATGTAATTTTTCATTCCTACCCAATAGGAGGTAGTGGCTCTTTTATAGGTTTTTAAGAACCCTGAGTGGCCTGCAGTGGGTGAGGTATGTAACTCATGAAGAAGTTTTTCACAATAAGTTGAATTGGGGGTGAGGACCATCCTCCCTTTGTATCTTAATATATTGTCCTTCCAAGTGTATGGAGTTTTGCTACTAGGATTATGTTGAAGTTGTTGAATTAAGGCGTGGATAGTAGGATCATTTATCCATTCTTCATGCACCTCATCTACCCATTTAGGAATAAGGGAGGAAAGAGCATGGACTTGAGGCATATCTTCAAATTTTCTAGAAAGTGCATCGGCTGCCATGTTGTCCTTTCCATTTTTATATGTAATTTCATAATCATAGCCAAGAATTTTAGTAACCCATTTTTGTTGTTTCGGGGTATTAGTCCTTTGTTCCAAAAAATACTTCAAGCTATGATGGTCAATGCATATAATAAAATGTTGGCCAATAAGGTAAGGCCTCCAATGTTGAATAGCATGGACAATTGCCAACATCTATTTTTATACGTAGAGCGAGCTAAATTATTAGGAGAAAATGCTTTGCTTATAAAAGCTAGAGGCCTTTCATCCTGCATGAGTACGACTCCTATTCCTATACCTAAAGCATCACTTTCAATGATGAACAGTTTAGAAAAGTTGGGCATGGCTAGAACAGGGGTGGTACACATTGCAATTTTCAAGGTGATGCTTTAGACGACCATTTGAAAGCATTTTTCTTAAGTAATGCTGTTAGAGGAGCAACGATTTTACCATAATTTTGGACAAATTTTCTATAATATCCCATTAGTCCAAGAAACCCACGTAGAGCTTTTAAGGTTTTTGGAATAGGCCAATTTTTCACCTCCTCAATTTTAGAAGGATCTACCATAACTCCTTCCTTTGAGACAATATGCCCTAAGTATTCAATTTCTTGTTTTCCAAAGGAACACTTTGATCTTTTTGCATAAAGTTAATTTTCTTCCAAGATTTGGAACGCTTGTCTAACATGGTCCAAATTTTCTTCCCATGTTTTGCTATAAATCAAAATATCATCAAAGAAAACTAATATAAATTTATGAATAAAAGTGTGAAATACCTTATTCATTAGACTTTGAAAGGTAGAAGGAGCGTTGGTCAGGCCAAATGGCATCACCAAGAATTCGTAGTGCCCTTTGTGAGTGTGAAAGGTCGTCTTAGGAATATCCTTTTCATTGACTCATATTTGGTGGTAGCCTGACCGTAAGTCTAACTTGGAAAAATAAGCTGCCCCGTGGAGTTCATCTAATAGCTCGTCTATGACCAAAATAGGAAATTTATCTTTGATGGTCATTTTATTAAGCACTCAAAAATCGACACATAAACGCCACGAGCCATCCTTTTTTCTAACTAAAATAATTAGAGAGGAGTAAGGGCTTTTGCTAGGTCTAATGACTCCTGCCTTAAGAAGCTCTTGTACTAATTTATTTATTTCGGTCTTTTGGAGGTATGGATAATGATAAGGTCTAATATTAGGAGGGTGATGCCCTGGAAATAGTGGAATATTGTGATCGTGACTTCGTTGTGGAGGTAGTCCTTTTGGTTCATTGAATACCACCTTATGATGGTCTAAAATCTTTTGTAACTCTGGTGTCTCGTCTTCTTTGTGACTAGGTTGAATTGAAAATAATTGGGCGACCATTCCTTTGTTTCCTCTTTGGATAATTTTCTCCATTCTATGCGAGCTGACGATTTGGGAAGGTCCTGATTTCAGGCCTTGGATAATATAGGTTTGGTTATTTGCTGTGAATTTCATCCATAGTTCATCAAATTCCCATTGGACTACGCCCAAGGTTCATAACCATTGTATGCCTAGTACAATGTCGCACCCACCTAGGGGTAGGATGTACATGTCACCTTTCATGTTATAAACCCCCATAGTTTTATATTTTTGCATTTTCCTTTGCATGCAATTTTTCTACCGTTTCCAATCATCACTTCGAAGTTATTGCAAGGGTATATAAAAAAAATTGCTTGTTTAGCCACCTTTGGATTGATCAAATTGTGCGTGCTACCAGAATCTAGGAGCATGAGAAGATTTTGTTTCTTTAAATACCCTTTAACTCGCATTTTTTGAGGGGCAAAAAATCTGGCAAGGGCTTTGAAGGAAAACTTTGGTGCATTTTCTTCATCACTTTCAAGTGTGTTGGATAATACCTCTACTTCGAGTTCAGGTTCCTCTTCAGTAGAACTCCCTTCTTCTGTGGCATCTAGAATATATAATTTTTGTGAGGCACATTTATGATTTCTGTCAAATTTCTCATTGCAATGGTAGCAAAGACCCTTAGCTTGTCTTTCCTTCATTTCCTCAAAAATCAGATGCTTAATTGGTAGAGCGGGGTTAATTTTGGGGGCTATGTAGGAGTTTTGGGTTCATCCATTTTGCATTGGTTTGGGGTTGGTATAAGTGTTTGATGGTTTCCCCCAAGTTGGTTTTGTGAACCGATTTCGTGCCTTGATTTTATCCTTCATTAATTTCGCCAAGCCGATGGTCTCTAACATGTTTGTAGGGTTATACATTTGCACCTCTATTCAAATTTCTTCTTTTAATCCACTGACAAAACATTCTTGAAAGAAGGTAGTGTCTAATCCAGATGTTCGATTAGCTAGCATTTCAAATTCTGCTTGGTATTCGCTTACCAAAGTGGTTTGGAATAATTTAGTGAGGACCCCTGTAAAGCTTTGAAACTTGCTAGGGCCGAATCACACTAATATATTTTGTGTAAAGGTTGACCACGTCGAAGTGCCATTAGTTTTCTCGAACCATTGGTACCATTGGATGGCGTTGTTTTCCAAGTGGAAGGAGGCGATATGCACTTTTTGCATTTTTGAAATTTTATTTAGTGAGAAATATTGCTCTGCTCGGTAGATCCAGTTTGTAGGATCTCCTCCTTCAAATTTTTGGAAGTCTAATTTGGTCGTCCATGGTAGAATGGAAGTTTGTGGACCTCCTAACATTGCTTGGTTTGATGACCCGTGGTTGGGTGAATTTGCATGTGTTGTTGCCTAATTTTGACTGATGGTATCAAGTTTAACATCCATTGCAAATATTTTCTTGAAGAGTTCTCTTGTGGTACGGGTATTCTCCTCTCTTTCCTGTTGAACTTCTTCAGTGAGCCTTTCATGTTTCTCATGAAAGGAATCTAGTGATCGTCATCCTTCAGTTATTGCGGTTGGTGTAGCTAACGATCAATATGACTTGGTACAGGTGAGCAAAAAAAATAAAAAATAAAAAAAGAATTTTAATTTTTTTTCCTTTGCATTCCGGACGTCGAAAACCTTGATGCTGCATTGAAGATTTTAGCTTTTTCAAAACAGCCATCGGTCACCATGCGAAAGATCAAGCAATTTGGGTGTAAGACAAATTAATTCGTACCTTAGGAGAAGGTTTAATTTTTTGCAAGGATTTTGACATGGATCCATGAAGCGTGAATTCTATTTGCATCCTCGCGAATGTGGACTGGCTGAAATGTGTAGTGGGAAAAAAATTTAATGGTGAATTTGCTCCTTGATCTAGCTGTGATCCAGATGGTATGAAAATAAATGGTGCGGGAAGCAGGATCATTTTTATATTGAATCACTTTTTTATTGTAAGGTAGAAAACCCACAATAGACTTAATTTATATATTTGTTCGATGATGCCTTATTATCATATGTGGATTGCATTTAAATACCTAGTCTAATAGTTGTAAGAGTGAAGGGTTGTGACCCTAGAATATAATGAATAAATAATATAAGTAATTAGGACATGTTAAGAGGGTCCTAACGAGAGGAAGAGGATAGGAATTCCCACTCTGAGAATGAGATCCCCTTGAATTACTAGAATTCCATTCACAATGGTTAAGGATCCACTCAACTAGAGTAGATCCATGAGGAACCTTGTACATACCACAAACTCACATAATTGCATTTACATTAGATGCATGCATGATTTATTACATTAGCTCTATTGAAAATGTTGTTAATCAATGTTTTTACTATGTCTTGGTCTTGATAAAAAGCATTGTTGAAACTAAGATTTTGTGTAAGAAATGAATTTTATTTTAGAACCTTGAGGAAAGAAGACCCTTATTGAAGAGATAAATTTAAGTTGAAAAAACAGTATCGATTGTAACGTTTATCAATTCAAACAAGAATCTTAAAAAAAACATTTGGTCATATTTTGTGTTGAAGAAGGAAAATGGGTATTTCCTATTTTTAGTATGTGTTGGTTGAAAGGAAATTTTGTATTACATAATGGGTATGGAAAATAATCCACCATTTGCTCTTACTTGAAATGAAAATTGTATGAGAAACATGGTTTTCTCTTATTGTTCTTATGCTAAAAGAAAAACATGAATAGTTACTATTTTTATTACACAATAATTGGAAATAACTATGTGTTGAATGCCCCTCTTTCTAGAAGCAATAAAAGAGAATGGATCATGCTTGTTAGTAGTTGGACCTTTTAAAACTGATTGAAAGCATTGTTACTAGTTTTATTTAAATGGAATTCCTTTCAAAAGTGTTGGTTGGATCCTCTATCAGGTATTAAAATCCTCTTATATTATGGATATAATACATATTATTGTTTTTTTATCTCTATTGTCTAAGATTTATTACAAGGTTGTGAGATATGTCTAGAAGGACATATGTAGAGATCTCCTTGTGTGAATCTAGTCAAGATCAATCTATCATGCAATGGATGGGAACTCATATTCCTAGTTATTGGCATATTTATTTTAAACCATGGGTGTAGGATACTTGTATAGATTTCACTCTATTCTATATAAAATGACATTTGGTCAAATATGAGCAAGAACAATAAATGTATTTTATATTTGTTTAGTCTTGAATTTCTAAACAAATTCGACACTTGTTTAGGACCTTAAAGGGAAGTGGATAGATTTCCATGTTATCGTTACTATCGTAGTTGTTCTCTCAAGAATTATAACACTTCGATTATGGTTCAATCCATTATAATAAACTTTTATTGTCCCTATTGGTTACCAAAATTATATTTAGAATATCTATGTCTATTATGATAAATAAAATTAGTTAGAACAATCTAAGTTAGAGGTCTTTTGAAAACACTTAACCTCGAGAGGCTTACCAAAATAGTTTAAGAGTACTATGTTATTCTATGCTTAAGGAAAAAAAAACGGTATTTCACCCATCAACACTTTGTAACAAAGCATTATTCTCTATTGGTTATATTTTGAAGTACTATGAAATAGTAGGATGGCTAAGTATAGATCTACTTAGTCATATATAATATAATAGACATAGAGTACTAAAATTTAGTCCTCGATACCATATATACTATAGAGTTCCTCATGAGGGACATTTTATTGATGTAGTGTTATAATTGTTGATTGATATTTTATCTTGATTGTTGGATGGATATGATTGTAAAGAAAGATATAGTTTAGCTCATAAACCATCAAAAACTAGATTTGTTTATCCTTTGTCAAAATAACTATTTCTTGAGGTGACTTCATTAAATTTTATATATTTTTATAATGAGCCATATATCTCTCAATAGATAAGAAGGTAGTTTACATAAGCACAAATGCTTAGCCTCATCTTCTACAAGGACCCTAAGAAGTTAAACAAAACTATTCTAAATCAACTTGTAGAAAGGATTAACTTCCAAATAGTTATGTGAAGTATGAAATGGAACTTGAAATGTTGCCTCTTATAAAATTGACTAATTTTATTTTATGTATGGTTAGTCCTTCAATACTATTTGACTACCTTTGCTTTGATAAAAAATATTGTTGACATTATGCATAATTTCTTTGATTGTGATTTAAATAATAATAATAAAAGATTGAACTCCTACAACATGCACTCTTTGTTGCATTTTGTATGTTTATAAGAATAAGTTTAAACTCTTATAAACCCTAGTAATAAATTTAAATGCAAGACCTAAAACATGTCTTCCTTAGAAGGGCATGAAAACCTCTATTCAATAATACCCTTGTTGGTTGCTTTTATTTTTAGTTAAAAATTGCATTTTACTCTCTATCTTGTTGGAAAAATGAAAGTTGTGAATGATTGATTTCACTTAAAAATTTTACATATCCCTTGTTAATGTTTAAAATTCAATAAGATCCTATGATTTTGCCTAAACATGTGCATAGATTTATGTTGGAAGTATTACATTATTTGGTGACTTGAGTACCTTGTAAATAATTTAGACTAAAGCGTATTTAATGTTTGAGTATATAGTATGTGTCATGTTAATAAGTGTTTTTCATTTATTATATGCAACCATGAGATTCTTTGTCATATGTGGATATGTGGAGTTAATAATTTTGATTATGTGATATTTCTCATATGAGAAATATGAAATTTTGTATCTCCAGTGTGTTTGAGGAGATGAAAATTTTGTGTAAGTGTAAAATTCAAGAGTCTTATGAATGTGGAGAGTATCATATCCAATGTGTATATATGGAAGATAAAGCAATTAATATGTACTCGAAGAAAGTTGCAAATACATCATATTTACAAAGCTTGATTTTATAGTTATCAATAATATTTTATGTGATTTATTGTTCATTGTTTGAATATTTTATTTTTGAGATATTATAAGATCCTATGAAATTATTGGTTTGCTAAAAGTGGTATGAGATCCACCATGGGTGTGCTTAGTGAGAGCTACATTGAGCATATAGTTTGAGAGAGATAAATTATGAGAGAGATAGATGAAGGAGAAAAGAGGTGAGGATATAACATTAGAAATAGTTTAAGGTACCTTCAAAAGAGCACTATGAAGGAGACAAGAACCAAAGTAAAGGAGAAGACAATTAAAACATGGAGAATATCAGAGTGGCACAACAAAAACAAAGAGAAGCCATAATTTGGGATTTTAATTTGGACTACAAATTTTTAAGTGCAAACCCTCAGTCATCATCACATGCTTTAATGGGGGAGTTTTGGTTTCTAATAATTGGATATCACCAAATATTTAGATCAATTTGTCAAATTATTTGAGGAATGACTTTTGTTAGAAATTCAAGATTTTCTTGGTGTTCCTACAAAGGTTTTAAAAAATGGTTGTGAAATACTCAAAGATAGAATAAATTCACTCAAATATATTCATGTGAAGAAAATTATGAATAATATTAAGGATGAACAAAAAATATTTACAACCAAAACGTGTAGAATTAAAACATAGAAATGACCAAGGTAGTTTGAGGAGACAAACCATTTGGAATTGTGTTATGTTACAATGCAAAACACGGAAGATAGAACGTCACTAGATAAAGAGTGTGTGCAGTGAATATTGAGGAGCTAGGGTTTGCAAAGGTAAAAATATTAACCTTTGTTTTATTTAAAGGTATTTGGTGTTTTTTTTAAATAGCTGAGCAAATTATTATTGGAAGAGTAAAGTTAGATACTTTTTGAAGAAAGAAAATAATTGGCAAGATATATAAGAACAATTTAATATTAATGTGATTATTAATATATTTGGAAGGAATAAGAATAATTAATTTGGTTGAAAATTACTCATAAAGAAACTAATTGAAGAAGGAAGAAGAAAATTGAAGATTGAAAATTGAAGAAGATTAAAGAATGAAATATTGAAGGAAAGAAAGAATTTGAATTTTGAAGAAAAAAATTAATGATTAAATTGAAGAAAATTATTGAAGGAAAGGATTATTGAAGAAAGAATAAAGAAAAGTGAATTGAAGAATGAAGAAAAATGAAGAAAGATTATTTGAAATAAAGAGAATAAAGAATAATTGAAAAAGAAGAAAATTATTAAATTTGGAGATAAAAATATTTTAACAACAAAGGATTTATTTGAAGAAAATAAGATTGTGAAGAAACTCATCATGACAATTAAATAAGGAAAGTAAATTAAAAGAAAAACAAACATTCAGTATGCATCACCAAAGGATAGTATAGTTATATAAATTCATTCAAAAATCTCTTACAATCCATCTCTCAAGGAGCTACTAAATATGAAAAATATGTGTCAACATAATTGATGGGACATTTACAATCCATTCACAAAGAAGCTAAAAATGGAGATTTTTTAATACTTCAACACTGCATACATGGTCTTCTCAATGACACTAATGATTGTTATGAAAATTACATTACAATACTTGTTAGTATATAGAAAATAGTATACAAGGAAATAGTCACTCTAAATGTTCTTAAGACAAAAAGACAAGAAAATTTTGAAAATTGATGAAGAACAAACTAATTGTGAAAGATACTTGATGTGATACAAATGATTTAAGGCCTATGACAACAAGAACATATTGTGATACCATAGATTTAAGACCCATGATGACATATGCATGTTGTGACACTAGTGATCTTCATCAAAAGAAAAATGAGAATTGTGATTTGAAGTCCATAAAGGCCTATGCAAGTTGTGATACTTGTGATTTGGGACAAGGATATTATAATGACAATAGATATTATAATGATATCAATAGTGACAAAGAGATTGGTATGGTGTTTTTGGTAGGGTATAGTGACACAAATTCAAAAAAATTGGCAAAGAATAAAATCAAAATATGAAGACCTCGAATGATTAGGTAACAAATGTGGGCATTGTGGCAGGCATGGACACAATATAGAAAGATGTTAGGATCTTCATTGTTGTAAAATTTGTGGAGGTAACAATAATTCTCAAAAATATTGTTGGTACAAATAAAATAATAATATGAATATGAATTATGGATGGATAATCATGCACAAATGAGACAAGATGAAAGAAATGATAACAAGGATAGCTTTAAATGGATTTCTTCAAAAAATAAATTCCAATTCTAGATATGGCTAGATAAAGTGTATGAAATTCTTCAACAATGATCTAGAAGAAATAAAATTTGAAGGAAGATCAGAATAAATATTAATAGCACATGAAGGCAAAGGACCTTCATACCAAATAATGTAATACAAGGGGTGTTGAAAGTATTACATTATCTGGTACCTTGAGTACCTTATAAATAATTTAGACTAGGGTGTGTTTAATATTTGAGTATATAATAGGTGTCATGTTAATAAGTGTTTTTAATTGTTAGCTTTTGATGATATATATTAAAGTAAATGCAACCACAAGATGTAAAATGAGCAAGCAATGATAACTATATGATAATGGCACTATAATATGCAGGAAAATTATAAGAGAAACTTATGCAATAACTCAAAAATATACCATTAATGAAAGCTCACAAAAATAGTACAATGTAATATAATGGAGGACATGAACACTCCATAAATACATGAAGGATCTACATTGTACTCACTATTACTACTAATGCAACTAGTCACTATTCTATCTTCTGTCACTCTCTCCTCTCTCTATGCTACCTCAAAGGCATATATATAGGGAGATAAGTCCCTTGGCCTTTCATCTACCTAACCTATGACTCATGTACATGTGGACTACATGCACATTTACATCATTGCACATTCTAACACTTGTGCATTTATTACATTGCATGAAGTAACTACTCAAACCTTACTCTAAGGTAAACTCCTACTCTAGTTATGTACCCAAGGTGGTACATTAGCATGTACCAAATAATGTAATATACTCTAACACCCCTTGTATTACATTATTTGGGTATTGAAGACTTTAGTCTTCAATATGGTCTTTGTATTCCAAATATTCTTTTGGCTTGGTCAAGTCCTTTGTATTATCTTTAATTTACTTTGCACTGTATGCCTCCTTGATCTGGTTCTCTTCTTCTTCTTCTTTATCCTTGTCTTTGGAGTCAATTTTTGTGCTTTCATGAGTGGTCGTACTATCACCTGATTCCTACAAAAGTATTTTCTCTTTGTCTTTGTCCTTCTTATCACTATTCTTCTTTAGTACAGAGGCTTCTAAACAATCACTTAAGGCATCATGATAAGATCTTGAGTTAGTAGAACTTGAAGTATCAATATTGCATGAGGATTGAAATATATTTTCTAAGAAGGATTCATCTATTGTTGCTTTCTCTTTAAGTGATTCAATCAATCCTTTTTGTTCTATGTTCTCATCTTTGTAACATTTGAATATCATTATTTTTATTATCAATTGCTTCAATGATTCTAGCATGTAGATAATATTCTAGAGTTTCAAAGTTTTCTTTTAAAGCTTCACTATGAATCACTTTTGAAGTAAGGTCTAAATTTCCTTCAGACTTTATAAGTAAATTCTTGATTCCAATTTTAATAACACTTACCTTTTCCTTTCTAATGGTGTTGTCCATATCATTATTCATTGTATTCTTTGTAGTAGACATCTTTCTTCCTCCTTAGTTTTAATAGACTATTGTCACTTGTAGACCTTGTATCTCCCTAAGTTGAATTTGAGTATATGACCAAATTCTAACTTTTAATTTTTCAAATCTTGTAGTAAATTATTAATCAATGGAATTCTTCTAGCTCTTTGGTATTTTGAGAATACTTTTGATAGAACTTTTGAAGTAGTCTACCTTATGACTCCCTAGTTTAGAGTATGTGAACTAACTTGATAAAACCTTATCAAATCTTAGGTTTTGTAGAATCCCTTATATCTCCCAAGTATTTAGAGTATGCTATGGTCTTGATAAAGTGCTTACCTTTATTTCCTTTTGAGTTGAATCCTCAAAGTTTTGATGCCAATTTTAATATTATGTTCAACTCCTATGTTTAACCTTATTTCTCCCTAGTGATATATGCACTTTTCAATTTGATGAAGTTCTCTATTTTTCAAGACTCTATAGTTGGATTCCTTTTGTCCCTTTAATTTGTATATGAGACAAGTATAAGCAATAAATTCCAACTCTTAAAGCAATCAATGATTTTGCTTCCTTTATCCTTAATTTTCAATGGTTTAATTTTCTAAATTCCAATGATCTAAAGTTTGATGTAGTACTCCTTATATCTCCCTAATTTGGAAATTTAGAAAATGATAATATTTGCAAAAGAATAATGTTTTAATTTTTCCAAGGTAGAAAACCTTATATCTCCTATTTTAATTATTTGTAAATATTATGATATTTGTATTTCAACTAATGCACTTTTGAAATATCACTTAAGGATATAAACTCCTTGTTTTGATTTGCTTTCTAATTCACTAAGGTTGGTATTTGCTTATATCTCCAATGCAATAATAAATAAACTCAACCTTATATAATGCACCTTATAACTCCTTGCACTTAAAGAAAGCAAATATTAAATCATGTAAAACTATACCTTCCTTGTAATGTTGTATGCTGCGAGATGATTGGCTTCTATTTTGACTCCTCTATCCAAGCTTTGGGCGTTGTATTTGTTGGTCTTCAACGTATGATAGTGAGCATTGAATGCTCTACGTTCAATGGGCACCTTATGATAGTCTTCTCCTCCTTCAATGCACTTTGACCTCTCTATGCTGGATATTCATGGTCTCTTTAGACTGGGCTATTAATATGCTTCTCTTCCTTTGAAACGCATGACACTTGGCACTTTACGTTGCACTAATAATTGTTATTCCTTCTTGGATTTGAATGGAGTGTTACTCCAACCTAGGTGCTCTTTCTCCTTTGTGCAAGCATTACTTCAATGAGGATACGTAGGCACTCTACTTCCCTTTGATTATTCTCCTTATCTCCTTCAATGATCTCTGACCTTCGTTGCTTTGTATCTGTGCTCTTCTTCAGGTATGGGTTATTAATACTTGACTACCTTCTCTACCTTGCATGCCACATGGCATTTAGCATAGCCCTTGGACATTGTTCTTCTCTATTAGGTGGCGTAGGTGTTTCTTACTCCCATGTATGCGTTACTTCAACCTTCGAATGATTCTCTTCTCTATTAGGTGTGCAGGCATTACCTTGAACGTTGCTCTATCTTTGCAGGTGTTACTTTGGATGCATGTAGGTTTATGAGTGCTATATTCCCTACTTGCTCATTCAATGCTCATTTGAGATGTTACTCAGAACTATTGATGCTCTTCTTTTGTACCAAGTGGTGACTTCTTCTCATGCATGTAACCTATGCTCAATGTTCCCTTCTTTTTCTATAACGCACTTGCCAACTCTTTGCAAGTTGTTTGTTTTCCTTTTGCAACTGATGTGTGCATCTTGATCTTCAATGTATGGCGGTGGCTCCTCTCCTTCAATGGATGCTCCTCTTCAGCGATGGTGGCTCCTCCTATAGCGATGATTTAATGCTCCTTTCCTTGGTGGCTATTCTGCTCGATATCCAAGCCTATTTTTCTTGGGTAATGCCTTGTTGTTTGTGTTATTTTCTTCACTATTTGCACCTTTAACCTTGTTGTACTCACTTTATAGTTTGTAACCTTTCTCTTGTTGTAGGTTTTGGTCTAATGTGGGCATTGTGTTCTTGGAGTTTAGATGCCCTATTTGGTGTCTTTAGACACCTTGAATATGATAGCCTTGAGCCCTTTTTCCTTTACTTTGTGGCTTCTTATTTTAGACTTGATAAATCTAACACCAACGGCTATAATTTTTGTGCCTCTTTAATATCTTAAGACACTTCAATTCTTGTCTTTCTTTCTGATACTTTAGAAAGACTAATATGGTGCTTTATAAGTTGGAAATAAATCTGTTATAGACTAAGGTAAAGTACCTTTATAGCACCAAAATTTTGAGACCTATTTAATCTCCTTTTGTAACTAGCCTTCTAGTCTATATCAACTGGCTTTTGCTCTTTCTCTTGGTGGTTTCTCTTCACTGAGACTTGTTGCTCTTTGTAGCTTTTGGAGACACAAGCTTGTGCCTTTCAAATGCTTGCCCCCTATACTTTTAACTATCACCTTTGCTTTCAAGTAGATAGTAGGAAGTAGATATTTTATTTCCTTTGTAATATATCTAACTTCTCTTTCTTTTGTGCAGGTTTTAATCCCTTATAAAAACTATCTTCTGCACTTCATTTAAGACATAGAACTTTGAAACTTACTCCTTGCAACTTTAAAACTCTAATTTGGTGCTTATGAAACTTAATAATGAACCAATTAATGAATGTTCAAATAATGAACCTTTTGCACCAAAGTTGCTTACCTTTATGACCTCTATTTGATGATGGATTTCTTGGTGATTTTGATCACCTAATTGCTGCCCTATGTTAGATGAAATTGCAGCTCTTTCTTTGCTGTCCAAAATAGCTCTTTAACTCACCAATTTGCAGCTTTAAAACTCCTCTAACTTGCTACCCAAAAATGTATTTTGGTGGCTTTAACTCTCCTCCAAGATCCTCTCTTGAACTCTAAAAATTAGTAACTAGTAATGCTGCCCAAATTGTTGCTCATAACTCTGAAATTTTCAGATTCTAACGCAACTAATTTCTCCTCTAAAATGTTGTTCTCGAATCTCCAAATTTGGTAGGAAACTCCTCCAAATTGCTAAGATTTTCCTTCAAGAAACCTTCAATTTTTCTTCTATAAAATCAGCACAACCTCCTTTCTCCGAAATAGCCTTCAATGGCAATCTCCAAATCTCTCATATTTGGTGGCTTCTTCTAACTCCTTTCTCCTTCAACCTCCTTGTTGAATTTTGACTTCAACCTTGGCCTATCTAGTGGCCTTCTTCTCAAGAATCTGAATGTCTTGAGGTCTTCAATATTCTCCTCCAAAATTTGGCTAGCTCCTTACCAAATTCTTCTCCTTTTGGGCTTGTTGTCAGATGGCGATAATTGTCCCAAATCCTTCTTTCTTAGGTGCTTCTCCTTGCTAGCTATCTTCTCCAATGAGTTCTCCTAAAAAATTCTCCAATGGCCTTCTCCAAATCTCCTTCAATGGCCTTCTCAAATCCTTCAATGAGGCTTTCCTAGCCTTCTCCTTGAGACCTCTTCTCTAAGGTCTTCAAATTTCTATAGCTTCTCTAGTCTTCTCAAAACTTCAATGAGACCTTCCCTTGATCTCTTCAATCTTCAACTATGGAAGTTTTACAATGAGATCTCTTTCTTGGATCTCTGAAATCTATTGCTTCTGAAATCTGTAATAGGACCTTTGCTAGTCCTTCTCAATCTTCAATCTTCCAAATCTGGAAGTTCTTCAATGGGACCTGTTTTGAGTTGTTTTCTTCTACTCTCACTCATAAGTCTTCAATCTTCAAATTTCTACTAGGACCTCCTTCTTGAGACTTCTCCTCAATTATTCTTCCTTCAATGGGGTCTTCTTTCTTGGACCTCCTTCTTGATCTGTAGTCTTCAATGTGGCTTCTTTGACCTCCTCCTTTCTCTCTCTTCAATCTGCAATCTACAAGTCTGCAACTCTTGCAATGGGACATTTTTCCTTAGGCCTCCAAATCTTCAATCTCCAACTTGTTGCTTCAGGTATTGGATTGATTCTAAAGAAGATATTCTTCCTAGCTCTCTTGTAGGAAGCTTCCCAACTTTCTTTGAATCTCCTTTTTCTGCAACAAAGTATTAGAGAAACTGTAATGGAAAAACTCTAAATCTTGAGATAATGAATCTTCACTAGTTGATTTGTCAATCTAGTGGAATCAATGTTGAGTCCTAGTCTTCATGAGTTTTTCTACAACTCTATGGAAAGACTCTAGCCAAATATAATTTTCAAAATTTTTGAAAATGAGATTTCCTATCTCCTCTCAATCTCTCTTGTGGCTCTCCCTATTTCCTATCGATCTACCATGTGCTTTGATACCACTATTAGCTTTTGATGATATATATTAAAGGAAATGCAACCACAAGATGTAAAATGAGCAAGCAATGATAACTATATGATAATGGCACTATAATATGCAAGAAAATTATAAGAGAAACTTTTGCAATAACTCAGAAATATGCCATTAATGAAAGCTCACAAAAATAGTACAATGTAATATAATGGAGGACATGAACACTCCATAAATACATGAAGGATCTACATTGTACTCACTATTACTACTAATGCAACTAGTCACTATTCTATCTTCTATCACTCTCTCTCACTCTTCTATGCTACCTCAAAGGCATATATAGGGAGATAAGTCCCTTGGCCTTTCATCTACCTAACCTATGACTCATGTACATGTGGACTACATGCACATTTACATCATTGCACATTCTAACACTTGTGCATTTATTACATTGCATGAAGTAACTACTCAAACCTTACTCTAAGGTAAACTCCTACTCTAGTTATGTACCCAAGGTGGTACATTAGCATGTACCAAATAATGTAATATACTCTAACATTCTTTTAGTATATGAAATCATGAGAGTCTTTGTCATATGTGGATATGTGGAGTTAATATTTTTTATTATGTGATATTTCTCATATGAGAAATATGAAATGTTATATCTCTCGTGTGTTTGAGGAGATGAAAGGTTTGTGTAAGTATAAAGGTCAAGAGTATTGTGAATGTGAAGAGTCTCATATCCAATGTGTATATATGGAAGACAAAGCAATGTAATATGTACTCGAAGAAGCTTGCAAATACATTATATTTGTAAAGCTTGAGATTATAGTTATCAATAATATTTTATGTGATTTATTGTTCACTGTGTGAATATTTTATTCTTGAGATATTATAAGATCCTATGAAAATATTAATTTGATAACAATTTAACTTATGTTAAAATTTAAGATTTTAGTCTCTCTTGAATGGATTTTTGTTCTTTTTTAGAACAAATATGTATTGTCAATATTTATTCTAATGAAATAGAAGCATAAAATATCAAAATAGGGTTTAAGTTGTCATTATGAAAACCAAAATATGAGCTTGATGGGATAAGATAGGAAATAAAATTTACTTTCTATTTTGACTTAGGAACAGAGAACGGTCATTATATATTTAGTATTCTATCTACTATGTTTGCTTATTACAAAATCCTAGGTTTAAGGGATGGTTGTTGTGTCAATAATGTTATAAAGAATTGATCTCTTGGTAGCATGCATAAATACAATTGATCTAGCTTTCAGTAATTTTAATAAATTACTCTGATCTGCATAAGTTGAGTAATTTTTCATAAATGAATTATGTTTGTTATATGTTGCTTATAAGATGGATGTTTACTCTTTCATGTTGATCTAGATGAGTCCACATTGTTTCCTTACTCTATAACCTTTTGTAATACATAACTCTATTATTGTGGAAGCATGAATGAATACATAGGTGGTCAAGTCTTGTTGTTAAGCATCATTTTCCCTTGGGTTTTATACTCTTTGTATAAAATTTTAGGTTCTTGAATAAGTCTTAATAAATGTAGGCTACCTAATTTTCCATTTGAATTCCACAATACATAATAGTAAGGAGTTGTAGGCCTTTGTAGTTTATAGTCTTCATAAAGTACTTCTATGAATGAAGAAGAGATTCTTGTCCCTTGTATAAAGTAGTGATATTACTTCTTGTGATAACCTGAGTTTCAAGAGTATTGACAGAAATTGGGTGTTCAATTTTGGTCTACTTAAAATTAGGCCCATAGTTATATCTAAAGGCAAGTAGGTGATTATGTTGCAACAAGTAATAGGATGATATAAACACTAATAGTGTATAGTTTACTTTATACTTAAAATGTGTATGGTTTCTCCTTTTTTGATCACATATATGCTTGCGAATATAGACCTATAGATACTTGGTCAATCTGCGAGGTCCTCCAATTGGGGTATATGATGAGATTATTGAAGAAGAAGTCAATTGTATAAAACTATAATTGTTGCCTAGTATTTGCATGTTTTAATTGGTTTGGTGATGTTGTGACTACTTATGTATAAACATAAAATAATCTCTTAATAGTTTAACTATTAACATGAAGTAATACTCATAGACTTATGAGTTTGGACTTAGGGATAAAACTTGGTTAGATATTATTCAAATATCAAGGAAAGAGTTGGATAGAAATGTTACTTCAAAAATATGTAAGTTTCCTTGATGCAATGAAATTATTTAGGAGACAAACCCTATTCAAAGGATCCCCAACATGGGACTTCATATTAGATAGTTTACAATTAATCAAGAAATATATTAGGTAGTTAGCCAATGAGGGTAATTATGCAAATTCTTAGTCTAATGCTTAATTGAAGACTTATCATTATATCTCCAATTCAAAATGGCAACCATTATATTGGGCATGTCTATATTGTAAAGGTTAAAATATTAAATATTATACTAATATGAACAACAACTTCAAATCATGTATTTATATTAGTAACCTGGTTGAAGAAGAGGAACACAAATAAATAGTAAATGAGATTTAAAATATGTTTAAAGGATTTTTGCCTATTTTTTAATGAAAGGATGAGTTGGTTTAGGATTTATAAAAATATGGTGGATACTTGATCAAGTTGGGATATAAGGATTTAGAGCAATAAAAATTTCCTACTCCCAAATATTTATCTCGGAATAATGTTTGGTCACTAGAGGCTCTCCCTAAGGCCTCAAAATTCCTTTGGTTAGTATTTCAAAGTAAGATTCCTATAGGAGAGTCTCTGCAAAGAAGAGGATATCATGGACCTATAAGATGTGCCTTGTGTAAGAAAAATTTAGAAAGATCATACCATTTACTTCTTCATTGTCTCTTTTCTCACACCATGGGGGATTGTTTTCTAAAAAATATGAGAATATCTTGGGTAGCTTTATCAAATTTGGAAGAGTTGATAAAATATTGGATTAATTATTTAAAAAAAAATTATTATGTATTATGGGGGGGATTGGTCCTGCCATTATTTGTTAGAATCTATGGCTTGAAAGAAATAATAGAATTTTAAAAATAAATCTCAAAATCATGCCAAAATTTGGAACTATATTATTGTATTTCTTGTCGAATGTTTATAAATATGGTGCTCATCATGGGAAGTCTCAAGTGTGAAAAAAGAGATGCTAGCCACTTGGTTATAGGATTTGAATATACATGAAAGGTTCATTTACAACAATGAAATTAAAAAAAAGTATTTTCTTTTATCTATGGTAAAAAGGAAATTTCCAAAAAATAATTTTGATGGTGCTTCCAGAAATATCTAGTAAAAGCTAGTGAAGGTGGTGTTTTTTGAAATAATGAAGGAAAAATTATCCTTACGTATTTAGAATAATTTGAAACTTCAACCAACTCTATGGAGGCTAGGAAAATTTTTATAGGGATTAAATTACAATTGAAAAAGGATGGAAATGTATTTCAATTAGGGGGAATATTATCATCAATGCTATCAATAAAAGGGTGTAGGGATTGGATTAAAATATTATTATTATTGATATTCATCAACTATTATTGGAGGCAATATCTTGGTTATGTGACCAAATCTATAGAGAAGGAAACTAGATCATGAATAATTTAGCCAATTGTAGTGTTGGTATTTGCCTTAATGATATTCAAATTTTAGAAGGCAATTAGTTGAGTGAGATTTTTTTTGAATGAAAAAACATTATATTAATTAATATTAATCATACAAAAAAATGCGGGTGGAATTAGCACACCCCACAAACCATAAAATCTGCTAGGTGGAGGAAATAACACCTCCCCATAAAAAACAGAGGCCAAAAAACATTACTACATGTCGTCGCGAGAAATCATTACACAAACATCCCAAGACATAATCATTAAACAAAGATCAAGGATTAGGATGAATGTTATATTCCTAACTGACATACTACCAGACTCCATCCAAAGAGACTGGGGCATTCCATCCTTCTTCTGCATTACCACCAACCAAAGTCTGTTGAGGAGTGATAGGTGCATCAGTATGATGAACAACAACTGAAGTTGTAGCAGTGTCACCCCACCAAACAACTAGCTCAAAAGTGGATCTCACTCAAACCCTCTTAGTTTCTGATGGATTTGAGTGAGATTTTATCTCTTAATAAAAATTATGTCTAAGATTTGATTATAGAAATATAGCACTTTGAGAAAGATGAATATATTTGATAGAAAAGAAAATAAAGAAAATATTTGATAAAAGGGCAAGTTGGATATGCTTTAATTGACCTCATAGAAAATGTAATATTTTGGTGTTTTGATGGGAGTGCCCCCTAATGGAAAGCCAAAAATAGCTTATAAAAAATATGAAGTAATATTATAAGTAATGATGATTATTGAAGGATCCATGGATAATTGTACTCCTTATATACTATGATGATTGAATTCTTGTATTTGAGTCTCAATATTATTTTTACGTATATACTGCATTACATTACTTCATTCTAATTTTAGTATTGACAACATGCATAGGTTGCATTGTAATTGAGTATGTTGTTTTCAGTTGTGTTATCATGTTGTTAGTAATGGTCATCAAGATGATGACCCTTTCTAGAGGGGAAGGACATCATAGTCTAATATTTCAAAATAATTTAAAGTAATTAATTTTTTAAATATGATGACATGGCATTGATAACTCAATAATATTATGTTTTAATGTTATGGATTATGCATGATTATTTTCCATATAAAGTGATGATTTAAAATATGATGATGAATGAATTAATGATAGTGAGATAGCATGAACATATGATGACTATTTTATGGAAATGGGTAACTACTTTTGTTTTGAGTATTAGATAGGGTCCCTCCTACAAGACCAAGCAAGGGAGGATATCAGTAAAGAGAAGGTTGTAAATATTTACTAACATCTTGAGTAGAGAGAGAGAGAGAGAGAGAGAGAGAGATGCACATACCATGAAGAAAAGAAAAAAAATAGTTTACATTTTATTATAGGCTTATGTGCATAAACATCATTTTAAAAAAGGTTTTGTATAATCACTATCTTTTAAATGATTTTTTGTCATTATAAATATATTGCATAATTTCTACTTGATCATGAGCATTTTTTTAAATGGGTATTGTATGTATGTGTTTTCCTCTTTGATTGTACCGGATGAAACAATTGTGCCTCGCATAGAGCGATGTAGCAAGGCCTATGTTGAGAGCATAGGGTTTGGTTCAATCAAGGGACTCCAAGATTTTTTATAAGGTTGGATCCTTGTTAAGATGTGATCTTTAGGTACACTTGAATGTAGGAAAAAAGGGACGAGAGAGATAAGATAAAAACAACTCAAATAAACAAAAACCTAAGCTATCAGGGTGGCAATATGCCAAATATCTGCTAATATATCCTTGCACCATATGCCTAAATGCTATATGATAGTGGTGAAAACTTCCTCTCCTTGACATAGATGAGCCCTAATGAGAGTTACCAACACACATATGCACAAAGATATGGATTAGAGCATTAGAACCACAAATGGCTATCCAAAAAAAGTAGACACATAGGTCTCCCATACATGCATATATGCACAATAAAACTCAAAATCAGTAAAACTTGATAACATACTTACACATAAAAATATGGGTTAGCATGAGAGCCAAGATGGTTAGTAAAAAAATCGATGCATAGTGTAACACCCCAAAAACTCAACTAATTTTTTTTTGTTAATAAATAACCCAACAAGGTTATACAAAACCCAATAATTTATTTTTGGTAATCAAGGTTTTACCATATTGAGTTCAATGTCACTAAAAATGATGCTCAGTGAACATGAGTGGTCAACCTCTTGTAGTGTCTGAGGTTCACCTTACTAAACCTTCTTATTTAGAAAGACACCAAAGTGGTCCCCTCACTTTTCCTATGCCCTCCATGGCATAAGATAATTTGACCATAGCATAGAGATTATCCTTTAAGTCCCATATCACTTAAAGGGGGATGCTTATTACCTAAACTCAACCTAATTCTATCTAGGTAGGTTAATCAAGCATAAGTCTTGATGCTTAGTTACCATGCCTCCGTTGGCTAACTAAGGACACTAGTAATGTGCATGATTACTCGAACCTACACATTCAAGGAATCACCACTGCTACCTTGTGAATGAACATAACACTTATTCATTTATGGAACACCTAATCCTACATGCTCAAGGTATATAATTCCACAAGAATCTAGTTATTGCATTCATGCAACTCTTAGAATTTGGTTAGTTTCCTAGCTATTGCATTATTGCAACCCATTCTAGGTCTCACATCCTCCTAGTTATTGTATCAACGCAAATTTCCTAGGTTTTGGGCTCTAAAACATGACTTAGGTCCTAAAAGAAGTCCTAAATTCAACCAAGAACCCCTTCCAAACCTGAAAGTATAAAAACAACTTATCTATAATAAATGCTTCCTTTTTAAACAACATGCTTAATATAAACCATCATATTAAACAATGCATCATAATTCTAGCATAAGTTTATACACAAATACAATTATCACAAAGCATTAATAACCAACAAGAGTTATAATT
The DNA here is from genome assembly GCA_028583015.1 of Wollemia nobilis. Lineage (NCBI taxonomy): Eukaryota > Viridiplantae > Streptophyta > Pinopsida > Araucariales > Araucariaceae > Wollemia > Wollemia nobilis. Next base: position 321,152 of record JAQPPZ010000499.1, read on the forward strand.
GACTAAGTAAAAGAAGCATTTTTATTCATCATCTACTATGTTAGTATCCTCTTAAATACCAACAGAATAATTTTCAACATACGTTGATCTTTAATAAATATTTAATAAGAGCATTGGTGCAAGACAAGATTTCCATAAAACATTCTCTTCCATAAAATCAAAACAAATATCGAATGCAAAAACTATCACATTGTTTACTTTTAGAAATATGTTATTTGGAAAGTATTCTAAGGAGTACAAAGCAGTTTTTTATTTACATAACAATATCACAAACCAAGATACATTAAATCCATTCTGCCTAAATGCTTCCCACACCATCTTAATTTCATGATCACCTTCATGATGAAGTACTTCCATGAAATTTGAGGAACATTAAGGGACCATGACAACTCTTATGCAATGCAAGTTTATATTCTCTAAGTATGATATAACCAACTAAGAAAGCAAACATTAAAAAAAAGCAACAAGAAGAGAATCCCATACTTCTATCTATAGTGGCCCCCTTTACCCACTCAAGTATCAGGAGTCTACTATAATATTTCCAACTAAATCATACTATAAGCATCTAGAGAGTTCCCATATGTCTCTCTTATAGTGATCCCCTTTACCTACTTAAGTCTCATGAGTCCACTATAACTTTCAATATAACCATACTATAAATTCTAAATAATTCATTCAAAGAACCCATTTGACTTTTGAAAAATAGGTATAACATCCAATAAATATTTAAGGCACAAGATTATATAATCGAAGCCTAGAAATTTCAAGTCACATAGATATTTTTATTTCAAAACCAAAGTAACCATTAAACCAGTTTAAACATTTCCCAAAGCACTAATATTAATACTTCCAAATAATGTAGCAAGTTTAACATTCTTTACTTTTAATTAACCAATAACGCATTATGATCAAATAATTTCTAATTTATTTTAAAACCTTCTTACAATAATAAAAGGTACCTAGAGGTATTACATACAACATTCCAATAATCCACACAAAAATCCTAATCTTAAAGCATACACTGTTGGCAATTTTGGGTACTTTGGGTACATTGCTTTTGCTCAAGTGTATAAGTTGTCATTGATGTCAAGAAGATCTTAAAGGAATTCGATTTGATGTCAAATAATTTGTTTTGATGAAGGTTACAACATGACAGTTTCAAAGGTCTTTTGCAAACCCCAAGTTGGCAGGTTTAGAGATTACAGGTGGATGGATTGGTTTAATGCTTTTGGGTCCAGGAGGAAGTATTTATTTAAATAATTAAAAACCTTGTTAAGGTTCCATTTAATTATTTTTAAATAAATAAATTATTATTTGCAATGGGTTCTCCTAATCCATGGCGCAAATGTTTTAAGTTGTGGGCGCTAGCAAAGACCTCCGCCGACATGTTAAACTCCTCGTCGACGTCAAAGAGCTTATGGTAAATTGCATATAAATCTCCCTTGACGAAAACAAAGATTTATCCCATCCAAATTTTGAAAGGAGTTGCTCGTTGTAAATTCGACTGTGTCTTCACTAATTTTTATGGATCCGTTGTTCGTCTGTCTGCACTCGCCGTTTGTCGAATTCACTATAAAGTTTATCATTGTCATGTCATGGCAGAGGAAAGGAAGGGACTGTGGTTTCATTTTATCCCTGTGCAGAAGGATCAAGGTTAAAAGCGTGAGGTTTAAACCTCACCGGGTGCCTTTGGTGCATCGGTAGCGGCTAGGTTGTTGGCGCGCTACCCGAACGGGAGGTTTCGCGTTCGAATATCATGAAAGGGTTTTCTATCGTGAAGTGGACGCAACGGGTGGCGTTAGAATTCATGCGTAAATTTCTCCATAGTAATTTTTGATGTGGCTAAGGTATTTTCAAAATTAATTTTTGCTAAGTGTTTTTGCGGATGGAGGAAGTTTGTTAGAGGGAAAAACAACTTAGGAGTTATAAGGAGTTTAAAGCTTGTTTGTATTTTGATAAAAGGTTATTTTTGAAGAGGTTGTTGAAATATCTTATTGCATTCTTATGAGAGAAATTTTATTTGTGATAAGACTATAAGGGAGAAATAAGGTGTATAAGAGTTAAATTTTTCTTGTAATGTTGAGAGTGCTTTTGGTTGTTTATGGAAATGAAAGCATGATGTTTTAAGGTCAATTGCTTCTTGTGTGGAGTTGTGAAACCTTAAGTGGGCAGATTTGAGATTGATATTTGCTTTCATTAAATTGGTTATAATCAAGCTATTATTTACTTGGTTAAAGTGTTGGGCTTACTCCTTTGTTGATGATTTGAAAAGTTGTGTGTGCTATTGCGAGTTGAGTTGGTGGATGCTTTTTATTCAAACAATATTGGAGAGAAAAGGAGTTCTACTTGTTTCCTTTTCTGATGTTGATTGTGAAATGCTTCAAGGTTGTGTTTTGAGCTGAATGGTGTTGATTGAACCTTGTTTGAAGAGCATTGTTGTTGAAGCCCTAATTGATGGTGAAAAGAACATGAGTATCATTGTTATGTGATTCTTTGCATAGTTGGCAGTTGTTGGGGTTTCATGTTCTTGAAAGAAAGCATTCTATCCTATCCATTTTAGATATTGAGTTGAGTTTTTAGATTTGAGATTGAGTTTGAGTTGAGTTGATTTGAGTTGAGTTTTGAGATTGGAAGTTGAGTATAGAACATATTGAGTCTCTAAAAATTCTCTTTATGCTTCTATGAGTTTGACAAATCACATTGGGTCTCTAACAATTCACCTTGTGATTTCCTACTAAGAAAGTTTTTCTTGGTGAGGTTGCTGAGGTTTTGGATAGGTTCCGGTGGGGACTTGTGAGCAGGTTTTGGACAGGTTTCGGTGGGGACTTGTGATCAGGTTTTGGACAGGTTTCGGTGAGGACTTGTGAGCAGTTTTGGACAGGTTTCGATGGGGACTTGTGAGCAGGTTTTGGATAGGTTTCGGTGGGGACTTGTGAGCAATTTTGGATAGGTTTCGGTGGGGACTTATGAGCAGATTTGGATAGGTCATAGTAGAGGACTTGTGAGCTAAGTTTTGATAGATATATCAGAGAAATTGAGGACAAAGGAACACTGGTTCTTTGAGAAGAACCTGAGGACATATTTGGCAAGTCTTTGAGAAGGCTTGTGTGCAGAGGATTGATTTGTTCAAGTGTTGGACAAATCTGACAGACAGAGGAAGACTTGTACTAGATCGACTGACTATGTTTGGTATAGGTTGCTGAGCTGTTGTGGACGTGATCATAGAAGGCAGAGGTCTCTTAGGCTAAGCATTGAGGAGAGGATGTCTTCGATGGAAAGGAGTTCCACGTGCTAGCAAGAGGTAGAGGCAGTTGATCTTTAGAGGGATCATTTCTAGAGCAGAGGGGAAGGTATCTCCTTTGAGCAGAGGCTCATAAATTCAGACTGAGAGGAAGGTATATCCTTTGAGCAGAGGCTCATAAATTTAGATTAAGGGGAAGGTATCTCCTTTGAGTAGAGGCTCACAAATTTAGATAGAGGGGAAGGTATCTCCTTTGAGCAGAGGCTCATAAATTTAGATTGGGGGAAGGTATCTCCTTTGAGCAGAGGCTCATAAATTCTGATTGGGGGAAGGTATCTCCTTTGGGTCGAGGCTCATAAACATTGTAATTGGGAAGGATTCCCAAATAACTTTGAGATAATTTTTAGAGAAAAGTTTTGTGGACGTAGCATTCTGGGTGAACCACGTTAAAATTGGTGTCACTTTGTGGATGATATTGTGCATTGCTTTGATATTGCTTTGGGTATATTGCTTTACTGTTTTGAATTATAAAGGAAAAATTAAAAAGAGGTCTTATACTGTTCACCCCCCTCTCAGTATAAGCTTATGTTCTTCAATTGGTATCAGAGCAGGTGCCTTCGAAAAGTTTAACAGCTTGAAAGAAAAGCTAGTAAAGAACACAATGGATCATTCAAGTAGTAATGCAGCACCTATTCTTGATGGGTCAAATTTTGGTCTTTGGAGTGCAAGGATGAAGGTTCATCTAATGGCACTTGGTAATGAGGTATGGGAAGTGATTGAAGATGAGTACACTATTCCTGTACATGGTCCTAATACTAAAGAAGAAAGGCTCCTACATCAAAACAATTCAAAGGAAATGAATGCAATCCTGAAAGGCTTACAGAAAGCAGATCTCACCAAGGTGATTAACTGCAAGACAACTAGTGAAATGTGGAAACAATTGAAGGTGGTTCATACAGGTGATACAAATGTCAGAAAGGCCAAGTTGAGACACTTCAAAGGTATGTTTGAACAACTTAAGATGAATGATGAAGAAAATATTAGTGACTACATGCTTCGTATGGATGAGGTTGTTAACTCCATGAAAGACTTAGGTCTTGAGCTTGCTGAAAATGATGTTTGTGATAAGATTTTAAGATCTCTTCCTAATAGATTTAGTGAAAATATTTTTGCTATTGAGGAAGCTAAAGATTTGGATAAGTTGAAAAAGGATGAGCTCCCTAGTATACTTGCAACATTTGAGTTGAAAAACTCAAGTGAAGGTTGATGTCAAGAAAGAGGTAGCTTTCAAGGCTACCAAGAAGGGTAAACAAATTCAAGATAGTGATGAGTCTTATAGTGATGAAGAGGCATATTACAGCAAGAAAGGCAAGTTCTCTAGAAAACACAAAAGTGTGAAAAATATAAGATGTTTCAATTGTGGAAAGTTTGGTCATTATGCTATTAACTGTACTGTTCCCAAGAATGAAAGTGATGAAGATAAATAGGATTCTAAGAGCAAGAATTTTGAAAAGCACAAGCATAACAGGAAGATCAAAGATGAGCACAACACTCAAGGAAAGAAGTATTCTCACAAGCACAAGAAGAGTTTCTACCTAGACAAAGCAAGTAAGTGTTCTAGTAGTGATAGTGAAAGTTCTTCAAGTGATAATGAAAATGAAATGTTGTTCATATAAGAAAAAGAGGAAGAACCGAAACATAGATTCATTATCATGAAATGTCTTAGATGTGGAAACTTTGGTCACCTTGAGGATGATTGCACAAATAATGATTTGGTTTCTAGTATGTATGAGGATGCTTCAGAAAACCATAAGGAAGATGCATGTATGGTTTTTGAAAAGGGTAGCACCTCTAGTGATAAGAAATCTGAAAAAGGCTTTGATGATTCAAAAAGCAAATAATTTAAGGATCTTGAAAGTGAACTTATTAGTGCTCTTAGTGCTTTGAAAAAGGAAAGAAAGAAGAATGCTAGACTCAAGGATAAGTTAGATGAATGTTGTATGGAGAGAGATGATCTTATAGAAAGTCTTGAATTCTCTATAGCTAAGACACAAGAACTCAAGGATGAGTTAGAGTCTAAGGTTCTTGAGTATAATGAGTTTGAACAAAAAATGGTTTCTTTGAAAGAGGAAACTAAAAAGTACAAGGATAAGCTTTACAGGTTTCAAGATAGCTCCAAAAAGGTTAAGTCACTCATCAAAGGTCAAAGAAAAACAACAGATAAAACAGGCCTTGGTTTTGTTAAGCCACACAAAGAACAAGTTGGAGAGTCTAGTAAGAGACTCCAAAAGGAAGAGAGTTCTGATGAGGAAAGTATTTCAGATCATGAGTCCTTGAATGATAGATGCACAGAAATAGAAAACAGAATTTAGAATGAGCAGAAGAAGTTTTCAGGACCCAAGAGATCAAATAAAGGAAAGTTTCAAGGCAGATGTTTTGCTTGTCACAGGTTTGGTCACATGGCTTCACATTGCATGGCTCAAGTGAAGAAGGTAAATGACAATTTTAGAAGTGCTAGTTTATTTCAAGGGTATTGCTACTCTTGTCAACAGTTTGGGCACAAGGCAGTTTATTACAAGGTAAATAACAGGAACAGGTTTGAGCAAAATAGTTTTGGTCAGAACAGGTTTGGCCAGAACAGGTTTGGTCAGAATAGGTGGATTCAAAGATCAGGTTTACCTCAGAGAAACAACATCGTCAAGTGTTTCAAGTGCAACAATGAAGGTCACATATTCAGACAGTGTAGGGCTAAAATTCTAGAATACGGGAATAGGAACAATGGCATGATCGAGTCCAAGGATCAAGGCATGGACAAGAACAGGGATGAGAACAAGAACAAGAACAGTGACAAGAACAGGAATATGGACAAAGAGTTCAAGAGAAGGCCCGAAAAGGAAGTTATAGATGCTGATGATGATCAGTGCCTAATGGGAGTTTTACTCCCACCCTAGAATTAATCACCTCATCAAGAGGTGGGGGAGGGACTAAGCTAAGAGGCTCATTCTTAGTCCCAAGCCCCAAAGGTGGCCCTTTGCCATTGATGACAAAGGGGGAGAGATATGAGTAAGGGGGAGAGCTTCAAAGTGAAGAGGAAAGCTTCAAGTCAGGGGGAGCAAAACCTCAAAGGAATATTCTTAGTTGTGGGCATAGTTTCTCAGTTTTTAGCTCAGTTGGTTTCAGTTTTGGCTCTTGAGAAGTGTTTTTAGTAAAGGTTTGCCATCAATGACAAAGGGGGAGATTGTTGGTAACTTTGGGTACATTGCTTTTGCTCAAGTGTATAAGTTGTCATTGATGTCAAGAAGCTCTTGAAGGAATTTTATTTGATGTCAAATAATTTGTTTTGATGAAGGTTACGACATGACAGTTTCAAAGGTCTTTTGCAAACCCCAAGTTGGCAGGTTTAGAGATTACAGGTGGATGCATTAGTTTAATGCTTTTGGGTCCAGGAGGAAGTATTTATTTAAATAATTAAAAACCTTGTTAAGGTTCCATTTAATTATTTTTAAATAAATAAATTATTATTTGCAATGGGTTCTCCTAATCCATGGTGCAAATGTTTTAAGTTGTGGGTGCTAGCAAAGACCTCCGTCGACGTGTTAAACTCCTCGTCGACATCAAAGAGCTTATGGTAAATTGCATATAAATCTCCCTCAATGAAAACAAATATTTATCCCATCCAAATTTTGAAAGGAGTTGCTTGCTGTAAATTTGACTGTGTCTTCGTTAATTTTCTTGGATCCGCTGTTCGTCTGTCTACACTCGCCGTTTTTCGAATCCGTCATAAAGTTTATCGTCGTCGTGTCATAGCAGAGGAAAGGAAGGGACTATGGTTTCATTTTATCCCTATGCAGAAGGATCAAGGTTAACAGCGTGAGGTTTAAACCTCACCGGGTGCCTTTGGCGCACCGGTAGCGGCTAGGCTATTGGTGCGCTACCCGAACGGGAGGTTTCGCGTTTGAATATCGTGAAAGGGTTTTCCGTCATGAAGTGGACGTAGCGGGTGGTGTTAGAATTCATGTGCAAATTTCTCCATAGTAATTTTTGATGTGGCTAAGGTATTTTCAAAATTAATTTTTGCTAAGTGTTTTTGCGGATGGAGGAAGTTTATTAGAGGGAAAAAAATCTTAGGAGTTATAAGGAGTTTAAAGCTTTTTTGTATTTTGATAAAAGATTCTTTTTGAAGATGTTGAAATATCTTATTGCATTCTTATGAGAGATAAATTTTATTTGTGATAAGACTATAAGGGAGAAATAAGGTGTATAGGAGTTAAATTTTTCTTGTAATGTTGAGAGTGCTTTTGGTTGTTTATGGAAATGAAAGCATGATGTTTTAAGGTCAATTGCTTCTTGTGTGGTGTTGTGAAACCTTAAGTGGGCAGCTTTGAGATTGATATTTGCTTTCATTAAATTGGTAATAATCAAGCTATTCTTTACTTGGTTAAAGTGTTGGGCTTACTCCTTTGTTGATGATTTGAAAAGTTGTGTGTGCTATTGTGAGTTGAGTTGGTGGATGCTTTTTGTTCAAACAATATTGGAGAGAAAAGGAGTTCTACTTGTTTCCTTTTCTGATGTTGATTGTGAAATGCTTCAAGGTTGTGTTTTGAGCTGAATGGTGTTGATTGAACCTTGTTTGATGAGCATTGTTGTTGAAGCCCTAATTGATGGTGAAAAGAACATGAGTATCATTGTTATGTGATTCTTTGCATAGTTGGCAATTGTTGGGGTTTCATGTTCTTGAAAGGAAGCATTCTATCCTATCCATTTTAGATATTGAGTTGAGTTTTTAGATTTGAGATTGAGTTTGAGTTGAGTTGATTTGAGTTGAGTTTTGAGATTGGGAGTTGAGTATAGAACATATTGAGTCTCTAACAATTCTCTTTATGCTTCTATGAGTTTGACAAATCACATTGGGTCTCTAACAATTCACCTTGTGATTTCCTACAAAGAAAGTTTTTCTTAGTGAGCTTGCTGAGGTTTTGGAAAGGTTTCGATGGGGACTTGTGAGCAGGTTTTGGATAGGTTCCGGTGGGGACTTGTGAGCAGGTTTTGGACAGGTTTCGGTGAGGACTTGTGAGTAGTTTTGGATAGGTTCCGATGGGGACTTGTGAGCAGGTTTTGGACAGGTTTTGGTGGGGACTTGTGAGCAGTTTTGGACAGGTTACGATGGGGACTTGTGAGTAGATTTGGACAGGTCCTAGTAGAGGGCTTGTGAGTTGAGTTTTGATAGTTATATCAGAGAACTTGAGGACATAGGAACACTGGATCTTTGAGAAGAACCTAAGGATAGATTTGGCAAGTCTTTGAGAAGGCTTGTGTGCAGAGGATTGATTTGTTCAAGTGTTGGACAGATCTGATAGACAGAGGAAGACTTGTACTAGACCGACTAACTGTGTTTGGTATAGGTTGTTGAGCTACTATGGACGTGATCATAGAAGGTAGAGATCTCTTAGGCTAAGCATTGAGGACAGGAGGTCTTCGGTGGAAAGGAGTTCCATGTGCTGGCAAGAGGTAGAGGCAGTTGATCTTCTAAGGGATCATTTCTAGAGTAGAGGGGAAGGTATCTCCTTTGAGCAGAGGCTCATAAATTTATATTGAGGGGAAGGTATCTCCTTTGAGCAGAGGCTCATAAATTTAGATTAAGGGGAAGGTATCTCCTTTGAGCAGAGGCTCATAAATTCAGATAGAGGGGAAGGTATCTCCTTTGAGCAAAGGCTCATAAATTCAAATTGGGGGAAGGTATCTCCTTTGAGCAGAGGCTCATAAATTCTGATTGGGGGAAGGTATCTCCTTTGGGCCGAGGCTCATAAACATTGTAATTGGGAAGGATTTCCAAAGAACTTTGAGATAACTTTTAGAGAAAATTTTTGTAGATGTATCCCAGCCATTCTGGGTGAACCACATTAAAATTGGTGTCACTTTGTGGATGATATTGTGCATTTCTTTGATATTGCTTTACTATTTTGAAGTATAAAGGAAAAAGTAAAAAGAGGTCTTATACTGTTCACCCCCTCCCTCTCAGTATAAGCTTGTGTTCTTCAATTGGTATCAGAGCAGGTGCCTTCGAAAAGTTTAACAGCTTGAAGGAAAAGCTATTAAAGAACACAATGGATCATTTAAGTAGTAATGCAAGCACCTATTCTTGATGGGTCGAATTTTGGTCTTTGGAGTGCAAGGATGAAGGTTCATCTAATGGCACTTGGTAATGAGGTATGGGAAGTGATTGAAGATGAGTACACTATTCCTGTATATGATCCTAATACTAAAGAAGAAAGGCTCCTACATCACAGCAATTCAAAGGCAATGAATGCAATCCTGAAAGGCTTACAGAAAGCAGATCTCACCAAGGTGATTCACTGTAAGACAACTAGTGAAATGTGGAAATAGTTGAAGGTGGTTCATACAGGTGATACAAATGTCAGAAAGTCCAAGTTGAGACACTTCAAAGGTATGTTTGAACAACTCAAGATGAATGATGATGAAAATATTAGTGACTACATGCTTCGTATGGATGAGGTTGTTAACTCCATGAAAGACTTAGGTCTTGAGCTTACTGAAAATGATGTTTGTGATAAGATTTTAAGATCTCTTCCTAATAGATTTAGTGAAAATATTTTTTCTATTGAGGAAGCTAAAGATTTGGATAAGTTGAAAAAGGATGAGCTCCATAGTATACTTGCAGCATTTGAGTTGAGAACTCAAGTGAAGGTTGATGTCAAGAAAGAGATAGCTTTCAAGGCTACCAATAAATCCAAGGGTAAACAACTTCAAGATAGTGATGAGTCTTCTAGTGATGAAGAGGCATATTACAACAAGAAAGGCAAGTTCTCTAGAAAACACAAAAGTGTGAAAAATATAAGACATTTCAATTGTGGAAAGTTTGGTCATTATGCTACTAACTGTACTGTTCCCAAGAATGAAAGTGATGAAGATAAACAAGATTATAAGAGAAAGGATTTTGAAAAGCACAAGCATCACAGGAAGATCAAAGATGAGCACAACAATCAAGGAAAGAGGTATTCTCACAAGCACAAGAAGAGTTTCTACCTAGACAAAGCAAGTAAGTGTTCTAGTAGTGATAGTGAAAGTTCTTCAAGTGATAATGAAAATGAGATGTTCATATCAAAAAAAGAGGAAGAACCGAAACATAGATTCATTATCATGAAATGTCTTAGATGTGGAAACTTTGGTCACCTTGAGGATGATTGCACAAATAATGATTTGGTTTCTAGTATGTATGAGGATGCTTCAAAAAACTATAAGGAAGATGCATGTATGGTTTTTGAAAAGGGTAGCACCTCTAGTGATAAGAAATCTGAAAAAGGCTTTTATGATTCAAAAAGCAAACAAATAAAGGATCTTGAAAGTGAACTTAATAGTGCTCTTAGTGCTTTGAAAAAGGAAAGAAAGAAGAATGCTATACTCAAGGATAAGTTAGATGAATGTTGTATGGAGAGAGATGATCTTATAGAAAGTCTTGACTTCTCTATAGCTAAGACACAAGAACTCAAGGATGAGTTAGAGTCTAAGGTTCTTGAGTATAATGAGTTAGAACAGAAAATGGCTTCTTTGAAAGAGGAAACTAAAGAGTACAAGGATAAGCTTTACAGGTTTCAAGATAGCTCCAAAAAGGTTAAGTCACTCATCAAAGGTCAAATAAAGACAACAGATAAAACAGGCCTTGGTTTTGTTAAGCCACACAAAGAACAAGTTGGAGAGTCTAGTAAGAGACTCCAAAAGGAAGAGAGTTCTGATGAGGAAAGTATTTCAGATCATGAGTCCTTGAATGATAGATGCACAAAAATAGAAAATAGAATTTAGAATGAGCAGAAGAAGTTTTTAGGACCCAAGAGGTCAAATAAAGGAAATTTTCAAGGCAGATGTTTTTCTTGTCACAGGTTTGGTCACATGGCTTCACATTGCATGGCTCAAGTGAAGAAGGTAAATGAAAATTTCAAAAGTGCTAGTTTATTTCAAGGGTATTTCTACTCTTGTCAACAGTTTGGGCACAAAGCAGTCTATTGCAAGGTAAATAATAGGAACAGGTTTGAGAAAAATAGGTTTGGTCAGAACAGGTTTGCCAGAATAGGTGGATTCAAAGATCAGGTTTACCTCAGAGAAACAACATTGTCAAGTGTTTCAAGTGCAACAATGAAGGTCACATAATCAGACAGTGTAGGGCTGAAATTTTAGAATACAGGAACATGAACAGTGGCATGATCAGGTCCAAGGATCAAGGCATGGACAAGAACAGGGATGAGAACAAGAACAAGAATAGTGACAAGAATAGGAATATGAACAAAGAGTTCAAGAGAAGGTCTGACAAGGAAGTTATAGACGTTGATGATGATCAGTTCCTAATGGGATTTTTACTCCCACCCAAGAATTAATCACCTCATCAGGAGGTGGGGGAGGTGTAGCACCCTAAAATTGGCGTAGTAAAATTGGAATAATTACATTCACCTTAGTAAATAAATTTAAATTCAAATTTAACCTCCCAAACCGCCCGTTAACCGCCGAGAAACCCGTTTCCCCTTTTTTTGCACCATTTTTAGAGGTTGTTTTGACCGTTGGACGATATCGTCACCGATCAGACGATATCGCCCCAGATTTGACGATTTCGTTTGGACTAGAACGTCCAGACAATTTTGTCACAAAACTGAATTTGCATAGTTGGAATCCGTTCCAACGGGTCTCCAATCCGGGTAGAAGCGTGTCTGCGCCGTTGGGACCCTCCCCCGTTGGAGATCTCCCAAATTGGGAAGATCTCCAACCTCCCAACAACTCTCCCTAAGCCTATTTAAACTCTAAGATTTTCCCTCCCCAACCCCTGGCTGAATTTATCTGCAAACTGAATCCCTCTGTACTAAAACATCATAATCTATCTTTTGCACTAGTCCTATAGCCATTTTTTTGTAGGTACACCACTGATTTTCAGTCGGAGCCAGCACCCATCGTCGCCGACGAACCTGTCAAGATCGGAGACGATCTCATCAAATTCGAGACGATTTCGTACTGATGCGAGACGATCTCGACTGCAGTCCACATCGAGGCAATCAGTGCCTGAAGTTTGCTTTTCTCAACTTTGTCTCTATTATTTTGTTTTGCAAATTAGATAATCTATTTAGTTTTTATCCTATTTTGCATCTGGAGTTCACCCATCTAGTCTAGATTGCATGTTAAGCTCATAATCTGCCATTAAAGTACAGTAATTTGCTTTAAATTCTATTTTTAAATATTTTTCAGTATTCATATTGCAATTTTATGTAATTTACCTCTGTCTGCACAGTAGAATTTTTTTGTATTTTGCATCTGTTTGCTGTTTTGCAGGTCTCTAATGAATTCATCTGACGAATTCATCAGATCTCAGACGATTCTATCAGTCTCAGACGATTCTGTCAGATTCCAGACGAATCTGTCAGATTTCGGATGATTCTGTCAGATTGCAGGCGATTCTGTAGAATTCCAGACGATCCAGACTGCATCAACCGCCAGAATCTTCTTCAGACATCCGGATCAGGTATTCCCCATTTTCCTCCTGTAAATTCTCTATTTTCTGCTTTCAAAATCTGTTTTTTGTATTCATTGAAAGTTGCATTTTCATATAGATTAAGTTAGATTCATTCGGCCAAACCTAGGATGAATGCTTAAAGGATAAAACGAACTCATCTAAACACATTCCAAAACCTAGGCATGGAAACTGCCACCAAATGTTTCCTGGTGAACCCACCATCCGTCGAAAAATCACCAAAATACACCTCCCTTGAGAGGCGGGACCTTCGTGAAGTCCTCTCGTCCGAGGTACCGCACCATCCTTTTCCCATCCTCCTTTCGGGCATGGATCCAATAGCCTGAAGGTAGGGATGCAAAAAATTTGGAGCGATACATTTTGGTGAACCCGACGTGAATGCATCATAACCTTTTGAAAACCAAAAACAAAAACAAACAAAAAATTAGAACAACTAAAACTTAGATGCATTTTAAAACATTTAAGGTTCAAAATCATGTTTAGATGGTAGCTCCTAAAAAGAGGGTAGCAGTTACTATAAACGTAGAAAACCAATTGGCAGCTATAGAAGTTAATTATGTCCTTAATATCCCTGAAACAAGTAGAAATCAATCCTTGTGGGACGAACTTGATAGGAGACTTAGGCTTATTTCATCTAGGTCCACACAACTTAAGCAAATCAAGAGGCTAGTCTTGGATAGAATCCTGGATCCTCACCAATTAGTTTTCTATCATGAACTTCAGAGAGCCTGCCATAGATGGCTAGCCTATAGGAGAGCTTTAGTATCTTCAAAATTATTTAGCTTCGAAGAATACCTCGAGAACGCAGACATTGTACACCGATTCCTAGGCCTTGTAGAAGACCAAGAGGTTGTTCTTATAGATAGGGAAATATGGAATAGAGTTCCGCGTGTTGTGCTATATTGAGAGTATTGCCATGAGCTTTACTTTTATCAACCAGCATCTGAAACAGACAATATCACCATAGCCCTTTTCATCAAATTCTTAAAAGAAAACTTTCAATTTGAAGAAGAACATTTCATGACTCCTGAACAACTTGAACCTATTAATGATATTCATAAGTTATTCATAGAAGATTAGTTCATTTACTTTCAGTTTTATTATTATTGCGTGCATTTATTGTTTCATTTGTTGTCTTTATTATATTGTTTCAAAGAAAAACTAAAAAAAAAAAAATCAAAAACAACATAGTAAAAACTTAAACATTTCATTTCAAATATTGCATTAGGTATATATAAATATATACCTTTTAATTTGTTGCATATATATATATATATATATATATATTTGCTGAAATCAAAACTTAGCACCATGACTAGACTTAGGAATGGTAAAGAAACTTTAGGGGAAGGAGAAGATTGGTTGCAAGATACAACTGAAAACCCAAATGTCCTTCTTGGAGATACAAATCCGGAAGGAGAAACTCTAGGTCAATCGGATGAAGACTTAGGTGAAGATAAGGAACAAGAAGGAAATGTTAAAGAGAATGAATCCTCATCCCCTAGAATAGCTCCCAATGGAGCCATCGCTTTTGACAACGCAGAACATTTTCAAAAATTTCTCAATCAGAATATCGACATCCTTAATGTAGCAGTCCGTATTGATAGAGGGGAAGTTAGTGACGCTCAAGCAGCTATAGAACGGGCGCTTGATATACACACTAATCCTTTATCTTTTGTTGATCAAGAGAGTGATAAGGGTGGACCATCCAATACGGATATGGTCACTATAGCCCAAGCCATGTCAAAACAACAGGTTACCCAACCTCCTAAGGAACCTGTTACTCAACCTAAAACCACTCCTGCACAAAAGAAAATTCCCTTCACTACTTTGTTCCGCCAAACTATTGAGCAAAATGCTTTAAATAAACAGAAATCTAAAACAAAGCCAAATACAAATTTTCAACAATCTGGAACACAACATAATCCAACTTCAAAATTCCTCCATAACATTTTTCCTACCAATGTTTTACACAATAGTAACATGGCATCTAATCTACATGTTCCTCCATCCTATGCTCATAAAACTCATGTCAATGCCCTACCGAATCAATATGGGGGGCAAACTAGTAATCTGGAAGCTATGGTGAAACAATTGGCTTCACGTATGGACCAGATAGATCCCTACCGTCCCTCGTACAATTATCGAGAGATTTGTAGCCAACCATTGGATCCCATAGTGGTAGCTCAACCATACCCTAAACATTTTCCCATGCCCGTCCTGCCTATATATAAAGGAACCGAAGATCCCATAGAACATCTTCGCATGTTTAGGATAGCATGTCACGACATATCGCATGACGACTTGCTATTACTAAAAATGTTCCCCAAAAGTTTAGGTGGAATGGCATTAGAGTGGTACTATCAATTGCCCACTCACTCCTTAAGAAACTTTGAAGAAACAACTGAATCATTTGTTCATCAATTTAGTGCCTACATCGAGAGACATGTAACTATTAAAGACCTATACAATTTAAAACAAGATAAAGATGAATGTTTTGCTGATTTCTTGGCTAGATGGAGGCAATTGACAGGAAAACTGCACTTTGTGCTACCCTATAGGGAAATGCTAGACATTTTCATCAATAATTTACAAGAACAACTTTCTTATGAGCTATCAACGACTACTTTGACTACCTTCGATAAAGCTATAGACTTAGCTCGAAGAGTAGAAGATGCCCTCATTAGGAGAGGCCAACTTAGGAAGAAGGATGATGAGAAAACATCTAGAAATCAATATAAAAACAAACAGGTTGTTGGTGATGGAGTCACTGACAGCAGAAATGTTGCTAATGTCAATGCAACAAAGACAACGAGAAAAATTCATATTGAAACCTCCGATAAGCCTCCTCGAGAATTCACTAGATTAAACCAACCCTTGTCAACCATTTTACCTCAATTGCTTGAAAGAGGTTTAATCCAATTACCGACTATCCAGGAACTCGACCCAAGTATACCCGGATATAGAGCTGATTTGCACTGTGACTTTCATAGAGGACCTGGACATTCTACCAACGCTTGTAAGAGATTGAAACATAAAATACAAGATTTGATTGACAATAATGAAATGGAAGTGCAAGCCTTCCAACCTAGACAAAACCCTCCTAATAATGCCCAAAATACTGTTCCCCAAAATCAAAATCAGAATGCCAATCAAACTTTAGACATATTTCAACACCCTTTACCAAGACATGGTAAAGAGGTAGCCAATCAAATCGAACATCATAATGTTCCCCCTCCTACTCGATATGTAGGAACCATTAGCGGACAATTACCTATTCAGGATTCTCAAACATTTGACACAACCTTATCCCTGGTTACAACCAGGCCCTTACATAATTTTCAAACTTCTGATTCTAGTGATATAGAATCAGATAGTGAAAGTGAAGTAGACACTATTCAATCGAATAGTTCTGAAAATGAATCAGATCCTATTCAACCTGTCACAGATGCTAATGTTCCAGAAGAACCATTTCCTAGAAGAGTCACTACTCGACCTTCTTCTAATGTAGTCCTTCCCTATGAACAAGCCATAAATTCTCAACCGAGACCGTTTCAACGTCGTCACTATAACATTGTAGGTACCATCGGAGTCGTTACTCGACAACAAGCTCAAAACTCCCAACAAGAACCAAACCAGAATGATGGATCAGCTCCATTCATTTTGAAAAACCCAAATAAAGGGAATCATGCTCCTATTGTTCAACCTAAACCCCCTTACAACATTAATGAACAATTGTCTAATACCACGGCCAGAATTTCCCTCTTAGATTTATTAAGATCCTCTCCCACACATAGGGATGAGTTGATGCTTACATTGAGCCAAATGATGGTACCTCAAAACATTCAACTCGAAGCTATGGCCAATACTATCATCACTCGAGAGATTGATTGTATTGACTTTCGGGATAAAGATATCCCACAACACGGTTTACACAAGGATAATCCCTTGTACATTACTTCTCTAATTGGAGATGTAGCTGTCAAACGAGTCTTGATTGATAATGGCTCATCTCTAAACATTTGCACCTTTGACTTCTACCAACGATTTGGTTTTAGAAGTGATGAAATGAAGAAAACTGATATGATTATCAAAGCTTTTAATGACGAAACACAAGAAACGTGTGGAGTCATTACCCTCCCATTACAAGTTGGTCCTAGAACCCTAGAAACAACCGTGTTTATTGTACATTGCCCGACATCGTACAATATACTTTTGGGTCGCCCTTGGATTAACGCCATGCGAGCGAGTCCCGTCAACTTTACACCAATGTGTGAAATTTGAGTTTAAAAATCGGTTGGTCACTATTCATGGTGACCCTAGACCTTTGATATGTGTGCTTTGGCGAGAACCCGTTGGAGTGCAATTTTGCCCTGCTCTGTCATCCACACTTTCTAGTTCTTCTTTTTCATCTAAATCTGTGAAACATAAACCCATAACTTCATCTATTCCTCCTCCATTAACTTCATCTTCCTATATAGACCAACAACCTTCTAAACAAATTTTAGAATCTCAAAAGGATCTCAAATCTACAACTAATCCTTCAACTATTATTCCTATAAATTCAAAACCTTTAGACACATCCATCATACCTTCCACATCTCAAGACATAAGTAATAAACCTTCTACATCTTATGCCCTTTCTGATGAACTTTTACCAGATTTATCTACAACCTTAATATCAGAAAAAATGAATGCTTTCATGCAAGATTCAAACCTTTTAAATAATTTGCCGCCCTCTCCTCGTACTTTGGGCCTCCCACAACCTTTGGGAAGTACTTACCAAGTCGGGAGTTGTGCCTTCATTTATAAAGGATATGATTGGGGAAGAATCCCTCGAAATATCAAAACTCATCATGAGGGATATGCTCGGTGTTATTTTACCAATGATTATATTAAAGCTAAACCCATGATGCTTAAAATGGGATATAAAGGGAAAGGCTTAGGACCTTTCCAAAATGGCATGAAAGAGCCTTTCGAGGTAGAACCGTGGCACGCCCGCTGTGGTGTGGGCCTATTTCCTAGTAAGGGACAACCCTTTCCTTTTGAGGATGATGCTCATCTCATATGCTATCAAGATTATTTGGATAGGCATGTTGATTTGCCTTGTAAAAATCAGTCATTTTCATGCAACATGCTATCCATAGCCTACCCTGAAATGATTGCTGACCCCGATGAAGAATTGGAAGGAGATATCTTCCATGATGTCTCTGTTGAAGAGATGTTGCACAATGGATTTTATTTTGATGGTTCTATACCAACCATAGCTCAGCTTGAGACCACTAATCCTCAAGATGACTTATCTAAATTAACTTTACAAGAATTACAAGAGTTGGGCGTTTCACCCGCCCCACCTAATTTTGAAAGAGATCTACACATGGAGGTAGAAAATGTCATTAAAATTAATATTGGAGCTGAGGACAATCCTCACATAATCAATATTGGAGCGAGAACTAAGTCAAGACAAACAAGAACAATACATTGCATTCCTTAAAGAGTACGAAGATGTCTTCGCTTGGACATATGAAGATATGCCAGGTCTAGACCCTTCTGTAGTCATGCATCATCTAGTGGTCCATCCGGATGCTAAACCGGTTAAACAAAAACTCAGAAAAATGCATCCCAAAGTGGCTCTACTAGTCAAAGGAGAATTAGAAAAACTCCTGAATGTTATCTTCATACAAGCTATTGATTATGCTGAATGGATCTCAAATGTAGTTCCAGTCACTAAGAAAGAAGCTACCAAAGTTAGGGTTTGCACCGATTTTAGAGATATTAACGTTGCATGCCCTAAAGATGACTTTCCTCTTCCAAATATGGATCAAATCATTGAATTTACTGCCGAAAGTGGGATGATGTCCTTAATGGACGGATTCTCCGGTTATAATCAGATTAGGATAGCTCCTGAAGACCAGGCTAAAACAGCCTTTATTACCCCCTGGGGTACCTTTTGCTGGAAAGTGATGCCATTTGGCTTAAAGAACACCGGTGCAACTTATCAACGGGCTATGACCTACATTTTTCATGATATGATGCATGATATCTTACATGATTATGTAGATGATATTATAGCTCGCTCTCTTATTGAAAATAATCATTTAGATGATTTAAGAAAAGTTTTTAATCGATTACGAGAATATCTCATTCGATTAAATCCAGCAAAATGCATATTCGGAGTTAAATCCGGCAAACTATTAGGGGTTTTAGTTTCTTTACGTGGTATCAAAATTGACCCTCTCAAAATTACGGCCATCACAGATATGCCCGCACCCACTAATATATCTGAACTACGAAGTTTACAAGGTAAACTTCAAGCTATCCGTCGCTTCATTGATAAGCTGGCAGACAAAACTGGTCCCTTTCTTAAGCTCCTTAAGAAGGACGTCCCCTTTAATTGGGACACAGAATGTAGAGAAGCTTTTGAACTTCTCAAACAATATCTCCTTAACCCTCCGGTGCTTTCATCGCCTAAATATGATCGCCCATTTCTTCTATATATTTTTGCTTCAGATTCTACCTTAGGAGCTATGTTAGCTCAACTTGATGATGAAAAGCGAGAACGTGCTAATTATTACATTAGCCAAACTTTCGTCAGTTATGAAACCCACTATACAGCGTTAGAGAAGTTATGTCTAGCAGTCGTGTTTGCTACGCAAAAATTACGACATTACATGCTTAGCCAAAAAACGTATGTCATTGCCAAATATGATCCTTTAAGATATCTCATGAGTCGACCTTATTTATCGGGTCGCACAGCCAAGTGGGTTCTTGCTCTAAGCGAGTTTGATCTCACCTTCATAGGACAGAAGTCTGTTAAGGGTCAAATCATAGCAGATCAATTAGCTATTGCACCCTTAGAGTCTACTCATCCTCTCATCATCGAGTTTCTTGATGAATGCCTTCAATTAGAGGTAGACCATCCTGAACAATGGTCCTTATACTTTGATGGAGCCCGATGTATGAGTGGGGCTGGTGCGGGTATTATTTTAATATCTTCGCAAAAACATCTTATTCCTCTGTCCTTCAAACTGACCTTTGCTTGCACCAACAATACTACTGAGTATGAAGCTCTAATCCTTGGATTACGAGTTGCTTTAGCGCTAAAAATTAAAAACCTCTTAGTTTTTGGGGATTCCCAATTGGTTATAAACCAAATTAATGAAGTTTATCAGACCAGAGATGATAAACTTCGCCCATATAAGGCCTATGTTTTACAACTAATGTCCTTGTTTGATCAAGTTACTTTGGAAGCCATTCCTCGAACTAGCAACCGTGCAGTCGACGCCATGGCCATCGCTGCATCTCTCTTGCCCTTGGAGTTAGACGACGAATATGCGACTATCATTATTCGTCGACTCTAGGAACCCGCCTCAAATAAGTCATGCTTAGAGCCTTTGGATGTGTTTCTAATCAATGAAACTACTCCTGAACCTTGGTATACAGACATATTTGATTTCCTCCAAAATGGGACTTTCCCTACTAATTCTAATAGAAACCAGCGTCGATTATTACGTCGACGAGCAAGTCGATTTGTAATAATTGGCAATACTTTGTATAGGAGATCTTTTGAAGGTATCCTATTAAGATGTTTAAATTCAGATGAGTCTAAATCAGCCTTGAGTGAAGCCCACGATGGATCTTGTGGAGGACACTTTAGTGGTAGTGTCATTGCTAAAAAGCTCCTTCGGATAGGATACTTTTGGCCTACCATGGAAACGGATGCACATGAGTATGTGCGCCATTGCGACAAGTGTCAAAAACATGCTGACCTTGTCCATGCGCCTGCACAAGAGCTGCAGGCTATTTTGTCTCCTTGGCCCTTTTCTAAATGGGGCTTGGATATTATTGGTAAAATCAATCCTGTGTCTTCTGATGGACATAAGTTCATCATAACCGCCACTGAGTATTTCACGAAGTGGGTTGAAGCTATGCCTTTAGCTTCCTGCACTGGTTCACAAGTCTCTAAGTTCATTTTTAATCAAATCATTTGCAGGTTCGAAATTCCTGCCAATCTCATCTCTGATAATGGAACTCCTTTCAAAAATAAAGATGTTAAGAAATTATGCCAAAAATACAAGATTCAACACCGCTGGTCTACTCCCTATTATCCTTAGGGTAATGGTCAAGCAGAAGCTTCTAACAAAACTTTAATCAAAATTCTCAAAATATTGGTCAATAAAACGGGCCGTGACTGGCATATTCAATTACATCCAGCCTTGTGGGCTTATCGAACTAGTGTTTGGACTCCCACGGGCACTTCACCATTTGTTTTGGTATATGGTGCCGAAGCAGTTTTTCCATTTGAATTGGAAGTTCCTTCTTTGGCTCTGCTACTTCAAGACACCGAAGTAGGAGATGAATATCACGCTGGCAGACTCAGTCAGCTGGAACTCCTAGATGAAAAATGCATCAATGCTTTGGAGCATCTCCGTGCATACCAAAACAAGCTTAAAAGAGCATATAATAAGAAAGTTCGTCATCGATCCTTTGAGATTGGCGACCTTGTTCTAAAAGAAAATAAAAAAAATACAAATGCAACCAAAGAACTTAAAGGTAAATTTGAGCCCAACTGGCTCGGACCATACATCATTACTGCAAAATTTGAATCAGGAGCATATAAATTATCTACCTTAGATGGTAAAGAACTTAAAGAACCCATGAATATTTTACATCTCAAACGTTATTATGCATAAATTTGGTCATTTCATCCATGTATATATTTGTTCAAAATTACTCTCTTATATTTCTTTCAATTTATTCAAAAAACATCAAAAACATTCATAAATCTCCAAAAATCTTCAAAAACTATTTATTGCATTTATTTAAAGCACTTGTTAAGTTCTTTTTGCTCAAAAACAAAAATCTAAATAAAAATCTAAAAATAGCTATATGCTTGACTCTTTCGAAACCAAAACAATATACAGAAGAAAGAGAGAGTCAACATTCTCCCAAATTCTAAAAAATCATGTATATATATTTTCTTACAATTATTGCAGTTATATGTTTCAACTTATTTTGGATACAATTAGCATTTATTTGGCATCCCTCACTTGCACACTCACAACAATAAATATCTTGATTTTATCTGGCATGATTACTAATCTCTCTTATATCAAAGTTCACAAAATTCAATTAAATAAAGTTTGAGCATAGAGAATTGATCTTGTTATTTACTTAAACCAAGCACATCTTTTCACAATAAAATGATTATATTTGTAATTTCCATGTTTTGCTACATAGTAGAACTGATTTCTTGGGTGAAAAGTTTCCCCTGCTATCCTATCATGCACATGGTCTAGAATCTTTGAGAATTGGCAAAAGGACAAGCTCACCCCTACCTAGAATAAAAATCCCTTGCTCTCATGACTAATCTGAGCAAGTATCCCTAGCACAGAAAAAGAAAAAAAAAAAGTTCAAGAAAGAAAAAAAAGAAAAGAAAAATGTTATTTCAACAATATTCCAAGCATTATCAAGCAAAAGAAATACAAAAGAAAAAGAAACAAAGTTCAAAAGAAAGCAAGAAAGCAATAAAATCCCTTTCCCTACCCTTTAAAAAGGAAAGAAGGGTTGATGAGCTTGAATCCCTAGAATTCTCAATTATTCGAAAACTGTGAGGTAAGCCCCATAACAGGTGGTTTGTGCCCAACTCGCTTGGCCTTGGGTAACTCCTAGCGTGGCGATATGTCTGTCACATTAGCGACCTTCTTTTGTACGAGACCTATGTTTGCTTATGGATTAGCTAGCTCTTGATAATCCGATCTACATAGTAGTCTAATATGGTTATATGCATCTACATCATGGTTAATGAACACTTATTTGGTTTCTTCAAATCACTTGTATCATAGTATCTTGCTCAAACCTGGTAAATGAACAATACAATTGCACACACATTTGTATTTAAGAGATTTTGTCTATCATTATGATAAATCAAGATTAGAAATGAATTCACATATGCACATGGGATTCCTTATAAATCTAATTTTTGTCTTCAAAATACTTTGAAATATTATTTTTGCAACTTGTTTGGAATAATCAAGTACAATTATTTTTCATAAAGACAACTATATAATAGAAAAATCACAAATTTCTTTCAAAACATATCATACACATCATATCGAATTTCGCGACGATGGTATAGTTTCAAAACCAAAATTGAAATTATATGCCTAGCGCAAGTCCTCATTTTCATATTTTCTGTTCATCAAAAATCAACCATGCAATAAAACTATTTTTTTTTTATTTTCGCGATGATGGTATAAGTCTATACCTACATATTCTATGCCTAGCACAAGCCATTGTAACAATTGTTATTCCCATTTATCAAAAATCATAAAAACCATATGACTTCATCTTATACAAATTATGCTTTTTTCAAAAGCAAACACATTTTCATTATTTCATGTCATTATGTCAACCTTCAAATTTTGCAATGATGGTATAATTCCTAGGGAATTATCTAAAAATTTTATCACACTTAGGAATTTATGCCTAGCAAACATCTTTTAAAAAAAAAAAAAAAAATCATTTTAAAACATTATTTCATGCACAAATATTTTTTATGAAAATCTGAAAACAAACCAACCATCATCATCATCATTTGCATCATTACATCAAAGTCTTAAGATAGTCTCTTAAGCACTCTTTTCCTTTTAACAATATTTCTACAATGGGATTAGCTTGACGACCGAGTGAGCAGCGACTCCGTGAAATGGTCTATAATAGCGACAGTGTCCTTTGAAATTATTGTTAGAAGCATCTTTTTATTTTTATCACATTTTTATTACAAACAACCATTTTGTTACATCAGATTATTTCATTTAAATAT
Source organism: Wollemia nobilis (assembly GCA_028583015.1). NCBI lineage: Eukaryota > Viridiplantae > Streptophyta > Pinopsida > Araucariales > Araucariaceae > Wollemia > Wollemia nobilis. The sequence goes on from JAQPPZ010000499.1 coordinate 344,744, forward strand.
TTTATAGCATGACATTCAAATCATAATATTTCCAATGACATAATTACATGAATCCTCAAATGAATTATCAAAATCAATCAATTACAACATCTAAAAGCATCATACAAATCATAAGACACTAGTCATATGATCAAAAATATCTCATATATATATATATATATCAACATATGTACATCATCAAAACTGGATTGGTATGCCACAATCTGTACCTCGGCATACTCAATCCTCTATCAATACAAATATAGTACAATGTCAACATCAATGTGCAACCCTCTAGCCTCGAGAGCCCCTCGAGATCTATGCCTCATCTCCTCCCCCACCCTGAGGTGGATGAGGTGGCCCCATCGCAGTCTGAGTAGTCCTAGTCCTCGACCGGGACATGGTCCTAGATGACCCGATCCTGATCGAATCTACGATGTTAGCTGGCAGGGGTAGTCTATCCTCCGTCGGCACCAGTTGATAGTACAGTGTCTGATAGAAAGTCAACTGGGTGATAGCCCGTGTCAACTCTCCTGAGCTCACCCCTCTGCCCCATGCCCTGAGGCGTGTAATCTCGTCTCGCAGCTATGACACCTCAGCATGGTGTCGTGTAGCTGCATCCTGTAATGTCTGCACCTGAGTCTGCAGATGATCCCTCTCTGCCCGGAGAGTAGCCATCTCGCTACTCTCTCTTGTATCCATGCCCTTGCCCTTATCGGGCGATGGTGGCCTCTGTGGAGATGGGGGTCTCGCCTCCCTCCTCTCCCTCTCTCTTTGTCGTAGCCACTCCTGTGCTGTGGTCTCCTCTGCTCTCTCCCGCTGCGACCCTGGGCTGCCTCTATCGTCGCCTGGTGTCGCCTCCCTATCCGATGCACGACTGCGTGGATCAGACCCTATGCCCTCGTCATTCGAGGAGGGCGGATTCCTACGTACCAGGCATCGTAGCCATCGGTTACTCCTGCATCGTCCCCATCCACTGGCTGAATGGGGGCATAATTTGAGTCCTGGTTCCAGAATCGCTGCATGTCTGGAGCCCCGCTAACTGTAGTATTATCCTGGACGGTCCGAGAAAACTCATAATCCCTGAGAGATGGGATCCCCTGCTGTAGACCGAACTATCGCAAAACTCGGTTGTAGCGATGGAGCTCCACCTCTCCCCTATCCATCCTCAGCTAGCAGACTCGCCTGATGCAAGCCAGCTCTTATTCGTCCTCTGCCCACCCTGGATGCTGCCTCCACGGCCTCCAGGTGATCTGGTCTAGGACCAAATCATCCAGGAGTCTCTGGGACATCGAAAGGTCTATCCGTCGCTGTGATCCTCTTCGGAGCCACCAGTAGAAGACTTGGGGCCTCTCCTCGTCTATCCCCGTTAGTGGAAGCCCTATCGGCCTCTGCATCGCAATGTGCTCCCAGCACCAAACCTGTAGTAGCGATGTCATCACCAGACATCGCCCACCCTTGTACACGACCCCGTAAAGGATCTTGTACAACTGACATAGTACAAAGTTGCCCCATGAGAACCTGTAGCCGTGGTCTCGCATGTCGCATATCACATCTACCAGCATCCACGACACCCTGCACCCGCTCTGGTGGCACAACAGAAGTCCACCAACTACCCCAGCTAGAACCCGTGTGAGTCTAGATGCCCCAGGCATCTGGCGTAGTGCCTTGATATTAACTCCACCCTTCTCCAGGGCGAAGCTCGGGTCACCACACAGCCGTCCCATCGCGTGGCCCTGATTTTTCGTCGATGTGATTATCCGTCCTTGTATGGGGATTCTCAAAATCCTCCATACATCCTCCAGTGTGGGAGTCATCTCCCCTGTCGGTAACCAAAAACAGGAAGACCCCGGATACCATCTCTCTGCTAGGGCTGTCAGTAGCCCCATGTCCGTGGAAACCTCGCGGCATCTCCGCCACATGCTACAATCCGGCCTGTGCCAGCAGATCCCTCTCTGCCTGGGTGAGAGCGGCCAAGTCGTCTCTCAATCCAGCGTATTTCCACTCTCTGCTTTTTAGTAATCCTCTCTGCAAACATAAACAAAAAAACAACAAACAATCATTAATAACAATTCAAGTAAATCAATAATGCAACTTAAAGTTCAATTTCATGTAATTGATGATATCACCCACTATTGGACGATATCGTCCCCAATTTGAGCATAATCGTCTCCGATTTCGCAGTTCGAAATCGTCTCTAATTTGATGAAATCGTCCCCCTTTCGACGATTTCGCCCCTGGGCGAAATTGCCGAAATTGAGACGATTTCGTCAAAATCGGGACGATTTCATCCCGACGACGTCGACGGCAAAAAATGGCCGTGATGCTCCAAATTCACCTAAAAATCCACCTAAAAAGCATGTAAAATCAAATTAAATCAATCTAAGTTCAGTCTAGACCCTTACCCGTAGACCGTGGCGGACCTCTGCAGATCTATGCGCTGTCTCAACCATTTTTGCTCCAGAGCTCTAAAAACGGTAAAAATGAACAGTAATAATGAATTAGGGTTTTACCCTATTTTTCTTCATTTTATTCAAAATAATTCAATAATTTTTTGCTTTTTCGCGTTTTTACCTCAAACGTTCGATTTGGGTAAAAACACGGAGGGGGCACCATAGTAAGCTATCGTACGATTCGACCAAGAATCGTCGCCTAAAAATGTGTATAATTTTTTGCTTTCTCTTCGATCGAGAAGAACTCATCTTTAATGCATTTTCTTCAAAAAATTTGCTAAAGAGGGGGCAAAATGTAGCACCCTAAAATTGGCGCAGTAAAATTGGAATAATTACATTCACCTTAGTAAATAAATTTAAATTCAAATTTAACCTCCCAAACCGCCCGTTAACCGTCGAGAAACTCGTTTCCCCTTTTTTCATGCCATTTTTAGAGGTTGTTTTGACCGTTGGACGATATCGTCGCCGATCAGACGATATCGCCCCAAATTTGACGATTTCGTCTGGACTAGAACGTCCAGATGATTTTGTCGCAAAACTGAATTTGCATAGTTGGAATCCGTTCCAACGGGTCTCCAATCCGGGCAGAAGCGTGTCTGCGCCGTTGGGACCCTCCTCCGTTGGAGATCTCCCAAATTGGGAAGATCTCCAACCTCCCAACAACTCTCCCTAAGCCTATTTAAACTCTAAGATTTTCCCTCCCCAACCCCTGGCTGAATTTATCTGCAAACTGAATCCCTCTGTACTAAAACATCATAATCTATCTTTTGCACTAGTCCTATAGCCATTTTTTTGCAGGTACACCACTGATTTTCAGCCGGAGCCATCACCCATCACCGCCGACGAACCTGTCAATATCGGAGATGATCTCATCAAATTCGAGACGATTTCGTACTGATGCGAGACGATCTCGACTGCAGTCCACATCGAGGCAATCAGTGCTCGGAGTTTGCTTTTCTCAACTTTGTCTCTGTTATTTTGTTTTGCAAATTAGATAATCTATTTAGTTTTTATCCTATTTTGCATCTGGAGTTCACCCATCTAGTCTAGATTGCATGTTAAGCTCATAATCTGCTATTAAAGTACAGTAATTTGCTTTAAATTATGTAATTTACCTCTGTCTGCACAATAGATTTTTTTTGTATTTTGCATCTGTTTGCTGTTTTGCAGGTCTCTGACGAATTCATTTGACGAATTCGTCAGATCTCAGACGATTCTATCAGTCTCATATGATTCTGTAAGATTCCAGACGAATCTGTCAGATTTCGGACGATTCTATCAGATTGCAGGCGATTCTATAGAATTCCAGACGATCCAGACTGCATCAACCGCTAGAATCTTCTTCAGACATCCGGATCAGGTATTCCCCATTTTCCTCCAATAAATTCTCTGTTTTTTGCTTTCAAAATCTGTTTTCTGTATTCATCGAAAGTTGCATTTTTATATAGATTAAGTTAGATTCATTCGGCCAAACCTAGGATGAATGCTTAAAGGATAAAATGAACTCATCTAAACACATTCCAAAACCTAGGCGTGGAAACTGCCGCCAAATGTTTCCTGGTGAACCCACCATCCGTCGAAAAATCATCAAAATACACCTCCCTTGAGAGGCGGGACATTCGTGAAGTCCTCTCGTCCGAGGTACCGCACCATCCTTTTCCCATCCTCCTTCCGGGTGCGGATCCAATAGCCTGAAGGTAGGTATGCGAAAAATTTGGAGCGATACAGGAGGGACTAAGCTAAGAGGCTCATTCTTAGTCCCAAGCCCCAAAGGTGGCCCTTTGCCATTGATGACAAAGGGGGAGAGATATGAGTAAGGGGGAGAGGTTCAAAGTGAAGAGGAAAGCTTCAAGTCAGGGGGAGCAAAACTTCAAAGGAAGATTCTTAGTTGTGGGCACAGTTTCTCAGTTTTTAGCATAGTTGGTTTCAGTTTTGCCTCTTAAGAAGTGTTTTCAGTAAAAGTTTGCCATCAATGACAAAGGGGGAGATTGTTGGTAATTTTGGGTACTTTGGGTACATTGCTTTTGATCAAGTGTATAAGTTGTCATTGATGTCAAGAAGCTCTTGAAGGAATTTGATTTGATGTCAAATAATTTTTTTTGATGAATGTTACGGCATGACAGTTTCAAAGGCCTTTTGCAAACCCCAAGTTGGCAGGTTTAGAGATTACAGGTGGATGCATTGGTTTAATGCTTTTGGGTCCAAGAGGAAGTATTTATTTAAATAATTAAAAACCTTGTTAAGGTTCCATTTAATTATTTTAAAATAAATAAATTATTATTTGCAATTGGTTCTCCTAATTGTTTTAAGTTATGGGCGCTAGCAAAGACCTCCACTGACGTGTTAAACTCCTCACCGACGTCAAAGAGCTTATGGTAAATTGCATATAAATCTCCCTTGATGAAAACAAAGATTTATCCCATCCGAATTTTGAAAGGAGTTGCTCGTTGTAAATTCGACTGTGTCTTCACTGATTTTCGTGGATCCGCTGTTCGTCTGTCTGCACTCGTCATTTGTCGAATCCACCATAAATTTTATCGTCATCGTGTACTGGAAAAGGAAAGGAAGGGACTGTGGTTTCATTTTATCCCTGTGTAGAAGGATCAAGGTTAATAGTGTGAGGTTTAAACCTCATCGGGTGCCTTTGGCGCACCGATAGCGGCTAGGCTGTTGGCGCGCTACCCGAACGGGAGGTTCCACGTTCGAATATCATGAAAGGGTTTTTCATCGTGAAGTGGATGCAGTGGGTGGTGTTAGAATTCGTGCACAAATTTCTCCATAGCAATTTTTGATGTGGCTAAGGTATTTTCGAAATTAATTTTTGCTAAGTGTTTTTGCGGATGGAGGAAGTTTGTTAGAGGGAAAAACAACTTAGGAGTTATAAGGAGTTTAAAGCTTGTTTGTATTTTTATGAAAGATTCTTTTTGAAGATGTTGTTGAAATATCTTATTGCATTCTTATGAGAGATAAATTTTATTTGTGATAAGACTATAAGGGAGAAATAAGGTGTATAAGAGTTAAATTTTTCTTGTAATGTTGAGAGTGCTTTTGGTTGTTTATGGAAATGAAAGCATGATGTTTTAAGGTCAATTGCTTCTTGTGTGGAGTTGTGAAACCTTAAAAGGGCAGCTTTGAGATTGATATTTTCTTTCATTAAATTGGTAATAATCAAGCTATTATTTACTTGGTTAAAGTGTTGGGCTTACTCCTTTGTTGATGATTTGAAAAGTTGTGTGTGCTATTGCGAGTTGAGTTGGTGGATGCTTTTTATTCAAACAATATTGGAGAGAAAAGGAGTTCTACTTGTTTCCTTTTCGATGTTGATTGTGAAATGCTTCAAGGTTGTGTTTTGAGTTGAATGGTGTTGATTGAACCTTGTTTGATGAGCATTGTTGTTGAAGCCCTAATTGATGGTGAAAAGAACATGAGTATCATTGTTATGTGATTCTTTGCATAGTTGGCAATTGTTGGGGTTTAATGTTCTTGAAAGAAAGCATTCTATCCTATCCATTTCAGATATTGAGTTGAGTTTTCAGATTTGAGATTGAGTTTGAGTTGAGTTGATTTGAGTTGAGTTTTGAGATTGGGAGTTGAGTATAGAACATATTGAGTCTCTAACAATTCTCTTTATGCTTCTATGAGTTTGACAAATCACATTGGGTCTCTAACAATTCAATTTGTGATTTCCTACTAAGAAAGTTTTTCTTGGTGAGGTTGCTGAGGTTTTGGATAGGTTCTGGTGGGGACTTGTGAGCAGGTTTTGGACAGGTTTCGGTGGGGACTTGTGAGCAGGTTTTGGACAGGTTCCGGTGAGGACTTGTGAGCAGTTTTGGACAGGCTCCGGTGGGGACTTGTGAGCAGGTTTTGGATAGGTTTCGGTGGGGACTTGTGAGCAGTTTTGGACAGGTTTTAGTGGGGACTTATGAGAAGATTTGGACAGGTCCTAGCAGAGGACTTGTGAGCTAAGTTTTGATAGATCTATCAGAGAAATTGAGGACAAAGGAACACTGGTTCTTTGAGAAGAACCCGAGGATATATTTGGCAAGTCTTTGAGAAGGCTTGTGTGTAGAGGATTGATTTTTTCAAGTGTTGGACAAATCTGACAGATAGAGGAAGACTTGTACTAGATCGACTGACTGTGTTTGGTATAGGTTGCTGAGCTATTGTGGACGTGATCATAGAAGGCAGAGGTATCTTAGGCTAAGCATTAAGGAGAGGAGGTCTTCAGTGGAAAGGAGTTCCACGTGCTAGCAAGAGGTAGAGGCAGTTGATCTTTAAAGGGATCATTTCCAGAGCAGAGGGGAAGGTTACTCCTTTGAGCAGAGGCTCATAAATTCAGACTGAGGGGAAGGTATCTCCTTTGAGCAGAGGCTCATAAATTCAGATTAAGGGGAAGGTATCTCCTTTGAGTAGAGGCTCACAAATTTAGATAAAGGGGAAGGTATCTCCTTTGAGCAGAGGCTCATAAATTCAAATTGGGGGAAGGTATCTCCTTTGAGCAGAGGCTCATAAATTCTAATTGGGGGAAGGTATATCCTTTGGGCCGAGGCTCATAAACATTGTAATTGGGAAGGATTCCCAAAGAACTTTGAGATAAATTTTAGAGAAATTTTTTGTGGACGTAGCCCAACCATTCGGGTGAACCACGTTAAAATTGGTGTCACTTTGTGGATGATATTGTGCATTGCTTTGATATTGCTTTGGGTATATTGCTTTACTATTTTGAAGTATAAAGGAAAAAGTAAAAAGAGGTCTTATACTGTTCACCCCCCCTCTCAGTATAAGCTTGTGTTCTTCAATTAGTATCAGAGTAGGTGCCTTCAAAAAGTTTAACAGCTTGAAGGAAAAGCTAGTAAAGAACACAATGGATCATTCAAGTAGTAATGCAGCACCTATTCTTGATGGGTCAAATTTTGGTCTTTGGAGTGCAAGGATGAAGGTTCATCTAATGGCACTTGGTAATGAGGTATGGGGAGTGATTGAAGATGAGTACACTATTCCTGTACATGATCCTAATACTAAAGAAGAAAGTCTCCTACATCACAACAATTCAAAGGAAATGAATGCAATCCTGAAAGGCTTACAGAAAGAAGATCTCACCAAGGTGATTCACTGTAAGACAACTAGTGAAATGTGGAAATAGTTGAAGGTGGTTCATACAGGTGATACAAATGTCAGAAAGGCCAAGTTGAGACACTTCAAAGGTATGTTTGAACAACTCAAGATGAATTATGATGAAAATATTAGTGACTACATGCTTCGTATGGATGAGGTTGTTAACTCCATGAAAGACTTAGGTCTTGAGCTTGCTGAAAATGATGTTTGTGATAAGATTTTAAGATCTCTTCCTAATAGATTTAGTGAAAAGATTTCTGCTATTGAGGAAGCTAAATATTTGGATAAGTTGAAAAAGGATGAGCTCCATAGTATATTTGCAGCATTTGAGTTGAGAACTCAAGTGAATGTTGATGTCAAGAAAGAGGTAGCTTTCAAGGCTACCAAGGAATCCAAGGGTAAACAACTTCAAGATAGTGATGAGTCTTCTAGTGATGAAGAGGCATATTACAACAAGAAAGGCAAGTTCTCTAAAAAACACAAAAGTGTGAAAAATATAAGATGTTTCAATTGTGAAAAGTTTGGTCATTATGCTACTAACTGTACTATTCCCAAGAATGAAAGTGATGAAGATAAATAGGATTCTAAGAGAAAGGATTCTGAAAAGCACAAGCATCATAGGAAGATCAAAGATGAGCACAACAATCAAGGAAAGAGGTATTCTCACAAGCACAAGAAGAGTTTCTACCTAGACAAAGCAAGTAAGTGTTCTAGTTGTGATAGTGAAAGTTCTTCAAGTGATAATGAAAATGAGATGTTGTTCATATCAAAAAAAGAGGAAGAACCGAAACATAGATTCATTATCATGAAATGTCTTAGATGTGGAAAATTTGGTCACCTTGAGGATGATTGCACAAATAATGATTTGGTTTCTAGCATGTATGAGGATGCTTCAAAAAACTATAAGGAAGATGCATGTATGGTTTTTGAAAAGGGTAGCACCTCTAGTGATAAGAAATCTGAAAAAGGCTTTGATGATTCAAAAAGCAAACAAATAAAGGATCTTGAAAGTGAACTTATTAGTGTTCTTAGTGCTTTGAAAAAGTAAATAAAGAAGAATGCTAGAATCAAGGATAAGTTAGATGAATGTTGTATGGAGAGAGATGATCTTATAGAAAGTCTTGACTTCTCTATGGCTAAGACACAAGAACTCAAGGATGAGTTAGAGTCTAAGGTTCTTGAGTATAGTGAGTTAGAACAAAAAATGGCTTCTTTGAAAGAGGAAACTAAAGAGTACAAGGATAAGCTTTATAGGTTTCAAGATAGCTCCAAAAAGGTTGAGTCACTCATCAAAGGTCAAAGAAAGACAACAGATAAAACAGGCCTTGGTTTTGTTAAGCCACACAAAGAAAAAGTTGGAGAGTCTAGTAAGAGACTCCAAAAGGAAGAGAGTTCTGATGAGGAAAGTATTTCAGATCATGAGTCCTTGAATGATAGATGCACAAAAACAAAAAACAAAATTCAAAATGAGCAAAAGTTTTTAGGACCCAAGAGGTCAAATAAAGGAAAGTTTCAAGGCAAATGTTTTGCTTGTCACAGGTTTGGTCACATGGCTTCACATTGCATGGCTCAAGTGAAGAAGGTAAATGACAATTTCAGAAGTGTTAGTTTATTTCAAGGGTATTGCTACTCTTGTCAACAGTTTGGGCACAAGGCAGTCTATTGCAAGGTAAATAACAGGAATAGGTTTGAGAAAAATAGGTTTGGTTAGAACAGGTTTGGCCAGAATAGGTTTGGTCAGAATAGGTGGATTCAAAGATCAGGTTTACCTCAGAGAAACAACATCGTCAAGTGTTTCAAGTGCAACAATGAAGGTCACATAATCACGTAGTGTAGGGCTGAAATTCTAGAATACAGGAAAAGGAACAGTGGCATGATCAGGTCCAAGGATCAAGGCATGGACAAGAACAGGGATGAGAACAAGAACAAGAATAGTGACAAGAATAGGAATATGGACAAAGAGTTCAAGAGAAGGCCCGGCAAGGAAGTTATAGATGCTGATGATGATCAGTGCCTAATGGGAGTTTTACTCCCACCCCATAATTATCGACTCTTGTATTAATATTTAGCATTAATGGCATTTCCCTTAATAATACCTCTTTTACTCAACACCAACAAGACAAGGATTTACCATCCCAAATTATAATACGTTGCTTTATCTTTTATAGATGTCTTTTTAAGATAATTAAAATATTATCCCCATAATACTAAAGATGAATCTTTCGCTTAAAGTGATATCCCAACACAACATTGTATTTTATCCAATCAAGCACAAATGTAATGCATCTACATGAAGGTAACCTTTTATCTAGAGTTTTTTATGAACAAGTCATCACCATCATTTCCCAAAATATCTCTCAATTCAGGTGGTTCATCCAACAAATCCACCAAAGCGAGTACATGGTTCTACACCCACAAATACATCAATAATGTTGAATTATAAGTAAAAAGTGTTATTATCCAATCATATTGACAATATAAAATAAATCTATGCATTAGACATCCACACCAATACATAATTTATTGTCAATAATAAGTTTTGTTGAGGGTTGTTACATATGGATCTCCAATATATATACAAATAAATTTTACAAATATTGTGCCAGAAGTAGGGGTTCTATTAATTACCCATAAGCTGCTCAACTGCTATACAAAGAGAAAGGAAAGAAAGCTTACAAGAATTACATTGTCAAATTCACTAATCATTTACATAACTAAAACCACTCCTATTTATAGATTAGAAAGAGGAGGGTTTCCCTCCAAAACTCATGCAGAGGTTTCAAGATGATTGTTATTTTTTGGCGATTGGTCATATCTTCAATTAAGTTTCTAGTCTCCTAAAGGTCTTTGGATCTAAAGTCATAAATGACAAATGGTTTTGAGTCTTTGGATAAGTAGCTTTTGTCATTATTGCCATCTACCTATTTTTGGGAAATTTCCATAATCTAGTTGTAAAATATTTCTTCATTTAATGTTATAGATCTATGGGTTACTTCCGTTATGGCCCCCATGTTGTTATCCTTTCAAAGAGATATGTAATATTTTTTTGTAGGAAAAGATGATATTACCAGAAGATCATACACATCAATAATTTTGATTTTTGGGGCATGGGTAGATTTATTTAGGAGTTTCATCACCATTTAATATCAAAACATTAGGACTTTTTGACCTCAAGCCTTTTTTACCATGGGAACTCCTATGTTGGAGCTTTTGCTTCCCATATTTGGTTGGGAACTAATAAAATTTTGATTTTTGGACATAACCTATGATCCTCAAAAAATAATTGATTGAAAATTTCTTTTGTACTTTGTCCACCGCTTTGCTTCTACTTCCTGCCACCAAAAAATGGTGTAGTGAGATAGCTCTGGTGACTCATAAGGGATATTTAGCCTGCTAAAGATAAGGAACCCAGAGAAGCTAGTGCCTTAGTTCATTGGGCATGGAGTCAAGAAGAGAACCTACCTTTTGGAATGGAAGCAAAGGTGCATCTTCACATATCTACAACTATTAGTACTTTTGAAGACCTTTAAAACTAGGATTACTTCCATATGATACATATATATAGGGGCGATTAGGTGGCCTTTATCCATTAGGAATGGATTCAAAATTCTCCCCATTCCTCATTAGCTACTCAAGTCCTTTTTCTGCCACTTTTTATAGTTTCTTGGGTAAAAAATATTTACACATATACGAGTGCGAATTTTAAGCAACCTTTCTAGCAAAAATAGGTAGGTATTGATAATGGTCCTTTCCTTATTGTTGGAACCACCAGAGTATGGTCCCCTTTCATCGATCAAGCCTCTTGTTGTCTCTTCATATTTAAGGATGAAGAGGCTCTTTGCTTGGAACTAGTTTATGGCCATGTTAGTTGCCTCAACCTCTTCATAGGGACTTTCATCCAAGATGTTATTTGTCCATTGGCCTGCCTAGTAATTAGAGAGGTCAAAGATATCTATCCCAATATTTTCCTCTTTTCCATGGGTCTAACTAGGTTGAGTTGAAAGCCCATGCCTTCCTTCATGAATGGAGAGGCCCCTTTGAGATTTGATATTATTGTTTAGGGGGATTATAGACCTCCTCTTTAACATCCAAAGGGGTGTATTTCATCTCTTACTTAGATTTGTTCATGGAGGAAGTGCTGAGTTCAAGTTCTACCATGTATGCTCTTACTTTGAATCTATCCATGATCAAGGTAGCAAGTTGGTTCTAGTTAGTGGTTTAGGGCAGAGCCAGAGAGTCATATTCTTGGTGATAATTTCCTTTTAGTAAATCCACCAATAGCCTAAGGGCCATATCCTACTTTGTGACATTGTGTGTTTGGTACAAGAAGACCATTTCCTACAAGTGCTCTAATGGAGATGTTGGGTCTTCACTGGTGTATTTTGAAAGGATTTCCAGTAGTGATTCAATATTTTTTCCCTAAATGTCTAGTGGCTTTGGAGATCACAACAGACTCTTATCTTCCCCATTAGGGAACAATCTTATTGTTAGAGAAATCATGCTTATAATTATGGATCCTTTAGATTGCAATGGACTCGCTATGTGAATACAACTTATGCTCTTGAAAGCAATTATATTGAGGTATTCATCAGAACCTCAATCTAATGTCTTCTAGAAGTAACTAATTTTAATGTTCATTCTAAAGTGAATTTTCTAGGTGAGTGAAAAGGCACTTCAACAAGCACGAGTAGGCATAGACCCTCACTAAGTCTAATACTAACTTGTTGCAATTATAGGACCAATGATATATCACTAGGGTCCCACCAATCATGCTATTAAACTATTATCCTCTTCGATTTTCCTGATCAAAACAATCATGCCTCGTATAGGGTGACATGGCAAGGCCTCTGAGAGTTTTTTATAAGGTTGGCTTCTTGTTAATATGTGATCTTTAGGTGCACTTGAACTTAGGGGGAAAAGGATATGAGAGATAAGATAAAAATAACTCAAATAGACATACCTAAGCTTTTGGGGTGGCGATGCACCAAATATTTGCTAAGATCTCCCTACACCGCAAGCCTGAACTCTATGTGCTAGTAGTGAAAACTTCTTATCCTTGACATAGATGAGTCCAAATGAGAGTTACCAACACATATATGTATAGAGAGATAGGTTAGATCTTGAGAATTAGAAATGGATACCAAGAAAAATTAGACATGAAGACCTTCCATACATGCATATATGCAAAATAAACCTCATAACAGATAAAACTCAAGAACATACACACACATACAGAGATGGTTCAGCAAGAGAGCCACAGATGTCTAGTCAAAAAATGGATGCATAGGCCTCCAATATATATACACAAATAATTTTATAAAAATTATGCCAGATGCAGGGGTTTGATTTACCCATAAGTCACTCAAGAGTCATATATATACACGCAAATAATTTTACAAATATTGTTCTAGAAATGAGGGTTTTATTTACCCAAAATTTTCTCAAGAGTTAAATCCTATACAAAGAGAAATGAAAGGAAATTTTACAACAGTTATAGATGGAAACTCATTGATATTTTACAAAGCTTAAAATACTCCTACTTATATATTACAAAGAGGAGGGTTTCCCTCCAAAACTCATGCAAAGATTTTAAGATGACTACTACTTTCTAGTGCATGGTCATATCTTCATTTAAGTTGTTGATCTCCTTGAGGTCTTTGGATCTGGAGTCATAAATACCAAATGGTTTTAAGTGTTTGGATGAACAACTATCATCATTATTGTCATCTACCCATTTTTGGTAAATTTACATAATCTAGGTGCAAAATACTTTTGCATTTAATGTTCCATATTTACATGTTGCTTTTGTTGTGGATCCTATGTTGTCCTTTCAAAGATATATGTCCCATTCTATTATAGGATAGGACAATACTACTAGAAGATCGTACACCTTAGTAATTTTGATTTTTTGTGAGTTTCATAACCAATTGACATCAAAACATTGGGATATTTTGACCTCAAGATTTTTTTACCATGGGACTCCCCACATTGAAGCTTTTGCTTCCCATATATGATCGAACCAATAAATTTTTTATTTTGGGACACAACCTTATGATCCTAAAAAAAAAATTGATCAAAAGTTTCTTCTACACTATGTTCGTCACTTTTACTTCTGCTTCTTGCCATAAAAAATGTAGTGAGAATTCACTACAATATGAATGTATAATGTTTTTATTTTAAACCTTTTGAAAAGATTCTTAGTTGGAAAAATTCAAAGCTTTACCTTAAGTCCACTCTAGGGTGGCATAGAGTATGTGTATAGGTATAAAAATATGTATTTTATATAACTATATATAGGCCCCTCATCATGGACCTTGGAATTATATTAATGCATTTTACTTATTAGCTTTAGCATAGGAGGAAAATAGGTTGTGTAGGTTCCAAGTAGGGTTCTATACTAAAATGCCCACGCATGGTATATAGAACCCCCAATTCTTGAAAATACCTCATTTTTATGGAGTGGCATTAGGATGAGAGAAATATAGTAAAGGCATTATTAAATGTTTTTCTATTGAGTGGTGGCAGTGCCTAATGGTGTTCATACCTAAAACTTGTCTTCAACTTCCTTATCTTATTGAAATACTTCTGAGTCTACATCTTTTGTAAGGGAGAATGGGGAAACTCTTGGTCTGGTTGTAAGGGGTTTAAGAAGGGTTTCTATAGATCCATGGAAAGAAAATGGAGGAGATAGCAATTTGTGTTGAAGGGGGAAATATTGATAGAGGTTTGTCAAGTATTGGGGTTCTCCAAAAGATAACCCAAGTTATGTTATGAGTATTCCTTGAATTTTCAAAAAAATAAAGGAATCATGTTTTTATTATTTGAATTTTAGAGATTATTTTTATGAGTTCCATTTTAAATCGCGTATGCATCTGAATTTTATGAAAATAAAGGAACCCATGATAGAAATATTGTTTGAACTTGTCCAAGAAGGCATATTGTTAAATAAGAGTTGTAATACTATATTCGATAATAGGATAAGTAAAAGGTCACATGGTTTTCCATGTATGAAAACCCATTTATATTAATAGAATGTGAATGAAAAAAAAAATACAATGATTATATGGTCTTTTACTGCATTCAAACTCTTTTACATATTTGAAAACTTGAGTACATTTTTGGATTGAAAGGTCTTTTGGTCTCCATCTACGATTTTGGATGTAGGTTACACAGTAGAAACCATAGAGTCTATTGTGTTAGCTTTCACAAAAAAAAATATAAATTATTGGAATCAAACATTATCCAATATTCCTTGAAAATAAATACATACAAAATAAAGAATGAAAAACATAGAATATATCAAGGCACCCATGGACCCCAAATAATATCACTACAAAATAATTTTAATTACACTCCAACTGATAGAAAAATGGTTGATATGAAGGGGTATATGTACCCAAATATATGTTACCTTTAGTTCAAGGTTATAAAATTGACCTTTAGGAATGAAATAATAAAAATATTACAAAGTACTTTTTTCAAGGCTGAGATAGGCCCAACAGTCAAATTTGATCAATACAAATACAAAAGTTGGTTGTGCCCTTAAGAGAAGCTTAACCACAACATATTCCAATTGCCCCTTAATTTGAACATGGAACACAAAGAGAGACCCTTGCTTTTCATACCCCTTTAAGGGAAACTCTCATACCCCAAGTAGATCCTTATGTGCATAAAAATGACCTTGGGCATGATGATGGTAAAAGTATTATTTGCCTAATCTAATGAAGGCACAAAAACTAGATCAAGAATCCCACATGCATGAACCCATATCATAAAGTGCACCGAGATATCTATGTGCTTTGTTCACCAATGAAACACTATATAATAAAAAAGCTAGATGGTGTTTGGATTATCACATGAAAGAGTGACTAGAGAACTCTAAGGAATTCTAATATCCTCTAAAATCATGAACATCCATTGAAGATGATTAATTGCCTCATTGGTAGCACAATATTCATCCTTTATGAAATATTGAGATATAGTGGATTAGCATATAGGACACCAAGAAATAGGACCAGATCCTAAATAGAACACAAAGTCTATGGTGAACCATCATTCATTCAACTCACTAGCCTAAACAACATTTTAAAATCCTATCAAAATTAGAGAGGAGCCAACATAGTAGTGAGCATCCATCTAATTGCATATACCTAAAATAATAATTCATAGTAAAATCTATATTTTGTCTAATGTAATGTAAATAAGTCCTCCTACAAGTGATTGAAACAACTTATCATCTGCCAAAGGAGTGGTATAATCAACCCTAAGATTCAGGCCTAAAGTAAAATGAGTTTGAGTAGACTTGTAACCCTCCATCTTGAAATGTTGAAAGAAGATACAAAACATACTTAGGAAATGAAATGGTGATGTCAGAATCTATTTTATCAATATGAATCCCCAAAAATTAATGCAGAAGTCCTAAATCTATTATCTCAAAAATAGAATGAAGTTGTGACTTTATATCCTAGATCAAAGTAGAATAGTTGCCCTTAAGGTAATTTAATACTACACAAAAATTCACTTGCAATTCTTTTGTGCCTCCTTTTGAATATCCTTGAATAAATGAGTGAAGAACACAAGCTTATACTGACAGGGGGGTGAACAGTATAAGACCACTTTTTACTTCTTTCCCAATCAATATTATGCAATGTATAGATAGCAATATCAATAGCAGTAATCAAATCAATGCACAAAAGAGACACCACAATTTATGTGGTTCATCCAATGTGGGCTACTCCACGGAGAAAATATTTCACTAAAATTTTCTCAATCAATCTCTTGGGAATCCTTTTCCTATTACAATGTTTATGGACCTCTATCCAAAGGAGATACCAATCCTCTAAATCAATTTCATGGATCTCTATCCACAGGAGACACTAATATCCTAATCTCTACTTTGGCTGGTGATCCTCTAGAAGACCTCTACCTCCACTGCCATTAGCAAATGGAAATATATCCATAGAAGACACCTATCCTCCTTGATCTGGTTGGAGATCTATGTCCTCAACTCTGTCACCTCCAAAGCTCTATCTCAAATTTACACTAAACATAGTCCTTCGGTATAGCACAAATCTATCCTCAATCTCTGTATTTGATCTGGTACAAATATATCCTCAAATTTGCACCAAAATATATCCTCAAATCTACACTAAACACAGTCCTTTGGTCTAGCACAAATCTACCCTCAACATCTGTCCTCAAGACTTTAACTAAAAGCTTGAATTAATCTCAAATCAACTCTACTAGATCTGCCCCAAATCTTAACTCAAGGTTTGAACAAATCAATCAATCAACTCTACTCTCAAGTCTTATCAAAGACTTGTCTCAATTATGCTTTGTAATCTTACACAAAATTTCACACCAATCTATCCTCAAGTCCTCTCTAGAATTTTTCCAATCTACTCAATAAGTTCTCACAAGAACTTATCCTAATATGCTCTCAATCTGTATTGTAAGATTTCACAAAAGCTTACCCAAATTTGTTCACAAGTCTTCTCAAAGACTTGCCTCAAATCTGCTCAACAAGTCCACATTAGAACTTGTTCATTCTCATAGAAACATAAAGATAATTTTTAGAGACTCAATATGCTCTATACTCATCAAAATTCTCAATCACTTTCAATCACTCTTTTAGAAACATACAGAGAATTGTTAGAGACTCAATATGCTTCACATTTACCTCAATACTCAATCAATTCCAATCACTCTTTCAAAAACATACATAGAATTGTTAGAGAATCAATATGCTTCAAATTCAACTCAATACTTAATAACTTTCTCAAATCAATTCAGAATATAGAATAGTTTATTTTATGGAACTTGAACAATCACTTCACACATCCACTTGGCTAGGCTCAACCAACTCTACTTAACCAATCACTCAATGAAACAATCCATGCTTACAAACCCTAGTCCAAGCATATGATCCTTTAATCAAAATGTTTCTAGAAATGCTTATCAACCACTCTCACATAAAAATGATACTCATGTTCTTTTCAAAACCTAGTTCAAGTTCTTTACTCAACCAATGGCTTCAACAACAATGCTTATAAAACAATCTCACATAACAATGATACTCAAGTTATTTTCAAACCCATGTTCAAGTTCTTCACACAACCAATGGCTTCAACAACAATGCTTATAAAACAAGGTTTTAATTACAACTCTTTATTCCAGAAAACCTTGAAGCATTAACTCAACACATTCAATAAGGAAACCCTAATCAAGTCCTTTTGACTCCAAATTTATTTTCCAGAAAACCAACCAATCAACTCAACTATGGAAGAATATGCTTATACCTTTTTGTTGATGATGAAGAAGCCTCAAATATCTGCCACAACCACAAATACTTCTTTGCCAAGATCAAAGGAGTTAGAGGATGATAAACTATCTCAAAGATACAATGCAAATATCAAAGCACACATACACCTTATCACTCCATATTAAAGAAAGCATCCATCGACATATACAAAAACAATTAACCAAATACACCTTATAATCTCCCAATTAAAATAATATTTAATACCATAAATAATGTCAATACAATCTCCTTTTCAAAATAACTCAGTGGAAAGAAGTCCTCTCAACACTATAAATCTTCAATAAACCAACATTTCAAAAATACTTTATTTAAAAATAAATCTAAATCTTTATTCCTCCAATTAACCAAAAATAATGATTAATTAAAAACCTTTAAACTAACCCTTTTAACTCCCTGGGACATTATGTCAAAACATTAGGCATCACAACACATTAAAAATTTTATTACCTTTGCCTTGGTGGGACTCGAACTCACAACGCCACCTCTACCAGCGCCCTAGTCGTGGATCCAACCGCCACATGAGCTAGGTGCTCATTTGGAGAGCAAGAGCACAACGTGATCTATATTCCTCTCTGCATGCGCCAAAATAGAAAATCACGCATCGCTTCCTCGATTCTTCAAAACACACACCAAACATTACCATTGCAAATCAATCACAGATCACTCCACCCACAAATGCGTTAGCACTTCGTCCACTTACCACTAGGCCACACTGCCTCAGTGGATATGATGGTTTAGCCCACAACAATCTTAACCCTTTCACTAGCGCTTAAGACAAGGTGTTTGTCTTCTTCCTCGCACGAATTCTCACAAAAACATGTGCACACTTTATTATTTCGAACAAAGGATAATTTAAATGCCACTAAGGCATACAATATATATACTAATTTCCTCCTTTAATTTTGAAAATCTGCGCCTTCGAAATTTGAATAATTAATTTATAAATTATCTAAATTCTTTAGAATTTAAATTTTATAAATTAACTTTTAAATCTTTTTGGCTTTATCAAAGGCTTTTTTGATTTTACCACTTTGTATAAATAATATTTATTTATAAAATTTAAGTTCAATTTGAAATATAAATATTTTATAAAATAAATATTAAAACCTCCTTGGGCTCCCTTGGGTTTTTATGAAAAACCTTTTATTTTTGCTCAACCATGGTTTTAATGAAAACCCTCTTAACTTATGCTTCCACATAATATTAAAAATATTATGAAGCTCTTTTGCCTTTAACCTTTGCATTGTTCCTCTTGACCTTTTGACATCAACGGTAGCTTATTCCTTGACATCAATGACAACTTCGTTCCTTGAAATCAATGACAACTTTGACTCAAAATGTCCAACAATGAGATCATGCTAAAGATTAAAAGATGTAAAATTAGGACACATCAAGCTTATCCCTATCAATCTATTAAGAAGTGTCATACCTTAAAATTCCCTAGTACGGACTCTATTGATGATTTATGCTTCACAAGTAATGACCTTATACCAAAATATATTATTCATCCCCTTTGCATGAATCATACATCATGTCATATCTATGATCACCCTAGTTTTCCTTTCAACCATACCATTTTATTCATGAGTATAATGAATATTCCTTTGACATGCAGTCCCATGAAAAGTTAAAAATATATGAAAAGCATGACTAACATACTCACATCCTCCATCTATCCTTAGACATTTAATTTTTCTATCCAATTTATTTTCTATAAGATCCTTGAAGTTCTGAAATATCTTAAAGACCTCATCCTTCATGTGAATGGTTTATAAACATGCACATCTAAAAAAATCTTCAATAAAAAGAGGAAGTACTTTTTTCTTGAAAGAGAAGTTGTACCCATAGTTCCATAAGTATAACTATGTACAATCTCCAAGGGATGAAAAGCTCCTCTTGTAATCCATTTTGGAAAGGTCTCCCTATGATGCTTCCCTAGATTACATCTTTCACATGCACCACTTGGAGAGAATATGCATGGAAGTCCATAGGCAATATGATGTTAACTCAAGTATTTTGTAGATCCATAGCTAAGATGCCCAAGCCTATAATTCTACTTTTGACTTTTATTATCTACACGAGCAATCATAGCAATAATTTTTTTATTCCTAGAAGAAGGAACTAAAGAGGATGGCTTTTCTCCTAATTTATATATTTGTCCATATTCATCATAATATTGAGAAATAATAATTTTAAACCCATTGTCTATATCCTTAATTACCTTTCAATCAACCCAAAATTCTACCTTCTTATTTATATGAGTAATGCAATAAATAGATAAACATTTAGGGCCAACATTAGGAAAATCAAACACCTCATTAAAAGGTGAAGATCTGTTGATCATTTCTCCAAATTCTTCAACCTCTAATGAAGAATCATCTCCAATAAAAACAAGCTCTCATAAATGTGGTTTGTTAGAACCCTATAGATGTTTGTGCTTCATCATATGCCTTGTTTTCCCTAAATTTGCAATCCACTCATTCAAAGAAGTGGATGTCCAATATGCTAAATGAACCACTACATGTGCTTATGAGGTTTCTCCATCAAAATTATCCTCACCTTGTGCATAGAAGAGAGCAACATCAAAACCTATTTTTCTTGTTGTTTCCTCAAGTTTCTTTATGTGGATATGGTAGAATTATGCTTTGTGACCTTCCTTTTTGCAAATTTCACATGTAGTCCTCTTGGTCTTCTTCTTATTCTATTTTTGCTTCTATCATTTTGAGCTTTGGCACTAGTTTCCTTTGGGTTAGCTTTATTAAAAATAGAGCTTCCCACACACCTATATATTCTAGCCTAATGTTTCAAAAACAATTGAATACCTCATTAGTTGGTGGTGCAAGAGAGTCTTGAAAACACACAAAAAAAATCTTACAAAAAATAGCAACTATTTCATGTCTCTAAGACTTTATTGAAGACAATATTCAATAGTTCTATGTTCTTTCCCTTCTTCAATATTTTTTATCCTCTTCTCTCCTTAAGCAATCCTATTGTAGTTTGAATATCTTCATGTAGTTTATTCAATAGACTAATATACTCATCAATAGTATCAAATGACTCCATGGACAAATTTATAATCTTAGCCTCCAACCTACTATTTTGTGTTGAATCAATTTGGTCACACAACCCCTAAAATATTTCAACAAATAATTTAGGATTCATGAGGCTACTCACATGGGTGTCATAAATAATATCAAAACTAAAGGCTATGATACCATGAGTCTCATCCTTTTGTCCCTATAGAGTTTCTTCAATTATTCAGTATTAGTATCATGATGCTCCTCATTCACATACTTGAGTAACCCCTTGCTTTGGAGTGAAGCTTCAATTTGATTCCAGATAGCATAGTTTGGACTACTCAAAAAGGGCACATGGTGATCCATTATTATGTTGAAATTTACAAATTTTCCTAAAAATAAAAACAAAGGAGAGAAAGTGAAGTAGCAAAAAAAATGGCTACACCTAATAGATTGAATTGAAATGCATCTAATGTAATTATGAATTAAAGCATGTAAAATAAAGACAATAAATTAAGCGACTAAAATGACAAATATGTTAAATAAAAATGGGGGGTTCTCCTTGTATTTATTAATTCATCAAATCAGTGGTTACAATACATCCCCTTGAGGGCTTTTCAGTTTGATACATTTCAAGTTACAAAGCTTGAGGGATCAAATCCCTCCATGAACTTAATGGCGTGCTTTCAGTGCTCCTCTTGCACTCACAATATAGAGCTATATTTGGGGTTACATTTATTCAGCTCCTTAGCTCCTCCCTCATGCATGGAATATTTGAACCTACACACAATAGATTGAAATATGTTAATAGCATATGCATTTTGTAATAAAAACCATGAAAAGTATGCAGTATTGAATATAAAAATTATTTGCGACTAATCTAAACTATTCCAAATGACTTGAAAATTTAGTATGATGTCTATTATATGATTTAGTAAGGATATGAGTAGAAATAAAAGTGAAATTATGAGCATAACCTATGGTCATTCCTGGGAGGGACAACTAGGACTGTAATCATAAAAACATTAATTGACATATCAAAACTACTCAAAACTTCACCAAATTTGGATATGATGTTAATATAATGCTATAGAATTGAACTACATAGAAATCATATTAAAATTATTGGCCAATTCATGGCCATCCCTAGGAGTTCCAACTGGGCTTGCTAACCATCCCAGGGGGATGGCCATAAAATAGGGTGGTTTTTGCCACCAATTCCACTTGGATCTGGTCAATAATCCTCCTAGGGGTATTGTCATTGAATTTGGTAAGTTAACTCTCTAAATTGATGGGTTTTGGAAAAAATGAACGTATCGTAGAATACCCTGAAAATGATTTTGATTAAAGAGGTTTCCAAGGTAAATAAGTGGGCAAAGGTTGAGGGCAAATATTGGTAGCACTTCATGGTCAATAATTGCAAACTTCTCCTTTTTTGAATTGGGTGAAAACACCTCAATTTATAGCCCAAGAGGGAAAAGGGGAAATTTTAGGCATGCAAGGCAAGTGCCACCACTTGGAAATACCTTTTCCATGCATAGGGTGGAAGAGGCTTCCCATTTGGGCCTCCAATTTTTAGGCCCTAATGGTCATGACAACCTCCCAATCTGTCATGATTGATTAAGCAAGATAAATGGCAGAAATTGATTGCCATTTATCCCACCCTTTGACTTTCGAGGGGTCTGGAACATGATCACCCACTCAAGGATGGTTGTTGGTGGTCTTCCCTAGGTGGGATGATCATAAACTGTGATCATCTTGGGGTGTGATGGTCATGGCTATATGCCCAAAAACCTTCCAAAAGTGGGGTAAACCTTCCTAAAAGTGGTTGGGAGCCCTAATTAACCCTTGAGGGTTTCCCAATGGGGCCATATGATGTTGATAAGAGTGTCGCATTAGCAGTATTATCTAATTTACATAATTTTAGTGTCTACAAATACCCCTTTTTGAGACGTGTTGTGTGCAATAGAGTGCTGAGCAAAAATAGATGACTAAATCATTAAATAATTAAGGTTATTCAGTAACCTAAACAACTTTAGATTCTTCCATTGCATAAAGAGCATACATTCTTGGAATTCTTGCTTTTGATATACATTTTAGCCACATTGTAATGATAGTTGTATGGGCTTAGGGTATACTTGGTCTTGGTTCCTTGTTTCCTTGTAAGCCTTTTTTTGGGTTAATTTTTGAGGCTTCAAGGAGAACAAGACTTTGTTTTGTTGCATTTGATGATTATTTGCCCCAGCATAGGCTTGAAAATTTGTCATTGGCAATGATTCATTTGAATGTATGAAAATTGCACTTATGAGTGTTTAAGTGTTGATTTTGATTGTGAATTCATTATTATGACTACCCCCTCAAGTGACAAGTCAATGAGGGCATGACAAATGATAAAGTGATGAGTCACTTGATCCATATGACTTAATTGGGATAACCATAAGTTTTACCCATTACAAGATTTATCAATTATGTGAAGATTTTGATCATTTTGATGATGTTTCATGGAAGAAAAAGGTTAAATACCTCATTCCTGTGGAGCGGTCCAGCCATAATGACCTTATTAGGGAGTGAATTAGAGACTTTTCAATTCATCCATGAATATTTTAAATATAATATTGATCTTCTATGAAATTTATCAATTTTGACTTGTTTTTGGTGGCCATTAGGCCCTTTTTTAATCTTTTTTACCTGTTTTTGTAAGGTTTTTTGGTGTTTCAATTGTTTTTGAATTTTTTATTTTCGATGAGATTTCATAGAAGAAAGCAAATGAATACCTCATTCCCATGGAGCAGTCCGATCGTAATGGCCTTCTTGGGGATTGAAGTGAAGACATTTGAGTTCGACTATAAATGATTTGGTTCAATTAGCCTTATGGTAATTTACTCATCTTGTTAGATTGCATGGAGCGCAAGTCACTACAACTACCAAGTGTATAGGGTAAATAACTGGGTATGAGGTACACTTGAAATTTTGCTTTATTTGATTTTTTTTTTGTTTTTATGATTTTGGGAGCATAAGATCTGAGGACCCACTTGATTGCAACCTATAGGCAATTTTTGAATTACGATGAGTTTTTTGTTATCATCATGTGCTTTCTTACTGCTTTATGAGATGTATGCAATGCCTATATTTGCTTTATGATGTTGTGATGAATGCTTAACATGTATGCATGTATTGTAATATGATGTGATGTGATGATATGTATGTATGTATATGCATAATGAAATGAAATGGATGATTTGTTAATTTGTATGATGGATTATGAATACTATTTGACATACTAGATGCTAGCACCATAGACTGTACAAAATTTTTCTTATCATTTTGATGTTATCATGACACTATGTTATGGCTTGTGTGACGTAATGTAACAAAACATGTGATAGCGTGATATGAAATGAAATGAATAATATGATGTTATATGATGTGTTTGGGATTTTCAGGAGACTCAAACACTCTAGTTACCTAATCAAAAGTTGTATAGTAACCATGGAAGACTTTTTGGCAAAGTATAAATCTTATAAGATGACTAAGATATTCAATATCCCTATGTGTGCATGTGAGTTCATTACTATGATAATGCATAAAGTTACCCTAGTGCCAAACATGATTTATGCATCCCATATGTACTAGAGATCACCCTACGAGTATCATTATCCTAAGTTTTGTACATAGTTGGATTAGACCACTACGTAATACATGCTACCAAAAGCTAACTCATCCACATGCAAACATTGTTCTGTACAAAATCAAGTTGCTTATGTGATAGACATATCGTCATTCATAAGGATACCACCATTGATAGGCAGGCTTGATGCCACCCAACCTATAATAAGGATCACCTTATGGTTCTCTAATGCGAAGAATTCTAGGGATTCAAGTTTAGTACTCCCTTATTTTATTTTGTCTTTGAATTGTGTTAGGGAGTTGCTCATTTTTGTTATGGTGAGCAATGGATTTTGGTAGTGGTGAGAACCACTATTTATTTTACATTTTGGTAAGGTAAAAACCACTTTTTATTTTGAATATTGTTAAGTGGTAACAACCACTATTTATTTTTATCTTTTGGATACTTACCCCAATTTGGTGTGAAGCAAGGGATTTTGATTCCTTTGGGTAAGAAGGAACTTGTCCTTTTGTCAATTCTCATCATATTTGAACCATTTGCACAGGGCGATGAGTGAAATAAACTTTTCGCTTAGGTTAACATGAACCACTTTGTAGGTTTCATCTTTCCTTTTGCTAAACTTGGATTTATTAATGTGATAATGTGTTGGGATATTGATATATACAAGGTATAATCTAAATAGGATTCTACCTTCTAAAAAATCATGATAGCTTTCTACAAAATTTTAAAAGAAAACTAGAGACAGTTGAGTGACCAAAAACTCTAAAGACGCCTTTATGAACAATGACTAAGTGAAGGCAAACATACACATAGTATGGAATATATATGTAAATGGTAAAGATAATGTAAATAGGTGGTAAAAATAAATTTTAACAATCTTAATTTTGATAGATGCCTAGTGTACATACCTGATGCTAGACATGGATGATCAATTCTAACAATGCACAATGCAATGATGGGTATGCCTAATGCAATTGGTGTTTGCAGTATGAAATGTGATGCAATGTAATATTTTTGTATTTTTGATGTTTTAATGATGTTTTTATATTTTTGATATATCGAATATATAT
This sequence comes from Wollemia nobilis, assembly GCA_028583015.1. Classification (NCBI taxonomy): domain Eukaryota; kingdom Viridiplantae; phylum Streptophyta; class Pinopsida; order Araucariales; family Araucariaceae; genus Wollemia; species Wollemia nobilis. The sequence goes on from JAQPPZ010000499.1 coordinate 370,327, forward strand.
ATATATATATATATATATATATATATATATATATATATATATATATATATATATATATATGTATGTATATACAATTTGACCAATGGGCTTAGGGGATGCCATTAGGGATTTTGGGTGACCAAAGATTTTATATATACCTTTGGGGCATTTTAGGTTGACCTAAATGGTTGTAGACCACCTAGGAGCATTTTAGGGTGACCTAGATGATCGTAGACCACCTAAGAGCATTTTAGGGTGACCTAGACGGTCATAGACCACCTAGGAGCATTTTAGGGTGACCTAGATGGTCGTAGATCACCTAGGAGCATTTTAGGGTGACCTAGACAGTCGTAGACTGCCTAAGAGCGTTTTAGGGTGACCTAGATGATCGTAGACCACCTAGGAGAATTTTAGGGTGACCTAGATGGTTGTAGACCACCTAAGAGCATTTTAGGGTGACCTAGATGGTCGTAGACCACCTAGGAGAATTTTAGGGTGACCTAGATGGTCGTAGACCACCTAGGAGCATTTTAGGGTGACCTAGATGGTCGTAGACCACCTAGGAGTGTTTTAGGGTGACCACCACATGTACCATTGTGTGCTTGGGCAATGGCCTAAGCTGACTCTTGAGAGTCTAAGAAATGAAGGAGGATATCCTCATAGCTTCGACGATACATTATGTCTCCAAGTAAGACATACTTTTCCACCTTTTTCTTAAATGCTTGTTTTGCGAAATACGACAATCCAGGAAGGAATACTTCCAAGTTTTAAATAATATTTTATTTGGGTGGCCCAATATTGTGTTAAAGAAGCCTCAATTGTATGAATTACATGATTCTTTTGACTCTCATCTCTCATAAATGTTGATTGAGAGAGAACTTGTATATATAGCGTTGTGCTAGTATCATAATTATTATTCAAATAATTATGAATTTGAGAGAACCATTCATGTGAAGGCTCAATATGAATCATGTGGACTTCTGGTATGGAGTTAAGCTCATCATGATTAGTCATATATTATGATAGCATTTTGACTTGAATGGTTGTGGTATCATCTGATGGGTTCTGCAGGATTAAATACCCTAAGGAGTCCATTGTGTCTGCTAAACGGTTAGATGAACGAAGGAGTGCCTCAATATCATACCATTAATATTTTACTAGAATTTTATCCACTATAGGCTTGCAAGATTGGGCACCTACACTGGAATATTCCTTTGACCTAATTAACTATGAGCAAGGAATCGTCAAAAATATTAAGCTTTATGATTTTCATGACGATTGTCATTTGAAGGCTTATGAGAAGGGCTTCATACTTGACATTGTTATTGGTGCATGGGAAATTGAGTTTAAAAAAAATGGGTATTGGAGACCATTGCCATGTGAAAAATATGATTCCTGCACCATCCCCTTGCTCGCACTTAGAGCCATTGAAAAATAGAGTTATGTCAGCCTATAAATTAGGCTCTTCAAGATTAGGTGATTATGAGATGTGAAAAACTCCATCATTGGAAAGCTCTATAGTGAGAGGCTGGTCATCCTAGAGGGGAGCCTCTACTAGTTTATTAGCTATGACCTAACCCTTGATATATGTCCAATGAATTCTAGGTCAAGTTACATCAACAACATAATCCATTTTACTGTGAAACTACTATGGTAAGTTCGACTCATCATGTAATGCAATGGATTCTCACTTGACACTACATACGTGATATGATTGAGCATGTAATGGAATAGAATTTTAGTGGTGAATACCACTACTAGGTATATCTTCTCAATGTATACATGATTTATTTCATAGCTGACCAAGGTGGCGCTAATATAATATGTAGCATGTTCTTTTTGTAATTCATTCTTTTGGACCAACATGGTGCCTAATGCAAGCTCAGTAGTTGAGATGTAAAGATAGAATGGCACTACTAGTCATGGAGGAGTCAATACTAGCAACAAAGCTAGATATTATTGGATCTCATCAAAGGCATCTTGACATTCCTTGTCCCAATGAAATACGACTCCCTTATGCAGTAACTTGTTCATAGGTCGACACTTATCTGATAATTGTGCTATGAAGTGCTTTATGGATGCAACCATTCCTTGCAAGCTACGTAGCTGCTTGATATTTGTAGGGGAGACATTTTTAGGATTGCCTTGACTTTATTTGGGTCTTCATCTATGCCTCGTTTAGAGACTATGAATCCCAAGAGTTTTCCAGATGTGACGCTGAATATGCACTTCTTGAAATTTAGTCTGACATTAAAAGGAAGCTCCATTTGGTATGCCACTTCCCCAATTTGATAAAAAACCTTGCATTTGCTACCATTTGAAGCTATAAACTTAAAGGAAATGCAATAAGTATTGAAATAAGCATGCAATGTTATAACTAAGATAATGGCTAACTAATATGCATGAACATATGATATAAAACTTAATATAATGCTATAGAAATGCTCATATAAGAAAGCTCATGAAAATACAATGCTCCTTTAATGGATTTTACAACTTCTCCATATTAGAAAAATGGAGCTACATTGTGACCACTTCTACTCTAACCTATACACTCCAAAATCACTCCACACTTCTATTCTATGAAGGCCTATTTATAATGAGATGCAACTATTTGCCTTAAAGACACCTCACTATTATATTCTAAGACTCATGTACATATGGAATTCATGCACACTTACAATCATTGCACATTCTTACACTTGTGCACTTATTACATTGCTTTAATAAAGTACTTAACGTCTAATCTAAAAATAATCTAAATATGTACCCATGATGGTACATTAGTAAAGGGCCAAATAATATAATATAGTCCAACACCCCCTGTATTGCATTATTTGGTTATTGAATACTTTAGTCTTCAATAAATATCTTTTTCTTTTGAGTGTCCTTCATATTGATGAGGTTCTTCTCCTTCTTTGGTTTGTTGATAGCTAAATAGAGTGTAGTTTTTTTGTCCTCTCATCCTCTTAATTTTGAATCTTCTATTTCTCTATTTGTTCTTGTGATATGCTGGTTCTACATATTCTATATTATGTTCTTCAAAAAATGTATTAGTATTGTTTTGAAATGCAAAAATATCTTGTGATGTTCCCATTGAGTCCAGAGCATATATATTTATGTGAATTGATCTGGTAGCTTTAATTTCCCCTTGGTTTATTATGAGGTACATATTGACTCCATTGGAGTATCTAAAGTCAATTATTCTTTTGCTCTCTACTAACTTTACTACTAAAATGAGATTGGATTATAGTCCTGGAACATACATAACATTATGTAGCACAAAATTTGGAAATAATTTACTAAGAGCTACACACCCATAACCATGTATATGGTAGAATTTTCCATCTGCAATTTATAGTCTATAATTGTTAGTGACTTCAAGATAATAAAACCATTGCAATTTTACCAAATCCATGATTAATTGCACCTAAATCCATGTACCAAATGTCCTTTTAATTTTTATTTGTGAGATTATTTGAATTTTTACCGATTTTACACCTTTGATAAGACATATTGGATGTATTTTGATCATGAGTCCTCTTATAGTGATGATATGTTCCTCTTTTCAATCTATCCATATTAATGTGTTTTGATTTCTTCTCCTTGATTTGAGTCTTGTTGTGTTAACCTTTGTAGTAGTCTTCCTTATATCTCCCTAGTAATATTCTTCTTTAATTTATAGAATCAATCTCAATATTTTCAAGCTATGAACTTGATGCTTATGCTTAGTTTCTTAATATTGAATATTGTTGAGTCCCTTTTGACTCCCTAGAGTTTGAAGTATGCTATGATATTAATGAATAATGTTTTAAAAATATATTCTATCACTTGCATTTCACTATTTCACTCCTCTTATAGAAATATTATAACTCGAATAATAGACTTTCAATGTCCTTTGTTGGATTGGCTATGTCTCTTTTCTTTAGGTGTGAGACTAGTAAGTTCACTTTTCCAACTAATATTTGATGCAAGCAATAATCTTCAACTATGATTCAATGCTATAAGAAATTTCTAAACTTCTAAAATATTAATTTGGTGTAGGATACCTTATATCTCCCAAGTTAGAAGTTTTAGAAATACTATGTATTTAGTTTTGCTAATCCTTATAACTCCTTGTCTTAGAACTTGCAAGTATATTTGAAGCAATAATAATGATGGTTCTAATGCTTCTAATTCCAACTAATTATTCAAGGTAAGCTTTCTAGAGATTAACACCTTATTACTCCTATCAATCACTTTCTCTAGAGTAAGTTGATTTTCAACTTTAATAGACTTTGCAATATAACTCTTACCTTTGCTTTGAACTTGAAGACTCTTTGTAATTGATTTGAATTCTTGCACCTTAGTAATAGTCAACTTCTTGTCAACTCCAAACTATAACTAAGGTCTTCACTTTTTGCTTTATCGATATGTGCGCTCCTTTCAACGTCGATGTTTTTAGACCTGCGCACTCCTCCAACATCTAAATTCAGACCTGTTGGCTTCTATTAACCTCGATGAATGTGCTTTCCTTTGCACTTCACTCATATGGCAATAGATATCTTCTCTCAGTGTTGTTTTGGTCAGCCTTCGACCTTCTATCTCATTGGTGGATGTTGTCTTCTACGATGTCAAATGACTTTGGTCTATGAAATATTTGGTCTACGAACTCCTTGTTCTACTGTGCATGCTATATTTCATTTTCAATACTAGTTTATGCTCTTTACTTCTCGAACATGCTATTATATCTTCATTGGCTTATATAGACTCTTATGTGCACCTTTATTTAACTAATGAACGAGCTCCTCTTCAATAATAATGTGTTGGTCTGTGTATTCCAATTTAGCTGGTGAACTCACTATGTTATTGCTCCTCGATATTTATAACAAATTAGGCTTTGTATGGGCTCTTTTGGATTCACAATATTCCTCCTTATTTTTAATGTTATCTTCAATTTAGTGAGTGCTATATATGTACTCCTTTGTGAGCATCTTATTTCTAGTTTGACGCAATGTAGGATGGGAAGTGCCAAGTGGCAATAATGTTATTTGGTATTTTAGAAATGACTATGTTGCACCTTATTCCAATGCCTATGACAAGTGGCATTAAGAACCTTAATTGATTATTCCAATTTATTAGTAAGAGGTCTTGTAACCAATGCTTCAATGAGAGCATTATTCAAATGATGTTTTTTCTCAAAATATTCCTCTATGCTATGCGCTCAAGTTAGCTCCAACATGTCGTATCTTTCCTATTGCTTGCATGAAATGCCTTCTCCACTTGGTAGGTGATTCCTTTAATACTTTGCCCTAACTTGCTTAGGCTATACAATGCTCTCGTCTATATAACTTAACACTCATTCAGTGCAGGTTCAATAGTAGTCCAACGCTTCAACTGAACTCTTTCTCCTAACGCTTCTATTGAAGAGGAATGAGTGTTATTCTCTTCAACACTTCTTTGGCAGTGAGCAATCTTATCCTTGAAACTGACTTGAATGGGATAATCTGCATTGTAATTAGATGTGTTTCCTCCTTGCAAGCTTGCTGAGTTTACCTTACAACCTGTACTTGCTTCCACATTGGATACCTAAACTAAATGGGATGCTTGCTTTGGTGTGATTCCAATAATACCTTCACCAAAGGCTACTTCAAATATGCTGAACGTACTTTCCTTGATGTTCGTAATATAGCTATTTCTTCTACTTTTGTATTCACCTTTATCATTGTCTTCCTTGTACACAATACCTGTTATTGCTTGGGTGATGAATGTAGGTTGATGCTACTATGATATCTCCTATTTCACCTTGGAGATATGAATATTGAGCCCTATAGAATGGCTCCTCTTTCAAATACCTTGGTTGTGCTTCTTCTCTACCAATGGTGGTCGCTTATATGCTTTATTATGGTCACCGTAATGTGTCCTTGAGACACTTCTGCTAGTTAGAGCTCTCTTGAATGGCTCCAATATTCTGCTGTGCAAACGTGGAATAGACTAGTGTAGACGTTTGCCCCCTTATGCTCTTGAATCAAGCCTCTTGACTTCTTGGAATTCAGGCTTCAACTTCCTTTGTTGGATGTTATAGATTGAACCCAATATTGCCCTTTAATCCTTTGGCAATACCTTCCTTGCTTGGTTATTTTTTTTATGCTTAATAACTCAAGCTCTCCAATAATATTTGTACTATAGAATATGCAAATATGTAAAGTCTTCTTTTTACTTAGAATAAGCAATAGAATGTTGATATGTTTCTTTCTCTCGAAATATACCTAACTTCTATTCTTCTATGTGTAGGTTTGAACCTTGTAGACTATAACTTTTGCACTTACCTTGAAGACTTAAATAAATACTATTGATGCAACCTCTAAACCTTGAAATTAGTGCTTAATAACCTTGAAAATAAATCCAAATATAAAAGCTCAACTAATGAACTTTTGCACCTTTTGTTGCATACCTTTTTATCTCTAGAGATGATGATGGTGATGGTGACTTTAGTCACTTAAATTGCTGCCTTTTGTAGATGATATTGCAGCTCTTCTAGGCTGTTCAAAAACAACTCTATTGCTCACCTTTTTACAACTTTAACACTCTATTAATATTCTGCCCAATATTATAACTTGGTGGCTTCAATACTTCTTTTGGATGTACCTCTGAAATCTGATCTTTAGCAGCTACTAATGCTGCCCAAATTGCTGCCTTTTTCTTGTCCTCAAATCTGAAAAAATTCAGATTGTAAAGCAATCAATACCTTCACTGAAATTCTATCCTTGAATCCCAAAAAATTGGTTGGATACTCCTCCAAATCATAGCTGAGATATTCACTCAAGAACCCTTCAATGATAGTCCTCAAATCTCTCATATTTGGTGATTCTTCTATCTCCTTTCTCTTGCAGAATTCTTCTACCTTGGGTTTATTGTCATATGGTGATAATTATCCCAATTTCTCCAATGAGTTCTCCTAGGAACTTCTTCCAATGAGGCTCACCAAGCCTTCTCCTAGTTTCTCCTTGAGACCTCTCCAAGGTCTTCAATATTGTAGCTTCTAGAACTTCAATGAGACCTTCCTTGATCTCTTCAATCTTCAACTATGGAAGTTTTGCAATGAGATCTCTTCCTTGGATCTCTTAAAACCGTTGCTACTAGAATATTGCAATAGGAATTTTGTTAGTCCTTCTCAATGCTCAATCTTCCAACTATGGAAGTTCTTCAATAGGGCCTTCTATGGACCTCTTCTTCAATGTGAAGTTTTCAATCTTCAATGGAGATCACCAATCTCCAATCTTCACTAGGACTCTTCTCCTTGAGTCTCTTCTTCAATGGGGTCTTCTTTCTAGGACCTCCTCCTTGATTTGCAGTCTTCAATGTGGCTTCCTTGGCCACTAGATCTCTTCTCAATCTCCAACTTGCAAATATCTCAATGGGACCTTTCTCCTTAGGCCTCCAAATATTCAATCTCTAAATTTTCTGCAGCAAAGAATTAATCCTTGCACGAGGAAAGTACATTGACTTTTAGGCAACGAAGATGAAGTTCTTCTCTATCTGTTGTAGGAAGCTTCCCAACTTCTGAGAGTTAATTTCTAGCAACAAAAATAAAATATTAGGTAATGATAATAGAAATTTCTATAAATCTGTAGAAAATAATCTTCACTAGTTGAATTGCCAATCTAGTGGATTCAATGTTGAGTTCTAGTCTTCACAAGTTTTTTGCAACTCTATGGAAAAAATCTAGCCAATAATTTTTAGAAATCTGAAAATGAGGTTTATAATTACCTCTCAATCACTCTTGTGGATTTCTCTATTTCCTATTGTTCTACCTAGAGCTTCTTCTATCAAAAAATCTATTGTGGTGGTGTTTGCATGCAATGGTGCACAATGGCGGATACGGTTTGCAAAGATACAACAATAGAAATGGTGATCACTTATGGTTTTCCTTTGATCTACTGTGGCTTTGATACCACTATTAGCTTTTGAAGCTATAAACTTAAAGGAAATGCAACCACAAGTATTGAAATAAGCATGCAATGTTATAGCTATGATAATGGCTAACTAATATGCATGAAAATATGATAGAAAACTTGATACAATGCTCTAGAAATGCTCATATAAGAAAGCTCACAAAAATACAATGCTCCTCTAATGGAGTTTACAACTTCTCCATATTAGAAAAATGGAGCTACATTGTGACCACTACTACTCTAACCTATGCACTCCAAAAATCCTCCACACTTCTATTCTATGAAGGCCTATTTATAATGAGATGCAACTCTTTGCCTTCAAGACACCTCACTATTCTATTCTAAGACTCATGTACATGTGGACTTCATGCACACTTACAATCATTGCACATTCTTACACTTGTGCACTTATTACATTGCTTTAATAAAGTACTTAACTCCTAATCTAAATATGTACCCATGATGGTACATTAGTGAAGGACCAAATAATGTAATATATTCCAACAACATTAGTCATAGAATTGGGATGATAATATTTGACAAGACTTGGTCCTAGAGGACAACTATTTAGAGGGTTGAAGCCATAGAAAATTAATATCACCTATTAAAAATTGTTGCTTCAATTGTTGTAAATCCTAATATTGCTTCATATAGGTTTGTTGCTAAAAAAGGTTATCCTTGAGGATTTGGAAAATAATATGACACTATTGAAGAAATTATTCTACTTGAGCCACCTTGGAGGACCTTAGAACATAGTTTACTATAGATAATGTTTTTATCCATACAATGCTTTAAATGAAGGTATCCTGACAAAAAAAAACAAATATTATACCACCATTTAGCTAAGGGAAGACCTTGAACCCACTAATATTGTTTATCTTGGATGACATCTAATTTCATTACTTTCCAAGAAAAAGATTACTTCACCCATCTATAAGTTTTTAGAAACCCAAAATGCCCTACCAATAATGAATTATGTAACTATTATAGAATATTATTTGTGACCTTGGAATATTGAGGGAGATAAATGATCCTTCTTCCAAAGGACCCATCTAACACATGAGAATAAGTAAGTGGGTGAGTGACCATCGTATATTTAATGAATGGCATATATATTCTCAGGAACTAAATGTCATTCCTCACAAATATAAGAAAGCCACTATGAGAGGGGACTCGAGATAGCATTGATAAATATTACTTCCTATATTTAATGAATGTCTAACATATCATTTTCATTAGTGGAATGACCTAAATTCTTGATAAAAGAATCCTTTATTTCAAAGGCTAGAGGGTGATTGACTTGTTTCAAAAAAATATGAGTACCTATTTTAAAAGCAACACACCCAATGAAAATGGCTTGCTGAAGCCAAGAATAACCAAAATAGGGGTGGTGCACACAACCTCCTAAAAGATATTGAAGACATTGATAGCTACAAGGGATCAAAAAAATACATAATTCTTAGTGAGATTCATAAGAGGAGTTGCAATCTTGTCGTAACTTCTAATAAATATCTAGTAATAGCCTATGAGATCCAAAAATACTTAAAGCCACTTGAGGGATTTAGATAGTTTCCAATCTTGCATGGCCTTGGTATCCACCTTAAATCCTTTATGAGATAAAATATGACCCAAGTATTCCACTCCAAATACCCTAAAATAACATTTGAACCTATTGATATATAACTATTCCTTTTGTAAAATATGGAAGACTCTTTCAACATGTGCTAAATGGGATTCGTAGGACTTACTATAAACTAAGATATCATTAAAGAAGACCGACACAAACTAACAAAGTAGAGGATAAAATATATAATTCATTAGCCTTTAGAAAATGGAAGGGGCATTAGTAACACCAAAATACATGAGCAATAACTCATATTCACCTAATGTGTATGAAAGGTAGTCTTGGAAATAACCTTTTCTCTAACCCTAATTTGATGAAAACCAAAATGCAAGTCGCTTTGTACTATATTTAGCACCATGCAGTTCATCCAATAGATCATTAATAACAAGGATAGGGAACATATTCTTGGTGTTTATATTATTAAGAGGAAAAAAATTAGGACACATGAATCAATAATTATATTTTAATCACACCTTGAATACTAGGGAGGAATAAGGATAAGTGCTATGATGGATACTGCCCTGCTCCAAAATCTCTTGAAGTAGCTTCTCTATATCTGACTTTTGTGTTTTGGAAAAGCGGTAGGGACATATAGTGGATGGATGACTTATTGGAATAAGGTGTATTACATTATCATGTATCTAATTAAGTGGAAGAACCATGGATTCATCGAATACTACCACATATTATCAGTATTTCGATAGGAAGAGCTAGAGGGAACTACTTGATGGGTTGTACTTTCATGAAATTAATTTGGAAAAAGCCTTGATTGTCCTTCTTTAGTATCTTTTACATTTGGTAGGAGATAACTTAGGAAGGTGGGGTTTTTATACCCTAGAGATATATGACCTTACCATGTTCCACCCATTGTACATGTAGCTATTGTAGATGAAGAGTAACATCCACTAGTTGAGACAACCTTAAGATCCCAACATGACATATACACTACCCTTTTCCATTGCATGAAGATGGTCAAATGAAGTATCGTGACACATTTGAATATTTATATATGCAATACAACCCATACACTAAGCCTTGTTCCCATTGGAAATCAACACGTTAAATTTATATTGAATTATATTATTCATATACAGTCCTAATATTTTATATATCTTGCCAATAAAATTATGAGTACTACCCGAATTGATCAACACATTGACTTGTTGGAATTTTATGAAGCATTATACCTTGAGGATGCCACAAGCCTACAATGTGATGAGGGAAAATGTTTAAAGGCCTATAGTATCCATATATTGCTCATGATCCTCTACTATAACTAGTGACTCTTATTAAGAAGGAACTAACTCTTCATTCTGTAAAATCGCTTCCTTATCTAATTCTAATTGGAAGTTACATCACTCCTCATAAACCTTATCCTAAGGATGGCATGATCGACATCCATAATAGAATAATCCTAGTGGATACTCATCATTATAATTATTAAAATATGACTGTATGGGATTGAAGTCATATCATAGTTGAGTATGAGGTAATGAGAGCTGCCTTTTAGATACAAGTAATGAATTTTAATAACGTCACTTCAATTGTTATCAAATATAGGGTGGAATCCAAAGGTTGTATGTGTTAGAAAATTTTTATATAGGTTTTGATAATGGTCATTCCTCTCTTGCAAGAAATATAAATCATACTTGTAGAAAATAAAGCTTGTGAAAAATAAAATCAAGCTTTAAAAAAATGAAATCACACTTATTAAAAGTTAAATTACATTTATAGAAACCTATATCACACTTTTGTAGAAAAGAAACACATCTAAGCCTAAATATTTATATTTTATAGGAAATTACTAAATCAATAAGATTAGCAAAACATACTATAGTGACTTCTCACTACTAGAATTTGCTTCACAAAATAAGCTAAGGAAAAATCATAATAATCACAAAATATTTGATCAAAAGCGGTCATAATTTTGTGGAAGTCTCAATTTGAGGAGAAGAGCCAAAATCCTGAATACGTGCAAGAGACTTTAGTTACGAGAGAATCCAATATAATTGACAATTTTAAAAATACCAACAAAGTGGAAAGAAGGAAAGTTTTGAAAAGCAAAATGTTAAGAAGAGCCTGATGAAGGCTAAAAATTTCTCCCATAAATTACTCTTGATAGTGAAAGTTCTGTAGGACCTAACAAACACCAACAACATAAAGTTTTGACCAGTAGATAAAAGCTTATCGAGATCTAAAGTTACCAAGGGTGCACCAAAATTTAGATCTATAATGACCAACTTAAATAATGAGTTAGATTAAGTTGTAAACAAGGATCAATGGTGCACAAAATCCCAACAAGGGTAGGTAAGATGAATTAATATACAATTATGAAAGTAAGGATCACCTACCAATATCATCTCAGATGAGCAATCCACGAGGGTACTAAAATTAGGCATGGTGGCTATAACCCTGAGTTTGAAAACTATTAAGGAAGAAGATGCCTCATTCAATTTTTAGATTCCCTAAAAGAGGTTGTTGAGGTTGTTAGAAAAAAACTAAAAATTTTGGAGGGAAAATCTCCTTATTGGAATCTATATATAGTAATTAGTTTGATAGTGAAAAGTATTGACAAGTTTGTAAAGATTTCCTTTTATTTATCTCTATATAGTAATTTGTAGAAATTTGAGCGGCCTTATGGGAAATTGAATCCCTACTCTATGTATAACCTTTTGTAATACATTTTTCTTGCATATATATATTGGAGGCCAAGCATCTACTTTGAAGTCTATCTATGGATATCATGCCCATACCATCTTCTCTTATGTGTGTGTTTGCATCTTATATTTTTATAATAATCTATATTGAGGAGAGGCAAACATTTACACCGACACATTATGTTTGAAATTGTTGTAGATGGATCTTATTTGAACCTTGATGCAACACCACATTTTAGCTTAGGTTTTTTAATTTTTATTTGTTTTTATTTTCCTCTTACCCTTTTCCACCAAGTTATTAAATTAGAAAATGCACTAGAGATTCCATTTTATAAATAAGTTGACCTTTGTCAAAGTCCCAAAGGCCCTAGACTAAGCCTAACTCTATGCTCTCAGGATTGGCCTTGCTATATCACTTTTTATGAGGTATGATCTGCCCTATCTACCTAGTTCACACCACATCCAACATATGAGACAATCAGAGAGAAAACCAATTTAATGGTACACTTAGTGGTATCTCATTGACACATGATTAGTCTTGTAATTGCAATTATAAGTTAGGCTTGGACTCGATGAGGGTCTATACCTATTTTACTTGTTGAAGAATCCCTAATTCACTAGAAACTCCACTCTAAAATTAATATCTATAAAAAGTCACTATGAAGAACATCATATTAAGATTATGGTGAAGGCCTCAATCTATCTGCTCTCAAAGCACAAGCCGCATTCACCTGGAAAATCTACTTCCAACCAAGGACCTAGAGATATGTAAACAAAAAATTATTGTTAGATATTTCATTGCTATATTTGCTCGATAAAAAGACCAAAATATGTTCATATCTCTAGTTAGATTTCCCTTGAATTGGTCTAATGCAAGTCCACTACACCCCCCAAGGCCACCATCTATATTACCAAAATTAGTACTAATTATATTACCAAAGTATACCAATGAAGGCCTGATCACCCCACTTGAGCACTTAAAGAAGATGATATTCATATTCCAAACACACAACATCAAGGATAAATATGTGGCCTTGAGATTATTATTAGTATATCTCAAGGGAAAACCACACCTAAAGTAAGAATCTCTTCCCCATATTTAATTTTAAATTGGGATTTATTAGTTGTTAGAGTATATTAAATTATTTGGTACATGCCAATGTACCACTTTGGGTACATTTCTATATTAGAAGATTATCTTAGATTAAGGTTTGAGTAGATACTTCAAGCAAGTAATAAATGCACAAGTGTGCAAAGATGTAAATGTGCATGTAGTCCACATGTACATGAGTCATAGGATAGGTAGATGAAGAGTCATAGGTAGAGTAAAGGCCAAGGAACATATCTTCCTATATATATGCCTTGAGAGTATGAGTAAAGTGAGAGGGAAAGTGAATAGAGTGAGAGGAATGATGTCATGGTAGTGAGTAGGTACAATGTAGTTCATTAAAAATTATGGAGTGTTCATGTCCATTATATTGCATTATACTATTTTCATGAGCTTTTATTAATGACATATTACCGAGTTATTGCAAAAATTTATCATATTATTTTCCTACATATTATAGTGCCATTATCATATAGTTATCATAGCTTACTTATTTTACATATTGTAGTTCCATTTCATTTAATATACATCCTCAAAAGCTAACATTGGCTGCCCTGCGCATTAAGGGATTCAAAACAAAGATGGAGGAAGAAGTTAAAACCAAGGATGATATGACTCATAATGATGAAAAATTCCCTATATCCTTTTTAGAGCCACTTCCAAGTAGTCAACCAATATTAGATACCTAGCATATATCTCCTCAAATAGATATTGCCCAACAATTCATTACTCATCAATAAAATCTACAATGATAATATTTTCACAAGAAAATAGGATAAATCTAGCCAACCTGGAGCAACAAGGAAAGGAGCCCAAAAGTAGGGGAGGCAGATATGCCAAAAACAATCTAGTATGAGGCCCTATCCTTCATATTTCCATTACCATACAAAATTATGCTGGAGGACAACTCTATGAGGGAAAAATCCTTGAATATAAGATGACAAACTAAGTATTACAAAGGCATCATTCAAGTAGAACTTTTTATCTCAAATAATACCTACCAAAGTTCAATCAAACATGTTTAAAAAGGCATGAGTTGATCAAGAAAAATCACCTAATAACCAAGTATTACCCCATTTAATTCTTTAAAAAGGATTGGTGGGATACTAAGATATGGTGCCCTTGTCCTCATAAGAATAAAGGTTAGAGGCACAAGCTAAACAATAGCCATGTCTCAAAATAAAATAAAATAAAAATGACAAGCTAAACCTTTGTTGACATTTTTTCTATACTCCTTAGAACAAAAGAAAATCTAAAAGCATGCATAGCACAAAAGCCAAGGCTGAACAACCATAAAAACACCAATGGCCAAACTTCAAATGCACAATTATGAGGATGCCAGTAGTGAAAAGAAAGCCAACGTAGAGTTCCAATAATTAGCCAACTATAAAAAGCAAATGATGAAGTCCACCAAAACTTTTCTTAGGAATAAGAGTTAACGACCATGCATAGAAGTATCTGGAACAAACTGTTGCTAAGGCTATTGTTAGAGATTGATGCTAAGGCTATTTTTAGACTATTGCTACAATTATTTTCCATAACTATTGCTAAGGTTGTTTTCGAGACTATTTCTAAGGTTTTTTCCCAAGGCTATTTTTTAGTTATTTTTTAGGACTACTGCTAATGATTTATTTTTCAAGACTACTGTTAAGACTATATTTTATGATTATTTTTAAGGCTATTTTTGAGTCTATTATTGAGAAAAATTTTGATTTTTATAAGAAGTATGATGGTGGCTTATAGGCAATTTTTTAAATACCTAAATAGTTTCATTTTGTCTTGTAAAATGTTATGGGCCCTTTCAAAACCATATATTTACCCTAATAAAAGAAAAAAAACCATGCATAGAAATTGCATTAAATACCAAGGCCAACTCCCACTCCAACCATGATCAAGGACTAATAGGAAGATCATAAGAATAAATTAGTCTTTAAAATATGGATATTTATGAAGGCATTATCTATAAGGTTAAGGTGTGGCCATTCTCTATAAAATCAGTGAGGGATAATAAATGCATGGCATGCAAGAAAAAGTAAAAAGTGTACTGAGCAAGGAAGAAAGTTCATAACCATTCAATTCAATACTCCCTAAAGATTGTAAAGTAGTTTAAAATTCCCCAAAATATAATTTGTAGAGAAGGTAAACATAGAAGAAGAGAAAAAACTCAAAATTTGTAGTCACTATTAGAATGGAGAAGAAAAGAACTTCCAACTATGCAACTACCTCCAAGTCCAATATTCCCAAATCATAGGTCTTCATGAATTAGAAACCCTAAATATACATATTGAAATGCTCAAAAACTAGTGCACAATAACTTGAAAATGTATGATTGCAATAAATGAACACAAGAAGCATGCAATGTAACACACTATGATAAAACAAGGAAATGATAAATTGGGTCCTTTATATTAATAATAACTTGTTTTGATCAAAATGGGTTACAAATACATCCCCTTTAGGGAGTTCAATAATGTGATACAATAAGTACACAATCCGAGAGGTTTAACCCTCTCTAAAATAGTTCTGGTGCACTATGCGGCCTTCTCGCATCCACAAACCATCCTGCAAAGGGTTTCTTCATGACCTCGACAAGGGGTGATGATGTTAAACTCTTGCGCTCCTCTTCCCTTGCAGAAAATCTGTGATCTACACACAAGGAACACAAAAAGGTTAATAGCATGTGCAGATGAAAAGATAAGTAAAAGTGATAAATGACTGAAACATGATGAGCAAATGCATAAAACAAAATGCAACTATGCTAAAATGATGAAGAATACAAACAACTCGAGGGTTCGTGGTTCAATTCTAGCAGCACTTCATCGCTTGAAAACTCTAAAACTTGGGATCCTTTCAAATGAGGGTGAATGCCAATTTATAGATCCCTCGAAAGGAACCTATTATTGGCAAAGAATATTTGCATGGGAGAGGTGGCCTACATGCTCTTCTCCAAAATCCCATGCAATGCCACTTGGCTCTTCTGACCTATGCAACACTATTCTAGGACAAGCGTGCATGCTAAACTAGGCTCGAGCATGCATGAAATCGACATCGCCAGCCCACACATGGATTCTCTTTTTTTGTTCCACTTCTGGCGTGGCCACCTCGGGGTAGGATGACCTTGATTGGGGGCCGCTTCGAGGTAGGATGACCTCGATTTGGGGGCTGCTCTAGGGTAGGACAACCTTAATTTGGAGGTCACTCTAGGGTAGGATGACCTTGATTGGGGGTCACTCTAGGGTAGGACGACCTCTGGAGGCCATCCCTAGGAGGGATGACCAGGGTTGCAAAGGGAAATTTCCCTTATTTGAGTGGTGAAAACCACTATTTTAGCCCTAGGGCTACCCAAGGTGGGTCACATGGTCTTAAAGGAGTCCATATAGGTAGTCTCCTCAATATGACATGTTTTAGGTGTCTACAGATACCCCTTTTTGGGATGCGTTGTGTGAAAACACAATGCGGAGCAAAAATAGATGACCTATAGTCAAATTGAGGGTTGATGATGTTCACTGATCTGATCAATGTTGGATGCCCCAATCATGGAAAGAGCATGCATTTTTGAACCATTGCTTTTGACAAGTTGAGGAACTTGATTTTAGTAAACCTTTCAGCCAAGGATTACGACTTTGAGGTATACTTGACCTTGGCAGACTTTTCAGTCATGGGGAGACACTATGGGTCTATGAGCCTCCATGCTTACATGAATGCCAAGAATTTGTTTTAATCTAAATTTTTGCTTTTATCTACCCCAAGAAATAGGGAAGTGTATGATAATATTTGGCAATGATTCTTAAATGAATGCAACTTGCATGATTGAGTGTTTGATTATTGATTTGATTATGAATTGTGTGATGTATGACTACCCCCTCAAGCGACGAGTCGATGAGGAAATGATAAAATGATGAAAGCGATGAGTCGCTTGACCAAGATGATTTGATGTGGGTTTTCTAGGACCGTTACAAAATTTTAGAGGGTGCATACCCCATTACAACCTTGATTTGACCCATTTATTACTATTTTTGGTGAGTGATATTATGGTAATTCACTCATCCTACCGAATTGCATGGACAACTAATCACTGCAACCGCCAGGTTTATAGAGTAAATCACTAGATACGAGATTCACTCAAATTTTTTAGATTTTATGTGACCAAAGGGGTTAGGTGCCTTTGGAGCCTTTTGATTGTGACCAAAAGAATGTGAGTACCTTTGGAGATTTTTGATGTTGACCAAAGGGCTTAAGTGCCTTTGGGGATTTTGGATGGTGATTTGACCAAAGGGCTTAAGTGCCTTTGGGGCTTTTTATATGATGATTGATATGTATGCAAGGCAAAGGGCACAACCTTTGACAAAAAGGATGCAACCTTTTGAACCTAGCAATTGATGTGTTGATTGATATGTATGCAAGGCAAAGGGTACAACCTTTGACAAAAAGGATGCAACCTTTTAAACCTAGCAATTGATTTGATGTTTATGTGATTGATTGGGGAAGGTGTGATACCTTGAACATCCCCAAGGAGATTGATTATTGGGGAAAGGTTTGATACCTTGATTTCCCCAAGTTGTTGAAGATGATGATGCATGTATGTGAGATGAATCTAAAATGCAAAACAACCTAAATGTAAGCACCACAGATGTATAAAATTCATCAATCAAAATGTTAACCTTTTCACCAAAGTCATACATTTGAAAGCCAACCATATGTAAGATGATGAAAATGTAGATGATGGATGGATGACCAATAAGATGTTATAGGGGAACAACATGGTTTTCATGAGACTCAAACACCCTAGTTAACCAGTCAAAAGATGCATACTGACTATACAAGATTTTGAAAGATAAAATTCTACTAGGAAGACCAAGATATTCAATATCCCTGTGTGTGCATGTGATGTTCATTAAGATGATGCATAAGACTACCCCATTTCTAGGTGGGTTTCATTCAACCCATTGTTGTAATGAGGATCACCCTATGGTCATTATTATCCTGATTTTGGATGCAGTTGGACTTGACTACTAGGCAATACAAGCCACCAAAAGCTAGCTCATCCACAAGCTGACATTGGTCTATACAAAAGAAGGTCGCTAATGTGATAGACATATCACCATGCGTAAGACTACCCCATTGCCAGGCAGGTTTCATTCAACCCATTACTGTAATGGAGATCATCCCATAGTTTTTGAATAACTAAGGATTCTAGGGATTCAAGCTCATTACCCCCTTATTTTCTTTTGATTTCTTTGGGATACTTGCTCATTTTTGGTGAGAAGCAAGGGGATTTATTTGCTTTAGTGGTGAAAACCACTTTTTGCTTTTTTTTTTTTTTTGGATACTTGCTCATTTTTGTGGAGCAAGGGATTTTATTGCTTTGGGTAGGGGGAGCTTGTCCTTTTGTCAATTCTTAGCATCCTAGACCATGCGCATAATAGGATGAGCAAGGGAAACCTTTCACTCAAGGTGGCAAGGACTACGTTGTAGGTTCATCCTTCCTTGTTCAAAATTAGATTTTAATGTGTGATTTTGTGTTGGGATTTTGAGATATGCAAGGTACAAACAAAGCAAGACCCTACCTTCAAAAATCAAGATAACTTTCTACACAATCTGAAAGGAAAACTAGGAATGGCTGAATGAACGAAAACCCTAGTGAACACCCCATAACAACTTATTGGTTGTGTTGAAAAACATAATTACTCACAAAGGGGAATATGGATGATATGATGTTTGTGATGTGGGGGTTTTCCCTATAATCTTTTGTAAACTAAAAGGTGTGCATAAAATAGTCAATGGCCATCTAAACATCATTGTTGATGTTCATCCGGTATCTACCCTATCTTACAAAGACCCCTTAATAAGCAAGAGCTCATAAGAAAAACTGCAAATGATGATGGTGGATAAGGCTGATTAAGACTTATGACAATCATACAAGCATGGTGCTTATTTGTGGAAATGCAAGAATGACATATCCTAATGGAAAAGTAATGAATATGCCTAATGCAACTAGTAGATCAATGTAATGATGAGAAATGCATGATGAAATGCAATGCGATTGATGATGCGATGTTTTTGTGTTTTGCAATTTTTTGATGTTTTTGGTTGTTTTTTAATTTTTTTTAATTTTTGATTTTTTTTTGGATTTGACCAAAGGGCTTAAGTGCCTTTGGAGCTTTTTGTGAGTTGACCAAATGGCTTAAGTACCTTTGGAGCTTTTTGTTAGCTTAAGTTTGATTTTTGACCAAAGGGCTTAAGTGCCTTTGGAGCTTTTTGTGAATTGACCAAAGGGCTTAAGTGCCTTTGGAGTTTTTGTGAATTGACCAAAGGGCTTAAGTGCCTTTGGAGATTTTTTTTTGTGTTTTTTTAGGGGGAAGGTGTGATACCTTAAGCACCCCCAATGTGCATTTTATCTGATGCAATGTGATTGGCTTGGCTAGGAGGAGTGAAAGAAACTAACCCCCCTATTGTGGCATGAAATTTTATGCAATGCCAATGTCTTGATGGGGTAAAATGAGTGAACCATCTGTGTAGAGCTCATTTTATTCTATCATCTCTTCAACCAAATTCTTGAATGAGTAGCAATTGTGGATGTCATGCCCATTCAGATGATGATAGGTACAGTAGAGGATTTCATTATTTGACCCAGGTTTGGGTTTTCTCAGTTTTATTTTTGGTAATGTGATTGCATGTGCCTCATATAGTTTTTGAAATAAGGCTACAGTAGTCATTAAAAATTTGATATACCGATGAGGTAGCTTGTCAAATTTATGAGGTTATGATTGATCCTGGGGTTGCATACGGGATGATGTGGCCTGAACTATGGCTTGTAAAGGTAAGTTAAGCAAGCCATCTATGGGAAAAGCCTCCCCATCGATAAGATCTTGGATCACATTTTTGAATGCAAAGCAATCATTAATGTCATGACCTTCTATCCGATGATAGAGGCAAAAGTGACCCTCCCTATGATTCCTAGGTTTAGGCCTATTCGGGTCCAGGGGGCGTATGTCAGGTAAAATAATTGCTTTTGCCTCCTATAACTTGTGGAAGATTGTTAGCATGGGCTCAGATAGAGGAGTCCAAGTATGGGATCGATGTCTTGAATGAGGTAGACAAGGTGGAACACTTTGATGAGGGGGTAGGGTTGTGTGTATCTCATTCACCTACCTAGGTTGTTCTACCTGACCCCCATGCATAGGTAACAGATCCTTGAATATTCCCATTTGTTGATTATTGGTCATAAGAGGATTGTTGATTTGAAGATCATTCTTGTCAAGCATATCTTGTACCTTGTTCTTAAATTTGATACATGACTAGATGTCATGACCATTTACTCAATGGTAGGAGCAATATAGGTCCTCTCGATACCACTTAGGTTTTGACCTCTTAGGATCCAAAGGGTGAATCTCTGGTAGATCGATAGCCTTGGCCTCACATAATCGATTAAAGAGTGATGCCAAAGATTCAAGTAATGGTGTATAAGTGTGAGGTGGGTGGTGTTGTTGCTTTTGCCCCTAATTCTATTGAGACTTAACATTGGACCGCATAAGAGGGGGTTGGTCCTGACAATCAGGAGGTTGAGGTTTTTGATGACTCAACCATAACTCAATGCTTGTGAGTCGATTCAAGATCTATTGTAAATCATTGTGTTGGTGACTCACTTGTAACTCAATTTTGGCTAGCTGATCCAAGATGTGTTGTGAAACTAGTGGAGGTGATGATTGGATGGTTATTGATGAAGTTGGATGGCAACTGATAGGTGGTGGAGGTGGATTGGGTGTGGGAGCTAGGAGATAATTAAGCAGATGTGGATCAAAAGTCCTCAACATCTGAGCAGATGTGGATGGTTCATGGTGATCTTGTCTAGTGAGTATATCCACATGCTCTTGTTCTTGATTTAGCTCATGCTCATGTTCCAACTTAGAGTGTTCAGCTATGGTAGTTGGATTATCCCCATTTTGGTGTAGTGGGTATACATATTCTTGATTTTGTGGAGATGTTGAGTGAGATGGAGTAGGTGTGACTGAATCCAATGATGGTAGCACTTGTGGTATGGAGGGAATGTTGGATGGAGCCACAAGTTGCATAGATTGATTCAGAGGACTCTGGTTCCCTATCATCACATTGATCATTCCCACAAACTCATGAGAAGATGCATTTGCATTTGGACAAGTCATGGATACCTCATCAACTTGTCCAAGGTGATCTGCTTGTCCCCCATGTTTGGGTGGTGAATAAAAAATGGTATCAATGGGTAGCGACTTGGTAGGAGGATGACCTAGATCCTTGATCGACTCGATGATAGGCATGAATGTAACATTGGGTGCTATGTACTCATCGAGTTTAGGGTTGGTCAAGTGAACTATGTCCTCAAGTGTGGTGGATGAAGATGGTATGATATGATCTGATTCATCCATAACAACTATGGGTTCCTCCTTGTTGGTAGGAGTGGGAAGGTCTTCTATTGACGTATTGAAGATGGTTATGGGAGCCTCCATAGTTGGCATTTTTGACTCTTCCTCACTCGAAGAAACCAAGGATGAAGGAGGAGTGGTAGTAGAAACTGATGGTACCAATGATGGTGAAGATAGCTTCATGATTAACCATAGGGTTGAATCTAGACTCTGGATAAGATCATTGGGTTTAGTGTCTAGGTGTGTGGATGGAAGGGTAGACTCCTATGGATGATCATCCTTATTATAATACTTGAAGGGGTCTGGATCGGCATGAACCACATGGACCTAGCCTTCATGAATGTATTTGATGCATTGATGCACGATGGAGGGGATGCACTCCATGTCTCTCATCCAAGGCCTTCCTAGCAGTATGTTGTACTATCTTGCACCTTCCAAGATGTAGAACAATGTAGGCATAGTCTTTTGTCCAACTTGAATAGGTAGGACTATCATGCCCATAGTGGAGGATAAAGCATCATTAAATGCTTGCAAGGTGAATGTGGATGTTGCAATGTGCGAAGATGGAAGGTTGAGATGTTTCAGTGCAGTTGTGGTAATAATGTTTATTATGGAACCCATGTCAACCAATACTCACTTATAGGGGATCCTATTGATGCACATGATGATGTGCAAAGGAGGGTCTAGTAAATTGGTAGACATGAGTTTGATCTCATGATTTTGAAAGGTTATAACAGGATCCTTGTACATTTGTATGTATCCCACAAATTTGGTGAAAGCATCAAAATCATGGGGTTGTAACTCGATTGAATTTAAAATCTCCATGAGAGTTTCCCAATGCTTGGGGGATTGTTGTATTAACTCACCCATGGTCATGTTGGCTGATGGTGTACGTGGACTTCACATAGGCCTACTCTAGATTGTTACCACTCATTGGATGGGAGTTCTAGGTGGTGAAGGCCATGATGTAGAGGGAGTGTAGACTTCCCTACTAGGCCCCTCGATAGATCGGTTATGTCTAGTTGTGGCCTAGAATCGATGTTGGCTAACCGAATAATCCACTTGATCATGTGGATAACCCATTGGTGTTCTCCTAGTAGAGGTACCTTGGTGGTTGGATCCTCTAGGTGAAGGGTTGACCTCACGATGAATTTCTAGGCATCATGCAAGAATGAGGAGATCCTCAGGATTGTATCAAAGGTATTCAGGGCCTCCTTGGAAATATTCTATGGTACTAGCCCTTGATCGGGCTTGGTCGCATGTAGTTACCATGTGATTATCTCCTTTAAATTTTAGAAACACACAATCAAACAATCAAAGAAACACACAATCAAACAATGTGATTATCTCCTTTAAATTTTAGATGTGAATCCCTAAACTGTTTGGTGTGTTTTGATTTGTTGCTATCTTATTTCTTTCTTATTCATATTTTTGATATTGTTGATGTGATACTCAATGTTAAAGGATTTCACCTGTATGCTCTCACACACAAGCTTGGTGATGAAGTCCAAATTATGAAACCCACCAAAATATGGAGATGAATCCCATATCCGATGAGGGAGCATAAGTCCTACCAGTCCTCACCCAATTCACCGTGGTCAGTGATACACCTTTCAAAGAGGAATGCATGCTATTTTCCATGGCTACGATGGTTCTTGGAGCTGGCCTTGGCCAAAAATAGGGTACAAAGTAACAATATGCAAGCCAACAAGGTGGAGATGAAGCCCACCTTCATTGGTCTTGATCGATGGTTGGTGGTGAAATCCAACTCGTCGATGTTTAAAATAGGACGTGGTGTGTGGGGTTCATTTTATTTTGCAAAAGAAAATAAAGCATAGAGCATACGATGATGTTTTACTAATGCATATAAAATGATGTTTCAAATTCAGATTCCTACAAAATGTATGTTTCAAGTTCAAAAATCTAAAAATGCACCCTACATGAGTAGCCTATAAATAGGTAGCAACAAGCAAGCCAAAGAAACAACAAACAAAGATTGTAATCTTTTCTATAATGGAAAATATTTTTTTTTTTTACTTTTATTTATGAGAATATGAAAAGAAGGATAGATGCACTTACTTTGATAGCCTACATTTGATGAAGATCCTATTTGCTACTATTTTTTCCTTTTGATTTGAGGTGGGTGGTCATGCACTATTCGTAATGGTGAGCGTCCGCAAGGGGGGGTCATAGGGGGGTCACAAGGGGACCATTCATACGACCATTTTGGGTCAAAATAACTTTAAACCAGGGCCTTATTAGGGTTAGACGGTCATAGGAACCAAGCCATTCTAGGGTTAGAAAATCATAGAAAAAGGCCATCCTAGGGTCATATGGTTGTAGAAAAGGGTCGTCCCAGGGTGAGACGATCATGTTTTCTAACCATATCTGCAAGGGACAGTGGTACCTACAACTAAAAAATACCAAAAATAACAACAATTAGTAATGTTTATGAAAAATAGGGACTAGGTCCCACTATGATCACCACTAAAATGCTCAAAAACTAGTGCACAATAACTTGAAAATGTATGATTGCAATAAATGAACACAAGAAGCATGCAATGTAACACACTAAGATAAAACAAGGAAATGATAAATCGGGTCCATTTTATATTAAAAATAACTTGTTTTGATCAAAATGGGTTACAAATACATCCCCTTTAGGGAGTTCAATAATGTGATACAATAAGTACACAATCCGAGAGGTTTAACCCTCTCTAAAATAGTTTGGTGCACTATGTGGCCTTCTCACATCCACAAACCATCCTGCAAAGGGTTTCTTCATGACCTCGACAAGGGGTGATGATGTTAAACTCTTGCACTCCTCTTCCCTTGTAGAAAATCTATGATCTACACACAAGGAACACAAAAGCATTAATAGCATGTGTGGATGAAAAGATAAGTAAAAGTGATAAATGACTGAAACATGATGAGCAAATGCATAAAAACAAAATGCAACTATGCTAAAATGATGAAGAATACAAACAAACTCGAGGGTCCATGGTTCAATTCCAGCAGCACTTTGTTCGCTTGAAAACTCTAAAACTTGGGATCATTTCAACTGAGGGTGAATGCCAATTTATAGATCCCTTGAAAGGAACCTATTATTGGCAAAGAATATTTGCATGGGAGAGGTGGCCTACATGCTCTTCTCCAAAATCCCATGCAATGCCACTTGGCTCTTTTGACATACACATCCTTATTCTAGGATAAGCGTGCATGCTAACTGAGGCCCAAGCATGTGCAAAATTGATGTTGCTAGCCCACGTGTGGATCCTCTTTTTTTGTTCCATTTCTGGCATAGTCACCTCGAGGTAGGATGACCTTGGTTGGGGGCTGCTCTGGGGTAGGATGGCCTCTATTTGGAGGCCACTCCAGGGTAGAATGACCTCGATTTGGAGGTCACTCTGAGGTAGGATGAACTTGACTAGGGGCCACTCTGAGGTGGGACGACCTCTGGAGACCATACCTAGGAGGGATGGCTAGGGTTGCAAAGGAAAATTTCCCTTGCTTGAGTGGTGAAAACCACTATTTAAGCCCTAGGGCCACCCAAGGTGGGTCACATGGTCTTCAAGGAGTCCAAATAGGTAGCCTCCTCAACATGACATGTTTTAGGTGTCCCCACATATACTTACCTATTCTTCTAACATTATGATATGAAGTGACTTAGTTGAGTATTGTTCACACCCAAAGACCTAAAAAAGAATCAAGAGTCCAAGGATGGCACCCTTGGAGCATTTCAAAGTCTGTAAGCCTACAAGATTTGAGAATCTAGACCCATTTCCTGGTATAATATATGGTGTCTAAGATCCATTTCTATTATGAATTAATAACATGTGCAAAATTCTATCAATCCACCACTCAAGAAATCAAGTTTGTGAGTGGGGAATTCAAAGTAAATTTTTTTGGTCCTATTATTAGAAGAATCTTGTTGTCGTTAGAGGGTGAAATGCATATTAATGAAGAGAGAGAAAAAATAGTTCGAGGCACTTCCAGATCAAGATAAAATAGCTTTTCTAAGCTTAGAATGTGAAAGCATAAGAAAGAATGACCCAGTCCCACAAGGTCTCTTACCCCTTAATATGTTTGGGGAAATATCAAAAGATGCTTTGAGTATGTTGGCCTTTCTTCTAGGAATGATGCATGACAAGGATGTCAACTCAACCCAGTTAGAGATTTTATACAAGATGAAGCAAGAGCCAAAGATCTTGAATTTTTCTAAACTAATTGTTGAAAAAATAAGAAAAAATTTGGGTTATTTTTCAGTAACCCAAACATTTAGGTATTTATCATTTCTACTTTATTTAATTCTATTTGAGAACCTAGATATATTCACTAGTTTAAGTCCTAAATGGATTGATGAAAATGGAAATGATATACCGATTTACTCCTAGGTGAGGGATTTAGTAAAAGGTTCCTCTTATTATGATTTTATTGCTTATTTATTCACCCCAACCATTGCACTGTTAAAATATTCTCAGATAGAGTGTATATCACAAAACTATAAATTCTTTGTGGAATAAATGCTCCCTAGAAATTAGTACTTTTCCAAAGAGGGAAAAATTCCTAGGATGTATGGTTTTAGTTTTCCCATTTACCTACTTCCTAAATATATCCATGATCGAGTCTTTTCCCTAGAGGTCTTTAGGCAACTTGATATGAATTATTTCAATTATGAAAGTGGGAAGGCAAAGGCATCATATTATAGGCAACCAATCAGCTTAGGAGGAGTGAATTTGCATAGAAAAAAAGTGGCTTCTATTGCAAAAATTAAGCTATAAGAGCTGGGGATTGAGCAAATCAAATATTGATATGATAATTATCCTAACAAAAAAATTGCTTCATACCTAAAATATATTAAAGGACTAAAGTTCACCCATGAACAAAGGCTTGATATTGAGTATCTTAGGAATATTATAGATGAAACAAAACATAACTCCTCGATGTGCTTACTAGGCCTCTGCTAAATCTCAAATAATATGAATATTTCTATGAAAAAGAGGGTAGTTCCAACCTGCAAGATAAATTAAGTAGATACAATATAGATGATTTGATGAGCTTTCATTGGAGAATGTCTAAAATTGAGGTATGGTGGAAAATGAGGTAGTTGATAGGAAATGGGGAAGAAGAACCTAGCTCAATACTTGAGGATTCAAAATTTTATAAATTATACAGCAAAGAGCATCCAGATGTTGAGAGCTTAGGGTTAAATCAGTACAATGAAGAAGAAATTAGTGTTGAAACATATCAAATGATAAGAAAGACAAGGGTAGAGCAAGGAAAAAATGAAAATCCAAATTTTAAACTCCCAAAAGAAGGCTCAAATATTCTATCACCCCATAGGAAAAAAATATTGTCCCGAGCAATGTAGGACACCTATTGACAGGAATCACCAAGACAAGAGTTACAAAAAAGGGAAAATAAAAAAGTGGGATTTGTAGCTAGTCCCAAAAAGTCAAAGAAAACTAAAAGGAATACAATTACAATAGAGCAAAGTGCTAGTAGAATATCAATATCAAGCTAATATTTCCCTTCCATGGCTAGAGAAAAGGTTGAAAAATCTAGGGAAGCTATATACTACATGAGGCCTAAAGTTTTCTTGCCACCTAGATTGCACCATACCCTAATTACTTAGTTACCTCCCATAGTCACATAGTAATGCAAGTGCTACACTCTTCTAGAGTAACCTCATTGGCCTCATCATCTGCTTCTTCAACACCTTATGTCATAAAAATTTCATTATTAAAGCCAATATAAGCCTTTCTATCACCCTCAAGGCGACAAGAGGATACATAGGAGGACTTGTTAGCTTTAAAACCATGGTAAAAATTTAGAGGATCCAACAAAAAAAACCTAAGTATAATCAAGAAAGGTAGGCCCAATTATCTAAACAACTGACCACGACTTCGATATATTGCCATTTTGCTCTTAAAAAAAAACACCATTATTTTCAAAAAGAGATCCATTGGTATTAAATCCATAAAAGGATATGGTAGAGCAATATTTATAAGTATAAACTATTAGATTCTATCTAAGTGATGCACAACCCCAAGATATAATAAAGCTCACTAGAGGGGTCGGTAAGATCATTAAACATGACTTTGATTCAACTAGCCGAAGGCTAGCAAGAAAAGAAAGTGAGCTGGAACAAATAAAGAAAGTCCTAAAGGACTCATAGGCATAAGTCAAGGCCCTTAAAAATCAGATAAATACATTTACCAAATGGTTGGAGTAAACATATGAGGCTATTTTGAAGGAAAATAAGAGATAACTCAAAGATATTTTAGATAAACTTGCTAGCCAACAAACTCAGTTTGATTAGGAAAAATATACCCTACTAAAGGAAATGGAGGAATTTAAGTAGAAAAGTGAAAAGGATGAGTGGCTTGGGATAAAAAATATTGTCAAAGAAACTAGAGACACTAACTGGGTTGAAATTAGTAGTGTTGTATTAGCATTATTTCAGCTATTCAAATTTATAGATTCAATTACACTCTTAAATATTTGGATGAGTGATAGAGTTAAAGAAAATCTCAACATAATGAACATGAGACTAAAGGAAGATATTATATATTAGGCTAAACTAGCCATGATGCTAGAATTTGAAATAATGGCTACAAGAATCCAAGATAAGGAAGACGTGACACAAAAAGTGGTTATCCTGTTCTGAAAAGAACAAGAAACAAGATAGTGCATGAATCAGATCAACACCTTGTATGTCACCATTGGAAGACTCAAAGGGGAGGTGGATTCTTTAATTCAATAAAATATTCATTCACCCTAGAAATAGTCAAGCCAAATTTGCTCAAAATAAGAATATTTAGAGTTTATCAAACAAAATAAATAAGGGCCCTTTGATTTTGAAGAGCAAATGGATTTCCCTATTGTAGAGGAAATGGCTTGAGCTATAGGGCCATTGGTAGAATTAAAAATATGGGTACATGAAGTTATAGACCAAACAAAGAATTTATCCTGAGATGATAAATTTGAAGTACTTATGGTTTATGAAGAATTCCAACAGATTCAGTGCCCATCGAAGGAAGTATGGGCAAAAATCAAACAAGTGCTAGACAAGCTATCCACCTTGTAATTTTATCTCATTTTAATTTTTTTTTTTTGTGTTTTTATTTTGTAGGATTTATAAAATTTTGACTTTGTGTCCAAATATGAAGGCAAAAATTTTGGATTCTCCTTCAAGCAATCTAGAAGGCCCCTATGAGATGCCAAAATTGTAGTGACTTCTCACTACTAGATTTTTCTTCATAAAATAAGCTAAGGAAAACTCACAAGAAGCACAAAAGTTTTGATTAGAGGCAATAACAATTTTTTGGAAGTACCGAGTGGAGGAGAAGAGCCAAAGCCCCAAACACATGCAAAAGAGTTAAATTGAGAGAGAAACCAAGATAATCAAGAGTTTTAATATTTCCAACAAAGTGAAAAGGAGAAATGTTCCAAAAAGCAAAATGCTAAGAAGAGCCTAACAAAGGCTAAAAATTTCTCCCACAAATTACTCTTAATAGTTAAAGTTCTACAAGACCCAACAAAAACCAACAATAGAAAGTTTTGACCAACTAATAGAAGCTCATCGAGATATGAAGCAATAAAAAGTGCACCAAAATTTAGAGTTATAATTGCCAACTCAAAGAATGAGTTAGTTTAAGTTGTAAATAGGGAGAAATGGTGCACACAATCCTAGGAAGGGTAGGCAAGATGATTTAATGTACAATTATGAAAGTGAGGACCACCTACTAGTGTCATTTTAGCTGAGCAATCCAAGAGGATATTAAAAGTAGGCATGGCGGCTATAACCTTGAGTCTAACAACTATTATGGTAGAATATGCCTCATTTAGTTTTTAAAATCCCCAGAAGAGGTAGTTGAGGCTGTCAGAACAACCTACAAAAATTGGAGGGAAACTCTCCCTACTATAATTTATATATAGTAATTATATTGAGAAAATCTGCAAAAAATCCTGACTCAAGCCAAATTCCCAATTCACAGCCTAGTCATTTTTGTTGATTTTTTTAATTTTTTTTCTAAAAAATTATGATATGCATGAAAATTGTTTTTTTTCAATGAAAAATTACATTTTATTTATTTTTTCAATGAAAAGTTTTTTATTTTTCCAATTTTTTTGTTGATTCCCAATTTTTCTTGATTCTTTTTCCTTGTTGATTTAGATATGATTATGATTTTTTCAACTATGGTAATTAGTTTGACATTGTAAAAAAACTACAAGTTAAATATTTCCTTTCATTTTTCTCTGTATAGCAGTTTGTAGAATTTTGAGTGGCCTTGTGGGCAATCAAATCCCCACTCCAAGCATAATATTTTGTAATACATTTTACTTGCATATATATATATATATATATATATATATATATATATATATATATATATATATATATATATATATAATATATATATATATATATATAATATCGGAGTCCATGTGTCTACTTTGAAGTCAATGTG
Organism: Wollemia nobilis; assembly: GCA_028583015.1. Taxonomy (NCBI): domain Eukaryota; kingdom Viridiplantae; phylum Streptophyta; class Pinopsida; order Araucariales; family Araucariaceae; genus Wollemia; species Wollemia nobilis. The sequence continues at coordinate 400,502 of JAQPPZ010000499.1, forward strand.
TGGATCTCATGCTTGAACCCACTTCTCTTATGTGTGTGTGTGTTTGTATCTTGTATTTCTATGCTTATCTATGTCAAGGAGAGGATAATATTCACATCGACACATTGCATTCGGACCTATTGTGCAAAGGTATTTGATCTTTGGTGCATCACCACCTTTTACCTTATGATATGGAAACAATAAAACATGAAGTTGTTTATTCATTATTGGCAATAGAATAAATAGAACATAAAAAGGAATCATGTGGTTACAGTTGTTGTAACAATTTGCCATGCAAGGACAACCAACTGTAACTAAAAGATATACAGGGATAACAACTTGCCAAATAGGGATGCTAACAACCAACTAATTGCTAGATGATAAAACACATCTCTAATAGTCTAACTATGCATCCTAAAAAATAACAAACACATATCCAACGTGGGCATACTATGCCTCATGTATTACAATGCAAAGATTAATAAATAGTAATAATAACTTAGTCTTATAATTAATCCTAAGGTACAATAATATCCTCAACACTCCTCCCAAACATAGAAGCATTGGACTCCAATGCTCTCAATAAATGTGGAAAGTCATGGGCCATATGATGGTGAGGAATCCAACGAGCCATATGTGGAAAGTGACTATGGTGGGTGAAAAGGTAAGAAGTGGAAGAACCTTATCAAGTGTGATGAGTCTTCATGTCAAAAAATCTATCTATAATGAGTGAAAGCTAAGGGTTAGGTGCCATTGCTATTGTAGGGATGATGACAGGTTCAAGTGCCAAAGGAGGATCCTGATATGGTGTCTCTAGAAAGCGTTGCTTATCCAAAGGGAGCCAAACTCTATCTCCAACCTGAAATGGATGAGGACTATGATGCTTTCACATCGCTTTCTTTTTTTCCTACTGAGTCTTCTACAAGAATTATGTTATCTTGCCTTGAATGCTCTATCGATGTTGAATGAAGGAAGTTACATTAGCTTGCTCCTTCTCTATATGTGCAATAGTGTAAAAGAGCAAATATAAAGGTAAATTCTATGGAGAAAATGGTTGGGTGTTCATAGGTGCATCTAAAATGATGCTAATGGAATGTCAATGGAAGGATTGGTATCTTTCTCATGAGTGAGTGTGATGAGTTCCTTAACCATGACCTCTTGTGATTGTTCATTTTATGGAAGTGAAGCTTCTTATTTATCATGAGTCTTTGGAGGTACTTGTTCTTTATATTGTGTGGGACTTATACAAGTAGGAGCCAATACAAATGCTTGAATTAATGTCTTGTGAGCTTACCTACAACTTAGCATCAAATTTGAAGTGGGTGTAGTGCTTTGTATCAAATAGGTTTTTTCATGCAAATCCAAGGTGTATGTGTTGTTTTTAGCATGATACACTACATTCCTATCAAATTGATAGGGCTTACCAAGCAATAGTTCACAACAATCCATATCAATGATATTGCACCATACCTTATCCATAAAATTATCATCAAAAGCAAAATACAAGGTGCAAGTGTGTGTGATGTTGGATGTAGAGTCTACATCCTTCCACCCAAGTGCATAGGGTTGAGGATGTGGCTTTGTGGGAAGCTTCAACTTCTCAACAATAGTCCTCATGATGATATTCTTCTACGAGCCGTTATCTATGATACAATCCACATAAAAATCATGCGTAAGGTGGGCTCTAGTGACAAATAAATGGTCATGACCCCCTTGTGCAAAAAAATTGACATGAGGGTAACTTTGTTTAGTTTACCCTTTACAGTAATATATTATTATTTTATCCCTATAGTCATAATGGGACCATCTTGTGGTTCCTTGTTTGTAGGCTTTACAAATAGGGACTTCTTCTTCATTCGTTCAAATGTAAAACATCTAGATTTTATATGACCATGCTTTTTACAAAAATCACAATACAATGTTGAAGAAAAAGAATCTTGAGAGTGAGAAGAAGAAGAATGTAATTTAGGATAAGTGGGAGGAAAAGAAGAATTAGGGGAAGAATGAGAAGTGTTCTTCACCTTTTTTTATGTTGATTTGCATCTTTGAAACTACTTTCCTATCGAGATTTGTGAGAGGTACCAACTTTCTCCTCTACTAGAATGGCATGCTTGAATGCCATATTTAAAGTGAGAAAATCATTGAAATTTATTTCCCTAAAAATCTAATCTTGCAATCCACGAGTGAACTTGTTAATCAAATCCTCTTTTGAATCTTTCACACCAAGAAGAACCCTTAGCCTATTGAATTAAAAAATATAGTCTGCAACTAACATACTATATGCTTTCCTCAACCTATACCACTTGGTTGTGAGGTCACTTTGATAGTTAGTGGGAAAAGGTGTTCTTCAGTATTTGGATCAATTCTTTCCAAGTCATGGCAGCATTGTGGCTTTGTCTTTCTATAATAATTTTTTTTTCTAAGCCTGTGAGTTTGATTGTGGCAAAAGCAACTTGTTCATCTTCAAGAATTTCAGTATAGGTGAACCAAGTTTGCATATCTAAAATCCAAGTAGACAAGACATCAGGATCTCTTGATCTATCATACAATTTGACCTCACATTTGGCCTTGTTGGCAGATTTGTTATAAATTTTGACATCATTAGGAGTCAATTGGATAGTAATATCTTTCACTTTATCTGCAAAAATATCTACTACAATAGTAAGATTTTCCATATTTGTTTTGAGGTCAACAACCATTTGTGTACGAGAATATACCAAACTACGAGAAATTTAATGTGTTTGCAATAACTATCTAGGTAATTGCTTAGGACAATTTGTGAAATTCCTAAAGCAAAAATTAACCTAGATTTACAAAATTGCCTTCCAATTTATAAAAAGGGGCTATTATAGTGCTTTGAAAAAATTACATCAATTTTGCAATTACAAAAATTAACCTTCATATTTGCAATGGGTAAAAATTAGCACTAAAATTTTCAAAATTAGCGCTTAAAAGTGTAACATTTTAGCTTTGGAGGCAAAAATTCATCAATTTTGCAAAAATAATGTTTGAAAATTTTACAAAAAGTGAAAGAAATTTGGTTTTCACCTACCCTTGGCAACAAAAATTTGAATTTGAATTTGAAAAATTTGGCAGGAAATTGATTGAGCGGTAAAACTACAATGGGTGGTAAAAGTTTTCTTTCAATGGTTAAAATCTTACCTACACTATCAATTGGGCACGTTTTTCAAGTTTTTCCAATAGTAACCAACGGACGTACACAAGCAACGGTCTGGAGATGCACAATTCACCAAGTGGCATGGATTATCGGGTTGGCTTGTGTGTGAGCACGAGGAGGGGGGTGACCAAATCATCACCCTCCTTTAGGTGCCAAAATGATTATATATCATTGTCGAGGCTTTGTGTGCTCAATGTGGGATAATATCCCCAAATTAAAATAATAATGCTCACCAAAAAAATATTGTCAACTATGGTCAAACTGACAACATGTATCCACATAGAGTCAACAATCAGGTTGGAGTCAAACCTTTCAATAATCACCGAGAATATAACTTCTGCCTCAACAATGGCTCCAAACAAGAGCTCTAGCCTGCATGCGTGGCATGGCTAGTGGGTGACCATTGTGAGGTGGTCACCTAACTATGTTCACAGGAGAGGTTTTAAACAACCAAAACCTCCCCACACACTATGTGTGAGATAATTCCCACTGAAATTTTTAAAATGTTGACATTACCTGCCTATCAAAGGAACCCACGTTTGTTGTTAGAAAAATTTGACTCACCAAAAAATGATTAGAACCCACCAAAATTGTCCTCTTCGCTATCACAAACTGATTTATTTCTACCATAATTGTAAATCTGGCCAAAAATTGCTGGAAGTCAACTGTTGGCATAGAAAAATAATGGAAAATGATTGAAACTCATCGGTTAGGTTGTTTACAATACCGAGAATGTCGAAATGATCCAAAAATGGCCAAAATATTCAAATATCGCATTGAAAAATGGTTTAATTGCCAGAAATATGATTTTTCATGTTGAAAACTTCTGAGACAACTATGCCAAAATGTTGTAATTTTCTTGAACAATGTCCATTGTTATTTCTATTGGATTACGCTAGAAACCATCGAAGATGCAGAAATATACCAGAATTGTAAAAAATAGTAAATATTGCCAGCAACTCATCAAACTACCAAAAAATGATCGATTAGAGATTCTTAAGCCCTCCTAAAGTTGTCATGTGGTAGTTGTAATAAGGTAGAAATTAGGTTTTGGAATCGGTGCCTCTGATTGTTCTATTTGTAGAACTTAAAAAAAATAAATGTTTTGTCTATCGTTTGTGTTTTCTTCTTGCCTGCTATGATTTGGGGCTACTGCGTTGTGCTCTATCGACACCTGTGTGTGTGGGATTGTTGCATAGGTGAAGGGAGGGAGAGATACTCTCTTATGGTCTATGATTGACTCGACTGGGCTATGATGTCGAATGTTCATTAGGTTGAATGCTAGTTTTATCACCTGTTAGTTACGGTGTGGTCACCTATATCTAGCCAAATGATGGCCAAGATAGGGGGTGAAGTTGGGGAGATAAGGATAGAATAGAGGGGGTAAGGTATGAGGGAGGGGGTAAATAAGGTATAAGGGAGGAACGAGGGTGGTTTAGAAAGTAATAGGGGATGAGGGTAAGGTTAACTTGCACCTCTACTGGTCAGGTAGAGAGACTGGTTGATCAAAATAAGTTGATTGGCCAAGTGATCCATGATAAAACAAAATATAATTGATCTAGTCTAGGATACCCTCTGATATTTGAGCCCTCCCAAGATGTAAATTCTCTTTTAAGAACACCTCCACACTAGTGTACCATTTGGTAGCCCACTACTTTCAAGGTAAGGATTGTCAACGACTCCTTTTGACCACAAATTTGGCCAATAAATTGATGTAAATGAGTCTCAAATATTTTCTTCGTTCTTCAATATTCAAACAAGATAAATCTCTTTGATCTTCAAAGCAGACATTTTTCTTGCCTTCCTCAAGGAAAGTCTGGTTACCCTCTGACCTTCTGTCAAGGGTATTTGATGCAGGGGTAATTTTCAACCCTCTTCCACCTTAGGAGCTTCAAAAAATGGATGTTATGATTGGCCTTCATTTCTCATTAATGGTTAAGAAAACATGCAAATCGATTATACAAAATTATGGATATCGATTGAGATATAATTTTAAATATATTTTGTTCGATAAATAGAACATGCCTAATTTATCCTACGAAGGATAAATTTAGCACATGTTCGTTGTCTAAGATCATTTTTCACATGTTTGTTGTAATGAAAAGTATAAAATAGACTTGCCTAAGTTTGTAATTAGGGATGGCTATACACTATATAAATGCACAGACCACCCTTGAACATAAATACTCAAACAATTTTCTATAAAATCACTTATGAAGCTACAATGCAATTCATTCGAGTGTTCATATTTATATTTCTAAGCGTTCGATGTGCGTGAATTAATCTGGGTGGAATCTATTGGAAGCTTAGGCCCACTCTCAATAATATTCCTCCTTTGTCCTATTTTTTTGTAATTTATTTATGCACTATTTATTCTTTGTTTTTTGTTTTTTCTATAGTCTACTTGATTACTGTAATTTTCCCTATTTTTTTTGTATTTTCTAGCAAGTGTGTGTTTTTACTTTCTATAGTTTATTTCTAGTCATGTGTTTGATAATGTATGCTATATTGGTTTGGACAATAAACATAACAACACCACAAACCACCCCCATCCAAACCTTAGGACATAGTGGACTCATCTTGTTGGTTTTACAGGCATAAACTGTGCATGGTACTTCACAAAGTTTACGAGCTTTCCCAGGTTTGACAATTTAAATGGAGGCAATAAATTAACTATAGATGTAACCAATGTTTTACCCAAAACTTGGATTTTGGTTTCTTATTTCCCTAAGTTTGGCCTTTTCTTCTTGGATCCATACTTTAACTTTATTTTTCTTTCACTTATTGAGCTTTTGGCATTGTACTTACATCAACAATTAAAAATGTCCGGCTTTGACTTACTTGGATTTTGGCTTCTTATTTTCCTAAGTTTACCTTTTGTTTCTTGGGTCCAGACTTTAACTTTATTTTGCTTTCACTTATCAAGCTTTTGGCATTGCACAATTCTTGGGTTTTAAAGTATTATGCTTACATCATCTTAGGAACAACTCCAGCTTTAGGCTTTTTGCTTCTTTTTTTTCTTCAATAACTTTTGGTGTTGCACAATTCTAGGATTTCCAACCCTTATGTTTATGTCAACTTAGAAAAACTCCAGACTTGTGTATTTTTCTTCTCATTTCCCATTTTCAATGGTGCAAGAATGATTCCTAACATTTTCAATGGCTTAGAATTTATCATCAACAGTTCAAAAATGATTTTTAATGATTTTCTATAGACTGGAAATGATTTTCAATAGTTCTATAGTAAATTTTCAATAGTCCAAAAATAACTTTTAATTGCCCAGAAATGATTTTTTATAGCCTAGAAATAATTTCCAATAGCCTAGAAATGATTTCCAATAGCTTGAAAACGATTTCTAATTGATTGGAAATGGTTTTCTATAGTCCAAAATTGATTTTTTATAGCCTAAAAATAATTTTCAATAGCCTAGAATTTTTTTTTGGTAATTATTTTAATAGATTAACAGTGGGTTTTTATAGAGGATCCCAAAACCTTATGTACAAAATCAGCCTGGCTGGAATGTGCATCATGCCTTGTGGCTGGAGGAATAAACCTGATGACAGAAACCAAAAACTGCTAATTGCCCGAAGGCTACAAGTAGGGCCCTTATGTCTGAATATCCTGGAAACAAACCACATTTTACCAAGGAAAACAAAAATACTAGGTTGGAGAAATTTGACCATCGAAAGCAAAAACAGCCAAACCAAACGAATGACCTTATGAAGCGAGGAGAACATCATGAGAGGATATCCGCATTGGCCAAACTCGCCACCTCAGACGGGAAGCATGAGCGCCACACAACAGGACACGTGGTCGCAAGCCCTTTGTTGGCCATGTGGTCTGCCACGCGATTTCCTTCCCTAAAAATATGGCACGCCTTCCACCTGTCACGTTGAGAGAGGAGCATCCTAGCCTCAAGAATGATGTTGTAGACCCTCCAAGACGGGTCTTTAGAGCCTAGCGAGATAGTTGACTATATTGAGCGAATCACCTTCGACTATCAAAGGCCGAGGATCCTCGGAGAGGATCTGGATACCTTTCAAAACACTTCTGGCTTCAGCATAGTGATTAGTCTGGGCACCCAAATCTTCACAATAAGCCAGCACGAGATTCCCGTTATGATCTCTAACCACACCACCAGAACCAGCAGGGCCAGGATTGCCTTTGGCCGCACCGTCAAAGTTTAATTTAATCCAGCCCACAGGGGGCTTGGTCCAAATAACATCCCCACGCTGAGACTTAGAAACACCATCATGAATAGGGAAGAGGCCCAAACTTTGGAAGATCGCTGCTTCGCCAGGAAGGCGGGGACGGGAACTAGGAACAACTTTAGAATTCTCAATGGCGAAGGATAAGGCTCTCTGAGCGACACAGGGAGGTACTCTAGGGACCTTGCCGAAGACTCTGGAATTCCTCTCTAGCCAAATCTGCCAAATGGAGTGGTGGAAAGAGGCCTCAAGAAGGAAGCGAAGTTTAGGATTCTTGAAAGGATTGGGCCATTGGTGGAAGGCATCTTTGAGGGAGCGGGGAGTGCACCAAAGGATTTGAAAGGAAGACAGGACAGTGTCGAGGACAGAATGGGAAAAAGGACAGTGCAAAAATAAGTGGTCTGTCGTCTCACAATCAGCAAAGCACAAGAAGCACCTGTTGGGAATAGCAAAACCCCTCTTATGGAGGTTGTCGATGGTTAAGGCTTTATTATGAAAGGCAATCCATGCAAAGTAATTAACTTTAGGAATAATACCCTTCCTCCAAATCACTTTCCATCGGTGATCCATGGCAATCTCGCAAGTAAGAAGGTCATAGGCGGTCTTGACAGAGAACAGACCATCCTCCGTGCCATGCCAGATGATTCTGTCATCTCTTCTAACAGATGGAATTAAAACAGACCGAAGAATATTAGACAAAAAAGTCATTTCATTGTTAAAGCCGTCTAGGACTGGCAAATTCCACCGAGGGGGAAGAGAGCTCCGATCAATGAAGTCTGCAACCTTGAGTTGGGAATTTGGATCCACCAGGGCTTTCAGGCCAGCAAGGTCCGCTCTCAACTCGAGAGCTCCATCAGTAACCCACCTGTCCTTCCGGAAGAGAATGGAGTTGCCATCACCCAAAATCCGAGCGAGCACCAGAGCTGATCAGAGAGCGGGCTTGAAGCACAGATTTCCAAAAGGCAGACGCTTCAGGAGGAATCCCGACATCAAAAAGAGAACTCGATCCAAGATACTTCCTCTTAACCGGCTTGACCCACTCTGCTGGGTCATTAGTCGAGATCTTCCAAGCGTGCTTAGCGATCAAAGCAGTGTTCATGAGTCTTGATCTCCTCATTCCCATGCCGCCTTGGTCCTTTCGCAAGCAAACCTTATCCCAGGCCACAAGAGGAATTCTGGTTTTTTCTTCATTGCCAGACCACAGAAAGGTCCTCTGAATCTTTTCAATCTTGGAATGGACAGAAACAGGCAGCATGAACACAGACATGAAGTAAGTTGGGATTCCTTGGAGACAAGCTTTGGTAAGGGTGGCTTTCCCAGCTTGCGACAGGAATTTGCCTTTCCAAGTGCTCAGCTTTTTGTGAAGACGTTCCAGGATCATGTCCCACAAGCTTCCATTGGCCCGGCCATTACAAGCCAGAGGCAAACCCAGATAAGACGCAGGCAGGGAATCAATAGTGCATTCCAAAATTCTGGCTATGCGGAGCTGCCTTCGCATAGGAGTGTTAATAAAGTAAATTTTGCTTTTGATGTAATTGACTTTCTGTCCGGCAGCCTTTTCATAACGGGAGAGGATTCGCTTGATGGATTTGGCTTGAGTGACGGACGCCCCAGTGGAGATGAGGGTGTCATCCACAAATTGCTTGATGAGAGACAGGATCGACTCTGGAGGTGGGAAAAATGCCAGAGATCTTATTACGGCGAAGAGCCTCTTTCAAAGACCAACTCGGAACCTCAGCCAGAAGGATGAATAGAATAGGAGACGAGAGGGTCACCTTGTCTGAGGCCTCTGGCACTTTGGAAATACCCAGCAGGGGATCCGTTGATTAGAACAGAAAAGGAGGGAGTGGATATGCAACTACTGACAAGGTCAATCCATTGAGGGTGAAAGCCAAACTTGAAGAGGACAGCACAGAGGAACCTCCTGTCAACTCTGTCAAAAGCTTTATTCATGTCCAGCTTGAGGAAAAGAGCAGCATTTTTGGAGCGGTGAGCAGAATGGAGGGTTTCATGGATGGTGATGACACCATCGAGAATGTTTCTGCCTTTCACGGTGCTTCCCTGAGAAGGACCAACCAAGGAGGGAAGAAGGGACCTCAGACGGTTGGCTATGGACTTGGTTAAGATTTTATAAAAAACATTGCACAAGCTAATGGGACGATAATCAGAGAAACTTTTGCAGGCGGAAGACTTAGGGATGAGAGCAAGAAAGGTAGAATTTAGTTTTGGATGGATGGATCTGGAGGCTTGAATCTCCTGAATTGCTTCGCACACATCCGAGCCCACAACATCCCACATAACTTGAAAAAAATGGGGGGGAAAACCGTCAGGCCCAGGGGCCTTGTCTGGTTGCATGGAGAACAAAGCTTCTTTAATCTCAGACATAGAAAAAGGCTCCAGAAGCTTAGAGCTTACCTCGGGAGGAACTTTGACTGGGAAGTTATCCAACAGAGATTTCTGAACCTGGAGATCACTGTCGGGAGGAACACCGAGCAGATCCTGGAAGAAGTCAACCGCTTCACTTCGGATTTCCTCAATATCCTTGGTAACGCGTCCATCCTTGCACACCACTTCCCTGATTTTGTTAGCCCCTATGTGCCGCAAAGTTGACGCGTGAAAAAACTTCGTATTGGAGTCTCCATTTCTCAACCAGAGGTCCCTAGATTTCTGGCGCCAGAAAGTTTCTTCCCTTGCAAGAATAGAATGATAATCCACCAAGAGCCTCCTTTCCTCCTCCCTGAGGCAATCGGTGTAACCTTCGAGCTCCATTCTCTCCTCCACCAATTTTAGGTTCGCAGAAATGGACCTTTTGGACTCAAAAATGTTGCCGAATACCTCCTTGTTCCATGTTTTCAAATTCCTTTTGATTAACTTGAGTTTTAAGGCCACTCTCTTGGAAGCGGAACCTGCTACCTTCTGCTGCCACCAGGCTATAACCATCCCTCTAAAGTCCTTGTGAGAAATCCACATGGACTCAAATCTGAAGGGGGTTTTAAAAACAGGCCCATCAACCGTCTCCAGGACAATAGGATTGTGATCAGACCCAATCCTCGGTAAGGCCGAGAGAGTTGCCGCATCGAGTATGGGAATAGCCTCTTGGGATATGAAGAATCTGTCAAGCTTGACTTGAATAAGATTGCTCCCAATCCTCCTATTGCTCCAAGTGAAGGATGCCCCCTTGAGGTCAATGTCAAGCAAGTTATTGGTAGAAACAAAATCTCGAAAGTCTTCCAGACTGTGGCTAGAGTGGTCTGATCCTCCTTTCTTTTCAGATGGGTGAAGAGGACAGTTGAAATCTCCCCCTAGAACCCAAGGGAAATTACAGAACGTTTCCCTCATCTGGGAAATAGCCTTCCACATTTCTGCTCTCTCCGAGATAGAGTTTGGGGCATACACATTAGACAGGATCCAAGAAAAGTTAATGGCTTTGGAATGAAACAAAACATTGATAATCCTGCTGGAAGTTGAGAGAAGGCTGCCCTCAAAAATCTCTGGATCCCAAAGAATCATGAGACCGCCTGCCGTTCCCACCGCAGGACTGGAGAGGAATTTTGCCTTAGCCCAAATGACCTTAGCAGCTATGGCAGAAGAGATAGCATCGGTCTTAGTCTCTTGCAAAATTAGGATGGACGGATTCGTCCTCTTTCTGAGATCAGCCACCAATCTCCGTTTGGCAGTTGCATTAAGCCCTCTCACATTCCATGAGAGGACTTTCATTTCAACAGTTTGATATTCTTCTTACCTCCCTTTCCTTGCTGGAGGGGAGGTTTTGGGACAGACGAGTCACCCATCTGGGAATCAGAATCATCCTGAAAAAGCAGCCGTTGAGTACCATTTGCAACATCTGCCACCGTCTCCTTGTCCCGCCTGTCTTTGTTGGGGGGACGACCTTGCTTCCTTTCGCTACCAAAATCAACACCTTGCTTTCGGCTTCTCGTATTACGAGGGCTGATATTACCAGACTGCTCACCCCTTCTTCCTAGTAGGTAATCTTCCAGCACATTTTGGGACTCGGGGTGGTTATGGTCCAGGATTTTGGGTGAATCTGCCTGTGCGGTGATTGGTGGAAGGGACTGGTCCTTCTCCTCTTGTGGTCCAAGGTGAGGGCTTGCACCACACGGCTCAGAGACCGTTTGGGGGGAGACTGCTTCCACCGGGTGGGAGGATTCGGGATGGTCCCCAGACAGGCCTGGAGAATCATGCCCTTTTGCAGCAGGGTGCTTTGTCTGACCTTCACCGTGTTCCAAGGGGTTGTTGGAATCCCGTTTCTTCATCCCTAGATTTTGAAGAGGACAGTTGGACTGGAGGTGCCCTTGAGAACTGCACAGGGGGCAAAAAGCCGGTCTGTTCTCATACACAATGGCTTGCTTGTGAAGAATGATATCTCCAGACCGGAGAGTGATGGATGATGGAAGGTCAGCCTCCAAATCCGCCAAAACGCAGAACCGAGCTTGAACAAATCTGGTTCGAGCTTTGGTGGGAGGGTCAATGGTAACCAACTCACCAATGGAGCGTGCAATTCCTCTGATTACATTTTCATGCCAACAGAAGAGGGGGAGACTCGGGAGTCTAACCCATATTGGAGCAATGTTGATATTTTGGGTCTCGGGGTTGAAGTCCATACCCCACTTCCTTAGAAAGAGACTTCTGCGACCTAGGAACCAGGGACCACCAGCCAGGATTTTACAGTAGTCCTCCTTGTTATTCAGTCTAATCATGAAAAAACCCCGGGATAAGGCCGCCAACTCCATGTGACCAGAGGTTCGCCATTTACCTGCCGCCCACTTGCGAATGGTCTCCATGTCGGGACGGCCGCCAATAAACTTACCGATGAGGGTAAATTTTTTGAATTCCACAAAGCTTGAAAGAATTTCTGTCGGGATGTCCAACTCGTCCCCGACAGGAAACAACTCCTTGGAGAGCAGACCACTAAGGGTTTCTGAAGCCGTTGCCTGAGCGTACGACTTCTGAGGTCCACCTCCCCATTTGTCTGGTGGATCCTTGTCATGACCTACATCCTCTTCGGTTGGAGAGGACTCCTTAGCACCCCCGATCTCTGACTGCCCTCCCTTCGCCCTGCTGTGCCCTTGGTTCAGTCTGTTGGCGTTCCCGTGCTCTCCCGTAGAAGCTTTCCCGCCCGCTGTCATCTTGGCCGTCAAAACCCTAGCTGACAATAACTGCAACCTTTCAATAGCCTAGAAATTATTTATAATTGCCTAGAATTAATTTCCAATAGCCAAACGATTTATAATTACCTAGAAATGATTTTTAATAGCTCGGGAAAGACTTTCAATAGCATGGAAATGATTTTTTATAGCCCAAAATGATTTTCAATAGTCCAAAATCTCTTTTGTTTTTTTTAGTGCTAGAGTTCTAGAATTGCATAAGATTTCAAGTTGCTAGAAGATTTAAACTTGTATGCTTTTAAACTTCTTCTTAAGTGGCTAAACTTATGCTTGGGATGATTTTCTTATTTAATTTATGGACTTACAACTATTTTGTTATAATTATCTAGGAGTGACCTCGGTCGTGGCAGCTTGGATAGCCTACATGAAAAAGCAAGTTTGGGCCTCAATTTTTCTTAAAATATAGGCATGTGAGGTTGTTGGAAAGCTTATTCCAAGTCTGGTCTAATGAGAGAGGTTATTTTCCATTGTTTTTTTTTTAATTTAATAAACACACAATGGCAATAAAAATTGTAACCAAGTCAAGGTAAGCAAAAAAAATTGAGCACCTATAATCAAAATGCTTTTTGCTGAAACAATTGAGTTTTTTGGATGACCAACTATCATGCACAAGTCCAAGCAAATAAGAAAATTCAAAAAAAAAAAAGGTGGGTTCCCAGTCCATGCAAACTAAGGTGTGTTATGCAAGCGCAATAACATAAAAATCAAGGGTAAAATAGTGCATACCTTATAAAATAAATACAACATATCTTACCCTAATTACAAAAAAATAAGGATGCATAATTGTTTGATTAATTTAGGCCCATAAGACTCTATGACATATAAGATAATATCCAAAGTGATGACAAATCGATTAGGACCATTATTAGACAAAATTATCTTAGAATAGTAATAAGAATTCATGAAAGGGAGATAGATTCTAGATGGGATCATAGTAGCTCATAAAGTTATGCATTCAATAGCTTCAATAAAAGAGAGCAATTATCTTCATACTTGATATGAGTAAAGCCTATGATAGGATTATGAGATTTTATTTTTGCAGTATTAGAAAAGTTTGGACTTGGGAAGAAATGGGTTAGATGGATTAAATTTTTTATCTCTATTGTACCATATTAAGTGTTGGTCAATGGGATAGTAATGAAATCATTTAAAACCAAGAGAGGTCTTAAATAGGAAAATCCTCTATCACCATATTTGTTTGTTATTATAGTAGAGGTATTGGGTAGGAACTTGAATAAGGCATACAAATATGGTCTAAAAAGTGGACTTAAGGCTACTTAAGTCTATTAATAACATTGAAAACATCACCCATCAATAGTTTGTGGATGATACAACCATTTTTGGAAGGCAGGGATAAATGAGGCCAGAGCTTTGAATAACTAGTTAAAAAAATATTAAAGAGCATTAAGGTAGAAATTTAATAGGACAAAATCTATATTATACTTCCTAAATACTCTAGCTAGAATCAAAGCAAGGATATATAAGTTAATTCAAATAAAGGAGGCAAATTTTCTAGAAACTTATATAAGGATATCCTTATTTGAGAAAAGAGTGAGGATAGAATTGTAGAATTCAGTTATAAATAAAGTTTAGAATAAAATAACATGGAAAAGAAGATGGTTATCATTAGAAAGAAGAGTGCAGCTAGTTCAATCAGTATTACAAGCCATTCCAACATGTTATATGTCCTTGTATACTATGCCAAAATTGATAATAATAAAAATTTACTCTATTATGTGGTCATTTTATGGTTAAAATTACATGATAAAAGAATATCAACTTTGGTAAAATAGAGCAAAGCATGTGATGATAAAACTAGGGGAGGTTTAGTTGCAAGCTTATCGTAGTGGTAAGTGCTTTGGCCTCTTTGAGAGGTCCAAGGTTCAAACACCACCCAGTATGAGGGGACCATGACCCGTCATAAAAAACTATATAAAGTTATTGAAAAAACTAAGGAAGGTCTCAGTTTAAGAGTTCTTATGGATGCAAACTTAGCTCTTAGAGAAAAAGGAATTTAGAGATTGTAAAAAGAGAGTCAAAGATAATGGGTAAGAATTATTTTGGGTACATCGATCCCAATGACCCAAGCTTCATATTTACTACATTCTCACTACCAGATGGTTATGCTCTATGAAATAATTAAAAAAATCAATTGATCTAGTGATTAAAGGTCTAAGATGGGTGGTAGGAACTCAAAAAAAAAATCTATTTGGATGGATACTTTGTGTGAAAAAAACCACTCAATCTAGATCCAATTTTGAAATCTTGGATGAGATTTCTTCAATACAAATATGGTGATGGGGTTTCAAACAATATGTACAAGGATTAGGAAAAAAGATACAAATGGAAAGAATTTTTTTTAGAAGTATACAAGACATTGATGCTAGGATACAATTGAGTAGAAAGATAACAATAGTGATTATTTTAAGGGGAGTCGAGGATAATCTAATTTGGGAGTTGAATAGCTCAAGAGAATACACAACAAGAAGTGAATATAATGTAAAGCACCAACAAAATAGGAATACCACAAGAATATGGAGAGATATTTGGGATAGCTCTAGCATTCCTTAAGTCAAAATATTTGCTTGGCTAGTAGGTGATAGAAGAATTTTAGTCTTAAGATAATCTTATGAAAAGGGGTTTTCATGGCCCCTCACAATGTGTTCTATGTAAAAATGAGTATAAGAGTATAAACAATATCTTGGGACATTGCTAAATAGTCTAGAAAATATGGAAATGGATTTGTAATATATTTTGTATACATAGTGATGAATGGCAAAGCATTTTTAAAAGTGAGGTTTTACAAACAATCTAGAATATATCAAAATATCATATACTTTGGACTATATGGCTAGAAAGGAATAGAAGAATATTTAAAGGAAAGGAAAGTAGTTTAGAGGTAATGAAAAGGAAGATTTTTTTAGACATAGAGGAGGCTAACCCAATCCTATCAACTCACCCAATCCATAATCTTGAAGCAAATAGCCTTGATATATGGAGTCAATTCATCAAATGGAATTATGATGTTGGGTATAGAAGAAACAAAAAGAAGGGTAATAATTTAAAATGGAAACCACCAGAAGTGGAGTTGGTCAAATTGAATTTTGATGGAGCATCTAAAGTCAATATAGGACCAAAATGAGGAATAGGAAATCTTGAAGCAAATAGCCTTGATATATTATGTCAAGACATCAAACACAATTATGATGTTGGGTATAGAAGAAACAAAAATAAGGGTAAGAATATAAAGTGGAAACCACCAAAAGTGAAGTTGGTCAAATTAAATTTTGATGGAGCATCTAAAGCCAATCTAGGACCAAAATGAGGAAGAGGAATAATTAGAAATAATAGGGGAGATATTTTATCTCATTAGGCTTCCTATAGTGGATTTAAGACAAATAATAAAGTTGAAGCTTGGCCAACTTTGAAAGGGTTAAAAATATGCAAACAAATGAAAAGGAATAAAGTATGGATGGTAGGTGATTCACTAATAGTAATAAATGCACTTTTGAGGAAATCAAAGGCTCCATGAAATGTACAAAATATAATTGTGGAAATACAAGACCTTGCTATAGATTTTGAATACATTAGGTTTACACATACGTTAAGGGAAGAAAACAACTGTGTAGATAGGTTCACCAATAGTGGGGTTTAAATTGAGGATCATGGAGTTAAATTATTTTTTTCATGGTCAGATAAAGTAGTAAGTTTAGCTTAATCTAACAAGAAAATTTTGACTCTCTAAATCAAATAATGATTAAGATTTACTTTAATGTTTTTCGTTGGTAATATTTACTTTATTTTATAACATTAATGTGTTTTCATGTAAACTATTGATTACAATTCTTGCAGTTGTACTTATGCTTCAAGAAGGAAGCTAGCAATCCAAATATTGTAAAGCGTACTATGATATCATGAAGTTTTGGAAATATTACTCTACTAAGATGTAATGCATAGACAATAGAGATGGATTTTTGGTATTCTAAAGTTTTCTATAGGAGGGGTGTTGAATTTTGGAATATTTGTATTCACATAGAAAATTGAAGATCCAAAAAATTAAAATCAAGAATTCATACTTTTTATGAAAAATGATGTAGGTATCTAGCCATAACAACTCAATTGAGATGATAATTGAATATTTTTGTAAACTTTCAATCTCTATAGAGAGTTATAATTTTTCAAGGGCAAGGGACCCGAGTACAACCTCTTATTCTCTAGCAAAAATAAATGACTAATAAATTATCTCATAATAAGCATAATAATATTCTCAATTCTATTCCATCTAGTAAATAAGAAGATATCACACATGTTCATAAAGGTTTTGACCTGCCTTGAAATCCAATCCTCAAGCAACAATCAGTGACTTTTGGCTACAAATCTTGGTAGAGTGTCCCATCATCCTCTATATAAGGAAGTGAACCAATATTCAATGGATTTGGTTTTACCTAAAATGACAAGAAAGAGAGAGAGAGAGAGAGAGAGAATGTGAAGCGGTAGCAATCAAGGTAGAATTTTTAGAGCAATGTTAGCATAAAATATTTTGTGAGGATTTGTTAATGATTTGGTTAGATATTTTGATGATTGGTGAGAAAATGAGGAAGTGAAAGGGGTATTTACAATATATGAGATAAAATAACTTTCTCTTTGGAGCTAACAACTAATTTTCATCATTTTCAAAGTCCTAAAGTCATAATCATTAGCTCAAAAAACACATCATTTGAATCCTAGATGTAAAAACACATTAGCATCACAACCATAATTTTAAAACTCTAAATTAAACAAATGTGATCATCACTTAAATTTGTGATCATCACACCATAAATTTGTAGAAAGTGTGCTTTGGGATGCATGTGTCATGACATCCCTTAATCCTAAATCTATCCTTATTTTTGGGTTTTGGAAAAATTAAAAGAAAAATATATCATGAAAGATGGCAAAAAAATCATAATTGGGTGAAGAAAAGGAACCAAAATCACCGGCCAACATGGGTCACTATCATCCTACCCAAGGACTAACAAATTTAGTCTACCCTTGTCCCATAAATAGAAGGACATGACTCTTCACCACCTACAAAGTCAATTGTTAGTGCTCTTTTTACAAATATAAAGAGCTTGGAGTTTCACATTGTAAGTCATGGATTAAATATCATGGGTGAACCTAAACATTTGATTAAATTGCATGAGATTAATTAATTGAAAACATGAGCTTTCAATGCAAACACATGTGGTTTAAATTTTTCTAGGTAGTGGTAACATGGTTATTATGTAAAGAAGATAAAATAATTTAAAATTGTGATGAGTAGTAAGCGAGAAATGTAAGCAAATAGAAAGCAAAATGCAAGAAATAAGCAAGTGCCACTTTTTATTGTTCAAAATTTTAGGAGAAAATAAAAAACTAAAGGATTCATGTGAAGAAAATATAGTAAAAATGGAAGGAAAGTCATTTTTTAAAATCCTAACTTGGATTAAGGATGCCCTAGTTAGAAGTATGGATACCATAGTTTACTATAAGAGAAAGAGCAAATCCATAACAAACCCCATTCAGGTAATAGATACTACACCAGAAGTGATTGTCAAGGATGATATGATTGAGCATGATAAAATTATTCTTAAAACTAGAGGGTTAATATGTAAGTTCTATGGATACTGGTTAGGTTTTTCTAAGATTCAAAATTAGATCAAGTGGAAGTGGAGATTGAATTAAAATTACTCCATGACTTTTCTTTTGAAAGGATTTTTCCTCATTATCTTCTCTAGTTCAAAAATAAGGGATAAAATATGGATGGAGGCTCTTGGCTCAAGGGTAAAGATGCATTATATTTAGGACCATGGAGTGAGAATTTTTCTATGGATACAAAGACTATTAAAAGGCTATCAGTATGGATTAATATTTTTGGACTTCCTTATCAACTCATCAATAAGGAGGTTTTGAATAATATTAGCAATACTCTAGGGATTTCATCTAAAAGGAAGCAACTACTAAGGAGAGAATATATGTTGTATACACTCAAATATGTGTTGCCATGGATATTTCAAAATATTTACAACTTTCCATTAGGATTAAATCTAAATCAAGAGAATGGTATCAACAAGAAAATTATGAAAATATTACACTCTAATGTCACAAATATCATGAAAGCAAACACATGGCAAGATATTGCAAAGTGAAAATGATGGATAAATAGATGGAAAATTTTGGGCATGAGGCAAAAATCAATATGAAACAAGGAGATCATATCATAGGAGAATCTAGGTCAAATCAAGTAATTTTCACTTCTAAGAAAGTGGTAAAAAAAACTCTCCACATCATCAAATAGTAAAGACCATTATAGTTCACTCGAATCAACCATTAGAAAAAATGACACAAGGGATGAGGAAGTACAATGTGTAAGTTCAAATACAAAAGGAGTTAAAGGTGCAAAGGAAGATAGGGAGGCAAATTATAAAGCAAAAGAATTTAGGGAAGCATTATTTAAAGAGAATGAGGTGGATGTCAAGGTTAATCTAGGTAAATCATCTTCACTTTCCTCAAGTAGCATAAGATCTTCTCCTAAAGTAGTATAGAGTGTATCCATTGCACTTTAGGGTTTCAAGAGTATAACAATAAATAAAATCATATAGAGGGTATCCAAGGAACTTTAGAGTTTCCAAGGCAACATGAAACTAATGACTATGCAAGATCAATCATGCACGTTAGATTTTTCAAGGCAACATAAAGAAGAAAGTATTAATAAGGCTACTTCTTGCATTTTAGATTATTTAGGGCAACATAAATATTTACAAGATAAGTCTCATTATGAACAATATGGAAAAATAGAAGATATTGATGAAGATGAAAGTGTTGGTGGGAATGAAAAATGAGAGGAAGGTCATCAAAGCATGAACAAAGAGAAAAAAAAATCAAAGAGGTATTTATTTGGGAAGCCAAATGAAAAAATAATGTGTTAACAAGTAGTCGGCATAAGACCACTAATAAAAATAAAATGTATCCTGGAATATGAGGGGTATGAGTAAAAGTGTTGTTAAGTACTTAATTGGTTGCTATAGTCTTGATTTTATTTTAATACAAGAAATAAAATCAAGTAGTGATAAATGTAAGGATGCTTTTAAAAATATTTGGAATATGGGTGATTATATAGTAGTTTCTTCTATATGAGCTATAGTTGGCATTGCAACAAAATGAGACAAACACAAAAGGTATGGAAAATTGTTAAAACCAAAAAACTAATTCGTTTATTGGACTATTTTGTAGGAAATAGGAAAATGTCAAAGTTGGGATTATAAATGTATATGCTCTAGTTATAGTCACTCCTTGTGAAAGATGTTGGAAGGATCTTAGCATATTTTTGTTAAGAATATAATAATTCATAATTGTGACCTATGGATTCCTGGGGGTTATTTCAACACTATTCTATCTTCTTTGGAAAAGAGGGATGGTAATATAGGATGGTCTAAATCAATGCAATATTTTTGCTTCATTTGTAAATTCAAATGGAATTTGGGATGTTAGTCCTTCAAATTTTTAATGTAAATGGGATAATAGATGCATTGGCCAAATTCATATAGTAGAAAGATTTGATATATTCTTCTTATCCAATATATGGTTGCAAATAAAGTATACAATCTCTTCAGATATTTTATCACAAGTAGTTTTAGATCATAAACTCATTCTTTTGACTTGTGATTTACCCAATAATTGTCATCCAAATCCATTTCACTTCTAGTCTATATGGCTTCAATACCTCAATTTCTTCCAAATGGTTATGTTATGTTGGGATGAAGAAAAATTTAAAACATCATATATGTACAAGTGTGTTCAAAAAATAAAATATTTAAAGCAACAAATGAAGATATGGAATGTCAAATATTCTGGTAGATTTTTTAAAGAAAAGAAACAAATTCAATCCAAGCTCAAAAATTTACATGAGATAGTAGAAATCAAATGGATTAGGATTTACTGTGTAGCTTTCACTTTGCTTTCTACAATCATTTTAGGGATGCCAATCTTGTGAACATACCCTAGTTCATTTTTAATTCCATTAGTTACTCCATTGAGAACATTCATAGAAAGAAAAGTGATGACTTACCCTCACATCAGGGCCTTTTCAATGTCCTGTATAATCATTGGCTTACCCATTGCCCCCAAGGCATTGTTATTCCTTCTGTTCATCCCACCAAAGGTAAACCTAGCCCCGTCCCTGCCAAGACTAGCTAGTTTTAGGCTAGTCCATCCTCCTCCCACTCCTCGGCCATGTCAGCCAAGAAACATGCTACTGTGGAGGCTATCAAAACCTTGAGAAATCAATCTACCAAGAAAATAAAATTTGAGGCTCCTAAGAAGTCAGAGAAAGTTGTAAGATCCTCATCATGCTTGCAATAACTTGCATAGAAAAGGAAAACCTTGGTTTTAGATTCGAACGAGGAGGATAAGGATGTTCCTAATCAATGTATGAAGCAGTATATCATCAACTCGATTTCCAACTGCATCACTCACATTGCAGACCTCTGTAATGCTATGAATTTGTTGTTTTTCAAGAAGAAATTTTTCGAGGATGGTGACAAGGAAATCGTTGTGTATGATGTCAAGGATGACAACAAGAAATCAGTTGATTCTGACAATGTAGAGGATGAAAGCGAGGACGAGATCAAGGAAGAACCTAAGGACATAGATGTTGAAGCTGAAGAGGAGGCTTAACGACTTTTTGGTTCATGGTTGGTTTTTGTTTCAGGGCATCCTCATGCTATGTCCTTCCTCTTCTCTTCTTGTTCCTTTTTGTCTTCCTTTTTGTGGGACTATTTTTCCCCGTATTTTACTTATTGATTTGTTCTCTACTTTTTGTTGATATAATCAGGTTTTAGGAGCCTGTCAAAACCTGCTTTGAATGAAATTTTTTAAACTAAAAAAAAATGGATTAGGATTCCTACGTGAAACAAAAATAATTACTTTTTGGTTATGGATTTCTATTAGTAAGTTGGTTGAAGGAGAGGAATTCAAACAAATTATAGATAAACCTCAAAAGCTACTTTAAGAGTTTTATTTGTCAATTTTACATGAGAGGATGAGTTGGTTTGAAATCTACCAAAAGATGATGGATACACGATCAAGTTGGGATATGAGGATTTCAAGAAATCAAAATTTCCTATTCCCAAAGATTTTCTTTGGATGAATGTTTGGTCACTGAAGGCTCTACCTAAGGCCTCAAAATTTCTTTGGTTTGTAATTCAAAGTAAGATTCTTATAGGATAGATTCTACAAAGAAAAGGATGTCACAAACCTTTCTGATGTTCCTTGTTTGAGAGGATTTAGAAACATCAGATCATTTACTTCTTCATTATTCCTTTGCTCACACCATTTGAGGTTATTTTTTTAAATATGAAAATATATTGGGTAGCTACATCAACTTTGAAATAGTTGATGAAAATTTTGGACTAATTATTTCAAAGCTAAAGCATTATGTATTTTGTGGAGGATTGGTATTGCCAATATTTGTTGGAATTTATTGCTTAAAATAAATAATTTACTTTTTTAAAAATAAATCTCAAAATCATGCCAAGTTTGGGATCTGTTGTAGCTAAAATTGATACAACATGAATGTACCCATAATTTCAAAATTTTGAAGGTCCTAAAAAGGTATATGTTTTGTGATAGGCTAATAAAGAATTCAAAATAAAATATTTTATGTCTGCATGAACATCTCCAACCCCTAAGCAACTCAATTTTTCCTTTCATTAAAAATTAAGGGGTTCTCATCTATTCCTTCCAAAGAATCCCCCTCCTTTGACCCAATCAACTGAATAATGAAATGATGAAATCCACCCTTCGATCGACTGATAGAAAGTATCTACCGAAAACAGAAATCTTCAAGAATTAAGCAGAAGGACTCTTCAACCGACAGTAAAACCAATCAATCAACATAAAAGAGTAATTAGCTGATGCCCATGATAGAAAAGTCGATGGTATTTTTACAAGCAAGAAATTTTTTGGTTGACCGATAAAAGGTTTTGGTAGATCACTCATGCCGAAGCGCCAAAACAAGCAAAAAGCGCAAATCTTAAGTCAGCCAATAAAAAGAAAATTAATGCCAAAGATTTTTGGCCAAGCAAGTTCGGTTTGTTAAACATCCATTTTCAACTAACAAGAAGAAAACAACAGTTGAAGGTGAAAGGTGTTTCGATCAACATGAAATAAATGACAGTTGACTAACCGATCGATTGACCATGAAAGCGATACCTTTTTCCAACCGATCGTAGTGAATAATCAATGAAATATTTATCAACCAAACATGAAGCACGCCACTCTATGAAAATATGTCATTGGCTAAAATGAATAAAAATTCAAAAAGTTATATAAATTTTTTGTTCGGTTGGCGAAAAACAAAATTCGATCTCCCAGCACCAAGCAAAATTATTGTTCGACTGAAGAAAACCATTTATCGATCGAACAATGGTAAGGATCAATCGATTGAAGCTATGATTTGATCTAAGTGTAACTGTTAAAAATATTTTGACTGAGAAAATATAAATATTAAGTAACCGCGGTCGAACACATCTTCACTGTCGAAATTTCATCGATCGAACGAAATCAACGGAGGATATCTACCAAGCCAATCAAAGGTAAAATCAGTAAAAATTAAGGTATATTGCCATTTAATTTTACATGCATAATATCTTAATTAAATATTGTTATTATGAGCTAACACCCTTGATAAAAGCTATCATGAGTTTTAAATTATAGCGCGTGCAAAAGTACACAAAGCCATTTTAACCGAATGATGACATCTAATGACCGAAATCTCCATCTACTCAAAACCACACATTCAACAAGAACCAATTGACTGAAGGAAGAATACTCTAGATCTGTTAACCACATCTCAATTGAGTATAGTACCATCCCTGATCGCCAGGAAAGATCAATAAAAAATCATGGATAACCACGCATGATGGTACCAAATGACACGTGTTGATCGGTCGATAGCACATGCACCTGAGAGAATCGTAACCTGAAGAAGATCAACATTACATAAAAAAAAATTACAAATAAAACAATTGAAGGCCAATTTAAAAGTCACACGAGTGCACTCTTCTCCTATGACCCAATTTTATGAAATCGTCGAAGAAGGAAACAAACCATGATAGGAAGATTTGCCAACAAATAGTGGGGTGGCAAGGTAAAATAAGTAAACTAGTTGATGGACAAGCCTGGTCAAGTCAAAAATTTTGAACTCTTTGTATTGCATAACGAGGACAATAAAAAGGTACGAGTCCTCATACGCAAAACAAACAAAGATCAAGCTTGTAAATCACATGATGATAACACATGATCAGATTGAGACAAAATCATTAGGTTAAAGCAAACCGAATCATTCCCAGATCAATAAGACATGTTCATGTATCATCAAATGATGAAATAATCCACAAACAACTCCTTTATATAGAATGACACCCATTCTAAAATCTAAGCTATAGTTCAGAGATAGATCGAAGTGTGTTGTTAGCAAGCTACAAAAAGAGAAATATGTGCATCCAAAAGACACACGTCATCGACGATAGAAGAAATAAGAGGCTTAAAATGAAACACCATCTGCAGAAGACTCTCACACCCCGATTGAATATAGTTAGTGTATCATCACTCCAATGGAGTATAGTTATAGAAGTACCATATTGTTGGTGGTTTCCTTAACTTTTGTACTTTGAGTTCCCTTTTCTTCACCACTATTATGGAGTGCCTAATACATCAAGTTCTTGTAACGAACCCTTGCTTATTTGCATCCCAAGGTAAGCATCATGGAGTTGAAGAAAGCCCCTACACCAAGATAATACATCTAAATTTCAATAATTTTCTCAGTCAACGAGCATCAGGCTACAGTGATAAATATAAGAGAAGATACTCGGGAGCTCACTTCAGGACAAACAAATAAAGCCACAAGTAGTGAATAGAAGGTGGTGATAACTAGGTCAAGCTTCAGCTAATTTTGATTATATATTTTTGAGGTAATTAAAATAAAAAACTGTACAAGTATCCAGTCGATGACAAGGCAGGAGATGGCACCAGGTGGACGGTCCAGATGAGAGTATTTTAGGCAATTACAGAGCTGCCATAGCTATAAAAGGGACGTCTACAGCCAAAATAAATATTGAGCTTTGACATAGTATATTTTTGCTAAGAGGTATACTCGAGTGCTCATTCTTTGTTGTTGTATTCCCTTTGTTTCCTTTCTTATTTTCCATCCCCTCATTCTTCCCATTGTTGTGCAGGTTTTTGATAGGAAAGTGCCCAAGAAGCTGAGATTATTTCTAGACTATTGAGCCAGAGGTCTAGAGACTCAACTGTTATGATATTTGAATGGGAGAGTGAAAGGTCCTTGTTACGACATTTGAACAAGGATCTTTATTGTATTAATCATTCTAAGAGTTAAATGGCAATTCCATGCCAACTCTTCATGTAATATTTTTTAATATTAATACAATTTTGGGCTTCTTTCCTATTATTTTTTTGTGTTTAGTTTTGTGTGTCTTCATTATGGGTTACATTATTTGAACGCATAGTGAACGCTTCTTTCATTGGTCAACTGTTACATTTATTACGATATTTGAATGAATGTAATTGCATCGATTATCTCCTCTCTTTATTTCTATTTTCATTGAAATATTATTAAATCTTGCTACAATAGCCTAAATTATTAAAGCACCAATCATACATAAGGTATATTAGAACTATAATTGTTGTAGCTTAGTCAAAATTTATAATTGTTAAATTATCACCATAAATCTGGAAGAGCATGAACTTAAAGAGTTTAATCTCACCTCAAGGGTATCCTTACCATACTTAGTTTGTCTAGAAAATATTAAAGAACTTTATTCCCAAGTTAAAGAGGTAGGTCGACCATATCCTGTATTTGCTCATTGGTAGTAGGTTTTCCTGTGGTGTGATAGCTTACCATAAGGATGCAAGTAAAATAACCAATAGTTTATTGGCACTGTTGTCGAGGACCGAATGCATAATTTTCATTACAGTTTGGAACCTAGTAAAAAAAATTTATTGGAAACAGTAAGCTTTTGTTTATCTTAAAATATTTTCCATTCTGTTTATCTTAAAATTAGAATATCAGTTTATCTTAAAATATTTTCTATTTTGTTTCCCCTTTGTGCTCGTAGTTTCTAATTTTCCTTTTTAAGAATGATCAGTTACATTGTTTTCTTGATTCTTGAAAAAATTTATACCTTGAGTGATCGAGAGTGTTTGAAGTCAAACAATCTTGATCATGCATTCGTTCCTTCTACACACATTGTACTAGCAACTCTAACTAGATAAATCCAAAAATATTATAAAGATTAAAAGAAGATAAAGAATATGTTGGTACGAAAGAGAACTGCTCAAGATATGTATCCAGAATTTTAGATCTAGAGGTATTTTTCAGAACCAATCCTTCTATTTCATCTCTAAAAGGTTCTAACACTGATATTGTTACAATAGAGAGTTTATTTGAAACACCTCCCACTTTTCCAGTGGAATTACTAACACACCTCCTACTGTAATCCAAACACCTCCATTAGTTAACATGGATAATATGTCATCTATCCAGTTATGGAGGACTAATAGATATAGATATTTTTAGTTACCAATTCTTCTAAATGATCTTCCCAATAAAGCACATAAATATTTACCCAAGTTTTAAGGAAACAATGTAGTTACTAAAGAAGATCACATTAAAAGCTTCTTGTATGCTTTAGACAGTCTAGAAGTAGAACATGAAGATGTGGTATTAAGGTTGTTTTTACAAACTCTAGAAAAATATGCTAGAGAATGGTTTAATACTCTTCCTAACAATGACATCACCAATTTTTCCAAAATGGAAACTATTTTTTTAAAGAAATTTGGTGAAAGGAAGAATGAACAATCATTACTGATGGATCTGGCAACAATGAAGAAGAAAGAAAATGAATCTGTAAGTGATTTCAATAGAAGGTTTTCTAAATCTAGAAATAAGATTCCCACTATTCTAAGGCCAAATGATATCCAATCCATTTGTTTTTATAAAAATGCTTTCCCTGGAGAATTCAACTATGAATTAAGATAAGAACAAGTTAACACAATAGATGAGTGCATGGAGAAAGCCATAGATATTGAAAGAAATATGTTAGACAATGGGAAAATGAAACCATACTCTCTAGAGGATAATCATCTTCTTAGAAATCCCAATAAGGTAGGGTTTGACCTACAAAAGAGAGTTAAACATGATTCCATGGAGAAACTGTTGAGTGTTAATTTGTCATGTTACAAATAATAACACGCAACTTAGAGTCTCGAACAAAAGACTCTTTCTTGCAAAGAAATAATTTATTTTATTTTCCTTCCTTTTATTATTTCTCCAAGTTTCTTTATGAAACAACTTTTACGTATATAAAACGAATTTCAATTTAATACATGCAACCGATATATCCCGGAATAACTCAAATCCTACAGATAGCTATTAACAAGGGGCCTTTGTTGATTCTCAATGAACTTTATAATCTTGACTTGTTTGATTAATCAAAAATAAACAAAACTCCTTTTGATGTTCTAATATTCACAATTTATTCTAAGGTTAACCTGTTCGTTTTATCTCCATTCAATAGTTCTGTTATTTCAGTGTTAGTCTCTGACATGAAATTAAGCATATCAAGGAATAAAACAAAAACTGTTATTTTGAATCAGCTGGAAAATAATGAAGGATATTAAAATGGTTCACGATCTCCTCCCCCGCAAAATCCCAAGTTAAGAGATGAAATCCCCAAAACAACCCAACCGATCAGATCTGTACTAACACACAATCTAATCAGATCAGATGCAAGACTCTAAGGAAAAGAATATAACTGCATCATTCTACCATTCACCTATCGTAACCCATCCCATGGCATAAACGAAATAGATACAAGACAAAATGATGCAACGAAAAGATTGACAGTAAAACAATAGTTTTGGCTTCGATCTCCTTTTGATTTTACACACAAAAGTCGTGTTACCAAAGAAAAATCCTTTATTTCAATAAGTAATGTTTTTTTTTGTTACAACCTCCAGCCTCTGTATCCATCTACATTTATGCTATTTAACCTTTCTGTCGCGCGTTCTCGATTGTTCCATGACGCTTCGTTTCGACTCCCGGGACCCTTCGCTTCAATTCCTGCCCTTTGGTATTCTAACCTTTGCGTGCAATCGTAACGCTCGATCTGTGGCCAGTAACTGTTGTTATGAAACGTTACTCTGGTTCTGTCATTTTTGCCACGTGTCCTGCATCTCTTGCACCTTTCGTAACACTTTCCCACGGAAATCCTGATAGAATTTGCATTTGGCCTCTTCCGTTTCCTAGCCGCGATAACGCGACATGTCGCGAAATCATGACATGTCGCGATATCGCGACATGTTCTTGGTCTATACGCCCGCAGTAGCTCGTTGTAGCGATATCGCTACCGACTTTTCTTTGCCTTCTTTTTAAAAAAGTGGTAGCGATATCGCTACCACTTTGGTTCCGAGCCTTCCTTCGATGAAGTGGTAGCGATATCGCTACCACTTTGGTTCCGAGCCTCCCTTCGATGAAGTGGTAGCGATATCGCTACCACTTTGGTCTCGAGCCTCCGCTTCACGAAGTGGTAGCGATTCGCTACCACTTTTCCTTCGAGCCTCCGCTTCACGAAGTGGTAGCGATTCGCTACCACTTTTCCTTCGAGCCTCCGCTTCACGAAGTGGTAGCGATTCGCTACCACTTTTCCTTCGAGCCTCCGCTTCACAAAGTGGTAGCGATTCGCTACCACTTTTACTTTGAGCCTCCGCTTCACGAAGTGGTAGCGATTCGCTACCACTTTTAACCTTGTGCTTCCTCTCGGAAACTCGTAGCGATGGAGAGACAGGTCACGATTTCGCGACATGTTGTGATATCGCGACATGTCGCGATTTTGCGACCCTTTCAACACTTAGGCATTTTTCTTCTCTTCTTCATTTTTAGCATCCGGGTCTTTGAGATATTCCCTAAAACCTGCAAAAACAAAGGTGGGTCCCCACTTCTGGGGTGTGTTGTGGATGAACCACAACAAATGGCGACTCTATCGTCAAATGCTCTTGAGCATTTTAGTAAGAACCCAACCTAACACAAATCACAAATTTGAAAACATGGGTTAGCCCATAATCAATATAACTAATGCCCAAAATCAGAAGTACATGAATTATCAGAATCATCAAGTATTAGCTCGGTGTGTGCAATGAATTCCTTTCCTTATCATTTGAATTTGATCCACATTCCATCATCGGTTTTGCATGAATGCATATGCGAAATTGTGAATGATTTGCGTATCCTACTGAATATGCCATGAGAAAATGTATAGTCACTCTTGTAGTATTATGTGCAAACATTCAAGACTACCAAACCCTCTTAGGATCCACTAGTGAACGGTTCATTATATCCCAAAGTTGGTTATGAGTCCCTACTATCTCGAACCCATGTGCAAGTGGATGTGAAATCAGAACTTTGGGGAATCAGACTCCCAACCAACCGATATGAGAGTTTAACCCTATCCTTACTATTCTAATTTAGAATTCTTTACCTCACTTTGAGCAAAATAACTAAACCAATTATGGAAGAAATGGTCATGCTAGTATAACCCTCTAGACAATCAGTGGTCTTATTTTTTTAGGCAAGACATGATGCCATGCATGGGCCTATCTAACCCCATAATCCAAAAATTATCTTCATTTCTTTGGACCTTGGGGATGACTACCCATCCCTTGTAGAGGACAAGTAGTACGATCCTTACAATCCAATATAAGGATGAGATGGGAAAAATTTATTTATTTTACTTCTTGGTCCTTGGGGATGACTACCCATCCTGGTTAGGGACAAATAGTACGATTCTTACAATCCAAGATTTTAAATGTAAGTGGAAAATATTAATCTTGTTACTTAGACCTTGGGGATGACTACCCATCCTTTGCAGAGGACAAATAGTACGATCCTTACAATCTAAGACTTAATACGAAATGAAACATAAGAGCTTTGGGGAATCGATTCTCAACCAACCGAGATGAGAATTTATGCCCTATCCTTACTACTCCATGTGGGTCCAATCAAAGCTTTGGGGAATTAGATTCTCAACCAACCGAGATAAGAATTTAACCCTATCCTTACTACTCTGATTTTAGGCTTTAAGCTCTATGGAAGTGGTCAAAACCACTGTTTTTAAGATCATGTTGCATAATAGGATAGACATGAAAACCATTTTCGCCCAACCTTTTCCTCCAAGTTAGGTTTTGATCATTTTGCTCAAGATCCCTTTTAATGTATGAAACATGCTTGGTCCTAGATACTTCAAGACTCAATTTCCAACCTTAGGATTTACTTAAATTTATGTTATAACATAACCCTAAGAGGATTCAACATACTCAAATGAATTGCACCTAAGATGCATATGCCACTACGGTGAAATGTATGAAAAGTGAGATGGAACATGAATGCATTATTTCTTGAATTGCAAATGAGATGATTTTTCATGCAAAACTGACTTTTTCATGCATCACAAGCTTCAAATGATCTAAATTAACTATTTGTATTACATGTGGAGCTTTTACAACATGATTCCAATGTTTCATATTCTCCCAATCTTAGGCATGTGTTCAACATCTAGCTTTTATTCCCCTTTTTTTTTTTTTTTTTTAAAGGCAATGAAAAGGAAATCAAAGGAACACCACCGCCTAAATGTCCAACCTGCACACAAACGCAAAAACCCAACATTAATACAAGAAAAACCTGCAATAAAAAATGAATACATACTAACATATCAAATCTGCACATCAAGAAACTAAATTACAGCATTGACATAAAACTAGATATCTCCTGAAACACACACTTAAGTATCAAATCTGCACACAAAGAAACAGATCACAACATTAATACAAAGCTTAGACATGTCAAAAAAAAGAATAATACACACCAAAACGTGAAAAATGAAAGCAAGAAATTATTGCGTTATTACATATAATACAAAGCCCAACTACCTCATGCTTGAAAGTAATGCTTCAAGTGCAACCCATTGATAGGTAGTGCCAAATCCTTTCCATCCAAGGTTTTTAGTCTAAAACTATTTTCCCCTAGGCTCTCTGAGATCTGGTAGGGACCTAACCAAAGGTAATCAAATTTATCATGTTCCCCCTTCTTCTCATGTCTTTTGTCCCATAACAGCACTAAATCTGAAATTTTAAACGCCTTGGCCTTAGACCTTTTGTCAAACCATATTTTTACAATGTTTTGGTGTTTACTAAAATGAAGCATAGCTTCATCCCTTTTTTCATCCAAGCGCATTAATTGCATTAGTCTAGACTCAAGTTTATCATTAGTTCCAAAATAATATTTCATGAAGTGCAGCGTTTGTAGTCTGAGATTTGCAGGAAAAATGGGATCTTGTCCATAAACCAGATGGTAAGGAGATGTCCCTATTGCTTCTTTGACTTTGATTTTGTCAGCCCAAAGAGCCAACTTAAGCTTATTGTGCCAGTCCCGCGGATTCCTTTCCAACAATTTTTTTATGATAGTCAACAGATTCTTATTGGATGACTCGGCCAATCCGTTACCTTGAGGGTAATAATTGGAGGAGAACTTTAAACTCACGTTGTTATCAAATGCCCAATTAGCAAACTCTAGAGAGGAAAAGGCCAAACCATTATCACTTACGATGGAGTTAGGCATCCCGAATCTAGTGACAATGTTATCTTCTAAAAATTTAATGACCACCTCTGCAGTAGCATTCTTTGTGGGGATAGCTTCGGTCCATATCGTGCAATAGTCCGTAGCCGTCGGAATATATTTGTGAGCATCGGAGGAATTGGGGCTGATAATCCCAATAAAATCCAGGCCCCATTACGTGAAAAGTCTGGACTCAATTACGGACTGTAAAGGCATGGAAGCGTTTCTATCTCTATTGGTTGCAGTTTGACATATGTGACATGACCTCACATAAGAATGGGCATCCTTGAATAGTTGAGGCCAATAATAACTGGCTCTGAGGATTTGATGGGTCGTGGCATTAGCGGACCCATGCCCCGTCCCATGTTTACCATGAAACTCTTCGAGAATTCGCACTGCCTCCTCTTGATCAACGCAACGAAGGTAAATACCTTCATGGTTCTTTCTCGTATAATGTGCCGGATCTAACTAGAAAATTAGCAGGACTTCAAACGCAAGGCTCTACGCTGAGTAGCATTCAAAAATGATGGACACCTACCATTTAGTAGATAGTACACCACATCCGCATACCACTCCTCCTTGGTTACATCGGCGACTTCATAATGTTGACAAGGGATTTCAAGATCCTGCTCTGTGATTGCCTTAGCTAACCCTTGCCCCCGTACTATCTTCATCGATTGAATCTCCAGATCAAATTCCTGCAAAGTTGAAACCCACTTACCATGCTTCTCACCTAATTCATTCTGAACGAACATGGCTTTGACAGCAGGATATGGTACGATAGCAAAGACCCTATTGTGGACTATGTAGTGCCTGAACTTTTTTAGCAAAGACCCTATTGTGGACTATGTAGTGCCTGAACTTTTTTACAGTCTTAACCAGTGCATACATTTGCTTATCTAGGGTAGAATATCTCAGTTTCGCATCTTTGAGAGGACTACTCGGGAAAGCAATGGGATTTTCAATGCTGCCTTCACTCTTCTGAGTTAAAACACTCGCAAAGGAGTGATCTGAAGCAAATGTGTAGCTATAGAAAGGCTTCGTATAATCGGGACTCACCAAAATCGGGGCTTTAGAAATCGCATCCTTGATATTATCAAAAGCCTCTATCATTTCATCTGTCCAAATGATCTGGACATCTTTCTTTAGCATGTCGTTCAAAGGTCTTGCTATCTCTGCAAAATTTGCGATAAATTTTTTGACAAAATTGATCTTTCCGAAAAATGATCTCAACCCCTTCTTGCTATTGGGACGAGGAATTTGTTGTATGGCTTCTATTCTCTCAGGGTCAATGGAAATTCCATCCTTAGATATTATATGCCCCAACATTTTTCCTTCTATTACCCCGAAGATGCACTTCTTTGGGTTGAGAGATATACCATGTTCCCTGCATCTTTGAAAGACTTTATTAAGATCCCTGATATGGTTTTCTCTATTCTTAGAAAATACAGGAATGTCATCGACGTAAACAATGATGCACTTACCAATAAGCCCTTTAAAAGCAAAATCCATAGCTCGCTGGAAAGTGGCACCTGCGTTCAATAGTCCGAAGGGCATTCTCCCGTATGCAAAGGTGCCCCATTTTGTCGTAATGCAGTCTTCATCCTATCATTAGGATGGATAAGGACCTGATTATATCCCGAATAACCATCCAGGAATGACATCATCTCCGACCCGTTTACCTTTTGGAGTATTTCATCGATGGTGGGTAACGGGTAGTTGTCCTTTTGGGATGCCTTATTGAGATTTATGAAATCAATGCACAACCTTATTTCTCCACTCTTTTTCCTCACAGGGACTAGGTTAGCAACCCACGTGGAATGCCTAACGGGAAAGATGATCTTAGCTTCTAACGATCGCTTCACCTCTTTCTCTATCAAGGGTTCTAATAATGGATTAACTCAAATTTGTCTTTGCCTGAAGGGCTTGGACTCTGGCTTCAGCGGAATCGTGTGCATTATGACATTTTGATCATAGGTTTTCAACTCCTTATAACTCCAAGCAATGCAATCTATGTATTCTTTTAATGCATTTGCTATGGAATCCTTCTCCTGCTTGGTACATGCTTTTGCTATGAATACCTCCCGGGGATTTTTTGCACTTCCAATGTTAACCAAATCGCAGGCCTCTCCAGGAGATGGAACCCTTTTACCTTTTCTTGGTTTGCATCCGATATCAAAGATTTTTTCTAATGAAGCTATCTCATCAGGCATCCTGTTGTTTTTTACAGGATTTTTATCTTTCGAAACTACCTCCTCTATGCCCCTTTCTTCTTCATCTATATACTGCTTTTCAAATATACCAGAATTACTGACAAAATGAAATATGTGCCTGTCACTATCAAATACTTGGAAGTTCGTAACATTATTTGGTATCGAGGGACACGGGACCAACTCTAGAGAGAACTTATTGCATTTCTTATGGTCCACTGGCTTCAACATACTCGCTGCTACAGCTAGGGAGTCTGCCAGACGATTGCCCTTTCTCGAGATCAGAGAAATGTTAAAGGCGTCAAACTCATCTATTAAATCTCTGACCCTAGTTCGATAAAGCCTGAGCCGCCTGTCCTTGCATATGTATTGTCCCATCACTTGTTTCACCACCAGTTCTGAATCACCAAGGACTTTGTTATATTTAATTTTCTTCTGAATGGCCGATCGTAGTCCAAGAATCAAAGCCTCATATTCTACCATATTGTTGGTGGCAGGGAACTGTAGTCTGTATGCAGCGAATATAGGCTCCTGGTCCGAGCATGACAATTCAACATCGGCTCCTGCTCCTTGTATGGACCTGGATCCATAAAATCTCAAGGTCCAAATGTCTTGATGTCCTTCAGTAAAGTTGTGTCCCATTTTTTCATCATGGGTATTTTCGAGTGCTTCTATGTCCAAACAGTATGCTCCCAACTCAGCTTCAATGTACTGGATCTCGTTCGGCTTGTTGTAATCTGTGATCATCTCTTTGAGTCGGGGTTCACTATCAATTCAAATTTGATTGGCCACTCCCCTCCAAGGCAGCCACATGTGTGAAGAGTCTGTCACAATGTAACCGTTTAGGTTCTTACTCCAATCTCTTCCCAATACCATGCCATATTTGATAGGAATGTCGAGCACCAATATGTCTATGCACTGTTGAACTCTGGGTTCTGAATTGACTTTTGACCTGTCCAACTGCACCACCCTGCTCCTAGAAGGCTTTGGTGTAAGTCCCAATATTTTACAGATTTCTAAGGGCATGATAGTAGCCGAGGCCCCCGAGTCTATTAAACAATTGTGCAAGTTTTTACCTCGCAATTCTAATGGTTACCAAAAAGGGAGGTATATCTCGTTTTTCTTTTTGTACAACCACTTGGGACTCAGCACTTTTATCTTCATGAACTTGTGCAGATGGATTTAATCCTTTTGGTGAACTTACTTCTTGGCCTAATAATCGGGCCAGGTCATACATTGATACATTGGCCCTATTCTTCTTCATATCTTCCACCAAATCGTAAGTGAGCTTTTCTGGATTTGGCAAGTTTTGCATCATCTTAGACTTTTCGACCTTCGATGGAGGAAGGGGATTGAAATCTCCTTTAGGGTCAGGAGGGAGTAATTGATTATTAGGAGGAGCAGAGGAAGTTTTGGGCTCTTTAGAACTCCTAGTGTAATATTTGTGATTTGCTTTCCCAAAACGTTTGTTTGCATGAACTTCCAAAGCTTCTTCATCTTCGCTTCCAAAAATTCTACATCCTCCTCTTCTTCACTTTCATGGGAATGTATGACCTCCGTTAGCATAGACTCCGGTTTCACGTGGCCACAGTGCGGGCAATCATTATCACAAGATCCTGCATCTCCATAGTCTTCCAAAATGTCTACCTGGTTGGCAACGGGATTGGGTACCCGCCCGTTGTTAGGTTGCATGTTATACATTCCTTTTCCTCTATGATTGTGAGGTCGGTTATGGCCCATGGCCTGATCAACTTTTTTATTGACATTCCCCACTTTTACTAACACCTTGGCCAACGTTTCTTTCATGTTTTCTATGGCTTCTTTGGACCCTTGTGGTTGAGGCACTCGCAATTGCGAGTCCGACTATGTTGGCTGCATTAGCCACCTCTAGACTCGGGTACAATGGCTTGGGTTTGGGCGAGTGGATTCCATCTTGGATTCCCATTTTGAATGGCTTGAGTTTGGGCGGGTGGATTCCATCCTGGATTCCCATTTTGAATGGCTTGAGTTTGGGCAGGTGGATTCCATCCTGGATTCACACTTTGAATGGGAGTGATTGTTGGATAGGTCGTTGAGCTTGGCGTGTTAATTGGAGCAAACCCCGACATGGTCAATAGATTATTGCCCATACTGAACCCATGCAAACCCATCGAGTTATTTTGAATCAAACTCTGTGTTTGAAAAGTGGCATTCGGATAACCTGACAATGGCATAACTTGGGTGGGTGTTTGGAAGTTGTTCAACATCGAAGCCTGTGGTGCTACTACCTGGTTCATCATGGAAAATTGGCTGTATGGGCCATATTGTCCCATCCTAGTCAATTGAGAAAATCCTCGCGCCTAGCGAGTTCATCTCGTTGTTCGAGAGTCATTGTTTCGCATAAGCCAAAGGAAGGGTTGTAACCCGAGGGTTCCTTCTAGTCAACAAAGATGTCAAAGGATCCAAGGCTCCAAGTATAGTCGCAAGGCAATTGCAGGGTCTACCACAAAGTGACGAGTCACATTCGTATATAGCTTTTGAAATCTCCGATTGAACGCTCGAATGGGTTCATTGGTTTGTCTTTTGCAAGATACGAAGAAATTGTATGTCATGGAGGGATCTACTAACTGTCTAAATTGCCCTATGAACGCAGTTTCTAGCTGGGCCCATGAAGTTATGGACCATGCTGGAAAATTTCGATACCACTCGTTAGCAATGTGGTCTAGACTAGCAGGGAAAACTCGACGAGCAACATCCTCGTGAGTAACCCCCTGCCTAAACATGTAATCTTTATAGATTTGGACATGATCTTCTCGCGTTGTTGGACCATCATGAATGAATTTGGGTAATCCCATTTCAATGTTTCTAGGCAAGTCGTGGACTCGCCCGGGGAATATCTAAAGGGGAACTCGAGCACCATACCAAAGGGCGGTGGTTGTTGTTGTTGTTGTTGGGCCATGTTATTCAAAGGTGTCAACCCTGTGGGAACAATTGGAACTCCCGGAACTCGTGGAGACAGATACAACTGGTGTTGCTATCCCACTTGAACTTAAGGGTTCAGGCCCACTAGAGGTACTTGAGTCCAAAGAAATCCCTAACTCAAGTATACTGGGTGGTATTTCGACTTCTAATGTTTTGTTTTTCGGCCTCCTAGCAGTGGGAGAAAGACTTTGGAAGATAGTTTCCCCTATGGTTTTAGACCTAGTAGCAATGTACTCAGGTTGGGCCAGCTTGGAAACTCTAGGACTCTAAAATATTTCTCGACTCTGCTGCCAGATAAAATGTCTGGTGTTACACCTGCAAGCACAATAGGTGGAAACAAAACTACCCACGTTAATTGTTAGAACAAATCAAAATTGCAAAGCAATACAGAAGGCCCTCCTTCTAGCACCAAAATGTTGAGTGTTAATTTGTCATGTTATAAATAATAACACGCAACTTAGAGTCTCGAACAAAAGACTCTTTCTTGCAAAGAAATAATTTATTTTATTTTCCTTCCTTTTATTATTTCTCCAAGTTTCTTTATGAAACAACTTTTACGTATATAAAACGAATTTCAATTTAATACATGCAACTGATATATCCCAGAATAACTCAAATCCTGCAGATAGTTGTTAACAAGGGGCCTTTGTTGATTCTCAATGAACTTTATAATCTTGACTTGTTTGATTAATCAAAAATAAACAAAACTCCTTTTGATGTTCTAATATTCACAATTTATTCTAAGGTTAACCTGTTCGTTTTATCTCCATTCAATAGTTCTATTATTTCAGTGTTAGTATCTGACATGAAATTAAGCATATCAAGGAATAAAACAAAAACTGTTATTTTGAATCAGCTGGAAAATAATGAAGGATATTAAAATGGTTCATGATCTCCTCCCTGCAAAATCCCAAGTTAAGAGATGAAATCCCCAAAACAACCCAACCGATCAGATCTGTACTAACACACAATCTAATCAGATCAGATGCAAGACTCTAAGGAAAAGAATATAATCGCATCATTCTGCCATTCACCTATCGTAACCCATCCCATGGCTTAAACGAAATAGATACAAGACAAAATGATGCAACAGAAATATTGACAATAAAACAATAGTTTTGGCTTCGATCTCCTTTTGATTTTACACACAAAAGTCGTGTTACCAAAGAAAAATCCTTTATTTCAATAAGTAATGCTTTTTTTGTTACAACCTCCAGCCTCTGTATCCATCTACATTTCTGCTATTTAACCTTTCTGTCGCGCGTTCTCGGCTGCTCCATGACGCTTCATTTCAAATCTCGGGACCCTTCGCTTCAATTCCTGCCCTTTGGTATTCTAACCTTTGCGTGCAATCGTAACGCTCGATCTACGGCCAGTAACTATTGTTATGAAACGTTACTCTGGTTCTATCATTTTTGCCACGTGTCCTGCGTCTCCTGCACCTTTCGTAACGCTTTCCCACGGAAATCCCGGCAGAATTTGCATTTGGCCTCTTCCATTTCCTAGCCACGATAACGCGACATGTCGCGAAATCGTGACATGTCATGATATCGTGACATGTTCTTGGTCCGTATGCCTGTAGTAGCTCATTGTAGCGATATCGCTACCGACTTTGCTTTGCCTTCTTTTTAAAAAAGTGGTAGCGATATCGCTACCACTTTGGTTCTCAGCCTTCCTTCGATGAAGTGGTAGCGATATCGCTACCACTTTGGTTTCGAGCCTCCCTTCGATGAAGTGGTAGCGATATCGCTACCACTTTGGTCTCGAGCCTTTGCTTCACGAAGTGGTAGCGATTCGCTACCACTTTTCCTTCGAGCCTCCGCTTCACGAAGTGGTAGCGATTCGCTACCACTTTTCTTTTGAGCCTCCGCTTCACGAAGTGGTAGCGATTCGCTACCACTTTTCCTTCGAGCCTCCACTTCATGAAGTGGTAGCGATTCGCTACCACTTTTACTTCGAGCCTTCGCTTCACGAAGTGGTAGCGATTTGCTACCACTTTTAACCTTGTGCTTCCTCTCGGCAACT
This sequence comes from Wollemia nobilis, assembly GCA_028583015.1. NCBI lineage: Eukaryota > Viridiplantae > Streptophyta > Pinopsida > Araucariales > Araucariaceae > Wollemia > Wollemia nobilis. Next base: position 438,955 of record JAQPPZ010000499.1, read on the forward strand.
CGTAGTGATGGAGAGAGAGGTCGCGATTTCGTGACATGTCGCGATTTCGCGACCCTTTCAACACTTAGGCATTTTTCTTCTCTTCTTCATTTTTAGCATCCGGGTCTTTGAGATCTTCCCTAAAACCTGCAAAAACAAAGGTGGGTCCCCACTTCTGGGGTGTGTTGTGGATGAACCACAACAGAAACTAGCTAATCAAATGATAAAAATGTTTAACACAATGAACAATAGGTTGGCCAAGATAGAAATAAATAAAGAGAACATTGGTGAAACTTCTCACACTTAGGCTAACAGAAAACTAGGTGATAATTGACCACCTTTCAGGAGAAATTTTAACAAAAATTAGAATAATAATAATCTTGATGAAAGAAACAAAAATAATGGAAATAATTGGAAAAAGAGAGAAACATAGAAATACCTAGAATTCTTTCTAAATCATATTCCTACTGTCAACTTGGCAAAAAAAATTTCTTATTATTGTTCAGCCTATGATGCTCCTCATAACCCAGATTGTTGTGGCTTCTATTTAGGTATCCACCATCCTATAGACTTAGAAACTGAATCTGGAGAGGATATAAGAATCAATGCTTGTTGGACACTTGAGGATGAATCTAACAAAGAAGAAATGGATTTATATGCTTCAAATCATCATCCGAAAATCCTAGTTGCAAAAAATACAAATATTTTGCAAAGAGGACAAGAAACTAGGTACGATAAAATGAAACAAGGGAAACTTGTTCCCACAGCACAAGAGGTGGAAGAACTAGAAGAAAATACCTTGAACTTAATAAATAGGACTGTTTCTAACAAAACTAATAAGAGTTTAAACAAATATATTAGAGAACAACCCACTGAAAAAATTCAAAGCAAAAGGGTTCCTGAAAATATAGGAATAAATGAGCCACCACCTCATGAAGAATGCCCTAAAACTTTAGATGTTAAAAAGATGGAATTTGATGCTAGTTCAGAGTTAAGTAAACATAAAGTCAATATTACCTTTGGTGATTTGATGAATATTCAAAAGTACAGAGAACAAGTCTGTAAGGCTTTTGTCTTAATTGAACAAAAATGAACTCAGTTCTGTAATGTTGTCAACCTTCCCATCATGAAACTAGAACTCCCTCATATGTTAGACCATTTTATGTATCACTTAGGTATAATTCAGATGAAGAAGAAAGGTATTTCATCCGCAACTACATGCTATATAGCGATCCATTCCATAATGTCATGCCTAAACATATAGCAAACCAACCAGGGTTGATTTGCGATAGAGAGTCTCCCCCTGTATCAGTAATGGATAGTACGTAAATGCCCTGTGTAGGTATTATCACTAGCTTTTTAGTCTACCTAGATCAATATCCTAAGAAAGGTATAGTTATGGACGTTGCAGTGGTTGATGTAGACCCTTTTTTCTCATTACTATTAAGCAGACATTGGGAAAAATAGTTAGGTGGCTCCATACAATTAGATTGGCCTTATGCCACAATCCTTATTTAGGAAAAGAAAATGTGACCTTAAGGAAAGAGCCATTTAACAAGTACTCAGTGGAACTAGTGAGACCATATAACACAATGATTAATATGGTTAGATTTGTAGAAGAGAAATAAATAGGAGTGTACTATGTCTGGCATAACCCTTTCTTAGTCGAAGTCCCTGAAGCGAAAGATATGGACCCTCAAACCAGAGAACTAGTAGATGTAGAATCTGATAGGATTCTTAGCCATGAAATATGGACCAAGTCCTTTGATGGGGCTAAGTCTCAAATGGGAGCAGGCGCTAGTGTCAATTTAATAGATAATAAGGGAAACTACCTCCGTATCCCTTGCAGATTAGAATTTCCATGCACCAATAATGTAGTTGAGTATGAAGCTTTATTGTTAGGTCTGAGAAAAGCTAAAGAATTGGAGATACATTTCTTGATCATTACTGGAGATGCTGAGCTGATTATACAACAGGTTAAAGGTAAGTATCAGATAAAACATCCCAGATTAAAACAATACAAATATGCAATTCTATCAAAAATTGATAAGTTCCTAACCTTTAACATATCATGCATTCTTATAGAACAAAATCATATTGTTAATTTGTTAGCTATTAATGCTTCAAGTGTAGATTTTTTAGAATTTGGCATTGAATACATGGATAGGTTCCCAACTATCTCTATGTACAAACCTTATGTACCTCACAATGTCATATATCTGCAAGTGTTTTAAGATGATGTGGATATTAAAGACTTCATGACCCTCCAAAATATGTATTCAAATGTTATATGTGAGGAGGAGGATGAAGAAAATTTGAAAAATATTATTGGAGAACCAGTTGAGCTAATTCAGCTCAAAACCAATAGGATCCCTAAAGGGTTAGTTTCTTTAGAAATCTTATTTGATGATTTTGATAAAGCTTACAAACCACTCCTCAAAGAAATAAAAACTAATGATATAAATATTGGAACAAAAGAGGAGCCCAGGTTTGTCAAAATCGATAAGGCTTTACCAAAAGAAGAAAAAGAATAGTATATTAGCTTTTGGAATAAAAATAAAGAATATTTTGCTTTGAGTTATGAAGGCCTAAAAACATTTAAAATAGAGGTTATGACTCACATCATCCCCCTTAAGGAATATGCTAAGCATTTTAGCTAGAAGCAGAGGAAATTCAATCCCAAATTGCATCCAGTTATGCAGAAAGAGGTTCAGAAACTACTAGATGCCAAGATAGTAAAAAAATGAGGTTTTCTTCCTAGATAGCAAACTTAGTACCATTAAGGAAATAAAATGGAGAGATAAAACTTTGTATCAATTTTTAGAATCTGAATAAAAGTTCTCTCAAGGATAACTATCCCTTTCCCAATATGGAGCAACTGCTACAAGTAGTAGTAGGATCATCCATAATGTCATTCCTAGATATATTCTCAGGACATAATCAGATTCAGGTAAATCTTGAAGACAGATACAAAACTGCTTTCACAACCCCCTAGGGTGCCTTTGAATATCTAAGAATACCATTTAGATTAATGAATGTAGGGGAAACCTTATAGAGGGCAATGGACTTCACCTTTAAGGGACTAATGTTCAAAACAGTGGTTGTCTATTTGGATGATATAACAGTATTTTCAAAAAATCTTACATATCATTTTGAATATTTAGCTACAGTTTTTTCTAGGTGCAAAGAATTTGGAATATCCTTGAATCCAAAGAAATGTATATTTGGAGCAACACAAGGAAAACTCCTTGGCCACATAGTTTCTAAAAAATTTATTAGTATTGATCCATCAAGAATAGAGGCTATTGCCAAGATACCCCTCCCAAAAATCTGAAAGGAGTCAGATCATTCTTTGGCAAGATTAATTTTGTAAGAAGGTTTGTGCCAAATTTTGCTAAAATAGCTCAACCTATTAATAACATATTAAAAATAATATTGACATCAAATGGAATGAAGAAAATCTTAAATCTTTCCATAAAATCAAAGATGCTGTCACCACTACCCCAGTCTTGAATTACCCTAACTACTCAAAGAATTTTAACATATACTCATTTTCTTCTGAACATACCATTGTTACAATCCTTTCTCAAAAGGACGATGAAGAGAATGAAATACCTATAGCTTTCATGAGTGCTAGACTCAAAGGAGCACAATTGAGATTCAAAATGATTGAGAAACAAGCTTATGTTGTAATTCAAGCACTAGAACATTTTAAATGCATCTTTGGATCAAATAAGGTTATATGTTGTATCTCTTTCACCGCTATTAAAGATATTTTCACCCAACCCGAACCAATAGGTAGCCCTGCTAGGTGGATGGTCAAATTATTGCAATATGATGTAGAATTCAAAGCTGTGAAAATAATCAAAGAACAAGGTCTAGCTAAATATCTTGCTAATAAAGAAGGATAGGACATACAAAACATTGCCATAATTGATGGCATGCATGATATCATAAGAACATATAATGTTAAATGCAAATGGTATGACGATGTTCTGTTATATTTTTAAACCCTATCGTTTTCCAAAGGTATCTCTACAAAGAAGATGAGGTCAGTCAAACATCAGTCTCAGAAATATTACACCCAAGAAGGTAAACTATATTGGAAACATCCAGATGGTGTCCTATTGTTGTGATAGTTTGAAAAAAAGACATTATAAGTGATAAAAGAGTTTCATGATGGATTCTGTGGAGGTCACTTTGTTCCAAAAGTGACTACAAATAATATTATGAGAGAAGGTTATTATTGGTCATCCTTGTTCAAATATGTTCATAAATACATAAGGGGATGCCATAACTGTCAAGTGTTTGCAGGGAAGAAAAAGTTAGCAGCAATGCCTCTCTAGCCAGTGATCATAGAAACACCTTTCACACAGTGGGGAATTGACCTCATTGGAGAAATTATACCAAACTCCTCAGACCGACACAAATGGATTATCATGGCAACAGATTATTTTACCAAGTGGATGGAAGCAACTCCTCTGAGAAACTCCACAACTGAAGTTGTCATCAATTTCTTGGAGGAAAACATCTTGACTAGATTTGGAGTCCCAAAGAAGTTAGTAAAAAATAATGAGAAATACTTTATCTCATTTGAGATGATAGAGTTTTGTGCAAAGTATGGAATCAAACTCTCTCACTCATCAAATTACTACCCTCAAGGAAATGGTCTTGTCGAGTCATCAAACAAGAACCTTATTACCATAATTAAAATATCACTAGGAAAGAATAAAAAGGGATGGGATAGTGAGTTAAAGTTTACATTATGGGCAGATAGATTGTCTATCAAGAGGAACATGGGTAAAACTCCTTATGAAATGGTATTTGAAGAAAAAACCCTGCTACCTCCTTGTATAGAAAGAATAGTACTATCTTTATTGATGTAAGATCATGAAATTCTAGATGCCTTATAGAGGATATTAGATCATATCGCACATTTGTAGGAAGAAATAAGGAATACACTGGATAATATGTTTGAAAAGACTCATAAAACCATGCAGTTCTTCAACAAGAAAGCCAAGGGAACTTCGTTCTTTGAAGGAGATATAGTCTTATATTGGGACCCTAAAAATGATAAACATGGATAAAAGGGTAAGCTTGAACCTAGATGGGTAGGTCCTTACCAAATAATTCATATTTTTGGCCCTAATACTTATAGATTGCAAACCTTGCAGGGAGATCTCATGGAAATCCCAATAAACGACCTACACCTGAAGTTATACCACCCCTATTGGGGAACCAGAAAAGAATTAAAAAAAATGGTGTTTTTAGTCAGTTGTTTTTCTCTTTTTAATCCAGGTTTGTTTGCTTGTTTGTTCATTAATTCTAGGTTTTTAGAAGGTTGTTAAGTTCTCTTATCATGTTTTTACTTGTCTATGAGGGAGTTATCTTTAGTTAGTTAAAAGAAGAGAATTTGGGATTGAATACAGATGAGCTGACAAAACTCAAGAAGTAGAGTTTTAGTGATCATCTCATAAGGATTGGAATACAACAAAAGAAAACCAGAAATGCTGACACATCACGCTAAAGCCATATAATATCATGATCTCAAAAGTAATTCTAGAAATCAAGGAATATAGCAACTTTGATAAGGCAGTTGGGCTAAATACAAACACACTCAATAATATAGCCTTATAGATATTTAACCCAAAAAGCATGCTCTCAAATAACTTACAATTTATCAAAATTCTTCCTAAAAGAAGAAAAATATTAATAATGCAAAATGAGCACTTGCTTGGGGCTATCTAGATAACCTCTATTGGGGCTATAGATGTTTGTCTGGTAGTATATCAGGTATTAAGGATCAAGGTCACCTCCATCAAAGCTATAAACGCTTGATTGGCAATGGAGCAATGATAAGGTGAAAATATTTAAAAGAGTGAAATCATTAATAAGCCTAACTCCTTTCAAATTGATGAAAATTCTACTTGATCTAAGAAAGTAATAAAAGAACCCATTAGCACACACACTGAGCATAGGCTTGATGTGGCAGCTTTTCTGATTAATTTTTTTAAAAACTACCTTAAAGATATTGCTAGAACATCTAACCTTCAAGAGTAAAATTTTATTTTTTTTTAAAACCACAATCTCTGATTTCATCTGATTAAAGATTGCTCTCTTATTAGACTCTTTATATCTCTTACTATTTTTTTTTGTTGTAATAATTTGGTAAATGAAGGTCATATCCTCATCATCTCAGTCTTGTCATTAATCGGAGAGTCTAGAGTTCTCAAATACCTCATATTTTGACCTATCCTAGTCAGAGCCTATGTTTTAGCCAAAATTGATACAACATGAATGTACCCATAATTTCAAATTTTTGAATTCCTAAAAAGGTATATATTTTGTGATAGGCTAATAAAGAATTAAAAATAAAATATTTTCTATTTGCATGAACATCTCCAACCTCTAAGCAGCTCGATTTTTCCTTTCATTAAAAATTAAGGGGTTCCCCATCTATTCCTTCCAAAGAATCCCCCTCCTTCTTTGATCCAATCGATTGAAGAATAAAATGATGAAATCCACCCTTTGATCGACTGATAGAAAGTATCTGCTGAAAACAAAAATCTTCAAGAATTAAGTAGGACTCTTTGATCGATAGTAAAAGCAATGGGTCGATATAAAAGAGCAATCGGTCGATGCCCATGATAGAAAAGTTGATGGTATTTTTACAAGCGATAAATTTTTTAGTCGATCAATAAAAGGTTTCTATCGATCACTAGGTCTAAAGAGCCGAAACAAGAAAAAGGCGCAAATCGTAAGTCGACCTATAAAAAGAAAATTACTACTAAATATTTTCAACCGAGCAAGTTGGGTTCGTTAAACACCCCTTTTCGATAAAAACAACCACGATTACATTAGAAACAACCACGATTAAAACAACTAAAGGCCAATTGAAAAGTTACACAAGTGCAGACTCTAATCCTGTGGCTAGATTTTACAAAATCGTCAAAGAAGGAAACAAACCATGATAGGATGATTTGCTAACAAAGAGTGGGATGGTAAGGTAAAATAAGTAAACCAATTTATGGATAGGCTTGGATAAGCTTGGCCAAGCCTGTAAATCACATGATGATAACAGATGATCAACTTGAGACAAAATTGTCAAGTCAAAGCAAACTGAATCATTCTCGGATCAATGATACCTATTCATGTGTCGTCAACTAACGGAATAATCCACAACCAACTCCTGATTTATATAGAATGATACCCATTCTAAAATCCAAGCTATAGTTTAGAGATGGATTGAAGTGTATTGTTAGCAAGCTACAAAAAGAGATTTTTGCGCATCCAGAAGACTCGTGTCTCCAACGGTAGAAGAAACAAGAGGTGCAAAACGAAAGACCATCTATAAAATACTCTCACGCCCTGGTGGAATATAGTTAGTGTATCGTCACTTTCATGGAGTATAGTTATGGAAGTACCATATTATTGGCAGTTTCCTTAACTTTTGTACTTTGAGTTCCCTTTTCTTCACCATTGTTATGGAGTGTCTGATACATCAAGTTCTTGTAACGAATCCTTGCTTCTTTGCATCCCAAGGTAAGCATCGTGGAGTTGAAGAAAGCCCCTACTCCAAGATAATACATCTAAATTCCAACAATCTTCTCATTTAATGAGCATCAGGCTACAGTGATAAATAAAGAGAAGATACTCGGGAGCTCACTTCAGGATAAACAAATAAAGCCACAAGTAGTGAATAGAAGGTGGTGATAACTAGGTCAAGCTTAAGCTAATTTTGATAATATATTTTTGAGGTAATTAAAATAAAAAAATGTACAAGTACCCAGTCGATGACAAGGTAGGATATGGCACCAAGTGGACGGTCCAGATGAGAGTAGTTTAGGCAATTACAGAGCTGCCACAACTATAAAAGGGACGTCTACAACCAAAATAAAGATCGAGCTTTGACATAGCATATTTTTTCTAAGAGGTATACTTGAGTGCTCATTCTTTGTTGTTGTATTCCCTTTGTTTCCTTTCTTCTTTTCCATCCCCTCATTCTTCCCATTGTTGTGCAAGTTTTTGATAGGAAAGTGCCCAAGAAGCTAAGATTATTTCTAGACTATTGAGCTAGAGGAGGTCTAGAGACTTGATTGTTACGATATTTGAATGGGAGAGTGAAAGGTTTTTGTTACGACATTTGAACAAGGATCTTTATTGTATTAATCATTCTAAGAGTTAAATGGTGATTCCATGCCAACTCTTCATGTAATCTTTACAAATATTAATACAATACTGGGCTTCTTTCCTTTTTTTTTTTTTTTTTGTTTAGTTTTGTGTGTGTCTTCATTATGGGTTACATTATTTGAACGCATAGTGAACGCTTCTTTCGTTGGTCAACTATTACGTTTATTACGATATTCGAATGAATGTAATTGCACCGATTATCTCTTCTCTCTTTCTTTCTATTTTCATTGAATTGTTATTAAATCTTGCTACAATAGCCCAAAGGATTAAAGCACCGATCATACATAAGGCATATTAGAACTGTTATTATTTTAGCTTGGTCAAAATTTATAATTGTTAAATCATCACCATAAATCTGGAAGAGCATGAACTTAAAGAATTTAAGCTCACCTCAAGGGTATCCTTACCATACTTGGTTTGTCTATAAAATATTAAAGAACTCTATTCCCAAGTTAAAGAGGCGGGTTGATGAGATCCTGTAGTTGCTCATTGGTAGTAGGTTTTCCTGTGGCATGACAACTTACCATAAGGATGTAGGAAAAATTCCCAAATGACCATATTATTGCCTATTTTGCAGAATGTTTACAACTAGGGTGCTCATCATGGAAAATGTAATTTTGGAAAAAGAGGTGGCAACAAATTGGTTACAGGGTTTGAAGATACATGGAAGAGTCATCTGTGATAATGGCATTAAAACAACGAATCTCCTTTGATCTAGGGTAAAATAGAAATGTTTGAAAAAATAAGTTTATCAAAATTAATTTTAATGGTGCTTCTAAAGGAAATCTGGAAAAAGTTAGTGGTGGTGTTTTTTGAAATAATGAAGACAAAATTCTCCTCACCTACTCACAAGTATATGGAAATTCAACTAACAACTATGTAGAGGATAGGATCAGTTCTTACATGGATTAAAATTGCAATAGAAAAAGGATGGAAATATATTTCAATTGAGGGGGATTCACAAATTATTATTGATGTTATCAACAAAAACTAATGTAGGGATTGGATAAAAAATAATATTATTTTTTATGTTCATCATCTATTATTGAAGGCAATCTCTTGGAAATGTGAGCATATCTATAAAGAAGGAAATTGAGTAACAAATAATTTAGCCAATCATGGTGTTGATCTTCATCTTGGTGAAATTCAAATTTTAGAAGGCAACTGGTCAAGTGAGATTTTATCTCTTAATGAAAATGATATCAAAGAGTTGATTGTGAAAACATAACAATTTGAGGAAAATGAAGAATATATTTTATAGAAAAAAGAAATGAAAAATATGTGTTATAAAAAGGCATGTTGGATAGGGTTTAATTGACGTAACAACAAATCTAATATTTTGGTATTTTTATGGGAGTGGTTGCCAATAGAAATCCCATATAGCTTATTTTAAAGAAAATAGAGGTAAAATATTTTTTTTCAAATGAGGAGATCATGGTCATGATGTAATAAACATAAAATAATTAAAAATTAACTTATGTAATAGAGATAGGATAATTTATTTTAAAAAATAGTGAGGATAACATCTAGTTCAGAACAAATAAATCTAAGTATTAGGCAAATCTAAATCTAAAACCAAGAAACATGTAAGAGCCATGATGGAGATTCAACTTCTTCTAAAGAAAATACTTTAACTCTAGTTTCTAAGGTAACAAGCATAGTCTCTGATGTTGCATACAAGAGCTTTGAAGGAACCTTAGCTTTTTCAAATGATGTTATGCATATAACATCTCATGAGCTAACATGCAAGGTCTTGCATAGTGGTCAAATTTTAAGCAAAGTTGAACCGAAATCTTTAAATCTTTTGGATAAAGCTTCATTCAAGGAGATGACCCTAAAATCATTGTGTGATGGTTTTAACAAAAGTGTCGTTGAACACATTAAAGGTCCCTTAGATGGATCAAGAACTTCATTTATATTAGGTAATGCTTCTTTCTCATAGGCAAGGGTTTATTATTGAAAACAAATCTTCTCCCCTTTCTATTTATCCAAAAAATATGATCTCTTTGTTTACTTTCAAGCACCTTGAGAAAGACTTTATTTGTAGGCTTTTGTCAATTATTTTTATAAGTGAGTAGAAAGGTCAAAACTGGTCATCCCCTCATTTCAGATGAGGTTGAAATTTACCCCTATGCCCAACAGGTTTTCATTGTGTTTTCTAAACTTTGAGGATCAAAATGATATTTATAGTGGTGGCTCTTAGTTTCATAGTGAACTTGGGCTTTTATGCAACCCTAGTTTTCAGTTTTTTATCCTTAGTGGAAAATTTATTTTCAATTCTAATTTGGATTACATTGTCAAATTTGGCTTGGCATTTTTCAACACCTTTGACCCATGAATAAGTTGGTGACACCATTGAAAAGTTTATTTCCTTGGATTATTCAACAAGACAAAAATATAAGACCATATGTGCTCATAAATGTGTGGAGAGGTTGCCTCAACATAGGCTTTCTAGCTAAATTTACCTTGATGTAGGGTGTTCAACTAAACCCAAAAAGTGGACCATAATCATATTGCTTTTACATGCACGTACTGCTTTGAATATAGTCACCTACCCAGTGCTTATCAAAGGATAGGTATTCAAGTCTAGTAAAATTTAGAAGATCATACTACCTCCATTGATAAGGATTTCTAGGTCGTGTAATAGAAAAGAAGGCAAAAAGATACTTGGTCGAAGGAAGGGTGCTTTGAAGAAGCATTTTGTTATTGTGTCATATAAACAAGAAAAAGCATCTTCAAATGGAGCTCAACCATGTATTTTTCCAATGAAACCAAAGAAAAATAAAAGTATCAAAGAACCTATGGTGTCAACCTATAATATGCCATAAAAGAATACACTTTAAGAGGGCATACAAGACTAGAATAAAAAGAAAGAGTGTAGGAGTCCTACTTTAAATATTTTGCCCTCAATTTCAAATAATGTTCATAAATTACCAAAGAGTTTCAAAAGATTTATAGATCATAGAAAACCTCACTCAAAAATTAGTTTGACTTTCTATTTAAATAATTGTTGAAAGTATATGTAAAAATCATACATGTATGTCCTAGAGTATTCAAAAATATAAAAAAACATATATGCAATATATAGTAATAGAAAAACATGCATTGGACCCCTGAGAGATACCTTAATGGTAAGTCCTTGGGTTTTCATCCAAGAGACCCAAGTTCAAACCCCGGTAAGAGGGGATTGGGATCTCTTATAGAAACCTGTGTAAAGTCAAATATTTGAAGACTCATAAGGGATACCGTGTTGGTAAGGTCCTGGGTTTTCATTTAGGAGACCCAAGTTCAAACCTTGATATAAAGGACCACGATCCCTTGTTAAAACCCTTGCAAACTTAATTTTTAATCAAATGGCATTAGCTCACATGGTTAGATTCCTCAATATTTAAGGAGGAAACAAAGATTCGAAGTGATATATAGAAATATCTCAGCATTATTATAATACTACTATATAATAATGATGTAATACAAATGAAACCCATTTCAATTATATGTAACTAATTGAAAATATAAACTTATTAAATAAATAAACATATATTTTACAAGCTTATAATAAAAATATTATATATAAATTAATAAGATTTAATAAAAATTTAAAAATATGTAAAATTAAAAAATAAATAAATAAATAAATAAAGAAAGAAAACAAATAAAATAACATAAAATTTTATTTTTTTTAAAAGTAATACTTACCTTTTATTTTTTAGAATTGAAAAAATATCGTCTCTAACTTAAAGTCCTTAAGTAGAAACAAAGATAACAAAATAATTAAACCCATTAACAAATTATTAACAAAGTGTGCGTACAGTAATAACCACTAAGTTGCCTAAAAATTCTTTAAGCATTTGAATTTTTGAGATGGAAAACACAAAACTTTCTTTATAAATCCCAACATCAAAATAAATATTTTAGCCACATTTCACTAAGAAATTGGTGGTAAAACAAATTATATATAATTAAAAAATTTGAGTTAAAATAATAAATTATAATAAAAAAATATTTAATAGTTGATTTTGTTTTAAAATTTGAAGTCTTTTTAAATGTGAAACAATTAAACAACAAAATAATGGCAAGGATATTTCTAATTTTATTTAAATATTAGAATAATTAATAATTAATCATATTGATTATCTTATTATATGATTAATTAAATAGATTATTTTTTAATTATTAAAATGAAATTTTATTTATGTATATGTTTTTTAATTTATTTAATTTAACTTAAAATTATAAAGACATAATATTTGAATTAAATGGTATTAGTTTAATTAGTTAATTTTTTTAATATTTAAAGAGATTTAAGTTTTAATTTTGTTCATTTAGTTAGATTTTTCTATATTTAAAGAGGAGAGCTAAATTCAAATCTTATCAAACTATACATAAATAATATCCAATTTTTATTATAATATCACTATGTAGTAATAATATAATATTAATGAAACTCATTTCGATCTTATATAATTAATTTTAAAAATTATAACATTTACAAATATATTTTTCTTTGAAATTGAAAAAATAAAAGTCCTAGGAATGGTTACACATTATAAATATAAAACCTCTTAAATTAATATTTAGATTTGATATGGTTTCAAACCTTGGTGGTGCCTGTAAGCAAAGGTAGCAGTATGTTCTGAATCCTTTGAGTGCGTGTCAGACCGCCGACGACCGATAACATGACGACGATATGAAGACCGACGACGACCGATGACACGACGACGGTACGAATCATGAACGACGGTGATCCATATCTCACGCCGATTAACCTTAACGAGACAAATAGGTTTGTTGGGTGCAGTCCCTATGGTTTGAATCTTGTGCTAACCAGTTACTTATATATATATATATATATATATATATATATATATATATATATATATATTTGATATGTTATGAAGAGTTCTAATCTATCATAACTAAATAAAATGTTTTCTATGTGTAATTAGCACCTTAAACTTAGCTAATTTAAATCAATCATGAGAGTAGGAATCCCAAGTGCTTGGTGGTTCCCTTTACAATAAGGGTATGAATCTTGAGTGTTTGGTAGTGTCCTTCATAATGGGGGTACGAATATCGAGTGCCTAGTCGTCCCTTCACAATGATGGTATGGATGGATCCAACCTGGTGGTCCCCTTCACAATGACGGTACGAGTCCTTAGTGCCAGGTGGTTCCCTTCACGTCCGGTCAACACCAAATCAACAATAACGAGGCAGAATATGTTTGATGGGAGCAGCCCCTGCCCCTTGTGGCTTGAACCCTACGCCTATCAATTACTAAAAAATAGTGTGGTTGTAGAAAAAAAATACTAAAGTGGAAGGAAAATCCAACATAAAAACATACCACTAAAAATATCAAGCTAATTTGTTATTCATTTTTTTAATTTGGTTGCTTTCATTAACTTTGGTATATAAGTTGATATTTCAAAGTCATCAAATCTCCTATATAAAAAATATATATATATATATATATATATATATATATATATATTTTTTTTTATTTCATGGACTTTTGGTATATAAGTTGATATTTCAAGGTGAGACAATTATGTCCTAATTCTATTTTGTAAGGTCCTCACCATAGCCCACGGAATCTAAGATAGTCCGAGTGTCCCTACTAGCAGCATGGTAGCAACATGACTGAGTTGCTATAGGTATTGCGGTCACCCTGTGGTTGCCTGTGGACGTTTGCTACAGATAGCATCCAAGCTACAATAACTCAGCCCCTACATAGCAAGGCAGAAGCATGGACGCACGAGTATTTCACAGCACTGGTGTCATCCTATACCCTGATCTATATGGAGTGGACGTAAAGGTAGATTTGAATCTGCTAAGGGCGCACCAGACAGACGATAACAAATGGTCAACAATTTTCGAGATAGCGATCGGTAGTCCCTTCACGTCGGGTTAACAATAACGAAGTGGAATAGGTTTGATAGAAGCGGCCCTTGTGTTTGAATCCTGCACTTGTCAGTTATTAAAATTAGTGTGATTGTGACCAACTATCCAAAAGTCAACAATAACGAAGTGTAATAGATTTGATGAAAGTAGCCCCTGTGGTTTAAATCCTGCATTTGTCAGTTACTAAAATAGTGTAATTGTAATCAACTATCCAAAGGAAAAAACAAAACAAAAAAACTGACGCTCTGACCGAGTAACCAGCAAACAATCGTGACAGTTTTCAATGTTTAAGCTGGTTGCGACAAGCTAGAGCTATTGCAGTTGTTTGACAAGCTAAAGTTGCAGTAGTTGCCAGTTCAAGTGTTGCTCAACCATTCGTTCAACCAAGATGCATCAACATCAGTTTCAGACCTTCCTCCAAACATGCCCTAGTTTGTTACAGTTGACGACCTTAGAATCCAGCTATAGCACATCTATGGTGGAGGTCCCGGAGATTCTAACAATGGCGCATACAGGCAAATTTGGTGTTTTGGCGCATTACCATTGATTGCAGCATTATTTGTTCTTTCTGCAAATAAAGATTTCCTAAATGCAACTGTTCTGAGAAGAGCATCAATCCTCTAGGAATAGAAAATTTGTCAAATTCATTATAGTTTGACTGTAAATGGGATTCTGAAGAATATCTTATGTAATTGATCGCTCTGTAAACTGAACCCCAAGCGATGTTGAAAGCTAGTCAATATTAAGCAGTGGTTTGTCAGAAAACTCAAAGGGAATAAGTGGAATTTGACTAGGTTCTAAGGAAGAACGGTGTTATAATTATACCATTGTAACTCTCTTTACAATAGAAGTTCTCCATTTTTGTCAGTTGATAATCTTTTCATAAAACAGTTCCAGGATCAACCCTGGATGCCATAAGAACAAGGGCCTGCTCTTGGAGGCACTCCAGCTAAGTTGTTTCCTCCTCATTAGCTTAGATGTATGTGTATTTCTTTTCAGTTGTACAAATATAATTCAAAGTGTGTAATTACCATTGGAAGTATTTTCCCTCTTCATTAGCATGTTTTAAGAGGACTTAATAAAATTCCTAGCATGTTACTTTCATCTACTTGAAAAGGTTTGCATAGGAAGATCTCAATTACAATTTGGTCGATTTGTTTTGTTGGAGACAATTATCTAGATGATAGATTAGATGATTAATAAGATTTTGATATGTTGTTTTTTCAGTTGGAAGGGTTTGTTTGCAGCCCATACAAGTCGTCCTAAGAAGAATTAGATTAGATGATAGATAAGATTTTGATATGTTGTTTTTTCAGTTGGAAGGGTTTGTTTGCAGCCCATACAAGTCGTCCTAAGAAGAATTAGATCAGGCTAAGAATTTTTTATTTCTTTGTTGACTAGTCCTTAGTAGGGAGGTTGGATGTTATGGTCTTTGATGATTGTAGCAAACGCCTTTGAGTGTGTCTTCCAAAGATAGGCTGCACCCATAAAGAGTAGAATTTAAGTGACTAGATCAATTCTCACATACTACGCATACATTTTGAACGATCACTTAATGAATTTTGTTTTTTGTAGCGATTTTTATTGTTATTGGTAAGTCACCTACTTGATGAATTTTGTTTTTTGTTTTTTTTTAATGATTTTTATTGTTATTGGTAGGTTGCATTATTGATATACATGTTGTTATTGATTTAAATTTACTTATGGTCTTAATATCAAAGGGAGTAAGAAAAAGGATCAAGTGGTATTAGTTTTATTAGTTAGATTTCTCAATATTTGAGGAGACCTAGGTTTGAATCTTGCCAAACGATTTGTTATAATATCATTATGTGGCCATAATGTAATACGGGTGGGACCCATTTCAATCCCATATAACCCATTGGAAAAAAAAAAAAAGGGAGTAAGGAAAGGGATAAAAAATAAAAAAGTCCATCTTTAATGCTTTGAAATTAGAGTAGTGAAATGTTAATATTCAAATATTGCAAGATGAATAGATTGTGATATGCATTTTTTAATTGTTTGTAAGGAATTGAAACGGATCCCACTCATATTACATTGTGACCATAGTAGTATTACAATAGCTTGACAATTATGCATGTATCACTTGATGAGATTTGAACTTGGGTCTACTCCTTGAAGAATTTAACCAATTGAGCTCATGCCATATGATAACATATTATGATACATTAACATTTTAAGTATTATTGTATCGATTGCTACATTAATTTTATTTTTATAATTTTTCAATATTATTATAATAAAAATATATGTTTTGTTTGCCAAAAAAACACTATAACTTATCATTAAAATTGCTTTCTATAGAACTAAAATCCTTAGTCCTCTATACCCACTCCCTTCTAAGGAGTGTTAGGAGTTATTATCATAATAGTTTAAGTGACGTGTGAATTAGAGTGGTTCCAAATACCACTCACAAGGTCCATATGTCAAGGTTAGTTAAGTGTTATTGTTATCTTCACATGAACCATGAACCATGAGTGATATAGATAGTGGTTATTCCATATTTGACAATGCATTGTATTTAAATATTCACCATTTGTAATGCAATATCATCAAAGCTTCAAATGTTGTCATTAGCAGTATCAGAGTAGGTAGAAGGAAGAGCCAACTCTCCTTTTGATCCTCCTATTGCTTCAAACTAGAGAAGCCTTAAAGGCACTCTTGTTGAAAAGGTCTTAAGGTACATAACCCTTCCAAGGACCAGTGAGGTCAAACCTCCAAGCAAAGGTCTCAAGATAAAATTCCTGCCAAAGACCAGGTGGATATGGTCTCATCAATTCTAGAATTATTTGCTAATAAAGCACTCTTCTGGAGATGTTAAGGAGCCTCTAAAGCCCCTCAAGATTGCAAGAACACTAACATCAAGAAAACAAGATTTAGCTACAAGAAAGACATCAAATTACTATGTTGTCCTTTATGGGCCATTCAGAAGCAATTCATTCCAACAACTTCCTATCTCCAATTCACAAAGGCGTGGGATATATTCTCTCTTCATTCTCAAGAGAGAAGCACTAATTCTAAATAGACAATCCAAAAAGAACATTAGGAACCCAAAATTAAGTAGGTAGGAGTCAAACACAAATCAACACCATGCAACCCGTGTAGCCCAAGAGCATTCCCAACATAAATTTGTCAATGTTCGGACATGGAGGTGTGCTTCGATAATTTTCACATGCATTTGAGGACTAGAACTTGAGTCTAGCACCATAAGATCTCTCAACTATCTTGATAAGGATCCAGGTTGGACACAAACAAAGACAAGAAGGTGAGTTCCACCACCACCAACATCTAGTTGGCCAAGGCTTGTGCCTTCTCAGGTCAAAACATCAAACAATTTTTTTTGTGTTTGTCTATTTTCTTCTTCATGGAAAGTCATGAGATTGAGCCTCCTCACTTATTGCCAAAGCAAACTTCTAAAGCTTTAGCTCCGTTGAAAGTAAAAACAAATCATGCAACACTGCTACATAGTGGTTTATCAAATCATTGAGAAAATGGTAAACAAATATTCATTGCCGAAATAAGAATGATCCAACATGGTCAAAGTGTGAGATTTATAATGTTCCTTTCTACCAAATGTTTCGCCTGCAAATGACCTAATTCTTTAATGGTCAAAGTGTGAGATTTCTAATGTTCCTTTCTACCAAACATTATACCTGCAAATGGCCTAATTCTTTAAACATCACAATCAGGCATCAAGACCTGAAGACAATATATTCAAGCAATATTTGTTTGCAATAATTCAACGGTGTTTGACACGTAGGCCTCAAAAGCCAACCTAGAAGAGTTAAATCAAAAGGAAAGAATTGTCCCACATTGATAGTGGGAAGGACAATTAAAGGCAATAAATTGTTGCTCTTTGCCTTGTTTAATTGTAGGTGAACGAGGAAAGGCACACATAATATTTTAAAACACAAGAATATTCCAAAGAATTTTCCCTAGAGATTCTAATTGGAGACAGAAAACTCCATCTATGTTTTTTGCCTGGTGAGATACTAATTTCTTGCACTTTGAGGCACTAATCAAGTTACAAGTATAAACTTATATATACTCCTAAAAAAGCATTTTTCAAGAACAATTTGGTAGAATTGAAATTTTCCACTTTTTCAACAACAATTTGGTAGAATTGAAATTTTCCACTTTTGTGAAGGTTTAAAATGGCTAGTGGTGCACCAAAGTTCCTATTGCCCGACTCCCAACTATTGTGAGGAGATAACTATTATGCTTGGAAGACCAAACTCAAAATTCAACTAGAGTTCGAAGAAGTTTGGGATGTAGTGAACGGGTCCACTACCCGTCCTAAAGAAGGTAAAGAAGAGCAAACAAAGTTCGACAAAGCAAATAGAAAGGCCAAGTTGATCATCATGTTTGGTGTTGCGGATGAAGTCCAACCATACATTCGTGATTCAACTACAACCAAAGAGGCATGGGACAAGCTTCAAACAATATTTGAAGCAAAGAACAAGAACTAGATCTTGTTCCTCTAGAGCCAACTCCATTACTTAAAGATAAAGAATGGAGAAAAACTCAAGTCATTTTTGAGACAAGTTGCTGAGCTACAAGCATCTATAAGCCTTAGGAGAAACAATGTCAGATGACACACTTGTTCCCATTATTTTGAGATCTCTTCCTTCACAGTATAATGTATTCGTGACGACTTTGAATGTTACAAAACAAACACCAACATTTGAGAAGTTGGTGAATCTACTTCAAAAAGTAGAGGCCTTGCAAACAACTCATGATGAAGAACAAGTTTTTTCAAATAAAAATGGGAAGCAACCATTCAAGAGAGGCACAAGACCTCACTTCCAACAACAAAGGAACAACACTCACATGCAAAGGACGTGTGAACTTTGTGGCAAAACATGTCACACAATGAAGGAATGTTGGCATAATCCCTTCAAAAATGGGTCTTCTTCTCAAGCAAATGCATTTGCAGCAAAAGAAGCCATCAATGAATAAGAATCCAAATTGGTAAGTGATGCATCAACAACATAACAATGTTGCAAAAGACAACCACTATGGAGCAGAAGAAAAAGATAACCTGAAGAAAAAGAGCATGTATTTATTGCTCTTGCTCAATTAAGTCAGTCTAATGATGATTGGACAAGTCTCCAAGATGATGCCCGACAAGATTTGTCAAAGGGAAAGGCAAACGGAATAGTCCATTATCTTTGCTCTCAATGGCATAGTGAATACTCGACTACAGACAATAGAGGCAAGGTTTGGCCAACTCTTGCAAGAGACAATCAAAACAATAATAAATCTCCACTAGTCAACTATCTCAAGTCACCAAAGTAACAACAAAGGAACAAGACAAACAAGCAAGCTCAGATACATTAACTTAAAATCAGAGGTACATTCTAAATGTGATTCCACTTTATCTGTAGATTTCAATCTAAATGATCTAGAAATGGAGACCAACGAAAAGAGCCAAGAGTCCCCACATAAAGCATTCAACATTCAACTACATTCATTAGAGGCACACAACGTTGCCAGACAAAGGAAGCGCGAATACATCACATATCACAAGCAAAGGCTTATTCAAATGAACAAGGCCAAGACACAAAAGAAGCAGAAAATGAATGACCTCACTACAAGAAGTAATGTTCAAAACAAGAATTGGAGATAGATCATTGGAGCCACTAGCACAGACAACATGGCAGCACATGACGAAGATCCTCCCCAGGTATATTTTGGAGGAACATATTTCTTGAATTGATTATTTGTGAATAGTAATGGTCCCTATTCGCAAAGGTAAAATCAGTAAGGCCACATATGATGAATAATCTATTATGTACTAGGAGTGCATGATCAGTGGTACCCGACACTCCTTAATATTGTGCAAGTGCAGAGTTCACATTGAGGGGGGAGGAAATATTAATTCTTCCCAATGTTCATTATTGCACTTGATAATCAAATTATCCTATTGTATTCGATAAGCAATAAGCACCAAGCAACCAAAGATTAATGAAATTCTTATAGATTGTATCCAGTTCTTAGCACTAGGCAACCGAAGACTGAGAAAAAGTTTGATGCTAAAACAATAGAGTGAACCTCGTAAGCAGTGATCTACTCTATTACACTTGGTGGTTACAGCAACTAGTAATCAATGCAATTTGGTAAGATGAGAAAATTACCATAAGCACACGTGTGGTTGAAGCAGCATGGGCACAATAGTATGTGACCAATTATGTTGTATAACCATGGATAGAAGAAATCATACCTATCCTTGGATAAGCAAAGTGAGGTCAATCCCACTATTGCTTAAGTATTCTTGATCCATA
This sequence comes from Wollemia nobilis, assembly GCA_028583015.1. Classification (NCBI taxonomy): domain Eukaryota; kingdom Viridiplantae; phylum Streptophyta; class Pinopsida; order Araucariales; family Araucariaceae; genus Wollemia; species Wollemia nobilis. Next base: position 459,324 of record JAQPPZ010000499.1, read on the forward strand.
TCCATATTTGGATCATGATGAATAAGGTGGGGGGGGGGATTTCCCTCTGCTCCAAACCAAGAGCCAGAGCTAAGTACTAAAACCAGAACCAAAACCAAGTACTAGAGCCAAAGCAAGGAGCCAGAAGCTAAAGCTAAGTGCCAGATCCAAAGCTAGAGCCAAGAGCCAAAGCCAAAGCCAAGTGCTAGAGCTAGAGCCAAGAGCCAAAGCCAAGTGCCAGAGCTAGAGCCAAGAGCCAAAGCCAAAGCCAAGTGCCAGAGCTAGGGCCAAGAGCCAAAGCCAAGAGCCAAAAACAAGATGCAAACATCTTCAACAAGTCACTTGCATGTTTTGAGTTTGAGGCATTACAAAATTTCATCTCCAAGAAATTTTGAACTATGTACTAAAGGGGGGAATGTTAGGAGTTATTATCATCATAGTTTAGGTGACGTATGAATTAGAGTGGTTCCTTATTATCATCATAGTTTAGGTGGCGTATGAATTAGAGTGGTTCCAACTACCACTCACAAGGTCCATAGGTCAAAGTTAGTTAAGTGTTGTTATCTTCACAAGAACCATGAGTCCAAGTTGTTGTCCTCATATGGATAGTGGTTATGCCATATTTGGCAATGCATTGTATTTAAATATTCACCATTTGTAATGCAATATCATCGAAGCTTCAAGCGTCTCAAGGGGAAACGAGATCTTCAAAAAAGTATCACCCTAGAGGGGACGCTATATGCAACTAGTCTAATGCCCCATATCCCTTATTTTTTTAAACCATAGAAACTCTTGAGAAACATCTAGAATGAAGATTATTAAATTATTCATCTAGCAAATGTTTCAAAACTTGAAAAAAAAAAGCTACAATTGAAATTGCTTAAAATCTTTAATATAAGAAGCCCACGAACAAAATGGAAATGAAAAACATTCAAGTGTTACCCAGAATTGAAACCCCACACCAGAGTGAGGCAGCCTATACACTCTCTGAACAATGTGTCCCACTCCCACGTTCAACACACATCAAGATATACAAAACAAGCCAACTCTCATTGTCTAATTTAAATGAGAAATATAATTCAGCTCCAATTCACAAAGCAAGGAATACAGTAGCCTGTGAATTCCAGTGTCTCTGCAGTGCAAAGGGGAAAAAAACACTTTTGACACAAAATATCAGTGGTTCACATTATTGTGCTGTAAGAAGAAAGATGTGGAGGGTAATTCTCTCACTGTCTAATTCACTCTAGTTTTACAACAACTGAGAATCCTAAAAATAGTATCCTGAGTTGCAACATTCAAATTCAGATGGCCGGTCTTGATGCAAATATTCTTTCTTGTTCATTAGGACTAAAAATCTAATCAAACATGGTGTTCTATAGAATCAGAACTGTATGTTTCCGTCCCAAATTTTGAAACTGTCCAATGGTTTTCAGGAAAGTAAACTACTTGAGTACATAAGAAACTACAATGTGCTTTTACCACTTTTCTGGTTTTGACCATCATGTCAATGAAGGTGCCAAACACTTGCATAGTTCTTTTATAGAGAGCTTTGGCAGGTTAGATCCAATTGCTACCATTATAAAATAGAGAAAAAATTAAAAATAATAATAATTCTGTAATTAATGCACATGCTCAGGTACCTCCAGAATCTCATAGGAATATGTTTCAATCTTGGAAAAGAAAACTTCAGATCGGAAAATTCAAGGTTCAGTTCTTAAAATTCAAGATTTAGTTCTTAAAATTAAATTATAAGAAAGAGAAGTAGTAACGTGTATACAAACTGTTTATCCAAGAGAACATGTCATAGTGATTGATAAATATACAACACAAGAACTGGGTTTCCACTCTCTCAAAGAACTTGATAGATTATGGAAGGCTATGTGAATAAAGCAACAGATCTTATGTATGGAATCAATATTAAAGCATGGGAATCTAATAGAGTTACTCATTCTTTTTCTCCCTCCTGTGAAAACCAAATGACAATAAAGGGAAAGAGGTAAAGAATTAGTCCTAAATCCTAAACTCTTACAAGTATATGTTACAAGGTTGGATCTGCCAAAACGTCACTAAGTACATCATCCTCACCATCTGCAAACAGTTCTGCATCTTTCTCCTCCTCGTTCACAAAATCTCTCCTCTCAAGCCTTGCATGAGAAGCAATAAATATCATCTTCTGAGCTTTATCCATTGCCGCCCTTGAATGACCATGAGTATATACCCATCTCATGAATGACCAGTTACATTTTAGACCAGAGGAAGTTGCATGAAGGAATATTAACCGGATGGCAACCTTGCCAAGAGCTTTGAACTCGCTTAAGCACGTTTCCCACACAAGTCTACTGCTCTGTGGATTGGCAATTTTCATTTTACCTGTGACAGGATCAGGTTGCTTTACCTGCACTGCCTGTGCATACAAAGGATCCAAGCCCTCTGCACGCCATTTCATAAGTTCCATCAGTGCAATATGGACCTCATCTCTAAAAGCCAACCTGGTAATGATCTTGTCAACATCCTTCTCCTGATCAGGTGTCAAACATTTGAAAGGAGGCAAATACTTCCCACTGCTATCCCTAACAAGATAGAGAGGATCTAGAATGAATGCTGCTGCCCATGCTGGGTGGTAATTTTTAGCAAATCTCTTTTCAACGATCTCTTTCACAGATCCCTCATCAACATTATACTTGGAAGCCCAATCCTTAACCTTCGCCCTTAACTCATCCCACAGTGGCAGGCACTGTCCTACCAAAGGTCTATCGGCCTCAATGTCTTGTACCATTAGTTTGATCAGCTTGACCAATGACAGCACTGCATCCAGGTCATTCCAGAACCTCATGTCCTGTATCATGTCTGCAATTTCCCTGCCAAGGGGATCATCTGCATAAAAGACCTTGAATGAATCATCCAACACTGTAAGCTGCAAAGCACGTACTGAATTGGCGACATCTTCCATCATAGCATAAACAAATGGATAGTTATTGTTGGCAAAAGGAGGATCAGGAGGAACTCTAAACAACTTTACATGATCCATTTCTTGTATTTGATACTTCTGAAAGAATGTACTAGCCTGGTGTTTGCCATTAAAGAAAGTAGCCAACTTCAAGCAATCTGAAGCAACTGATCTAAATAGTGAGGAGTGTTTGTGAAAATCTTTCAGTAAGCTGTTAAATCCTTGAACTTGGCATGACAGATTTACCATCCAACAATTCTTACGTTCTAATTCTCGAAGTGCCTTCACCTTATGCTTATCTGTATCTGCAATTATTCCCACACACCTCTCTATGGTTGTACCGCAGATCCCTGTTATTGTTTCCCAAAGAGTTTCTTCAACATACTTGGAGGGAACCACTCCATTCGTAAAAAGGGCCTTTCGGAAGAGACTAGTTCCATTAGGGAGATTTAGCGTCAAATTTACCAAATTGTCGCCATATGTCAAATTCTTCTTCTTCCAACCATCTGATGCAAGCTGGAAAAACAGGGCATCCCTAAGCTTTGCATCTGACTCGTTTCTTACCTCTTCATATTTAGCATCCAACTTTTCTGCAGCAACATACTTTCTACTGATAGGTGGGAGACCTACATTGTTGAGAAATGCTTTGAATTTTGGATGCTCAACACAAGAAAATGAAACTGTGCCACAGGATTCATAGAGCCATTCAGCAAGAAAATTAAGAGCTGTCTCGATCTGACCTTTACTTAGGCTTTGTCCTGGAGTTCCTTTCCCCCCTGGGCTCTTCAGTTTCTTCACACTATCTTCTAACATAGCAAGTGCACCCAAATCCTCCTTACCACCTGAAAGCACCAGAGGAGTGGGACTGCCATACCGGACAAGTTCAGAACAGGGTCGAGGGGCACCAACCATGGAAAGAGGCATTGGAGGAGCCGGCAAGGAAAGAGCACTTCTCTTCCTATTCTGAGGAAGAGAAGTGCTGCCAGGCATAATTGGTTTTGATGGAGAAATAGAGGAAATGGGACTAGGAATTCCTCCATTGAAATTGGGGCAGGTTCCCCTTTTGAGATGCTCTGATGCTGTCCTAGAAGGATTTGAGGCAGAAAATAATGCACTGCAAAGGCCACAGCGCAGTTTCACAGCCTTGGCAACTCCGGTGTCTTGGTTTTGGAACAAAATAGGTTCCAGGTGTATCCAGTACCATGCTCCCTTGCCCTTAATTGCCCTAGTCCGTACAGTCACCAGTCCTTCATACCGTTTCTGCAGTGTTTTTGCAGACAATTCATCTTCATGAGGGTGGCTTGGAGCTGCCATCGATGGCTCACTTTATATCCTCTTGCTGATGCTCTTGCCCATATGGTTCTGCACCTCCAAGTGCTCCTAACTGCATCCATCCTTTTGTTTTTAGATAGGAGACATATTTCTAGAAGGATACAAGAGATAAACCCACTGTTAATGCTTGTGCAGGCTTTCTAATCTCAACGTATTCCATTACCACTAGTCTCAACATTATTAATAAAGTACTAAAGATTGCCCAATAGCATAGATCAAGCGCAACTTTTACAATAATCACAGAAGTAGAGAACCATATGTTTACTTTAGGAATGCAGCTTATAATCAAAAATACAAGAAAATTTCAAATACAAACATGTAATCAGTGATAAAAGGAGTGTTACCCATGGTTAAATAATAAGAGAAATAATGTGGAAAACAATATCACAAGAAAAATCTCATAACATAAGTCCATGGGTCATGAACTAAAGTACATGGAAGCAGGAAATCTGCTTCCAAAATTACATGCTTTTAAATTTGCTATACAAAGACTGCAGCCTGTGTATAAAATCCTGTTACATTTTAGGAGAGAAGAGGTATTTAAGTGGAACAAAATTCCATCATAGGAATATGCCATAGGAAAGAACAGCTTGTATAAGGAGGACGGAAACCCAAACCCAAAATAACAAGGACAGAAACAACCTAACAAATGCATAAAACATTAACAGTAACAAAAGCACTACTGCAATGAAATAAGCAAAGCATAAAATCTAACACACCAACAATAGAAAACAATAGTTTCTTTCAAAATGGCAACTGTATTTGAAAGTGTGGGCAGTAAAATGAGTAGAAAACATTTGAAAAATAATATCACAGGTAAAAAACGAATTGCAATCCATAGCCAAGCTACCGGATTACCAATTTTTCGCATTATTTACGAGATATTCAATAATAAAGTTTGTAAGGAAAACAAAAGAAATGCCAAAAAAACTGAATCTTCAGATAGGAGAAAAAAAAAAAAGAAGCAACGCATGCTATGATATGAAATAAAAATACGGTGGAAAATAAACACAAGAGAGTCACATAACATTACTATAAGAAGACGTCATAGGACAAAGGTTGCAACATCTTTTAAGGTGAATCATAAAATAATTAAGATGTAATATACATAAAAATGCAAAGTTTTTATAGGAACAGATTTTTCATGTAATCTTTGTTATACCACCGATGCGAGAAAAGATTTTTTTTTCTCCTCCCCCGCCCCCAACCAAAAGAAACAAAGGCTCAAAATTGGAGACCTTAATATTAATGTGGGGGGAAATTCACTAACATTTTATTACAGATAAAAGTACAAAAGTGGGAGACCTAAGGGAGGCCTTAACTGCTGCTAACAATAAAAAGGATAATATGTTAGAGTTATAAACCTGTTAAAAGCTGTGTTTAGAAGCCCTGTCCCCAAGCAACGGTAGAAAACAACGTGAAAATAAATGTTAATAAAGATTCTTAACGTTTATGTATTGATCACAATCATCACAAACCCCCTGAAAAAAAAAGAAGAAAGAAAAAAGTAGCCTTTAACCCAGAATCTCCTCCGCCACATTACTAGCTAGAGTTTAAACCCTAAAAAATACTTTAATAAAGGCCTACATACCATGTAATATCCAAGTGCACAGTTTATGAAAGAATGGAACATCGTTCATATTCATGCAAAGCAGAAGCCACATTTGTAACTCTTGCACAAGTCCATAGGACTATAACATTAGTGCAAGAAAACAGTCATGTTAAACTAGCACATGATCATATAAATGCTGGAATATAGTCAATAACCCAAAATATGATAAATGAAATACAGTGCCCTACAGCATGTTATACAAAACACAAGACCCAAATACAATATAAATATAACATAGAGCAACAGTGACCTGCAATACACTCCAGTACAAAACCAGTAATTCTGCATGCCTCTTCAAAATTTCCATCATGTCTACTATTATGTGTACTACTGCTCAACATTTCCACCATAAGAATTGAACTCTAGTCAAGCTGGGAAACCGGTCACACTTCAGCACTTGAACGACCACCATGGGGGGCAGGCTAAGGCCTATACTTGTAGTGCACCATTGGGACCAAACAATGCCTATGACATCAAAAGTATAGGAAAACATAATAACATGCTAATAAAGACTAGACCACGCTAACCGTAGGCAATTGGAACGTCAGATTACCAAAAGAGGATACAACGCTTACAAACTGCATTTGAATGTAAAAAACCAACAACACCATCATATTAACAATGAAAAAAGAAATCGCATTTCATTCACATATGCATACAAGATCGCCAAAATTGAAAACATAAAGGCAGAAGTACAATTACCCCATGAGTAACATTCACATATTTTCCACAATCTACATCAAACAGAAGATACTCCCATAATTTTTATTGTGCATTCTAATAATCTCAGAACTGAAGTTAAGACTGATGGGCTGCTTCTTTTTTTAAAAGTCACAAAGGTAATTATGGCAAAAATGAAAAAAAAAAAAAGAGAAGATGAGAAAGAGAACTCACATCCATCCCTTCCACCCTGCATTGAAGGAAGTCAGTCATCAGCTTGTTCCCAATCCGACTTTCCCATTGCCTACAATCCAACACCACCCACTTAACTCACTCTCTTCAATGGCACTTCCTGCTCCTCCTCATATGGCATTGGCAGAGGCCAAGTTATTATATGAGATGGGTGGTCTTGTTGAAGAAAAAAAAGAGAGCCAAACCCACATCAAATCAAATCAAACTGGCGTTTCCCAACATTCCACATCCCCTCCCCCGAGGATAGAATATAGTGGGTGTAGGGGTCCAGGGGGAACCCAATTGAAAAGGGCAGGTGGGTAGTTGCCTAGATCATGGAGGGCACAGGGAGAGGGCCAAAGGGTGCACAACTCCCTGGTGGGTGATCTCCGACAGGATTCGAAACTGCAAAAAAGCGTGTTTAAAAAAGGACAGAGAAGGCTGTGGAAAGGATAGAAATAGTTTTACAGTTTACAAGAAGAAAGGGAAAATTAGGAGACTTCTTATGCTTGTAACCACTCCTGGCTATCATCGAATGCTTGGGCATCCCAATGTCAGGGATCCGCGGTTTTCCTCATGGTCACATCGGGATTTTGAAGCACAGATGAGCAGTTCCTCCACGGTCACATCAGGGTAAGGGTCATTCATCAAATGTTTAAAAAAAATTACCAGAGGGAATCTGGAGGCCAAGGGAAAACGCCTTGTTTTCGTAGGAGTCTCATATTAATTTTTTCTTTATTGGCACGGGTAAACACATTATATGTTCAATATTAGGGCATCTTAAAGGGTAAGGCTTTGATTTATAAAAGTAAAAAGCAGGACTCGCCTCTCCCGATAAAATTTAAAAAAAGGAGCTAATCGTTGCCAAAGTAGACCTTGTGATAATCACATATTTGGAGTGATGTCATGCAAAATCTTAGTGAAAGGTCTTAATGATCTTGCTCTAATATTGAACGAGAGTCACATGTGGACGGGAGGGGGCTTTATGCGCCCGCTCTTGTGGGAGTCTAAATGATTATGTAAATGATGCTAATAATTATATCTTCTTCAAGGAGTTTTATAAAGTTAATTTTAGATTAGCAAAGGTACAATAACAATTGAAAAAACTTTGAAAAATAAGTTTCATTAAATTTAGCCATCTTCTATTTTAATAAAAAAAATTAAATTTGAATCTAAATAAGGAGTTCTATTATTTTTAGGATAGATCTCTAACATGGAAGGAGGAGGTGCCCTGATGGAATGGAAGGGATGGTTTTTCATGGGATGTATGGGTTCCTTACTAGATGAAAGGTTATGTGCATGTCCTTTTTCACTAGTTAATATGAGCATGTGCATGCTTAGTTGAGTTGATGTGCAAGGAGAAGATCCTTACAAGGACTATAAAGTCTCAACTGAAAGTTTTTACAAAGACATATTAAACTCAAAATGTGAAGGATAGTTGAAAAGGAATAAGGGTGGTGCATTTTTGTTTTATAAGCTTTTGAATTGTTGCTATCTAAAAATAGATTACAAGCTATTTGGACATGAGTTGAAGATTATAGTAAATGTATAATACACATAGGATAAGTTTATGATTAATAATTAGAGCTTCCTCTGGGTTCTAAATTCTTTTAAAATTGGTGTTTAAATACTAGTTTATGGGACATGTTATTGTGGATGTCTAGGAAAAGGAAGAAGCTATGATTCTTAGAGAGTTTTATTAATTTTGACAATAAAGTTTGGGATGGTGAGATGAATTTTAAAGACTTTATTAAGATCTTTGAGTATTAAGAGATTAAGAAATTTTAAGGACTTTATCAAGTCTTTGTGCATATAAGATTGAGAAAGAAGTTCCAACTATTAAAGAGTTTTATTGAAGTTGATAATAGGGGTGATTGCTTTTGTTGGGGAGATGAGTTCTAAGGATACTATTGGGACCTTTTTTGCATTAGGAGATTGCAATATTCGATCAAGAAATGAAGTTGGTAGGAAGATTACATGTTAATCAAGCTTTAAAACTCATCCATTATAATGTATTTTGAATGTAATTATGTAAGGAAACTCTAAACACATTAGAGTTTAAGAAGAGCAAGCACAAAGTCCTTGATATTATCATTTATTTTGTTTTGCATGTAAAAAATGCTTTGTCATTAATTCAGATTGAATAATACTCACTTTTAAATTTATTAAAGAGATTTGTTGTTCTAGAATTTTTTTTTTAATATATTTTTTAAAAATGTACTTAATAAAATATCTAATTCAAAAGAGGTTCATCCTTTAAAAAAATTACAATTCTTTAAATAAAAACATACTAAAATAACTATATAAATTATGATTAAAATATAAAAAATTTACCAATTATATTTATTAAATAATAAAAATACCTTAAAAACTAATTATAAAACATTTTTAATATTTCCTCACAATTAAATAATTTAAAACTTACAACATATAAAATAAATAAAATAAAATACCACCTTAATCACAACCTATTATTCACTTTGAACTTATATGGTTTTACGTAGGTGTTGTAGGTGAGTTGGAGAGGAGGGGGCAATCTTCCAAGGGAGGTCCAATTTTTTTTTTTGAAAAAATTAAAAAAAACTTGTATTAAAACATTGATCAGTTACAATAAAAAAATGAAGATAGGTGGAACTTACACGCGATGAGAGGTAGGTATTACGTAACCGTAGTCACGGGAGGTCCAATCTTTAACGTACCAAAAAGTTGAATTGGGTACCTAAAATCCAATTAATAATGTTGATGCGGACAGGGTTGAGTGCGACTCTCAAATGACTTTGACGGTGTAGAACCCCCTGTTCGTGGTCTCTTAGACCAAAGCGGCGACCCTGCAAAGGATTTTTTGCTTTAAAAAAAAAAAAAAAAAACTTATATGATTTTAAGACTCAACTATCCTCATAATATTATACATCTTCAATAATCTAAAACTATAATATTATATAAAAAATAAAATTTTAATATATTTTATTTTATTTATTTATAATTTTTTTTTTTTATAATTTATAATTTATTGAATAAATAAAAACTCAACAAAACTTAAAAATTGAATATCCTCTTGTTTAATTTCATATTATACATCCTCAATAAGTCCAAAGCTATAATATATATAAGAAATTATTTTTTTTAATATAATTTATTTTGTAGAGAAATTTTTTATAATTTTTAGTTGATTGAGAAAACAAAAACTTAACAATTTTTTTTTTTTTTTTCACTGTCCGGGGTATAATCATTATACCTCGGGTACACTTTTATTCCAAGTGAGAGGAACCTTGAAGGAACTCAAGATTAGAACCATCAACCTCAAGCTAACAAATACTTAACAAAAATTAATCAATCTACTATTACCAACAACTTATTTTTTTGAACATTCTTATATAATTTATTATTTAAAAAAAACACTAATTTTGTTTTAGCTTTTAGCTTTTGATTGGTATTTTCTTGGAGAGCATAATAAAATTATGCAATATCTAACGAGCCAATTAAACTAGAGAAATGTGCAAAGATAAAGGACTTACTCATTGGGTTTTGCCCGTAAATTATTGTCCTCCGAGCACCACCTTAGACAATCAGCTAAATCTGCCTGGCCAAAACCGGTATCTCTTTCTAATTACGCTTCAAATAATAAATACGTGCACTAATTTTAATAATGTTTTGAATTTAGTTAGTGTGAAAAATTTGTATAATAAAATATTTTTATTTTACTTTGATAAAGTTTAACACACAACCACGTACATTGTTATTTAAACTTAGACTTCTCGAAAATGAATTAAAGCTACGCTTTCTCTCCAAACACAATCCAGGTATTGCTAGTATGACTATGCCGAAAATTTCCAAGTCCACCTTGGCTAGTGACCCCAAAACCCTCTTTGAATTCAAAAAGCCTTTGCAATTTTCCCTCCCTTTTCCAAACAAAGTCATCTACATATTATATAATATACAAAGTCATCTACATGGTTTTTTTAATATTTCCCATGATCTGATCGTCATCATGCCACCTAAATAAATGTGAAAAAGCAAAGTAGAAAGTGAAGGCCATCAACCATTACAGTACACAATACAGCGGCTCTTAAGTGGTAAATATCATTCCACAGGTAATGTAAAAAAGAGACATCCGTAAAATTAGGGCACCACTATGCGCCCCCTTCCTTCTCTCTCCCCCCAATTGTATTATTGTATGTATGTGGATACCAGTAAGGTCAAACCAGCCAAAGAATATGGTAAGATCACGATGATAACAGTGGGGTCATCACGTATAAAAGGCGTGGTGAGCCAAGGGTTAAAGTGCGTGCACGTGAAACAGTCCAAGGTCCATGGTCCTTCCAACGTTAATCTGTACACCCACATTTTATCTCGTCTCGGTAAGCGCTAATCCAGGACGCCATACGAATGACGATGTGGGGCTTAAAGCATATATAGCGCTAGTGGGGAGACAAGGGACCGCTCAAATCATGTGATATTTGAGGAAAAAGGAAGGAAAAATTAAAGTAATTTCAAAGAGATAGTTAAGTTGTTAGTTGGTTAAAGGGTTTGTTATATATTGTTTCTATTTAATTTATTGAAATTTTTTGTTTAATTAAAAAATAAAATGTTTGTTGGTAGATTGTTTGATTGAAATCTTTTTTAAGCAATAAAAAATAAAATGTTTGCTAGTAAATTGTTCCGACATAATTTAAAAAAAAAAAATTATTAATAGATTACTCTAAAATAAAAATTTTATTAATAGATTACTGACTTAATTTTTTAAGTTTTTCTTGGACAAGAAAAAGAAATAAAGTAGTGGGATGGTATACGTAGGGTAAGGCAGAGATCCAAAGTAAGGAAGAGAACGACAAAAGGGGGGTTGAAGTGGACAAGCACATTGAAGATCATCAATGCTTTGTCTGGTGTGAGAGGGAAAGGGAAGACAATGCGGGAGGGGTGAATACACACAAACCTAAGCCAAGGTCGAACCACAACGTGGACTAATTATTTCGATTAGGGACCATGGGGTCACGGTACGAATATCTCTCAATTTAAAGAAATCCATACATCATGCCTGTCATTTGAGTGGAATAAACAACGAGATTTGGATGATATGTAAATTTTTTTACCGTATCTGGTGGGCTACTCTTTGACAAGAATATGGTAATAATGTAGTATTGACTTAATGTGGAAACATGAGATGTAATGTTTCATGGTGTTTATTTGTAGGTTTAGTTTTTGTATTTTAGAAAAAATAAAATTTAAGTTTTTATTGGGATATTTTATTGTATCTTAAATAGTGTGGTTTTAGTTATACCATCCGTTAATTAACGTGGAAATATGAGATGCAATGTTTTATGGTGCTCATTTATGGGTTTAGTCTTTGTACATAGAAGAAAATAAAATTTAAGTTTTTGTTGAATACCTCAATAATATATTATTAATGTCGAACCATAGAGATGAAGGTTCCTTATTGTTGTACCCCAAGTGTGGCCGAGTTATACCATCCATTAACTTAATGTGGAAACATGAGATGTAATGTTCTATGAGATGTAATGTTCTATGGTGCTCATTTGTGGGTTTAGTCTAGAAGAAAATAAAATTTAAGTCTTTGTTCGAACACCTCAATAATAGTATATTATTGATGTCGAACCATAGGGATGAAGGTTCCCTATTGTTGTGCCCCAATAAGTGTGGCTCAGTTATACCATCCATTAACTTAATGTGGAAACATGAGATGTAATGTTCTATGGTGCTCATCTTGTGGGTTTAGTCTTTGTACATAAAAGAAAATAAAATTTAAGTCTTTGTTCGGACACCTCGATAGTATATTGTTGATGTCGAACCATAGGGATTGAGGTTCCCTGTCATTGTGTCTCAAGAAGTGTGGCCCAGTTATACCGTATGTTAACTTAATGTGGAAGTTAACGTGAAAACATGAGATGTAATGTTTCATGGTGCTCATTTATAGGTTTTATCTTTGTATGTAGTAAAAACAAAAAATTAAGTCTTTGTTGAAACACCTCATTAAAATAGTGTTGATGTCGAATCATGAATCACGGAGAGGGAGGTTCCTTATTACTCTACCCAAGAAATGTAGCCTCATTTATACCATCCTTTTAACTTTTTTTTGATTGAGGTTAATGTGAGAAACCCCTGGAGATGGAGGGTCCTTATTACTTTACCCAAGAAATGTAGCCCCATTTATACCATCCCTTAACTTTTTTTGATTGAGGTTAGTATGAGAAACCCCTACGACTGATGTTAATTTTTTTGATTGAGGTTTGTGTAAAATACTCTTACGACCGATGCTCAAGGTTAGGCATCCCCATCCCAACCATGACCTCTGATAAAGGTGAAAGTTGAACTTATCAATAGAAACCAAACACACAACCATACACACCCACCCCCTCACACACTTACCCACACCGTAGTTGAACCTTAAACCTCCCAAAAAAGAACCAATACCCAAATCGTTGTGTTATCCCTTATCCCCTAGGACATACCATCCATTAACTTAATGTGGAAACATGAGATGTAATATTCATGGTTCTCATTTATAAGTTGTCTTTATATGTTAAAAAAATAAAATTTAAGTCTTTGTCGGGACACCTCAATAGTATATTGTTGATGTCAATCATGGAAAGAAAGGCTCCCTATTACTATGTGCAAGAAATATGAACCCAATTATACCATCCACTATACTTCCTATTACTTTAAAAATAATATTACTTTAAAAATAATATTACTTTAAAAACATAAGTGCATTGTTTCTTATGTTATAAATAACTAGCGGTGGAAATTAGGTATAGTTGACCTAGTAACTACCTCCATTACCACTCTGCATTTGAGAGATTTTTGAGGAGAGATCATATGGCTTAATTATTACAAAGGTCGTGTATTAATGGAATATCAAAATAAGGAACATATAGGGGTTTTAGGGAAGGCTTGCTTATTAGCACATATGTCATCGCTGAGAACTCTAAGGTTGGTGTAGGTGTGCATAAGGTGGGCTATGGGCATACAAAGTACTAGAGAATTATGGTTAGATTTCAAGCATTATTGGACAGACATTAGAGAATTATGGTTAGATTTCAAGCATTATTGGACAGACAAAGTAGTAGAGAATTATGGTTAGATTTCAAGCATTATTGGACAGACGAGTGATTATTAGTGTAAGGTGAGCTATAGCTTTCACCAAATACATATATTCACAATGGAACCTGCCCAACAATCAATCAATTTGTGTTCTACTTTAAGCATTCCTAGAATCTAACATGTATCCAGCATACATAGATGCATCCCTCACTAATTATATACGTTGATGACTTCCTAATATAAGGTGAACATGTATACCTTGCATTATTCTCTTGCTCATATTGAAGAGTTTAGCAATAAGTAGTGTTGCAACCAAATCTACGCGAACCTTCACATAAGTTATAATTTTAGTTGTTATATTTAATTTGTGAAGGAAATTTATATTATTTGTTTATTACATAGGAGAATCAGTGATATTCTATTATTTTCGACTATGAACCATGAAACTGTCACTATAACCCCTACCTCTATTTTTTTTGGTCAAGCAACTCGTAACCGGAGTGAGAGGGATCTTAGGAACCCATGGAACTGCAACTATAACCCCTATGGTGAAGCGACCCGAAGTCGGAGTGAGGAAGATCCCAGGTGGCTCGAGATTGAAAAATTTTGTTGTTGAGATGGCGAGCACTCAGCGGAGTCAGGACGGTTTACTACCTTTGCCCCAAACAAGGCTAGCCTTTAAAGTTTAAAACTGGATCTTTTCTTGGTAAGTGTCTAGAACTTATCAATCCATGGAACTGCCATTATAACCCCTACCTTTTCTGATGAAGCGACCCGGAGTTGGAGTGAGAGAGATCCTAAGAACCCATGGAACTGCCACTATAACCCCTACCTTTTTTTGGCGAAGCGACTTGAAGTAGGAGTGAGGGAGATCTTAGGAACCCATGGAACAAAAACTATAACCCCTACCTTTTTTTTGGTGAAGTGACCCAAACTCGGAGTGAGGGAGATCCCAGGTGGCTCGGGTTTGGAACCATTATTGTTGAGATGGCGAGTTGTAGTTGAGATGGCAAGCACTCAGCGAAGTAGGACGGTTTACTACCTCTGCCTCAAACAAGGCTAGCCTCTAAAATTTAAAACTAAGTCTAAGACTAGCCTTTAAAGTTTAAAACTGAATCTTTTCTTGGTGAGCGCCTAAAACTTATCAATCCACCTTTTAAAATTAATAAATTTATATTATTATAAAAAACATAAAGAATCACATCATTAACATATATTTTATAATTTGAACTTAGTTATTTTTTAAAATGAAAATTCATATTCAGTTTCTCAATATGAACATTTATGAACACCTTCATATTGTGTTCTTGACTTCGAAATAATCAAGGTTTGAGGCATGTGATGTATTTGGAAGGCTTTAACTTTTAAAGTGTGTTTATATATGACACGCTATGGTCTTTTGAATGTTATTTTAATGTAACTATTTCACCATTCAAATGCTTTGATAAGTGTGTAGATTATTTTAAGATCATCTTTTGATTATGTTTGTTAGGATATGTTTAAGGATTTTGGATTTTGGGTTGTTACTGAGACGTTTTTAAGTATTTTAATAACATGTTTATGTTTGTGTTGTTCTCATTACAAGAAATACATTTTGTCATCACGAAAAAACTGTCATCCTCGTTTTAGAACTTCATAGAACATAGTATTTTGGATGCTTTTATGTCAAAAGTAAACAATAAATAAACAAAACTCATATGATTGTATCTAAAACACAATAGAAATATGATACTCTTTTTTATAGTTTAACTTTAGAGGTTGGAAAAAGTTTGAATTATATGTTTGAAAAAATAGATGGTTAATTTAATATACATAATTAAATTTATATATTCGTGAATTTTGTCAATAAGTTCATTGTTTACCAATAAAAAAACAGTTGTAGATGAACTAGGTGAAAATCTTAAACACCTCTCACTACATTTATGTAATACAAAATTTTAAATACAACAGTCAGAGCAAATATTGTTAGCCAAAAGGTATCATTGAATATATTGTTCATTATTTTCTAGAAGACTTACTAGATGCCTAACTGATAGTCCTCTTGAGAGTTGCTACAACGAGAGAAGTCCTATGATAAATGGTCTCCACAGTTGACTTGATTTTAGAAATAGGTGTTTAGAGTCATGTCATTTGATCAATTAACTAGGAGTTAACTTCACTTTGCTCATGAATCTAATGGTGGAGTTGGTGATGCAAATAGTTCAACTTGTTAACTATTGTCTCAACATTGTTGTCCATGTTTTGAACATGAGTATGTGTGTTGAAATCCTATCATAGTAAATAAAAAATTAAGTTTGACACCCCCATGGACAATGTAGTGGTATATATTTGGGTTTTCATCCACGAGACCCAAGTTCAAACCATTATACAAGGGATTGAGACCCTTTCAAAAAACTTGTGCTTTACTTTAAATTTTTACTACATAAGAGACCAATATCCTTTCAAAAACCTATGCTTTACCCTAAAATTGTGAGGTCCTTGTTGGGAAATCATAGTGATATGTCTTTGGGTTTTCATCTAGGAAACATGAGTTCAAAATACCACACAAAGGATTGGGACCCTTTCAAAAACCTATACATTATCTTGAAAATTTAGTCCCTCTTGGGATACCATAGTGGTATGTCTTTGTTATCTTCTAAGAGACCTAGGTTCAAACCACTACATAAGGGATCAAGACCGTTTCAAAAACTTGTGCTTTACCCTAAAATATTTAGTCCTTTATTGGACACTATAGTGGTATGTCTTTGGGTTTTCATCTAGGAGACCCAAGTTCAAACCACTGCACAAGGAACTGGGACCCTTTCAAAAACCCATGTCTTACCCTTAAATTTTGGTAGTTTATGTAAGTTAGGGATTTGACATTTATTGATAGATAAAGCAAAAGCAACAACCAAGAGCCAGAGTATTTGAAGAGCAATTAAAAAAAAAACTATAAACTGATGGCTAGGCTTTGAAGAGTGACAATCATAAATTATAGAGCAAAGACCAAAAACTACAAAGTAATGATAAAAAACTATAGAGAGGTGGCTAGGGTTTGAAGAATGGAGGATAGAGATATTGTTGAAACTTCATAGGTCTATTGTTCGATTTGGTGATAGTCTATGTAAATTAGAACATTAACATTTTTTGGTAGCTAAAAGCCAAAAGGGAAACAAAGTAGTGTCCAAAAACTAGAAGTCTTGGAAAGCAAAGTCCAAAATCCATAAGGTTTGTTAAAAATTCATAGATTAGTTGTTCAAATATATGATGATCTATATTAGGGCTTTGAAATTTATCGATAGTTGAAAGTAGAGCAACAACTGAAAGCCATAAGATTCAAAGAGTGACCTTAAAAAAACTATAAAGTGACAACTAAGGTTTGAAGAGTGATGATAAACAATTAGAGAGCAATGGCCAAAAACTACAAAGTGGCAATCAAAAACTGCAAAGCAATGGCTATGGTTTGAAGAGTACCTGAATATCTTAAAAAAAATAAAGGGATGTAGATCTATGACCAAAAGCCATAGAGTTTGTAGATAAACAATAATAAAGGATCTGTAAATCTATGACCAAAAGCTAGAGGGTTGGTAGAGGGGAAGAAAAAGAATCTGCTAAAGGTTTGCATTCCGATTAAAAAAAAAAAAAAATTTTAGGGTTAGAAAAAAGAAAAAGAAAAAAATGGGAAAAAAAGAGAAAAAATAAAAGAAAAGAAAAATAAAATATATGTAGAGGGTTTGTAAATAGAATAACTTGATGACCAATGAAAATTGTTGAAGGTTTGTAGACCATTTAAAAATCCTAAGAGTTTGCAAACCAATTTAAAAAAAAAAAATGTTGAGGGTTTGCAATTGATTGAGTGGAAGCTAGAGGGTTTATAGATCTATGATTGTAAACCATAGGGTTTGCTGAAGGAATCTTCTAATTAAAATAAGAAAATTCACATAAATATTGCAATAAAAACAAAAATTCATGAAATGATAAAATATTGCAATACGGAATGTAAATGCAAAAATATATTAATTTTATAAATCACAACACAAAATTGTGGGCCTCTTTGATGGGGCAACCTCCTTAGATACTTTCATTCAATATGTAAAAGATACATTTATTTATGGGCCCTTATATTTTAAAGATACACTTCATGCAACCCTAACCTAATGCTCAAGAGTTGGCTTACATGCAAAGTGTCACTCAATCTAGAATCTTCTACCAGACAAATAATTACATTCTTTATAACAATTACATAAAATGGTCCCACTTGTCTAGGCACCTCAACTGACATATACCATTACAAAATATCATTAGAATGGGATCCCCATGTTGGAAAGGGGTCATTACGTAATAATGTTAGGATGGGGTCCTAACATGCCCTTCCCCTTCAAAAAGCTTTGTCCTCCAAGCTAGAGATGATAAATTATTGTTGTAGTTTGGAGAGAGACTCCCAAGTGGCATCTTCAGGTTGTAATATGCATTATTAAACAAGAACCTCAATGATGACACAATTTTAAAGGGTACATGATCTTTGGTCTAGAATTTGTTCAAGCTCGAGCAAGATGGAACCCTCTTCATCCAGTTTTGCTAAAGTAAATTGAACTTGTACCTTATTGCCCATAACCTTCTTGAGAGAGGATATATGAAATATTGGATGGAGCTTTGATGTAGTTAGAAGGTCTAACTTGTAAGTCGTTGCACCAATCTATTGTAATACCTAGTAGGATCCATAGTATTTAGTAGCTAGTTTTTGGCATTTGTAGAGTTGGAGTGATGATTGTTTATAGGGATGCAGACAGAGAAAAACTATATCTCCTACTTCAAAGCTATAATTAGAATAGTTTTAATCAAATTGTTGACACATACGATTCTAGGCCAATTCAATATTCATCTTCAGTTGGTAGAGGATTATAGCATGTTGGCTGAGTGTAGTATCAACAACTTAAACCTTGGAGCTTCCTAGAATGTTGGAGGAGGGTGTTGATGGAGGAAGACCGTATACTGCTTCAAAAGGGATAACTTTGGTCGTGATGTGATATGAAATATTATACCATCATTCGGCCAAGGAAAGCCACTTCACCCATTGTGTAGGATGTTTAAAGGTAAAGCAACAAAGATAGGTCTACAAGCATTTGTTAACAATTTTTGTTTGACCATCTATCTACAAATGATAGGATGAACTCATTTTGAGCTGAGTTCCTTGCAACTTAAATAGTTCCTACCCAAAATGACTAGTAAAGGTAGGGTCTTTGTCATACATTATAGACGCAGGCATGCCATGAAGGTAAAATATGGAGCCTAAAAATATTTGGGTTACTACTAAGGCTATGTAGGGATGGGAGAGGGAAAAAATGAGCATACTTCATGAGACGATCCACTACCACCAAAATAACTTATTTACCTTCCAACTTGGGTAACCCTTCAATAAAATCCATGAAAATATTTGTCCATACTTGTTTTGAAATTGGCAAGGGTTGAAAGGTTCTAGGAGAACACACGGTTTCTTCTTTTATTCTTTGGCATATGCCACATTCAACCGTAAAGGTATGAATATCCTTCTTCATTCCATTTAAGAAGAAAGTATGCTTAATACTTTCATAAGTCTTTAGGAACCCAGAATATCCCATGGTTGGTGAGGCATTCATTTCCTTCAAGATGAATTCTCGCATTTGTGAAGTTTGGGGAATAACAAGTTGGTCATGATATCTCAAATCTTGTCCATCCCAAGTGTATCTCAAGCATGAGTTAGGCTCTATTTGAAATTTGGTGATCAAAATTTGCAAGCTTGAGTCCTTGGCCATGTCCTCTCTAAGAGAATTAATCCATTGAGGTATGGGAGAAGAGATAACATTTAACATAATCTGATCCTCAAATTGTCGGGAGAGTGCATCAACCATGATGTTTTCCTTTCCTTTTTAATCTATGATTTTATAATCATAACCCATCAATTTAGAAACCCACTTTGTTGTTTAGTTGTGGTGACCCATTGTTATAGGAAGTACTTGAGACTTTGGTGGTTTATTCTGATTGAAAAATGATGCCCAATAAGATAGTGCCTCCAGTTATTAACCACATGCAAAATAGCTAGCTTCTCCTTTGCATAATTAGATTTTCCCAAGTTTTGTCTTGAAAGTGCTTTACTGGTGAAGCTCAATGGTCTTCCTTGTTTAGTTGTTGTGACCCATTGTTATAGGAAGTACTTGAGACTTTGGTGGTCTATTTTGATTTCATATGATGCCCAATAAGATAGGGCCTCCAGTGATTAACCACATGCAAAATAACTAGCTTCT
This sequence comes from Wollemia nobilis, assembly GCA_028583015.1. Taxonomy (NCBI): domain Eukaryota; kingdom Viridiplantae; phylum Streptophyta; class Pinopsida; order Araucariales; family Araucariaceae; genus Wollemia; species Wollemia nobilis. The sequence goes on from JAQPPZ010000499.1 coordinate 479,404, forward strand.
CCTTTGCATAATTATATTTTCCCAAATTTTGTCTTGAAAGTGTTTTACTGGTGAAGGTCAATAGTCTTCCTTCTTGCATCAACATGTCCCCTATGCCATTTTATGAAACATCACTTTCAATTATAAAGGGTTTAAATAAATTAGGCATTGCTAAAACTAGGGTGGTTGTCATGGCTTGCTTCAAGTCAGTGAAAGCCTTTTCTACTAGTGCTGACCAAATAAAATAATTCTTTTTCAACATGGTTATTTAAGGAACTTCTATATTTCCATAGTTTTGTACAAATTTATGGTAACACCCTATGAGTCATAAAAATCCTCGAAGTCCCTTGAGTGTGTGAGGCTTTGGCCATTCTTGAAAACTTGAATCTTTTTAGGGTTAAATTTAACTCCATCCGGTGATAATGTGACCCAAATACTCCATTTTTTCATCTGAAAAGAACACTTAGACCTCTTGGAATAAAGTTTATTATGAGATAAAATATGTAGAGTCAGATCCAAATGTATGAGGTGCTCCTCCCAAGAGTTACTATAAATCAAAGTATTATTAAAGAAAACTAGAATAAATTTACAAAGGAATGGGAGGAAGACATTATTCATGAGGTTTTAAAATTTGGATGGTGCATTGGTTAGGCCAAATGACATGACCAAAAATTCATAATGGACCTCATGAGTTTGAAATGTTGTTTTTGGGATATCTTCCTCCTTGAGCCTTATCTGATGATAGCCCAAGTGAAGATTCAACTTGGAGAAAAACCTAGCACCATGTAGCTCATCCAACAATTCATCAACCATTGGGATATGAAATTTATCCTTAATGGTGAGCTTATTGAGCTCATAAAAATATATACACAACTACCATGACCTATATTTCTTTCTAACCAATAGTACTGGAGAAGAATAAGGATTATTACTAGACCGAATAACCAAGTATACTTCTTCATCATTTTGTTAAGTACTTACTGGTTCTTCTACATCCAACCAAAATGACTTCTTTTGGTTGCATTTATGTCTTGGTGAATATTTCTCATCTCAATTATAACATAAGCCTTATGCTTGATGTGCATCCATTTCCTCCATAGTCAAACACTTGAATGAGATAGACTTATTACTAGTATTTGGTATGAACTTGGAAGAAAATATGGGTTTGGCCTATGGAAATTTAGATGGTCTCCTTTGAGCCAAAAAAATTTCTTCTTCTAATCTCATAAATCCTATAGCTTGCATCATAGACTATGGTTTGAACATTTTTACCTCAGCCTTGATATCATCTTTCAATAAAATAACTCTAAAAAAATCCTTCATTCAACCCCTTTATTATGTTAGCGAGTTTCTCAAATTGAGTCTAATATTCATGAATAGTGGAGGTTTATTTCAATTTGGCCAAGGCTCATGTAAAGTCCTCATATTCACTAGGTCCAAAAAAAGTGAGTAGTTGGGACTCAAAATTTTCCCAAGAAAGGTTTGGGGTCATGTTTTGTAATCATTGATACCATTATAAGGCTTCAGGTTCAAATTTGAAAGATATCGTGGTGATCCATAAAAATTTAGGTACATTATGAAGTTTGAAGAACTGATCTACTCAACATAACCAACCATAAATATCCTTTCTATTAAACTTAGGAAAGTCTAATTTTGGCATCTTAAATGGGATATTTGCATCAAAAAGAGAATGATATCCTTCTTTCTCCTTATTGGATCTCTTCTCTTTATTGCCTGAATTACCACCTATTTTTTTGGTATTAAGATGTTCAAACACCTTTGAGGCTTCCCTTAAGCAGTCTTCAACCTCTAGGAATCTCTCTTCAAATTCAGCTTTGGATCTAGTATGGTCATTTCTTCTAAGAGCTACTTGATCCCTCATCTATTTAAATTCATTCTCAAAAGGGTTCATTTGACCTTGTAGATTATTAAGTGTGAGGCTCAATTGTTTCATATAGGTGCTTTGTTCTAGCTCCTTTTATTGTCCTCTAGTTCCTCCAACCATTTATGTACGATTTGAACCACTCCCATTGACTTACTAAAAATATAAGTATTGTTCCAAGGGTTATTATTTTTAGTAATGGGATAAAAAAAGTGTTTGGGTGTTATATATTAAAAAGATCAGCTCAAAATTATGAATACAATGGACTAGGCCTCACAATGTTTTTTTGGCACCCTAGAAAAAGTGCATGGAGGCTATGTACCAAAATTATTAGCTCGACAAGACAATCACAATGGGCTATATCCCATGACATTATTTTTAGGCACCTTAGACTTTTTGAGGAGACTATTGTATTCAAGTGTTGGTTTTTCTCCTAAAGTCCTTTTTTTTAAAGGTTAATTTTTTTATTAAAATGGTAATTTCAAATTACAATCCTAGGTCTGCCACTTTTGGTAAGCCCTAAAATTTGAATAAATCTCATATTAACATCTCCAAAAATAACAAAAAATTAAGTACCATCTAAAGAGCATAGACTCTTAGCCTAATCCCAATTTTCCTTTATGTTGATAAGAAGAAACCTAACAGCCTTGACAGCTTTGCAAACACCACCATTGTTGTCCCAAAATGGGCCAAAGAGTGTTGCAAGAGGTAGTAAAAAATCTAACCAATAACTATTCATACTTTATTGTACCACAGGTACTACCCATAAAACTTAGCATTTTAATCCCGGGGGACTATGAAAGCTCTTTCTTGCTGCACTAACTATGAAATCTACCCCTATTGGGGTCTAAAGGATCATTGGACTTCATAAAGATACCAATCTAGGAACTACTCATCCGTCTCAAGGACTCTAGATCTATCCTCATCCTTGCACAAGTCTTTGTTGGCCAGAAAAAAACCATTTGGTTCACTTTCAACCATTCATAAGTGTCTTCATTCTGATAAGAATTCAACATGCAACAAATTAAACTTTCACTACCATGTTTAGCCAAAAAGTCAACCTCAATATTATTTTGTCTATCAACATGGACCAAAATGATATCTTTGAACTGCTTCCAAATGGATCTAATTTGTCTCACAATATTTCTTATCTTCCAAGCCTTTGGTCTAAAATTTCTAAAATCATCCATAAGCCCCACCATTATTTATGAGTTAGACTCAACAATGATCTTTCTAACCCCATTTTCCCAAGCATTAATATAACCTTATCTGATATCCATCCCTTCTACTTCATTGTCAGTAGCCATTCCAATACCCTCTGACTCCTAATGAAGGACCTTCCCCTTAAAGTCTCATTTGAGAAAACCAATACTTGCAACCCTCAAGTTATCCTTGGCTACACCATCAAAACTGATCTTTTTCCAACCCAGGGGAAGGATGCCATGATACTAAATTTTGTGACTTTAGAGACAACTCATTCTCCTAGATTTTTTGATCCCTAAGGTGAGCTCTAATAGTTTCAAAAATCTTGGTAACAATTTTATGCCAAACCAGCTCCATTAGACTGAACTCCTCTTTAAAAATTCTAGAATTTCTTTCCATCTAAATGTGCCACTAGGTGAAGCTCAAGCCTAGGGACCAATAGTTGAATAGAGATATTATTGAACTTTATTTATTTCTAGATCTCTTAGATATCAGCAAAAGTCACCTAAAATTTTAGATGTGCCTTAAAGATGTACATCCACCTTTTCCACAATTGTCTAGCCAAATTACACTAGAAAAGCAAATGATCAAGCATCTCCTCCTAGGAATTACACATGATGCACTTGGAGGGGCCATAAAAGCCTCTCTTCATAAGGTTATCATAGGTGAGACAACTCCTATGCATCACTTGCCAAGCAAAGAAATTTATTTTAGGCCATCCCTTAGCCATCCAAACTCTATCCTAAGGGGTGTCCCACAGAATCAATAGAGGAGGGAGCAAAGCATTATTACCATCATGGATATTGATGCCACCTAGATTGCCAAGGCCCTAAATGATCTTATCATATTCATATTTCCTCGTAAGGTACCTTTTCTTGAGGATATTATCAATAAAAATCTTTTGATGAAGAGGGATAGGAACATGCCATTATTACAACCTCTTCAACTAAAAGAAAGAGAAATATTCAATCTATCTAGAATTAATGTAGGAAGCCATATTAATCCATCCTCTACCCTTGAGGCTTTGTTGCAAGGTTTTTAACTTAGGGAACTTAAATATTAATGGGGGTGTTGGTCCCAAGAATCAATCCAAAAATTAGTTTTGTCTCCATTACCCACTTTCCATAAAAGATCAGGTTTAACCAATTAGTCACAAGCTTTCAAAACCTTCTAAAAATTATAACCAAAGCCCCTCAAAGGAGTGTGGTCAGCTTCTTGATGGGGGATAAAATCCAAATACATACTAGTGATGACTTTTCTGAAGAAAGCCTCATGGTTGGATATCCATCTCCAATAGAGCTTCTCAAAAAGAGCTTGATTGTTTAAAGCCGCTTTAAGAAAACCAAGATCCCCATGAGATTTATGCTGACATATTTTATCCCAACTAACAAGAGCCCACTTCTTACTCATCCTTGGGCCATCCCATAAAAAATTTCTTATAAGTGAATCCAACTCTCTAAGGACTTCCTTAGGGGCAGCTAGGATGGATATTTTATAAAAATACATATCTTGGATCACTGATTAGATGAGAGCCATTCTTCCTTTGAAAGTAAGCCAACAGTGAGTCTAATTATTAACATTAGCAGTGATTATATCCATTAAATATTTTCAATTAACTATCCTTAGTCTCTTGAAATGAAGGAGAATCCCCAGGTAATCAAGTAAAAGAGCACCTTGGGCAAAGCTCAAAATGGTAAGAATATAATCTTGGGTTCTTCTGTTTGTATTGAAAAAAAAAACCTTGGATTTGACCACATTCACCTACTGGCTAGTAGCATCCATGTAGGTTTTTAATATGGTTTTGAGAATTCTAGACTCCCAAATACTAGCTTCCCTATGAAGATCTATATCATGAATAAAATTGCAGGTGAGTGAGAATCACCTCACCCAGTTTCACACCTTCCAAAAGTACTTGTTTATTTCTTCAAAGGAATATACCCAATACTTTTGCTAGAATAATAAAAAGAAACAAATAAAGAGGATCTTCTTGATGAATACCCATGGAAACATGAAAAGGGGTCGAGGGGAAGCCATTGATGAGAATAAAGAAAGAAACTATCAAGATACAACTCTTGATCCACTCTCTCCACTCTTGAGAGAAGCCAAATTTCTCAAGCATTTGATCCATAAACTGTCAAGGAAATCCATCATAAGCTTGAGACATGTCTAGTTTAATAAACATACCTCTTTGAAAAAATTGCTACATTGAGTGGATATCCTCCTAGTCTAGAATAACATCATCCCAAATTTTATGCCCCTCCACAAATCCTCCTTGTTCTTGGGAGATTATGCTATCCATAATATTCTTAAGCCTTTCAACCATCAACTTAGTGATTATCTTGTAGGTCACATTGTAGAGAGCAATTGGGCAAAAATATCCAAGGCTAGAGGCCTATCCCACTTTTGGAATCAAAGAGAGAAATGTATGGTTCAAAGCCCAAAGCATAGTTTTGTTTGAACAAGATTCTTCAAAAGCCTTGGTTAAATTCTCACCTATGAGTCTTAGTTCACTCAAAAAATTGACTTGTATTTAAAAATCCCTTACTAGACTCTGCGTTGTCTATTGCTGACTTTGTTCTATTATGTCATTGACACTATAGCTAACTATCTCAAGCAACTATCTAGGCTAACTCTGTTACTGATAAATTCCCTATTTGTTATGAATCCCAAATGTTAGGTAACAATTACTGATATTGGTAGGTTGTCTTGAGTGTTACTAACTATTACTCGACTGTTACTAACAAACCCTATTGTGATTGTTATTCTCATCACCATTTTTTTATCGACTATTTATGTCCAGTTAATTCTAAGATAGTGTAGTCTCCTTAGTATGCTCATTTTTTATGATGTAGTTTTTTGACATGTAGGATAAAAAAAATAGGTTACTCTAAGTCATGGTGTGTGTATTACCCATAGGCCCTTTGTTATATTGCAGTGACAAACGATAGTGCTTGGACAAATATTTTAGGTCACTACTCAAGAAGGATTCCATGCATACCCTTAAGAACACTACCCATAGCTCTAACAGTACAGGAGGGTGATCTTCCCAAATGTTGTATCTAGTGCATTATGGAGAATACGCGGTTGAAAATATTCTAAGGGCTAAATGTTTTTACTAATCCTAGGGGGTCTCCTGATGTACCCAAAGAGATGTGGGAGCTAAATTTTGTATACGTGTGTTGTTTGAGGCCTGGGTATTGGAACTTGATTGCACCTCACTTCACTAGATATTTTACGAGCAATTTAGCTTAGCCAATAATGATAGCTCCTCCATGATATTTTAAAATCCTCGGCATAGGATTTCTAACCTAATAAACTAATACAAAAAAAACTAGCTTTTTTTTAATAAGAAAATAGGCAAAAAATGAACACATGAAAAATTTATACCTAATAGTTGAAATGGTAGGGTAAGAACTATCATAGTCACAATAGAACATGGTCTTGGAAAGTGCTCTCATACCACTTGTTAGAAACCTTCTAATTAAAATAAGCACATTCATATAAATATTGTAATAAAAACATAAATTCATGAAAGAACATAATATTGCAATATGAAATGTAAATGCAAAAATATATTAATATCATAAATCATAAGCCTCTTTGAGGGGGTAACCTCCTTCAATACTTTCATTCAATATGTAAAAGATACATCCTTTTATGGACCCTTGTATTTTAAATATACACTTCATGCAACCCAAAACTAACGCTCAAGAGTTGGCTTACATTCAAAGTGTCACTCAAAATAGAATCTTCTACCAAATAAATAGTTACATTCTTTATAATGGTTAGATAAAATGGTCCCACTTGTCTAGGTACCTTAATTTCCACATACTATTATAAAATATTACAAAATATCATTAGAATGGGATCCCCACATTGGAAAGGGGTCATTACATAATAATGTTAGGATGGAATCCTAACAAAGGGAAAGAAAACAAATATGCTAAATATTTGCATTCTGATTAAAAAATAGAAAAAAAATTGAGGGTTAGAAAAAAAGAAAAATAAAAAGGGAAAGAAAAGAGAAAAAAGAAAAAAGAAAAGAAAAGAAATCTATAGAGGGTTTGTAGACAAATTAATTTGAGGACTGATAAAAATTGTTGAAGGTTTGTAGATCATTTAAAAATCCTAAGATTTTGCAAACCAATTAAAAAAATAAAATTTGTTGAGGGTTTACAGTGCATCAACCAGAAGCTAGAGGGTTTATAGATCTATGGTTGTAAACCAGAGGGTCTGCAGACAATGGATTTGTAAACAAAAGCCAAAAGGATTACAGATAGTTTTAGAAAAAAAAGAGACAAAACTACTAAGGGTTATGTAATATTTTGCCTTTCTATAAATTTGGTTTTGGATGTAATTTTGGTTTAAAACTTGTAAACTTATGGATTTCCTTAGAGGAAATTTGGTTCTTTGGATTTGTGTGGGTTTTAATTTTTCCAAGGCTCATGATTTTACTTTGAGGAATTATATGCAATATTTTGTGTTTAAGGGGACAAAAATGGAGAGGGATGTTTTATTTTTGTTAGAGGTAGGAAAATATTTGTATTATTTTGGAATTAGGGAGCAGGAGGAGAATGAATGAGAAAACAACCAGGTGGAGCTACAAAGTGGAACAATAGGTTCTAAGAGTGTTAGTAGAATATGAAAGAGAAGACGGATCAATGACTAGAAATCTCCATGGAATCATCTGAAGAAGGTATCCTTTTGAAATTCCCTAATATTGTCTATGAGAGAGTGCAATAGAGGCTCACTAATACTCTATTAGGTAAATGTTTTGGCTTTAAACCAATTAGGAACTAGATAAAAAAATAGGTTATGAATCGATGGAATATAAAAGGGCATATTTTATTTTCCCTCCTTCCTATAGGTTTCTTCCTAGCCTTCTTCAACAATGAGGAGGATTGCTACAATGCCCTTGAAGGAGGTTCATGGTTCATGGGTAGATTTGGACTATACCTAAGGAAATGGACTCTAGGTTTTAATCCAACTATTGAGAAGATGAACTTGGATCTAATATGGGTAAGACTCTACTATTTACCATTGGAATTTTGGGAGGAAGATATTTTTGATAGGATAGCTAATGGTAGGTTCCTCTCCATAGACTATGTAACAAAGGAAAGAAAGAGGGTATTATTTGCAAGAATGTATGTCCTAGTTGAATCTAGGAAGAAACTCTTGAAAGATATCAAGTTGGTCTCTAGATGGGGATTTTGGATTCAAAAACTTATTTTTGAGAATGATCCCTTCAACTATAGAATATGTGCAAAAATGGATCAATTGGCAAAGGATTGCTCTGCTAGAAGGAGGAAAAGCAATGAGTGGAATCTAGAAAGTTTTGGAGGAAAATAGAAAAGGTAGATATGGAAGAAGGATTAGATGGTAGGAAACAAGGAAAAATAGTCCTAGTACTATGAAGTCAGAGTTGGAAATGAGTTAGATATAAAGGGAGAGGAGCTAGAGAATGTTGAAAAAGTAAAAGTTAGCTGGTAGGCAAGTGGAGACAAAGTAATGGACCTTATGAACAAGGAGGGAGCAAGGATGAAGAAATTATCCAGCAACAAGGCAAACAATGAGGTTCTTCTATGTAGGATTCAAGGTGAAAGCTCATCTATACCAAAATAATATGGTCTAAAGAAGGAAAGTGAAATGGCTAACCCCTAAATAGAAGAAGAAAAGATAGAAGCAAGGGAGGAAAATATGGATATGGAAGAGAAGGATCTAGAAGTGGTCCCCTACATAGTAGATGAATTACCAATAAAGGAAATATCCTCAAGAATTGAAGAAGTCTTGAATATAAGAGTAATAAGAAGTGCCAAGAAGACCTTATATGTGGAAACATAAGGGGTAAAGAATATGGGAAGGCTTTTTTCAAGGTAAAAGCACTTAACAGATATGAAAAATGATATTAACTTAGGGATTTAGATGATCTTAGACTCAAGTGGGTAGAAGCCCACAATAAAAAATAGGATATGAAGATCTTATCTTGGAATGTTAGGGGAATGAATACCCCTAACAAACATAGGGTGGTGAGATCCTTGATTAAGGATAACCTAATATAATTTTGTTACAAGAAACAAAGTTGAATGCTACAAGATGGGAGAATATTAAGAAATAGATATGGAAGAAAGGTGGTAGTGGTTAGGTGGAGACGAAGGGGGATTTAGGAGGAATCTTAATTTTATATAATTTTGATACTTTTGAAGGGGAAGTCATATAAAAAACAAGCACCTTAGAATTTTTTTTATAACTTCAAAATTATAAAATTTGACCTTCCTCTTTACAAATGTTTATGCCCTAAATGTGAATAGAGAAAGAAAGGTGTTGTGGAAGGAATTGGAGCAAAGAGAGCAATGGATAAGAGGTATAATATGGATAATGGTAGGGAAATTTAAAACCCCTTTGGTGCCTAGAGAGAAAAATGGTGGATCCCAAAACTTCTTAGAGAGCATGGAGGATTTTAGCAACTGTTTGTCAAGATCTAGTCTATATGATACTAATTTAAGAGGTAATTTTTTTACATGGATGAATATGAGAATAAGGGATAACCTGATCCAAGTGAGACTAGACATAATATTGATCTCTATGAAATGGTTTAAGGGTAATTGTGATAACTCATTAGTATATTTGCTTAGGATGAGATCTTATCACAATCCATTGTTATTTAACTAGTTTGGGAAAATATTGAAAGGTAGAATCCCTTTCAAGTTTGAATACATGTTTCTTTAGCACCAAAATATTTATGTAGAAGTGGAATCATGGTGGAGGCTTTCAATCCAAGGCTCTATGATGCTTATTTGGTACGAAAACTCAAACATGTGAAGAAAGAAGTGAATATTTGGAATAAGCAAGTCTTTGAAAATATATTTAGATAGAAGGAAAGCCTTACGTAGGAACTAAGTTATTGTAGGAATAATTGAGGGCAATTGGGATGGACTAGGCCCTATATAATAGAGATAAGGATATCTAGATAGAGTTTCACACTATTTTAGATCGAGAGGACACTTATTGGAGGAAAAAATCAAGGAATAAATGGCTTATGGAAGGAGACAAAAACACTAAATTCTTTCATGTCTTGACAATAAAACATAAAAGTGTTGGAAGGATTTTTGAAATCCTATGTGAGGATGGTGAAATAGTCAAAGGTGAAGAAAGGATTAGGCAAGAGGTAGTTGAATTTTTCAGTTAAATCTCTAAATAAGGAAAGAAGGGAAGATCAGGAAGCAATGGAAGAAATTCTTTAATACATACCAATCATAATATCTAGAGGAATGAATGAAGAGTTGGTGAGAGATGTTAGTGAATATTAGGTCAAGGAAGCAATCTTCTCCTTGGGAAAGTTAAAGTACTAGGCCTGGTTGGTTTCTAGGTAGGTTTCTTTAAAATATTTTTGGAATATAAGGAGGATTTAATAGAAGCAGTTTGAGAGTCTCACCATTCATAAAAAGTTCTAAGATAATTTAACACCTTTTTAGTTCTCATCACAAAGAAATAGGGGCAAAAGGAAATTAAGGACCATATGCCAATAAGCTGTTGGCAATTTTGGGTTTGAGATCCTAGCTTCTTGTCTATGAGTTGTCATTGATGTCAAAAGGAAATGGCATTAATGTTAAGAGGATGTGTTGGCTTCAAAGGTGGAAGATTCCAAGAGAATATTTTTAAGAGAATCCAGAGAGATTCCATTGGCAAGGGTTTTTCATTAAAACCAAACCGGTTTTTATTAAAACCAAGTTGGATAGGGTTTTTATTAAAACCAATGGAGGTTCTCTTTATTATTTATTTAATTATTATTTAAAACCCTTCAAGGTTTTAATTAATTAATTATTTAATTAATTAAGGGAGAAATTATTTTTAATTTATTAAAAATACTTAAAGGTTTTTAAACCTTTTTTATTCTTAATTTATTAAAATTATTTAAGGGTTTTTAAACCCTTTTTGAAAAGACTTTTGATTAATTTTGAAATGGTCTTTATTTTCGCCGACGTCAAGGTGTCTTCGAAGAGACTATTTATTCTCCAACTCCTAAGGTTGGAAGGCTAATTAATTCGAAATTCCCCGAATGCAATTTGCGGTGTTTGTGCTCTGTATTCGCTGCGATCGAAGGAAGACTTAGAAGCACGTGCGGTTGAAAAGTCTTCGGGGTTTTTTTCGAGGGTGAAGTGGAGGGAAGTTCACTTGTGAACTTCGTAGCCCGCGTGGGCTAGTGGCAACGAAGGCTGCTTGTTGGGCGCTGCATTGGCGGAGGTCGCCGTTTCGAGTCTCGCGGGGGTGCTTTGCTAGAGTAACACACGTTTTTATTAAAACGTCTTTATGCCATGAAATTCGGAGTTTCTTGGACAACGATTTATAAGTTTGAGAGTTGTGTGTGGTGACAGCTTGAAGGTTCAATTATCTTCTACTCCAATAAGGTATGGGCACATTCTTCTTATGAGTATGATTGGTGTATGTTTTCTAAAATAAGGTTGGAGTGAAAAGGTATTCTACTAGGTATCCTTTGGCTAGGTGTAAATCCTATTTTCTGGTTTGTTGAAGACTACTTATGCATTGTTATCCTTAAGGAGAGTTTTTGGTGAATGCATAATTTTTGGTTTGAGATAGTGGAAGCTTTGTGCACTAGGGTTTATATTTGTGAGTCTAGCTACTTGCATTGAGTTGGTGGAACCCTTGGTTGGCTGTTTTGAGTTTGATGGTTGAGTTGCTTCCATAGAGGTTGTTTGATCAAGTTATTGCTTTACTTGATTCATGATATTGGGCTTACTCCATTGAGTTGATTTGAGCAAGTTATTCTTTGCATTTGGTGATATTGTGTTGGTGGTCGTTTTGTTCAAATATCTTTGGAGGGAAAAGGATTTCTACTTGTTTCCTTTTCTTGTGATGATTGGTTGAATGCTTCAAGGTTGATGTTGAGTTGAATGGTGTTGGTTGACTAAACCTTGTTTGATGAGCATTGTTGTTGAAACCCTAATTGATGGTGAAAAGAACATGAGTATCATTGTTATGTGATTCTTTGCATAGTTGGCAATTGTTGGGGTTTCATGTTCTTGAAAGAAAACATTCTATCCTATCCATTTCAGATATTGAGTTGAGTTTTCAGATTTGAGATTGAGATTGAGCTGAGTTGATTTGAGTTGAGTTTTGAGATTGGGATTTGAGTATAGAACATATTGAGTCTCTAACAATTCTCTTTATGCTTCTATGAGTTTGAAAAATCACATTGGGTCTCTAACAATTCACTTTGTGATTTCCTACTAAGAAAGTTTTTCTTGGTGAGCTTGTTGAGTTTTTGGACAAGTTCCGGTGGGGACTTGTGAGCAGTTTTTGGATAGGTTCCGGTGGGGACTTGTGAGCGATTTTTGGACAGGTTCCGGTGGGGACTTGTGAGCAGTTTTGACAGGTTTCGATGGGGACTTGTGAGCAGTTTTGGACAGGTTTCGGTGGGGACTTGTGAGCAGTTTTGGACAGGTTTCGGTGGGGACTTGTGAGCAGATTTGGACAGGTCCTAGGAGAGGACTTGTGAGCTGAGTTTGATAGTTCTATCAAAGAACTTGAGGACAGAGGTGCATTGGTTCTATGAGAAGAACCTTAGGATAGTTGGCAAGTCTTTGAGAAGGCTTGTATGCAGAGGATTGATTTGTTCAAGAGTTGGACAGATCTGACAGATAGAGGAAGACTTGTACTAGACCAACTGATTGTGTTTGGTACAGGTTGCTGAGCTGCTGTGGACGTGATCATAGAAGGTAGAGGTCTCTTAGGCTAAGCATTGAGGATAGGAGGTCTTCGATGGAAAGGAGTTCCACATGCTGGCAAGAGGTAGAGGCAGTTGATCTTCTGAGGGATCATTTCCAGAGCAGAGGGAAGGTATCTCCTTTGAGCGAGAGGCTCATAAATTTTGATTGGGGGAAGGTATCTCCTTTGAGCAGAGGCTCATAAATTCTGATTGGGGGAAGGTATCTCCTTTGGGCCGAGGCTCATAAACATTGTAATTGGGAAGGATTCCCAAAGAACTTTGAGATAACTTTTAGAGAAAAGTTTTGTGGACGTAGCCCGACCATTCCGGGTGAACCACGTTAAAATTGGTGTCACTTTGTGGATGATATTGTGCATTGCTTTGATATTGCTTTGGGTATATTGCTTTACTATTTTGAAGTATAAAGGAAAAAGTAAAAAGAGGTCTTATACTTGTTCACCCCCCCTCTCGAGTATAAGCTTGTGTTCTTCAATTGGTATCAGAGCGGGTGCCTTCGAAAAGTTTAACAACTTGAAGGAAAAGCTAGTAAAGAACACAATGGATCATTCAAGTGGCAATGCAACACCTATTCTTGATGGGTCAGATTTTGGTCTTTGGAGTGCAAGGATGAAGGTTCATCTAATGGCACTTGGGAATGAGGTTTGGGAAGTGATTGAAGATGAGTACACTATTCCTGAACATGGTCCTAATACTAAAGAAGAAAGGCTCCTACATCACAGAAATTCAAAAGCAATGAATGCAATCCGAAAGGCTTAGAAAAGAGATCTCACCAAAGGTGATTACTCAAGAAAGACTAGTGAAATGTGGAAACGGTTGAAGGTGGTTCATACAGGTGATACAAATGTCAGAAAGGCCAAGTTGAGACACTTCAAAGGTATGTTTGAACAACTCAAGATGAATGATGATGAAAATATTAGTGACTACATGCTTCGTATGGATGAGGTTGTTAACTCCATGAAAGACTTAGGTCTTGAGCTTGCTGAAAATGATGTTTGTGATAAGATTTTAAGATCTCTTCCTAATAGATTTAGTGAAAATATTTTTGCTATTGAGGAAGCTAAAGATTTGGATAAGTTGAAAAAGGATGAGCTCCATAGTATACTTGCAGCATTTGAGTTGAGAACTCAAGTGAAGGTTGATGTCAAGAAAGAGGCGACTTTCAAGGCTACCAAGAATTCCAAGGGTAAACGACTTCAAGATAGTGATGAGTCTTCTAGTGATGAAGAGGCATATTACAACAAGAAAGGCAAGTTCTCTAGAAAGCACAAAAGTATGAAAAATATAAGATGTTTCAATTGTGGAAAGTTTGGTCATTATGCTACTGATAGTACTGTTCCCAAGAATGAAAGTGATGAAGATAAACAGGATTCTAAGAGCAAGGATTCTGAAAAGCACAAGCATCACAGGAAAAACAAAGATGAGCACAACAATCAAGGAAAGAGGTATTCTCACAAGCACAAGAAGAGTTTCTACCTAGACAAAGCAAGTAAGTGTTCTAGTAGTGATAGTGAAAGTTCTTCAAGTGATAATGAAAATGAGATGTTGTTCATATCAGAAAAAGAGGAAGAACCAAAACATAGATTCATTATCATGAAATGTCTTAGATGTGGAAATTTTGGTCACCTTGAGGATGATTGCACAAATAATGATTTGGTTTCTAGTATGTATGAGGATGCTTCAGAAAACTATAAGGAAGATGCATGTATGGTTTTTGAAAAGGGTAGCACCTCTAGTGATAAGAAATCTGAAAAAGGCTTTGATGATTCAAAAAGCAAACAAATAGAGGAAGATATAGAGGAAGGTGAAGTAGATCTTGAAGGTGAACTTATTAGTGCTCTTAGTGCTTTGAAAAAGGAAAGAAAGAAGAATGCTAGACTCAAGGATAAGTTAGATGAATGTTGTATGGAGAGAGATGATCTTATAGAAAGTCTTGACTTCTCTATGGCTAAGACACAAGAACTCAAGGATGAGTTAGAGTCTAAGGTTCTTGAGTATAGTGAGTTAGAACAGAAAATGGCTTCTTTGAAAGAGGAAACTAAAGAGTACAAGGATAAGCTTTAGAGGTTTCAAGATAGCTCCAAAAAGGTTAAGTCACTCATCAAAGGTCAAAGAAAGACAACAGATAAAACAGGCCTTGGTTTTGTTAAGCCACACAAGGAACAAGTTGGAGAGTCTAGTAAGAGACTCCAAAAGGAAGAGAGTTCTGATGAGGAAAGTATTTCAAAAAAGGAGTCCTTGAATGATAGATGCACAAAAACAGAAAACAGAATTCAGAATGAGAAGAAGAAGTTTTCAGAACCTAAGAGGTCAATTAAAGGAAAGTTTCAAGGCAGATGTTTTGCTTGTCACAGGTTTGGTCACATGGCTTCACATTGCATGGCTCAAGTGAAGGAGGTAAATGACGATTTCAGAAGTGCTAGTTACTTTCAAGGGTATTGCTACTCTTGTCAACAGTTTGGGCACAAGGCAGTTTATTGCAAGGCAAATAACAGGAATAGGTTTGGTCAGAACAGGTTTGGTCAAAACTGGTGGATTCAAAGATCAGGTTTACCTCAGAGAAACAACATCGTCAAGTGTTTCAAGTGCAACAATGAAGGTCACACAATCAGACAGTGTAGAGCTAAAATTCTAGAATATAGGAACAGGAACAGTGGCATGATCAGGTCCAAGGATCAAGGCATGGACAAGAACAGGGATGAGAACAAGAACAAGAACAGTGACAGGAACAGGAATATGGACAAAGAGTTCAAGAGAAGGCCCGACAAGGAAGTTATAGACGCTGATGATGATCAATGCCTAATGGGAGTTTTACTCCCACCCAAGAATTAATCACCTCATCAGGAGGTGGGGAGGGACTAAGCTAAGAGGCTCATTCTTAGTCCCGAGACCCAAAGGTGACCCTTTGCCATTGATGACAAAGGGGGAGAGATTCAAAGTGAAGAGGAGAGCTTCAAGACAGGGAGAGCTGTTTATGTTGAGTTTCGATGTTGTTGAGAAGCATGGTTTGCCATCAATGACAAAGGGGGAGATTGTTGGCAATTTTGGGTTTGAGATCCTAGCTTCTTGTCTATGAGTTGTCATTGATGTCAAAAGGAAATGGCATTAATGTTAAGAGGATGTGTTGGCTTCAAAGGTGGAAGATTCCAAGAGAATATTTTTAAGAGAATCCGGAGAGATTCCATTGGCAAGGGTTTTTCATTAAAACCAAACCGATTTTTATTAAAACCAAGTTGGATAGGGTTTTTATTAAAACCAATGGAGGTTCTCTTTATTATTTATTTAATTATTATTTAAAACCCTTCAAGGTTTTAATTAATTAATTATTTAATTAATTAAGGGAGAAATTATTTTTAATTTATTAAAAATACTTAAAGGTTTTTAAACCTTTTTTATTCTTAATTTATTAAAATTATTTAAGGGTTTTTAAACCCTTTTTGAAAAGACTTTTGATTAATTTCGAAATGGTCTTTATTTTCGTCGACGTCAAGGTGTCTTCGAAGAGACTATTTATTCTCCAACTCCTAAGGTTGGAAGGCTAATTAATTCAAAATTCCCCGAATGCAATTTGCGGTGTTTGTGCTCTGTATTCACTGTGATCGAAGGAAGACTTAGAAGCACGTGCGGTTGAAAAGTCTTCGAGAGTTTTTTCGAGGGTGAAGTGGAGGGAAGTTCACTTGTGAACTTCGTAGCCCACGTGGGCTAGTGGCAGCGAAGGCTGTTGTTGGGCGCTGCATTGGCGGAGGTCGCCGTTTCGAGTCTCGCGGGGGTGCTTTGCTAGAGTAACACACGTTTTTATTAAAACGTCTTTATGCCACGAAATTCGGAGTTTCTTGGACAGCGATTTATAAGTTTGAGAGTTGTGTGTGGTGACAACTTGAAGGTTCAATTATCTTCTACTCCAATAAGGTATGGGCACATTCTTCTTATGAGTATGATTGGTGTATGTTTTCTGAAATAAGGTTGGAGTGAAAAGGTATTCTACTAGGTATCCTTTGGCTAGGTGTAAATCCTATTTTCTGGTTTGTTGAAGACTACTTATGCATTGTTATCCTTAAGGAGAGTTTTTGGTGAATGCATAATTTTTGGTTTGAGATAGTGGAAGCTTTGTGCACTAGGGTTTATATTTGTGAGTCTAGCTACTTGCATTGAGTTGGTGGAACCCTTGGTTGGCTGTTTTGAGTTTGATGGTTGAGTTGCTTCCATAGAGGTTGTTTGATCAAGTTATTGCTTTACTTGATTCATGATATTGGGCTTACTCCATTGAGTTGATTTGAGCAAGTTATTCTTTGCATTTGGTGATATTGTGTTGGTGGCTATTTTGTTCAAATATCTTTGGAGGGAAAAGGATTTCTACTTGTTTCCTTTTCTTGTGATGATTGGTTGAATGCTTCAAGGTTGATGTTGAGTTGAATGGTGTTGGTTGACTAAACCTTGTTTGATGAGCATTGTTGTTGAAAACCTAATTGATGGTGAAAAGAACATGAGTATCATTGTTATGTGATTCTTTGCATAGTTGGCAATTGTTGGGGTTTCATGTTCTTGAAAGAAAACATTCTATCCTATCCATTTCGGATATTGAGTTGAGTTTTCAGATTTGAGATTGAGATTGAGCTGAGTTGATTTGAGTTGAGTTTTGAGATTGGGATTTGAGTATAGAACATATTGAGTCTCTAACAATTCTCTTTATGCTTCTATGAGTTTGACAAATCACATTGGGTCTCTAACAATTCACTTTGTGATTTCCTACTAAGAAAGTTTTTCTTGGTGAGCTTGCTGAGTTTTTGGACAGGTTCCAGTGGGGACTTGTGAGCAGTTCTTGGACAGGTTCCGGTGGGGACTTGTGAGCAGTTTTGGATAGGTTCCAGTGGGGACTTGTGAGCAGTTTTGGATAGGTTCCGGTGGGGACTTGTGAGCAATTTTGGACAGGTTCGATGGGGACTTGTGAGCAGTTTTGGATAGGTTTCGGTGGGGACTTGTGAGCAGATTTGGACAGGTCCTAGCAGAGGACTTGTGAGCTGAGTTTGATAGTTCTATCAGAGAACTTGAGGATAGAGGTGCATTGGTTCTATGAGAAGAACTTGAGGACAGTTGGCAAGTCTTTGAGAAGGCTTGTATGCAGAGGATTGATTTGTTCAAGAGTTGGATAGATCTGACAGACAGAGGAAGACTTGTACTAGACCGATCGACTGTGTTTGGTACAGGTTGTTGAGCTACTGTGGACGTGATCATAGAAGGCAGAGGTCTCTTAGGCTAAGCATTGAGGATAGGAGGTCTTCGGTGGAAAGGAGTTCCACATGCTGGCAAGAGGTAGAGGCGATTGATCTTCTGAGGGATCATTTCCAAAGCAGAGGGGAAGGTATCTCCTTTGAGCGAGAGGCTCATAAATTTTGATTGGGGGAAGGTATCTCCTTTGAGCAGAGGCTCATAAATTCTGATTGGGGGAAGGTATCTCCTTTGGGCCGAGGCTCATAAACATTGTAATTGGGAAGGATTCCCAAAGAACTTTGAGATAACTTTTAGAGAAAAGTTTTGTGGACGTAGCCTGACCATTTCGGGTGAACCACGTTAAAATTGGTGTCACTTTGTGGATGATATTGTGCATTGCTTTGATATTGCTTTGGGTATATTGCTTTACTATTTTGAAGTATAAAGGAAAAAGTAAAAAGAGTTCTTATACTTGTTCACCCCCCCTCTCGGTATAAGCTTGTGTTCTTCAATTGGTATCAGAGCGGGTGCCTTCGAAAAGTTTAATAGCTTGAAGGAAAAGCTAGTAAAGAACACAATGGATCATTCAAATGGCAATGCAACACCTATTCTTGATGGGTCAGATTTTGGTCTTTAGAGTGCAAGGATGAAGGTTCATCTAATGGCACTTGGGAATGAGGTTTGGGAAGTGATTGAAGATGAGTACACTATTCCTAAACATGGTCCTAATACTAAAGAAGAAAGGCTCCTACATCACAATGATTCAAAAGCAATGAATGCAATCCTGAAAGGCTTACAGAAAGCAGATCTCACCAAAGTGATTCACTGCAAGACAACTAGTGAAATGTGGAAACAGTTGAAGGTGGTTCATACAGGTGATACAAATTTTAGAAAGGCCAAGTTGAGACACTTCAAAGGTATGTTTGAATAACTCAATATGAATGATGATGAAAATATTAGTGACTACATGCTTCGTATGGATGGGGTTGTTAACTCCATGAAAGACTTAGGTCTTGAGCTTGCTGAAAATGATGTTTGTGATAAGATTTTAAGATCTCTTCCTAATAGATTTAGTGAAAATATTTTTGCTATTGAGGAAGCTAAAGATTTGGATAAGTTGAAAAAGGATGAGCTCCATAGTATACTTGCAACATTTGAGTTGAGAACTCAAGTTAAGGTTGATGTCAAGAAAGAGGCAGCTTTCAAGGCTACCAAGAATTCCAAGGCTAAACAACTTCAAGATAGTGATGAGTCTTCTAGTGATGAAGAGGCATATTACAACAAGAAAGGCAAGTTCTCTAGAAAGCACAAAAGTATGAAAAATATAAGATGTTTCAATTGCTAACTGTACTATTCCCAAGAATGAAAGTGATGAAGATAAACAGGATTCTAAGAGCAAGGATTCTGAAAAGCACAAGCATCACAGGAAAAACAAAGATGAGCACAACAATCAAGGAAAGAGGTATTATCACAAGCACAAGAAGAGTTTCTACCTATAAAAAGCAAGTGTTCTAGTAGTGATAGTGAATGTTCTTCAAGTGATAATGAAAATGAGATGTTGTTCATATCAAAAAAAGTGGAAGAACCGAAACATAGATTCATTATCATGAAATGTCTTAGATGTGGAAATTTTGGTCACCTTGAGGATGATTGCACAAATAATGATTTGGTTTCTAGTATGTATGAGGATGCTTCAGAAAACTATAAGGAAGATGCATGTATGGTTTTTGAAAAGGGTAGCACCTCTAGTGATAAGAAATCTAAAAAAGGCTTTGATGATTCAAAAAGCAAACAAATAGAGGAAGATATAGAGGAAGGTGAAGTAGATCTTGAAGGTGAACTTATTAGTGCTCTTAGTGCTTTGAAAAAGGAAATAAAGAAGAATGCTAGACTCAAGGATAAGTTAGATGAATGTTGTATGGAGAGAGATGATCTTATAGAAAGTCTTGACTTCTCTATGGCTAAGACACAAGAACTTAAGGATGAGTTAGAGTCTAAGGTTCTTGAGTATAGTGAGTTAGAACAGAAAATGGCTTCTTTGAAAGAGGAAAATAAAGAGTACAAGGATAAGCTTTACAGGTTTCAAGATAGCTCCAAAAAGGTTAAGTCACTCATCAAAGGTCAAAGAAAGACAACATATAAAACATGCCTTGGTTTTGTTAAGCCACACAAGGAACAAGTTGGAGAGTCTAGTAAGAGACTCCAAAAGGAAGAGAGTTCTGATGAGGAAAGTATTTCGAAAAGGAGTCCTTGAATGATAGATGCATAGAAAAAAAAAATAGAATTCAGAATGAGAAGAAGTTTTCAGAACCTAAGAGGTTAATTAAAGGAAAGTTTCAAGGCAGATGTTTTACTTGTCACAGGTTTGGTCACATGGCTTCACATTGCATGGCTCAAGTGAAGGAGATAAATGACAGTTTCAGAAGTGCTAGTTACTTTCAAGGGTATTGCTACTCTTGTCAATAGTTTGGGTACAAGGCAATTTATTGCAAGGCAAATAACAAGAATAGGTTTGGTCAGAATAGGTTTGGTCAGAACAGGGTTGGTCAGAACAGGTTTGGTCAGAACAGGTGTGGTCAGAACATGTTTGGTCAAAACTGGTGGATTCAAAGATCAGGTTTACCTCAGAGAAACAACATCATCAAGTGTTTCAAGTGCAACAATGAAGGTCACATAGTCAGATAGTGTAGAGCTAAAATTCCAGAATACAAGAACATGAACAGTGGCATGATCAGGTCCAAGGATCAAGGCATGGACAAGAACAGGGATGAGAACAATAACAAGAACAGTGACAAGAACAAGAATATGGGCAAAGAGTTTGAGAGAAGGCCCGAAAAGGAAGTTATAGACGTTGATAATGATCAGTGCCTAATGGGAGTTTTACTCCCACCCCAGAATTAATCACCTCATCAAGAGGTGGGGGAGGGACTAAGCTAAGAGGCTCATTCTTAGTCTTGAGCCCCAAAGGTGACCCTTTGCCATTGATGACAAAGGGGGAGAGATATGAGTAAGGGGGAGAGCTTAAAAGTGAAGAGGAGAGCTTCAAGACAGGGGGAGCTATTTATGTTGAGTTTCTGTGTTGTTGAGAAGCATGGTTTGCCATCAATGACAAAGGGGGAGATTGTTGGCAATTTTGGGTTTGAGATCCTAGCTTCTTGTCTATGAGTTGTCATTGATGTCAAAAGGAAATGGCATTAATGTTAAGAGGATGTGTTGGCTTCAAAGGTGGAAGATTCCAAGATAATATTTTTAAGAGAATCCGGAGAGATTCCATTGGCAAGGGTTTTTCATTAAAACCAAACCGGTTTTTATTAAAACCAAGTTGGATAGGGTTTTTATTAAAACCAAGTTAAATGGTTTTTATTAAAACCAATGGAGGTTCTCTTTATTATTTATTTAATTATTATTTAAAACCCTTCAAGGTTTTAATTAATTAATTATTTAATTAATTTAGGGAGAAATTATTTTTAATTTATTAAAAATACTTAAAGGTTTTTAAACCTTTTTTTATTCTTAATTTATTAAAATTATTTAAGGGTTTTTAAACCCTTTTTGAAAAGACTTTTGATTAATTTCGAAATGGTCTTTATTTTCGTCGACGTCAAGGTGTCTTCGAAGAGACTATTTATTCTCCAACTCCTAAGGTTGGAAGGCTAATTAATTCAAAAATTCCCCAAATACAATTTGTGGTGTTTGTGCTCTGTATTCATTGCGATCGAAGGAAGACTTAGAAGCACGTGCGGTTGAAAAGTCTTCGGGAGTTCTTCCAAGGGTGAAGTGGAGGGAAGTTCACTTGTGAACTTCGTAGCCCGCGTGGGCTAGTGGTAGCAAAGGCTGCTATTGGGCACTGCATTGGCAGAGGTCACCATTTCGAGTCTCATGGGGGTGCTTTGCTAGAGTAACACATGTTTTTATTAAAAAGTCTTTATGCCATGAAATTCGAAGTTTCTTGGACAACGATTTATAAGTTTGAGAGTTGTGTGTGGTGACAGATTCAAGGTTCAATTATCTTCTACTCCAATAAGGTATGGGCACATTCTTCTTATGAGTATGATTGGTGTATGTTTTCTAAAATAAGGTTGGAGTGAAAAGGTATTCTACTAGGTATCCTTTGGCTAGGTATCTGCTCACAAGTCTTCTCAAATACTTACCTCAAATCTATCCATAAGTCCACTCAATAACTTGCTCAATATGCTCTCAAGTCTTCACTAAGGCTTGTCTCAAATCTATCCACAAGTCCACTCAAGAACTTACTCAATATGCTCTCAAGTCTTCACTAAGACTTGTCTCAAACAATACACAAGTCCACTCAAGAACTTTCTCAATATGCTCTCAAGTCTTCACTAAGACTTGTCTCAAATATTTCCAATAAGTCCACTCAAGAACTTGTCCAATCTGCTCAACAAGTCTTCACTAAGACTTGTCTTAAATCTGCTCAACGAGTCTTTACCAAGACTTACTTCAAATTTGATTGTAAGCTTCCACAAAATCTCACACAAATATATCCTTAAGCTTTCACCAAAGCTTACTCAACTTGGTCCTTAAGTCCCCTCTAGGACTTACTCAAATCTACTCACAAGCTTTCACAAAAACTTTATTCAAATCAATTTTAAACTTGCATACAAAAATCAACTTAATCTCTTTCAGAAAACCTCTTCAATCACACAAACAAGTTTCACTTAGAATCTTGTTTAACAAAAGAAACATATAGAGAATATTAAGAGACTCAATATGTTTCACCCTCACAAATCACTCTATCACTTTCAAACTCTCTTTCAAATCAATTCAAAATAAAGAATAATTTGTTTTAGAAATATTGAACTATCACTCCATTGCTTTCAATCACTAATGCTTAATCAACTTTACTCCAAGAATCCACTCAATGAAACATAACTTGCTTACAAACCCCAACCAAGTGTTTCACTTCACTTCCAACAACTCACACTATAAACCTTGACTCAAGATAATTCTAATGTCACATAACAATGATACTCATGTTCTTTTACAAACCCTAGCTCAAGATGGTTCCCAATTTCACATAACAATGATACTCATGTTCTTTCACAAACTCTAACTCATACATATAAAAAATCATGCAAACATATCCAACAATGCTTATCAAACAATCATTTTGACTCCAAATTTGCATCTCACAACATTCAATAAAATATTATTTCACTCACAAGGAAGACGTGCCTATACCTTTTGTTTTGATGGAGATATGTCTTCAAAACCTGTCTTGATCACAATAAAACCTCTTTACCAATTTCAAGGTTAGGTAACAACAATCTATCTCAAAATATCCATTCAAAATTATCCTCAATATTTATTTCACCATACAAAAATAACAAGTCTCAAATACACCTTATAATCTCCAAACTTTTCAAAATATAACTAGCAAAGTTTCAATTAACTCACTTTCACAATAATTCACTTTAGAATTTTAATGCATAAAATAATCAAAATAACTCCCTTATACCTCCCTACTCAAAAATGCATTATAAAATAATCAACACACCTTTCCAAAAATAATTCAATTCACTTTTAAGCCAAAATTAAATCCTCCTCAATATTCAACTAAGACAAAAATAAAATATATCTTAATCACCTTATATCTTCCAACTTAAAAATTGCATTTCAAAATAATTAACATCACTTATCCAGAATAATGCAATTCACTTTTAAACCACAATTAAATCCTTTACAAAACTTAACTAAAATAAAATTATCTTTTATCACTTTATATCTCCCAAGGCGCTCACAATACATCCTTAGACCACATGCACATTACAACAAAAAATTAAATTACCTTTGCACACTTGATGGGATTCGATCCTAGGTCAAGTTGCTACTTGTGCCCTAGCCACGACTTAGCTACCACGTGAGCTAGGTGCTCATGTGGGAGGTAAAAGCACTTTGAGTACTTTGTTTCTTTGACCAGTGCCAAAGACAAAACAAAAGCTTTGTCCCTTCACAACCATTGAGACTCGAACGTGGAACCTCTATGTACCCTGCGCCTTACAAACCAACAACTTGCCACTAGCCCAACTGATTGGTTGGTGACAAGGCTTTATGCCTTGGTCAATTTGTCCTTCACATTTTTCGAATGTATTAAAAAAAATATCCTCTTGTCTTATGTGCTCATGAAATTTTGCATTCCATTCTCAATAATCACATGTGCATTAATATTTGGAGACTTGCTTTTGTGAGGTAAGTCTTATGGTATTTATACCATATGCCACTTTCCTTCGAACGTTGCCGGGGAAGAAAAATTAAATCGAATTTGTGCCCAACCCTACTTTGGGTTTAATAAATTTATTTTATAAATTAATTTCTAATATTATAAATAATTTATTGACAACCTTAGGATTTATCTTTCAACCTTTAATATTATAATAATAAATATTATAATATTATTTCCTCTGAGCCTGGGAATTTTTCTTTTCAATCTGACCACCTTTAATATTATAATAAAAAATATTATAATATTATTTCCTTTAGGCCTACTTTATTTTTAAACCTTTAATATTATAATAATAAATATTATAATATTATTTCCTTTTGGGCCTAGGTATTTTCCTTATTTTAGGGAATTTAGCCATCCTTTTGACCAATCATGTGAGGCTTTTAAACCAAATCTCTTGGGCTTAAAATATAAATATTTTAACCCTTCTTTTACAAAATACTTGCACTGATCACTGACATTGACTCTTGACATAAATGACAAGACAACTACTCAAAATTTCCAACAGAAACCTTTTACATCTATAAAAGGTATCACTTACCAACAATTTTTGGATGATATAATCCTATTTGAGAAACCTTTGGCAGTCAAACTCAAGGAGTTCAAAACGATCCTAAATATTTACAAAAAGGCTTTCCAATTAATGATTAACTTGAAAAAGAGCAAGGTGTTCTTTATCAACACTCCAAATAATCAACAAAGAAGGATAAAAGAGGTAATAGGTTGTAATATATTAGGCCTTCCATCCACTTATTTAGGAATGCCTTTGTTTATAGGTGTGTGTAAGGACTAGGTATGAGATATGTTGATAAATAAGTTTCAATGTAAGCTAGCAGGTTGGAAAGAAAATTTACTAAGTTAGGAAGGAAATATTAAACTACTAAAGAGTACACTTCAATCCATGCTATTCTATCTCCTATTTGTGTTTAAGATGCCAACAAAAAATACAAATAGTGTAGAAAGAATGCAATTTTTTTTTATGGTCAAGTGCAAAGGAGAAGAGTAGAATCCCCCTTGTGGTATGGAAAAAAGTGTGTAAACCAAATTCTAAAGGAGGATTGGGATTGGATTGGATAAGATATCTAGGTGCTACCAAATTGAATTGTGGATTGGATAGAACCATGGGAAAAACCCTCTAGGAGTGAAAGGTTGAATAAGATATGGGATTTAATTTCTTTCCTCTATGCTTTGGGAGTTTGGATGGAGCATAAAAAATGAATATTTAAGGAGGAAAATAGAGTCTTCTTAAGAATTAGGTAGACAATCCGAGTGGCTATAGTGAAAAATGTTAAAGTCTTGAGTATGAAAGAAATTAAAAAAATCAATGTATGAGATAAAAATTAGTAAACACTGGGACCTTAGCCTATTTGAGATGGAAAAATTCCCCCATGAAAATCCAAGAAGTGTAAAATGGCATCTGCCTAGGGAGGGATGGCTAAAGATCAATTTGTATGGAGCTTGTAATGGGAACCTTTAGAAGATGAGGGGAGTAATGATAAGGGATAGAAAAGGGATCTTGATTAGTATTATTAATGAGTTTATAGGCTCCATGATGAGTCATCAAGCATAAGCCAAAGCAACTTTGAATGGAATAAAATTAGCAAGGTAGTTGGGAGTAAGTAAGCTGTTAGTGGAGGGATATTCTCTCAACATTATCAATTACCTTAACAAGAGGACTACAAAGAGCTAGTTGGTATCAAGTATAATAACAAAAACTCTAAGGATCCTTAACTCACTAGAGCATGTGGAGATGAATCATGCTTTTAGAGAAGGCAACAAGGTGGTGAACTAGCTAGCTAACTAGGGGTATCTTCATGAAGAGGACAACAGGTGGATTCCCCAAATAATATTCACCTAGATGTAAAAGAGTTAGTACAAAGGGAAGGGGTATAAATAGGTTGTTTAATATTAAATCAAAGGTTAATCCAAGATGAAAATGTAAAATCCTAGGAGTAAGCCCTGCCATTGACATATATGGGGTCACGTGGTAATGCATCAAGACTTTTTTGATCTAGCTAATATGTGGCCTACACAATTGCAAAAGCCTAGTGACAAATTTGCTAGTAGAATGTCCTATCATTGTTTGTCATTTGCAACATGGAAGAGGTAGTGGTAGTCTTCTTAAGATATCCCTTAGTGGAAATTAGGTTTGCATACTTCCCCATCTAGACACATGGTAACCACATCAAAGACTTGGGTAGATAGTTTGAGTGCAATGACCAATAGTTTGCAAAAATATTTTAAGGGCATAAAGTTTCAGTCGATGGAAGTTCCTATGAATGGTTAAACTCAAGGACAACATTAAGGGTTGGTAGATAGTGTGGTTCGATAGTGGTTTGGATTGAGGGGTAGATCAATGGTCTATGGATGAGGGTTGAAACTCTTTTGACCTTTGGGTAAGGCCTAGGAGTCATCTTGGATATTTTTAAAGTTATGATGTTAGTCTAGAATCAGTTGAAAATGTTTTAAAACTGATGGAAATAACCTAAAATTTTGTAGCCCTATATGAAGAGGTTTTAAGCAATAGGAATGGGGCTACCAATTGAAAAATGTAAAGGGTCTAGGCCCTTTCAAAAACCTATTATTTACCTTAATACAAAACACCCCCATGGAGGATACAAACCAATAAACATGCTTTGGCATCCCTATTTCTAGATATGTCTAATATCTAAAAGTTTATAAGATTCGTAAAAGAAATTTTTATTATCAGGTTTGAATCTTCTAAGAAGAAAAAATATCAAGGAAATTGCAGGGTGAGGAAGACCAAACCTATAATGGACCACACTCTGTGTAAAAATATAGAACTAAAAATAGGAGATAGTTTCATGGTCATAACAAAAGGAATAATAGGGAGAACAACCTAAGATGAGATCAAAACAATGAATGTTAGTAACTTAAACTAAAGGATCCTCTAACCTAAACTTTTATATTTTGCTTTAACTTTGACTTTTCAAATTTATAAAGCAAGATGATCTCATTCGTACTCAAAAAAGGAAGTTGATCTAATTTAAAAAAGACACTAATGAATGAATTGATGGTGGTGTGGAGCTCTACCTTCCCTATATAGAATATGGGTGGCCTAACTTTGTTAGTACTTGGGTAAATTAATTGTTATCATTTGATTATAATGATCACCTACCCTATTTAGATTTTTTTTCTTTACCACAATGTCATGTGTCATCCCTTTTCATCATTTTATGCTTAAAAAATATCTTATACCTTAAAATTTTGACATGGATGTTATGTACATATTCAATGGCATGTGTCAAATCGTGCACCAATTGAGAAGACCAATGGATGCAACAGTGTCACTTTAAGTGATAATTTTGTTTATTAATCTCATATAGGATTTAGGATGCAAGGTTAAGAGGACACACCATATTAATCAATGATCATGATATTATGGACTAGAAAAGGGCTAAACCTACTAGTTGATGAAAGGGGATAGTTTATCAAAATTTCACCTCATTATAGTTATAAAATGCCCCAAAATATTATTCCAAGATCATCACACTCTCATTCTCTATTTTATTCTTAGTATTTTTGCTCTCTTATGCTATAGTTGCACTTGTCCATTGCCACTATTATCTTTTTGATATTTCTAAATCCTAAACACACTCTCTTCACATGGAAACACTAGCCCTTACAGATGCCATTG
The DNA here is from genome assembly GCA_028583015.1 of Wollemia nobilis. Lineage (NCBI taxonomy): Eukaryota > Viridiplantae > Streptophyta > Pinopsida > Araucariales > Araucariaceae > Wollemia > Wollemia nobilis. The sequence continues at coordinate 507,320 of JAQPPZ010000499.1, forward strand.
AGCTTCCTACCAATTACTTGTCATCATCCATTATAGAAAAAAGTGCTCCACCAGATGATGCAATTTCCTAGCCAAGTTATCATTAAAAAATATCTCCAAGATGCTTTATTCTTAAGTAGGTTCATAGGTAGTCACCTCTTATATTTTTACAATAAAAGCAAGTTATTTTGTTCACTAAAAGTACATTTTTTAGTTGCTTCAAAAAGTAGTTTAGGAATATTTTTTGTACATTCATTCTGATTTATTGTTTCTTCAAGTATTCTATTTTAGCTGCCATAGCTTGGAAGTACCTCTAGATATACATGCCTATAATCCCATGAAGGCTAAATGCCCAATTAGAGAATAGACAAAAATTGCACAAAAAAATATTGCTACACCAAATCATTGAATGACATATCAGAGTAGGAGGACTCCTCAAAACTACAATAAGACAAAACCATCGGTTTATTTTCCTTGTATATCACATATCCTCTCGAAACCACATTTGAGAGGTCTTCATTTCCAGTGGTGATTGCAAATTCCTATAGCTCCACCAGCTCATCCTGCTAATCTCCACTGTTATTTGTCTGTCCTATCTCCACCTTCCCATGTACACAATAATTCAAACAATTCCTAATCATGAAACATAGGAGTTGCCATGTTGTTACTTATTCCTTCCCCATAATTGGGGTAATCCTATTGAAGCAAAACCTACAAGTCCATATAATCTTCCCCCAGGTTTTTCCCCCTACCATAATCCCACCAATGATGACCTCTCTCTATTCCCCAATTAGCCAATCTATCTACAACTCTATTCTTTTCCCTCACCACATGGAGAAATTTTATCTGCGCTCTATTTTTTAAACCCATAATATTGTCCAAGACCCGTTGACCCTCCATTCCATTTCGCCCCCCTCCTCCTACTTGTTCAACCTATTGATTAAGACCTGAGAGTCAGACTCCACCTCAATTCTCGAGTATCCTTGCTTAAGAGCCATGGCTAAGCCTTCACAGATGGCCATGGCCTCTACCACCATGTTGTTGTTCCTCCCAATGCCCCTATGGAAGCTAAAAACCATCGTCCCTTTATGTGTATGACCCACCATCTCCAATACCTGCCTCCCTCAAATTGCTATGAGTAGCACCATCGGTGTTAACCTTAACCCAATCCATCGACAATGGCTTCCACTTCCCTCCCTTATCCAAATTTTTAGGAGGAGCCTTCCTTATTCCTGAGCTCCAATTCCATAATGATTGGGACTAAACCCACCTAGGGATCACAATTCCAAGAAGATCCAATAACTCCTCATCTCTGGGCATAAGCTGAAAACCTTTGATTCCTCTTACAACCTCTCTAATATTGAGCAAAATTCTCAAGAGAATTGACTCCTTGGATGAGCACTCATCATAAAAAATATACCTATTGCGCTCCAACCACACCTACCACAAAGTGAAGGCCTTGAAATAATGAACTAGAAGGGTAGACTATCCACCCACCCCCCTAGAGCCCCACAGATCAAAGAACTACTCCAACGAGACATCACCAAGTTGGGGAAAATTAAATAGCCTTTCACCTTGCTCCTAGATCCAACCAACAAAGGGACATCAAACTAGAAGGTGGTCAATATATTCTCCTCACCCATAATAGAGCACACACCATTCTAGGCCCACCAAGCCCCTCTTACGAATATTATCCTGAGTCAAAATCCTATTTTGAATGGCTAACCAAATGAAAATGTTGACTTTCGACTAGATACTTGAATTCCACTCTTCTTCCAAATCATCCTCTCCCTACCCAATCCCTCTGTGAGCTAGTCATATCCCTTATTGATGGAATACCATCCATTTCATTTGTCTCCCCATCCCAAAGAGTCCTCCTCTTTTGACCACGAGCACTACCTTTGATCCAAAATAGCCCTCAGACTATCCCTATCTTCTTCAGCTATCTGTCTCCAAACCGAGAGGTCTTTCCACCTCCTCAAACCCACCCTTCCTTCATCTTCCTCCTAGAAGTCCTTAACATAGACCCAATTTGCATTCTTAAAAATCTTTGTAGCATTACCTAGGTTTGGGAACTAGGAAGTAATTGGCTGGTATTGATCCCATGCATCATCCCAAAATTTTGCCTTTCTCCCATTTTTGACTTTCTAGAATAGCCCTATAGTAATAATAGTACTAGCCTTTTTAATTATAGTCCAAATGATGGACCCCCTCCATTAAAAGGGAGGCTATAAACTGGTTCCACCTCATCCCCATACTTCATAGATAGAACCTTTGACTTAAGGCTGGACTGGTCCAAAATCCAATTCCACAATAATTTAGTCGATAAAGCCAAGTTTTGATCAACCAATCTATGGATACCCAACCCCCCTTTATTTAGCAGGAGGTAGACCAAATCCCACTTTACCAAACTCCATTTCTTTTTCAATTCTGATCCTCCCCAAAGAAATTCCCTCAAAATTCTATCAATCTCCTTAACACAGTGCTTGGGACCAATCATAGTTGTAAATTGAAAGACCGGAATAGCCTACAACACTAATTTTATCAGAGTCAATCTTCCCCCCAATGAGAGCCAATGATGGGTCCAATGATTTAACTTACATTAAATTTTATCTATAAGAGTCCTCCAAGATTCCTTTCCAAGATGTCTTCCTACCACTAGAAGCTCGAGATATTTAAAGGGGACCAAGCCTTTCTTGAAATTTAAAATATTAAGGATACGGGTTTGCACCCTATTATCAACATTGAAAAAGAAAACCTTAGACTTATCTTCATTGATAACTTGACCCAAAGCTCTCTCGTATAGATCCAAACATCTTCTAAACCCCTTGGTCTCCTTGATCTTTTCTATCCCCATACAAGAAGAATCATCCACAAACTACAAATGCGTTAGAGGCACGACCCCCTTAGACACTGCAAAACCTTTTATTTCTTGGGATTCCCTAGCTTTGTGGATAGTCCTACCTAGGGATTCCACCTAAATAATGAACAAGTAAGGAGATAGAGGGTCTCCTTATCTCAGGCCTCTACTTACCCCAAACTACTCCAATGGGACACCATTTATCAAGACCAAGAAAGTAGGATTGGAAAAGCAAGTTGCCACCCAATCGATCCACCTATCCTCGAACCCAAAATTTTGTAGAACCTTAATAAAAAACTCCAATCAACTCGGTCATAGGCTTTGGACATATCTAATTTAATAAACATATTACCTTCCTTACTGAGTCTCATGGAGTGAGTAACTTCCTATGCCAATATAATCTGGTCCATGATTTGTCTCCCTTGCACAAATCCACCTTGTTCCTTAGATATAATGGCCAATAAAACCACCTTCAAATGCTCCACCAACACCTTAGAAATAATATTATATATACAATTATAGAGGGAAATAGGCCAAAACTCATCCAACAAGGAGACCCCATCCTTTTTTAGAATAAGAGCAATAAAAGTACAGTTCATAGCTCTTAAGACAAATTTAGACCTTTTGGCCTCTTCAACTACTTGTAGGATTTCCTCCCCCAACTCCTCCCACATAAATTAAAATAATTCAATTGGAAAATCATTTAGTCCTAGAGTTTTACATTTTTTCATCTCAAAGACTACCCTTTGCACTTCCTCCAAAGACACCTCTTTGGCCAGGAATAAATTCTGCTCGATCAAAATACAAGGAGGAATCGACTCTAAGATATCTCGTTGTGCCTCATCAATAAACCTTCAAAAAATATTAGAGAAGTACCTCCTTGCTTCCCCCTGCATCTCACACCATGTCCTTACGACTTGCCCCCTTCCACAGGTTAGAGACTTAATAAAATTAAACTCCCTTCTAGCCATTGTTGATTGATGAAAATTTTTGTATTTCTATCCCCCTCCCTCAACCAGGTGATTCTAGACTTTTGTTTCTAGAACACCTCCTCCTTTCGCTCCCATTCCTCCACCTTCATCACCACCTCTATCTCCTAGGTCAAGAGCTCCCGAGAAAGACCTTCCAAATGAATCCTCTTAGTCACCTACTCAAGAGCCCGCACTACCTCTTGGGACTCTCGCTCAATATTTCTAAAAACTAGATGATTCCATTCTTTTAGCCTCTCTTTCACATACTATAGTATTTTAAAAATATAAACATCACAGTTCCAAATCTTGGGCGTCCCTCCATCCACCATCTAAGGATCAAATCCTTGAAACCCTCATGGTCGAGCCAGACAAGTTGAAACGAAAAAGGGTTGTTCCTTGGTTTAATCCAACTCAAGATGTCAAGAGAGATTGGCCAATGATTAGACCCCATAAAAGAGAGAATATATGAGTGCAACACTATTCCTCTAGCCACCCAGGAGTCATCAACTAGAAAACAATCCAATATTTCCTAGATATGGTCCAATTTTAGTCTCCTATTACTCCAAGTGAACAAGCAGCCTTTTAGAACCACATCTCTAAGACCTAACCTATCCATTTGGTCAATGAACAAATGACTCCTCACATCCAGGACTCTAGAGCCTCCTTGATTTTCCTCCAATGAAGCAATAGCATTAAAATCCCCTCCAACTATTTGAAACATCTCCTTCCCTTTTTCTAAAATTACCTCCATTGCCCTCCATTGCTCCACCTTTTCTTTTATATTAGCCGAAGCATAAAAGTTAACTACCTGAAAGGGAGCCACATTTGAAAGCAGATACCCTTTTATCTCCAAAATTCTTGTAGTTGCCATTGCATCCACAACCTCTATCTTCCTAGGATCCCACATACAAAGCAATCCTCCAAAATTACCCTTGGAAGCAACCACTAAACTCAAAGCTTCCTTCCAAATTCTCTTGCAAACTATTGAGCTTCCATCTAAACTCAATTTGGATTCCTGAATCAATAACAAATAAGGATGATATTATCTAATCAAATGCTTCACAACATTATGCTTGGGTTTTACCCCCAAGCCCCTCATATTCCAAGAAATAATCTTCATTTGGAGAAAGAATTGAAATGTGAATCAATAGTTCATATAATCTCTGCTTCCACCAAATACTCCCCTTCCTTATCTCACTTGTCCTTTTTTTTTTTCTTCCAACCACATGTTGTTTTCCTCCTTGATGCTTCCTTGGGGTGCTTGATGTAATCCCTAAGGGATTACTTCTCGTTCCTCTCCTCCCATCCCTCTCAATATCGATAGCTCTTTCCTCCCTCTCCATATCATCCTCAACTGCATCCCTAGCCTTCACTAGAATTGACTCCTCCAAGGGCCCAACCTCCTTTTGAGTTCCAAAGTCTTCTTGAGTGCACATCTCTATCGGGGCCTCACCCCCACTACAAGGGAATGACACCAAATCATCCTGAATAACCTGCTCATGAGAGGGGTAATCCCCCCCACAACATCCACATCCACCTCACTGGACCTAGATTCCAAAACATCAAATTAATTTTTGAAAGGAACTTCCAAATATTCCTTACCCTTTCAACCACCAACCTTTGATATTTTCCTATTTATAACTACACAAAAACCATCCTCCTCCCACTTCCACACCTTTCCCTTGATGGGGCTCCTCCTCCTACTTCATCTCAGTATTCTTGGGGCAATCCCTTGCCAGGTGACCATAAATATGATAACATCTGCACCTAAAGGGGACTACCTCATATTCAATAGCCTAAACCCTTACCACCTCCCCAACTTAGATGTCAATAGAATATGAGAGAGTACTAGATATATCCAACTCCACACAAATCCTAGCATAAGTAGTAAACTTCCTTCTCTTCATAAGATCAGAGACCAAAACAAAGGTCCCTATGGCCTCACCAATATCTCTAAAAATCTCCTCCTTCCAAAGCTCCAAAGGCAAACAATGAAGTCTAGTCCACACTAAAACAACTGAAGGTAGTTCCTCCATTGGATTGAACCCTGCATGCCACAATTTCATGTATAGCCCTGCTTGCCCCATGAAATAAGGGCCTCCCTCAAAAAATTATTTTGATCCTCCTTATCAAAAATAGCTAAAAAATACCCATTTGCAGAAAGAACAATGTCATACTTACCTTCAATTTTCTAGTATCACAATATCCATTCTTCAATCCTTCTTAGGTTCACCCTAATTCCAATGAATATGAAAATGAGGGCCTTATATTGTAATAAAATACCTCATTCACCACCACTTTAGGTTGCACCTTAATCCATGGTCGCTCCTTGCGATGAAGGCAGCCGTTCACCTTTCTATCACCACCCACCGACGTTGAACCTATCGCACTAGCCCAAGCCTTCTTCAGGGAAACACACATTTTACAAACTCTAACATGGCTAAACCTTGAAGAACCTACAACCGCCCCTTAAAGTTCAAACCCAGGTGGCCTTGGGGGGCCACCTCGTCTCCTTCCATCAGTAGTCTTTACAAAAATTTGAAAATTTCCTCCTACCTTTTTATGTTAAATTTTTAAACAAGACACCTCCATTGCTTCTTTATTCATCATCTCCTTTAAATCTTCATCTCACAATATAATATCCCACTTAGATCCTATTTAGATCCTACTTCTGTGCTTAGATCCCACTCAAATCCTGCTCCTCTACTTAGATCCCACTTCTTTGTTCAGATCTTGCTCCTCTTCTTAGATCCCATTTAAATACCACTCCTCTTAGGAGCATTATTATTTTCAATGCTAAATTCTTCTTCAAGTATTCTATTTATTATAGAAATAATTTATTTATTATTTTAAATAGTTAGCTGGTAGCCATCTAACTATATTTACTTCAACAATAAAATTTGGAGAGTAGGCTTAGCTATGCTAGCTCTTCTATTTATGATTTCATCACATGTCTTTATCATAAGTATCTACTATAAGTGTCCTTTTTTAAATAAAATATTTAATGAAACTAATTTGAGTTCTAAATTTTAAATCTTTTATTATTTTAGCCACTAGGGTCTGGTAGGTTCTATTATTTTGTATGTTACCTAGGGTTTTAGTTCAAGCTACAAAACTAATGTTTTTCCTTACAATTACCCCTTCCCTTATGGATCCTCCTTCTTAAGGTTCAAGTAGAACAACTAGTTCTAGGAAGAATGTTATCCAAGATGAGTCTAAAAACAATTACCGCTTTGAAAAACCCTACATTATAAACCATGTAGGGTTTCAATCCACTAAAAACAATAAAGGAGTTAGTATTAAAGATGTCACCCAAGATGGAAAAGAGGAAGAAAAATATCCATATTAAACCCAAAAGAAGTCTACAATAAAAGCCATATGTCCAACCATTATGAAGAACCTCCTCCTAAAACCCTAGAAGAAATTAAGTCTTTGTTAAAGTTTAGAGTCAAATTTTTGATAATTGATTCTGTAATGTGTCTTATGGTAATTTTTATGAAGTTTATAACTTAGGTGATGGTATTTCTATCTTTGGTTATACTTGTGAGTTAGAACTTGAAAATGAAAATATTTACATCAACAAAAGTGCCACTTAAGATAACAATTATTGTCTACACAATAATAACAAACTTATAATATTTTTCCATAGTAATAGAGCCTTATCTATATCTCATATATGTCTAATCGGTCTAGAAATTCATCTGTTGAATCCTTTATAACAAATATCTTTAAGTCTAGCAATCATATAATAGCAATGCCAACACAATCAATGCAAAGGTAACATGAGGACTCTAGAAATCAGTAAGAAGACCAAATATAGTAAATAATGTAACTTCTATATCATGTTGTACAAACCCTAGTCCCTTTTACTACTCTAGATTCCAATGCTCCTCCTCTTCTCCCTCCAATATTGGAAGGCAAGTTACTATATCCATTGATCCAATCCTAAGAAACCAATGTCCAACCCTAGTCCAAGAGGTAAAGGCCATTGACTTAAATGGAGTAGTGGAAAAATTATTTTATGATGGTCATGGTAAAGCTAAAAATTTAATTGACTAGAATGTTTCCTTTTATCATGAATAGCTAAATAATGAACCAACTCTACTAAAAATAATGAGTAGAGCACTTGTAGGTAACACTTTAGATTGGTTTGCTTATTTTCCTAAACATTCTATTGATAACTTAAAGTCTTTTGTTAAAAATTTGAAGCAAGAATTTTATAATGACTTGTCACCTCCTGAAGTTATGCATGCTTTCCTTCAACATAAACAAAGTCTCAATGAGGCTATAGAGGAATATTATAAGAAATCGAAAAAGATTAAGTACAATGTTAAAATAAAAATTAATAAAGAAGTCTTACTTCCATATTTGTTAATGTCAAGAGAATCTAATCAAGCTAAGATAAATTAACACAACCCTTGTGGTTTGCCCTACTTAGAAAAGATTCTAACTTTTGTTGAATATCTAGAAAACTTGGAACACAAGGCTAGTCAAAGTGCTACTAATGTTAAGAACCCTAATAATAATATTGTAGGTGATGGGGTTTACAATATCAGTGTCTGGGATAATATACGTACTGTAGAAATTTCTTGCATACTTGTTAATATGCTCATTGAATCTAAAATTGGGCTAAGAGCTCAATTGTACCTCCTAAATGGATTTCTAATGATGTCAATAAAATTTTCCTAACCACCAAGATTAGGCCTTGTGTCTTTACCTCTAGTCTAAAATTCTCATAACTATATGATCATTTAAAATTTTAGTTTTTGCATGGGGTATAGGGGCATTATCATTATGATTGTGTTAAACATAAAAAATATTTATTTGGATAAACTTGTAAAGGATAGAATGAAAGAGTACAAGGAGAAAAATAAAATTGAAGAAAAAAGTTATAATAATCCTAAAAATCAAATGTTGGTTATACAATACTCCCTTTCTTAGTAATTCCTAAAATGATGTCTTAAGCGCTAATCCTACTCAACAATAGCCCCAACCTATCTAAAAACCCTTAAAAAAAACAATAATAGGAGGGGCTAGAGTAGCCAAAACTAGTAGTAGAGGCCTATTTAGGACCAAAATTAACAAACAAGAAGTAGCTAATCAAAATCAACATCCCCAATAAGTAAATCAAGTATATGCCCAACTTAAGGATGATAATGGAGAATATGTTGTACTAACACCAATGTATATAAGTATCTCAAAATAGTGGAGATCCAATGTGACCCTATAGAATCTATAGAGCAACGATTTTTTCATTATTAGGGGTATTTCCTAGTATAATAAAAAGTAGCCAACTAAAGAAAAAAAGAAAAAAAAAAGTTTAAAGAATCTACCCAAGCAAAATTTAATCTAACCATTAGTGATATAATTCCTAACCCTCCTATTATAATTAAGGAACCATCAAAATATGGGGCAATTCCATCTAAATTTATGATTAGTCTCAAAGAGTCTAGTTAAAAAACCCCTAAAGAATATTACAAAGAAACCTCTACCTCGACGAACACCACTTAAAGTGACAATTATATATGAAACAACTAAAACTCAAAATATTTTTCTTTATCCTAAGAATCATTGCTTAAATTTATTATAAGTAAAATGAGTTTATGGAAAATTGTGAAGGAGCTTCAAATAGCCTCTTGCAAGATTCCTTACATAGAACTTCTCAAAACCTCTCCTTATCAAAGGTAACACCTAAGAGATTTTATAGATGATATGGAAATACCAACCATATTTCTTGATTGTATGCCTACTATTCTAGGTTCCTATGGGGGCTAGTACTTATGGTCTACAAGGTTTCCTCTCAAATCTATTATTTTTATTAATTATTTTCTATAGGGTTGATGATCCACCCCTAATGATCACTATGGTTTATAATAATATGACCATTTGTAGGGAACTTGTTGATTAAGTGGAATGTGTGATGTCTATCTATTTGATAGAGAACACTTACAAATTCCTTATGAGAATTCCTCTCTATTAGGAATATATATATATATATATATATATATATATATATATATATATATATAAAAAAAATATATAAGAGTAAAGTAAGAGTAAGAGTAAATTTCATGATCTTTGACTTCAAGGCTAACTATTCTAGGAAGGTCATAGACAAGCAAGATGAGGGTAGTTGCTTATTCAACTTTACAAGTTGTTAAATTTACCTATAATATAGAAGGTGTTTTTTATCCTTGGGACCCTCATCCTCCTAAGCATATTAATTATTTTATACCATCCATGGAGGATACCCAACAAGGGTCCATCTATAAACTTGAGAAATAATGAAGTTATAGAAGATAATTGTATAAAGGTCATCCCAAGGTTCAACTAAGGTGTCTTGAGGACATCTAAAAATCTAAGTATGATCAACTAGATATGGATGTAATTACTCCCTTTCCTAAAGACTTTGTTGAACTGTCACCTTTGTTGAAACCTAAGCCTAGAGAAGATCCTATTGTATTTTACCAAAGGTTGTCTAAATTATAAATAAAACACCTAGATGTAAATAAGATAAACAAACTATTTACCATCAATATCATGATAGCATGGGTTAAGAAAGTGATGGTGAATATAAATAAAATTATGCTTGTTATATTGATACTAAGAATACCTTATCTAATATCAAAATTTTTATTTTGGTATGAGGTATTACTAAGTAGGATAATTAGAAGTTTAGTTTTGATTCATGATAATTTCCCTCTTGATATTAATGCATGAAATGTAGATAAAGGTAATTATGAAAATATATATTCTTATTGCATGATGCAAGATAATAAATATCTTAGATACAAATCATCTTTTTTTTTTTTTTAAAGCGAAAAACCCCTTGCGGGGCCACCTTGGTCTGAGAGACCACGAACAGGGGGTTCTATATCGTCAAAGTCACCCGGGAGTCGCACCCGACCCTGCCCGCACCAACATTATCAATTGGATTTTGGGTACCCAATTCAGCTTTTTGGTAGGATGGAGATTCGAACCTGGTACCTCCCTTGGAGGATTGCCCTCTCCTCTCCAAATCACCTACAACACCTAGGTAGATACAAATCATCTTTAAAAATGAAAAAAATCTTAACATTTTTTATTGTTTATATGGTAGCAAATGGACTTAATGAGTTAGAATCAAAGTAATATAATTGCCAAGATGAATGACACAATTTGATAGGTTTTTTATTCAAAAATATTATCCACATGATGAATTTAAAATTTCCATTAAAATTGAGTCTGCCTCTCCAACTCTTCATACCCTTGATTAGATTTTACCAAAAAAAATGTACTGAAATAAAAGTATTGCTTAAAGTGATGCTTTTATCAGATTTTTTTATTTGTAGTTTTGTTATTTAAATTGTTGAATTTTTTATCCAATACCTAATCAATAAATTTGAACAAATTTCTATCACTCAATTAGAATTTATAGCTTGTTAAAACTCCTAATTATAATTTTTTTTTGTATATTCTATACTATAAAACATAGTCAAGACTATTCCAAAGAGTTCCACATAGGACCAGTGGCTTATTGGTCCTATCTGGAATCCCTTCCATATAAAAATAGTATGATTTCCCATCCTTGGTAAACATGCCACTTAAAGTGATGATTTCATTAGAGAGTATTTAAGCTCAAGCAAAGTTGGTTAATGATGTCTTTGTGTCTAAACAATTTATTGTAATCCATTTTGAAATTTTTTTGTGTTCTAATGTCATTTCTAATGAATAGCAAAATGTTTTGGATGACCCCACCCTTTCTTGTATAGTAAGGAATCTTATTGAAAATAATTTCTCTTCTAATTTCAAAGCAAAAGTGGTTTTTTCTCTTATCAAAGTTTATAATAGTTAGAACCTACTCATTCAAGAAATTGCATGTTATTAAAATCATTCAAAAGCTTTGATGAGGTTAAAATATAAGGAACAAAAGTATGAACCTAGCATTAAAATACCTAAAAACATGCTCTTCATCCCAAATTTCCCTAATGATGAAGATATTTTTAAATTTCTCTATGCCAAATAAGACCGTATCCATAGGTAACACCATAATAAATGTTCAAATTCACAATACTTTCTAGAAACATTTTGCAACATGCATCTACCACAATCATATAGAAAAAAATAGGAGTGAATTAAAGAGAGCAATAGTAAATGAAGTAGAGAGAGAGAATTTGGTATCCTGTGGGTATTCCAATATTTCATATTTTATTCACAATCATGATACAAATGATTACTTATTGAGAGATATTTATGGTGATACCGTAAACCAATAAGTAGTTAGTCTCAAGCTAACATTAAATTGACTTTGAGGTTAACTTAATAATAAAATAATAATATATTACACCCTTTCGTCAAGGTTATCCATAAAGGTGGATTAACGAATACCACTAAAGGTGAAATATGAAATATGCCCTTAGGCTTATATGATCATGCTCATAGGCTTATATAAATGAGGAGTTCCAAAATTCTTACATATACGCATGCCCATAGGCTACATTAATGGTGCTTATACGCACTTCTTCACATGTTTGACCTTTGGCCTAATAAGATTAGATTACACATATTTTAATACCCCTCCATAATCTAAACTAAGGGGCCAAGGAGAGGAGGCATTTGATATAACACCCCTTCCTCATAATGGATGCTCTAATAGGCCTTTGCTTTAGTATCTTCATTCTCATCTTCATCATCATAAAGATTATGTCTAGCCATCAAAAAAATTATCTCAATCTTCTTCAACCTTGTCATGTATTTTTTGATGGAGTGTCCTTACCTTTTACAATACTCACAAGTATTTGTCTTATTTGAAACCTTAGACTTACCCTTGGGTAATTGAGTTTTAGATACCATTGATTTGAATTCCTTTGGATGAGCCTATGTATGAGAAAGAGATCCACAAATTTTCATTACAACTTCATAATGAATAATAAGTTTGAAAAGTCCTTCAAGAGAGATAGTTTTTAGATCCTTGATAGTCATAACATTCATATAAAGAACCAATCCAAGTGTATGAAAAGGAGGAGAAATATTAGAACTAATATAAAATATTATTCATAACTCTTTACCTCGTCTCTTGCCATAGCTAGGTCAACATTTAGAGCTTTAAAATAAGATATATAGTCTTCAACTCTACTAAAATCTAAAATTTTAACATTGGAAAGCTTTGTCTCTATTCTGTTAACTTCACTAACATTTATTTTCCATATATATCTTTCAAAGTGGTCCATACATCAATAGGATCATTTTTATCTATAATGTAGAAAAGTACATCTAGTTTAACTAACATGAAAAAGAGTCCAAGAGCTTCCTCTTGCACACTAAGTGTTACAATACCACATAATTATTTAATATCCACAATAATACTTCAATATTGAATTATTATTAATAGCATGCAAACAATAATAATTTAGATTCAAATGCCATGAACAATATGTAAATATCAAATCTAGAAATAAATTAATGCACTAGCAAATCCATAGCTACTTGGATAAGGCAAAGTCTCATAACCACTTTAAGAGGGTGAAGTCTCTTATGCACACTAAGATGACTTAAATTCAAATTATTCGATGATCTAAACTAATAAAATATTCTTCCTATTTATAGATGAAATCAACAATAACCTAACCTTAATTATCAAGGGATGACTAACTAAATCTATGGTCCGAGATAAAAATAATTAGCCAAAATGGCTATATTGGGACCATTACATGGATTCCCCCCTTTAGAAAACTTTGTACACAAAGCTGGAAATTTTTGGAAAAAACTCTCAAGCTACCATGTAGCATCTTATTCTGGAAGGTCCTGCTACTTGATGAGAAACTCTTGAATTTGTTTAGATTGAAGATGATGAACACTGGACTACAATACTGCTTTAGGTTGAAGAGTGATTTGTCCTTCTTAATCGAGTAATGGAAGCTCTATCTAGGACTATACCTTTTGACCAATAATTTTTTTGAGACAGGATACATGAAAAATTGGATGGATGCGAGAAGACAGTGGAAGCTCCAACTGGTATTCTAATTCACCAATGTGATGAACCACCTTATAGGGACCATAAAATCAAGGAGACACCTTCTAACTAGACTTGGTCTACAAGGATAATTGCTTGTAAGTTGTAGGTATAAAAATACCATATCTTCTATATTGAATTGTCATTTAGAATGATGAGAATATGATTTTTACTTTATACGATTTTGGGCTTGGGTCAAATTATCCTTAAGAAATTGAAGCACAATTCATCATTTTTTTAATAAATCATCTAGCTGGGAAACTTTGAAAGATCTTGGAACATAGTCTATGTTTGATGGAAGTTTTTAACCATACAATGCTTCATATGGGGATATGTTAAGGGAAAATGGGTAAGATGTATTATACCACCATTCTACTAATGAAAGCCATTGCACCTAGTGATGCAACTTGTCTTGAGCAAAACAACGAAGGTAAGTACCCAAATATTTATTAATAATATTTTTTTGACCATCAAATTGAGGGTGATATGAGGAGGACATACTCAAATTGGTACCACTAAGATGAAAAAATTCCTTCTAGAAGTTGCTAGTGAATATAGGGTCATTGTCACTCAATGATTTTGGGTATAAAATGTAAATTACAACATAATGAAGAAATACCTTAGCCACCTTACTTGATAAATATGGATATTGTAATGCATATAAATGAGCATACTTATTAAGGTGATCTACTACCACACAGATCATCATTTTTTCCTCTGATTTATGAAGGTCCTAAATGAAATCCATGGATTTGTGCTTTCATTGGTGGTTATGGATAGACAAGGGTTGCAACAATGTAGGATATTTAACTATTTTATCTTTTTTGCTTTGACATACCTCACACTCAACCAAAAATTTCATGACATTTACTTTTAATGTTTTCCATGAAAATTATTGCTTCACCCGCTAGTACAATTTCAAGAATCCTGAGTATCTTACTAAAGGAGATACATGCAATTTTTGGAGAAATTTTGACTTAATAGTCAAATATTTTTTGAATTTTAGCAAAAAATCCCTTGCGAGGCCGCCTTGGTCTGAGAAAACACGACCAAGGGGTTCTACACTATAAAAATCACCCAAGAGTTGCACCCGATACCGACTGCACCAACATTTTCAACTGGATTTTGGGTACCCGATGTACATTTTGGTAGGGTGGAGATTCAAACTAGGGACCTCCCTCGGAGGATAGACCTACCTTCTCCAACTTACCTACAACACGTGGGTTTTAATAGTTAAATATTGATGAAGATAAATGTGATATTTTGCGAAGCACTCTATTAGAGTATGAGAAGCAAGCATTCAATGAATGATCTTATTTTCATATTCTAAATGATATGAGTAGTCTCTAAATCAACAATACAATCTTATTAAATTGAGAAAACCATTATGAACAAGGACCAGAGATGGCATTGATAGCCACATCATCCTCACATTTGCGAGATAAAGCATCAACCACCATATTTTCTTTATCTTTCTTATATTCAATGATAAAATCATAATCCAAGATTTTAGTCATCCATTTATTTTGTTCAGGGTATGAGAGACGTTTTTCTAAGAAATGCTTCAGGCTCCTATGGTTAGTATTAATGATGAAATGACTACTCAAAAAATAATGTATTTATTTATCTATGGTGTGCAAAATAGCTAGCATTTCCTTCTCATAAGTGGGTCATCCTAGTTCTTGCCCAAAAATTACTTATTTATAAAGACTAGTGGGTTACCATATTGCATTAAAATGACTCTAGCACCTATGTTGAAAGCATCACACTCAATGAAAAAAGGCTTGCAAAAATTAGGAGTGGCCAAAATTGGAGTGGAACATATAGCTTCTTTGAGGGCTTGGAAGGATTGGGAAGTAACTTTAGTCCAAAAAAAATCATCCCTTTTGGTGAGGGTAGTGAGAGGCATGACAATCTTGCCATAGTTGTGGATAAGTTTTTGATAATAACCTATGAATCCTAGAAATCCATAGAGTTTTTAAATGGATTTGGGCAAGGGCCAATCTTAAATATCTTTAATTTTATTAGGATTTAACTTGACTCTTTGTGAGATACAATGTCCCAAATATCCTACCTCTTGGAACCCAAAGGCACATTTGGACCTTTTAACAAAGAGTTTTTCCTTTTTAATATATGGAATTTGTAATTATAAACTAGATGATCCTCCCAAGATTTATTGTAAATTAAAATATCATCAAAGAAAACTAGAGCAAGCTTATAGAGAAAATGATGAAAGATATGGTTTACAAGACTTTGAAAAGTGGAAGGAGCATTAGTGATTCCAAAATGCATGACTAAGAAGTCATAATGACACTCATACATATAAAAAGTAGTCTTAGGAATATCCTCTTCTCTAATCCTAATTTGGTGAAAACCAAAATGCAAGTCTCGTTTAGTGAAGTATCTAGCACCATGTAATTCATCCAAAAAATCATCTATAATAGGGATAAAAAAATTATATTTGGTAGTGATATTGTTAAGAGGATAAAAACTAGGATACATGCACCATGAGTTATCCTTACTTTGTACCATAACTATCGAAGAGAAATATGGAATAATACTTGGACATATGATTTCATGCTCTAACATCTCTTGGACCAACTTCTTGATTTATGACTTTTGGGGTTGGGGTAGCAATAAGGATGCACATTAGGAGGTTGAATTATTAGAATTAGATTGAGGACATTATCATGTGTGTGATTAGGAGGTAGACCCCTTGGATCACTAAATACCACCACATAATTATTCATAATACTTTGGAGATCCAACGAAAGATTTAGATCCAAAGATTGAACCTCCATGTAATTGACTTGGGCAAAAAATCCAAGACCGCCCTTCCTCAATATCTTTTCCATGTGATGGAAACTAACTACCTTGGAGGGAGGGGGTTGAATTCATTGAAAAATAACCCGTACATTCTCTATCCACTTGATATATAATTTTATAGATTGATAGTAACATCACAAAGTCGAGATAGCCATTATGCTCCCCAGATAAAATCTAAAATTCCCAAGTTGATGGCAAAGATATTTCCCACCTAAGTATAATCTCCCATTAGAAGTTGAATTTATTTTTTCAACCCACACACTGAGTAGTATCTCCATTTGCAATTAAGACTTGAAATTCATATTGATTTGAAGTACCAATATACAAGCCCAAATATTGTGTTGCCTTAATATCTATAAAGTTAGGTGTGCTACCTAAATAAATTAACATATTGACACACTATCATTTGATAAATCATCGTATCTTGATAGTAAAGTGATCTTGGAGATCCTTAAGTGCATGAGCATAGAGAGCCATAGTAGCATTCTCTTTTTCTACTTCATCCACTTTTGCTAGTTGTTATCCTAGTTCTATAGATTGCTCATACTATGATGGATATTCATCCTCAAAAACTGATCTATATCCATATTAAAAGAGAAAGCTATGATGTTATTCATAGACCTGATCTTGTAGATGGTGTAAATAATATTTGAAACAAAAAATCTTGTGGAACACTCAAAATTACAGTAGAGATGATACGAGCTGAAATCATGTCTATATGGAGGACCATAATCTTAAAGCTTTTGTTATGTTTCTAGAGCTATATGTTGTACATAATCAAGAGTATAAGTATTGTGCATGTCAAATTTCTTCTGAATTTTATCCTTAAGGCCATAGAAAAAGGTAGAGACCACCATTGTTGGACTTAATTACTAGGTATAGGTGAGGAGAGTTGTGAACATAGAGAAATTATCTCCACTATTTTTGTTTGCTTAGTTCGCATAACAGGTACCACATATGATGTGGAATATCCCTTGTCAAACCTTTAGATAATTTATTCCTTTAATTCGGGCCATAAAAGAGGGCCACATGTTGGTAAAGCTACCATAACAACTATTTATAATCTTGGATATCCAATTTAGAAGTTACTAATGCAATGCTATTTTTTCAAAATATGGTATAAATAGATAAGGCCTTCCATTTTTTCCAACCATCCTCGAGTGTCAACAAATTCAAAGGTGGAAATGTCAATGCAAGGAACCTTAAAATCATGAGGCAATTCTAGGAAATTAAAAGCATCACCTACTAAGAATTCTAGATCAGAGGCAAAGCCTAGGTCATAAGAGCTAAAATCTAGAGGATTATGACTAGGTGGTTTTTGTGGAAGAACATTAATATTTGGTGTTTGTTGAATGGTCAAAGGTTGGGGCCCAATAATTTGTTGTGACCCTTGGACAAAAGGAGACAAAGTTGTAACACCCATTATTTTTAAATCTCACTATGGATAGTAAGCTATGAGTTGACGTGTTTATATTATGGCATAACTACATTTTTATGATATCTTTCGATAAGGAAATATCATCCTTTTAGCTTGGAATATGGTACTATTGATGTATTTATGGGTGTAGGACTTAGTGATATATTTTGTGGGACCACAAAGATATATTTAAGTAAATTATGTGTGTAGGACTAAGTGATCTCTTTGGTGGAACCACTCACAAAGATATATTTAAGTAAATTATGATGATGACCTACTCATCAACAACTCAGGGTAATAAGGAAAACTATCCTTCATGTAGATGCATTTCATGTTGCTTATTTCTATGTTCATACCATTGGGTCAGGAAATTGCTTGTGGAATGAGCCTCCTTAATATGTTGGTGATAGAATTTGACTATCTTAAAAGATAATAACTAATTAGGATAATACAATGGTGTAGGACATTGTTGATGCAAATCCATGTTGTCTATGTTATGCATAGTTTTGTTGAAAAAGGTTCAAAAATATTGATTGGTAATTTTAATACTCTTGAACTATTAAGTTTCTTAATAATAGCTTTAATACTTTAAGTAAAGTTGGTGATATTCATGTTTGAAAATATTAATATTATCATTTAAAATCCAATATTAGCAATTGAAATTTAATGGCATTTTCTCTGTTAAAACTACCTACTATCTCCAAGATCATCCCTTGGATTGTTGGTCTGCCTCCAAGCTTGTCTGGCTCAGTAACCTTGTTCCCAAAATTACTTTTTCTTTTGGATGACTATTCAAAATAATATCCTTACCATTCATAACCTCCTTACCATAGGATTTTCCCTCCCTAATCGATACCACTTATGCAATTCTAATTGGGAATTTGCGGTTCATTTGTTCCTTGAGTGTTTCTTTTCCCTCTCTCTTCTTAGCTCTATTTTTGAGATGATTAGTCTTTCTTGGGACCAATTGAGATTCATTTTTGATTTGTGCAAATAATTATCTAATCCATTTTTCAATTCTTGCCTCAAGGCTCTCTAGTCCTTTTTGTCTTCCCCATTACCTTTGGAAAATTTGGTTGGGAAGAAATAATAGAGTGGTTGGTAATGTATCCAAAAATTTCTACTTTGTGCATCTTTGAGTTATCACCTTTGCTATAGAAAATGCTCATTTGATTCCATCCTTTGAATCCCCAAGAACCAATTTAGAGTCCCACTTGTGTACTCTCCTTAAGCTCAGTTATGAGCCTCTTGCCCCCTTGATGCCCCATGTTGATAGATCCTAAATCAAATGGTCACCTCTACTAAGTGGATGGTTCAAGTTCAGTTTTGATGGAGTGGCAAAGGGTAATATAGGTAGGATGGGAGGTGATGGAATAATTAAATATAACCAAAGAAAAATCATATTTTCTAAGAATATGGGCATACAATCCAACAACATCGCTGAAGCTAGAGCACTTTACCTAGGTCTTTCAATTATAGATAGCCATAAATTTGACCACCTCATCATTGAAGGTGACTTGATGAATACCATCAATTATATAAAAGTAACCCAAGTCCCTACATGGAGTGTTGTCAATATCACTAAATAGTGCAAAATTTTCGTTAGTAAATTTAAAAATATTGTCATTTAGCATGTGTACATAGAAGGGAATCATGTCACTGGCATTTTAACGAATATGGGAGTAATAGTTGAGTCCCTTTAGGTCTAGCATAATAATTTTCTAGCAAGTACCATTACTTATGCTAATGATGAGGGAAGTTTACTTCTATAGTGCCTATTATAGACCATGGTGGTCACCCAGTCTTCATAAGCTTTTTTCCATTGGCTATCATCTTTGTCATCATATTTCAATTTTTAGGGTGGTTTGTTTTATTTGTTATTCTCTTATCAACATGAGCCCAGTAAAACTTATTCATGTTAGCTTCATCCTCGTCAGTTTAGCTATCATAATAACCTATGGTATCATCATTGATTTTTTCAACTCATATATCCTTGTCACCTATGGAGTTAGATTAAATCCAACCAAATTGAATGCCCTTACAACCCATGGCTTCCATTGTCAGCTTGTTTGTTTCTTGGAATAGTGGTGGCATCCTAGTTACACCAATAATTATTTTGAAAGTGAGTCATTCTGCATTTCAACCAATCCCAAGGTTCCACTATCTCTCATGGTAACCTTATGTCATGTTTGTTTTTTATGACAATGATTTCCTTTTCCATGGTACTTGTGCCAATCCTCCCCCATGAAAATGTTTACCAACCTATGTCAAAATCCATCATAAAATTAGAGAAAGGACTATTTTTATCGCCTTTGCCAATGCCCATTTGATCTTGATTAATCTAAGTGTCAAGCATTGCTTCAATTTCACCAATCGTGGGATCCCCAATGTTTTCTTGGCTCACGTGTGTATGCCCCCTTGGCATCATCAACAATGTTGGAACAAAGTCATCCCTGTTATGGGTAGCATGTGCATCTAAGATGCTCTACCTCTTTTCATTATCATATATCAACTTAAATTCATTATGCATCGAGGTCTCAACATATTTTATTTGAGCTTTCCTATGAATTCCTATCAAATCGTAATGGTGTTTCTTGAACCTGACACTTTGGATCTTGATGCCAATGTCGAGGCTATTTTGGACAGACATGGGTTTATGCCCTTTTTATGGAAATTCAATGGTGCAGACCCTAAGATATCAATGGATTTCACCAAATTATGGAACAATGGTAGGGTTAACATCCATGGGCCCAGTTTCAAGGTGACTACACATCTTCTTACTGAGGTGATCGAGATTCCCAATGATGGGGATATCGTCTACCATGATAGGCATTCCCTAGATGTTGAACTTAAATATTCTAGTAAGAGGATTGCAAAAGAAAAATATGGGATTATTCAAACTACACTTTTGGCTTTGTGGGATAGGGTCCTCGTGCCAATCATGCAATAATTTACCATGGATGAGATCAACGTCCCAATTAGAAGATTTCATTTACCTTTTTTGAATCATTTGAGGGACATAAAGGAGATCAATGTCCTCGACTACTTGGTGAGATCAATGGAAATTTTTGTGGAAAGCATCAGAGATGACTCATATTCCCATCCAAATAATTATTGTCTCCATCTCATGTTTTACAACCATGTTTCACAGAAGGAGACTCAAAAGGTTGCAATTACGACTATTGGCATGCTCAGTGATCCTACTGAAGCCAGTCCTAGCCATGATAGTTCTAAGTGGATTTCTATAAGTGATGATGAGATAGATAAAGCCTCAAAGGACATGATAAAATCCAAGGGAAAAGTTATCCCTGGTTCTACTCCACCGTTAATCAAAACCAAACCCAAATGATGTTCAGCTAGATTCAAATCATCAGTAAGAAAAAGGTGAATTTCCACTAGAAGTGATATGGAGTCTTTTTATGGTTCTCAAACCAAGCTTAAAAATCTTAAGATTGAAGGAAATACCACCAGGATTTAATCTTTGAAAAAGGATGAAGCCCACATGAGAACCAACACTGAACCTTCTATAATCTTTGCGAACATGTTGGAGAATACATCCATGTCGTTCAACACCACATGGGCTATCCTTCAACAAGCCCTCAAAATGGTGAATGATATCAAATCCAACATAGAGGAAAGCACCAAGGCTATTGAAAGTGTCTAATTTAGTTTATCTAAAATAATTGAGTAATTCACATTCATTGGACATCATTTTTATGATCTTCTCGGGTTTCATTCCTTGTTTCTATTTTTTGGATCTTTGTTGTGTTGTCCTGCCCCAAAGATGATATTTGGATTTTTGATTTTTCATTTGGTGGTATTATTGGGATGATGTCTGAGGGTGATCCTGGTAGGGTCACATATTTTTGAATGACAATGTAAAAGGTTTAGGGTCCCTTTCAAAACCCTTTCTTTTACTAATAAAAAAAATATTAGCAATTGAAATTAATAAAGTGAATTATTTAAGTTAACTCTTGGAGATATTTTCAATTGCACTATATCCCTAATATTTGGAATGTGAATTTATTTAATGTATTTTAGCCTTCTCCCTTGATTGCTTTGTTGGACTATTATGTTTGGATTTGCTCTTTAGTTTTAGTGCTTTCAAGGAATGTTACTCACCCCCAAGCAAGTCTGGAGGGCCAAGAGTGGGGGAGGAAAAGATCATGAACGATGATCATTTCATGAGCTATTTGCAACCCTATCTTATGCTATTTTTAGATATCCTAGTTAAGTTTTTGGGGGAATTTTTTTGTGGAAAAATAAGAGCAAGAGATGGTGAACAAATGAACATAGTAGAAAATAACATAGTACCTCTACTGGTTTTGTTTTGGTTTAGCGCTTGTTCTTGTTGAGTTAAGTTGGAGGTGCACTGCTCCTTTAGTTGTTTCCTTGTTGAATCTTGGACCTTAGTTTCGACCTGATGATGCTTGTGCTTAAGTATGACCGAGTGAGGTTGGTTCATTTTTTATTCCTTTTCATCACCTCTCTTTTTTCTAGCATAAACCTTCTATCTTTTGCTTGAAAACAACATGCATTCTGAGTAGATTATTTTTTATCCCTTTTGGAGTATGCATACTTTCAAGGATCATCCCATCTAGATTGATTGGTTTTTGTTTGTAGGTTTGTGTGCATATTTTTAGTTTGGTAATATTTCTTCTTAACTGCATGGTTTTGGTTTTAAAGTTGATAATTTGGGAAGGCCAATTCTTTCATGACCATTAGTAGCAGTGATTCATTTTGCCTATGTCTTCCTTGCTTTGTGCCTAGGTGTGGTTTTTTGTACCTTTTCTCTTATTGATTGATAGATGCATGTTCATGACTTTTTAAGCTAAGTTTTTATTTTATCCTTATACCTTTTGTATTATTTAAGCAATCTAAGGTGAACCTTATTCAAGTCTTTGTGATGTGTTCTTTATGGTTTGACCATTTTTATTATTATTAATATGTGTTAGTTTTGAAAATGTAGACCAATGAGTTATTTGTGTAACTCGAGATTATGTTTCTTTGGAACCATAGATGGTTCTAGGAAAGGAAACCTTAGTTTTTTTTAATGTAAAGTTATGTCTTGATTCTTAGGCGGAGTATGTAACTTTTAGTGAGAAAAGATATAATGTGAGTTAAAGCTCACCTTACTTTAGGCAGAGATTGTATTTTATAAAGTTAAGCTTACATTATGTTAAGATAGAAAATGTATCTTTATAATGTGTAGCTTGTGTTATGTTAATGTATATTTATAAAGTTAAGCTTACATTATATTAAGATAGAAAATATATCTTTATAATATGCAACTTGTATTATGTTAATGTATTTTTATAAAGTTAAGCTTACATTATGTTATGATAGAAAATGTATCTTTATAATGTGTAACTTGTATTATGTTAATGTATCTTTAGAAAGTTAAATCTTACATTATGTAATATAGAGAATGAATCTTTATAATGTGTAAGTTAAGTTTGATTTGTGATAATTGAAGAACATGGTTTTGAAAGAGAAACTAATGTAATGATTTTCAAGACTCTTATGAGTTAGGGAATTATTATAAAGAGAAGTATGAGATTCTCTTGTATTGATTTTGTATGTTTAATTTGGTTTTGAAAGAGAAACTTAATTAATGTTTTTCAAGATTCTTGTGAGTTAGGAAATCATTATAAGAGAAGTATGGGATTCTCTTGTTTTGAGTTTGTAAGTTTATTTTAGTTTGAAATATTGAATCTTCCTAATAGATGAGGTATCTTTATGTTTTGAAAGATGAATATTTCTATTAGATGAAGTATCTTTATGTTTACAGAAAGATTAAATTTCATATGAGATGAAATATCTTTATGTGTTGGGAGATAAAGAAAAGGATAAGTCTTTATTTATTAATGTATGTTCTTGCTTTGAACATGGTAGTTTAGTAAAATGGAATCTTGCAAGTGGTTTTGAAAGAGAAACTAATGTAATGATTTTCAAGACTCTTGTGAGTTAGGGAATCATTATAAAAAGAAGTATGGGATTATCTTGTTTTTTTTGTGAATGTATGATTAATGCATATTGGTTTTGAAAGAGAAACTACTATTTGATTCTTGAGACTTGTGATAGTTAAGGAATCATGGATTAATGCATGTTGGTTTTGAAAGAGAAACTACTAAATGATTTTTGAGACTTGAGATAGTTAAGAAATCATTTTAAAGAGAAGTATGGGATTCTCTTGCATGAAATTGTTATGTTTTGTTTGAAAATATATTATTATAATGAATTCCTAAGATATTGGGTAGATTAAGGATTCATTATAAAAGAGAAGTATGGGATTTTCTTGTATAGATGTTGAATGTATGATGTTGGTTTTGAAAGAGAAACTAATATAATGATTCCTGAGACTTTTATGGGTTAAGGGATCATTATAAAGAAAATAAGGATTATCTTCTTATAGCTTGCTTATGTTATGGTTGGTTGCACAATAGAACATGGAATTATTCAATTTTAATTACATGAAGAGCTGTTCTGATCCCTAAGTATACCTCATAAATCTGTGGGTGGTTTTTCCATTTCGAGGAGGCTTGTTGACTTGCGGTTGGTTTGAGGATCATTGGGAATGGCTTCATAGAACTTTGAATGTTTAGAAGTGGTGGAAATTAAATAATTTCTAATGATTGAGTTGATCAATAAGTTTTGTATATTTTATTATTGCACAATCTAAAATTTTATGTTGCTTAATGACAACTTGGGTTTCTGTACATTTTATGATTTTTGTAATCTCTTTGGATATCTATTGTGGAGTTCTGTTAACTTTAGACATGTATAGCTATGTTATCATGTTATGCTTTAATTTTATTTAAAAGTATTTGATTTAAAGTTATAGGGAAAATACTTGATATATGCATAGTTTGGATTATGGTTAGAGAAAACTTTATTTTATACATTTTATAACTGATGGATTATGTCTTTATTAATTTTATGTTTAGTGCAATGCTTAATCTATGGTAAATATTGCAATGTTTATCTATCCTTGGGATGGGTAGGAATGTTCCTCTAGTAATCCATAAAGCCCAATATTAGGAGGAGTTGCGTGAATGCAATACTTAGGTAGATATGAGTATTGGAAGGAGTTACACGAATGCAATAACTAGGAACTCATGAACCTAGTAGGAGTTGTATGAATAAAATAGCCAAGGTACTTGTGAATCATCATACCTTGATCATGTAGGATCAGGTGTGTCCCATCTAAATATTTGGAAAACTATTCACAAGATAGTAGTGGTGACCCCTTAATCGTGTAGGATTAGGTGATCATTCCAGTTGTCATCGAAGTGGCAGTGACCTTAGTTAGCCTACAAAAGTGTGGTAACTAAGAACCAAGGCTCTACATTAGGTTAGGGAATAGGTGTCCCCATTTAAGCATTTAGGTTTAAAGTATAATCCCTATGCCGTGGTCATATGGTCCTATGTCATGGAGGGTATGGAAACGGTGGGGGGACCACTTAATGGCGTCCTTATAGAATGTGTAGGTTTAGTAATTTGAACCCCAAAAAATATGGGAGTTGGCCACTTATATCCACTGAGTGTCATCTGTAGTGACTTGGAATTCAAATGTGATGAAGCCTTGTATGCTGAGATAAATAAATTAAGGGTGTCTCCCTTGTGATCCTTGTATGTAAGTGTTATTTAAAAAAATATTGGTTGGTTGTTTTGGATTGTTATAGTTGGTATCATAGCTCTAGGTCATAGGGCTTAAGGCTTCCAGTAAGTGCGCTTAGGGTAAGCCTTGACTCGATTTGTTGATTTGGATAAGGCACCTTGCATGAAGGTAAGTGCGACCTTGATCGTTATCAATTGAGTGATAATGATCCTATAAAAAATAAAAACTTGTAGGTAGAAAAGTGTGGCTATGACCTTTAAGAAGGTTATAATAAATTTAGTACATGAGGGTAATACAACTAACTAAATTTAGAAGTACAATTTTGTGGAAAAAAACTTATAATCAAATTTAGCTCTCTTATAGTCAAAGTAAGTGGCAACTTGCAAAAAAGAAAGCATGGCCATGATCATTAGAAAATGAGTGATAATGTTCTTATTAGAGGTAGTCCCTTGTAGGTAAGCAACAGTGTCCATAATAATTAGTGAGGTTAATGGCACCTTGTGAAGAGGAAAACATGGCCATGATCATTATCAAATGAGGGATAATGCTTTTATCAGAGTGAATGGCACCTTGCAAAGAGGTAAGCATGGCCATGATCATTATCAAATAAGTGATAATGTTCTTATTGAAGATGAAACCTTGTGGGTAAAATAGTTCTACCATTTTCCAATAAATATGATGGGCTTCTCAGAGATGGCATTTTATGGCTAGACAAGTATGATTATGACCTTATCAAGAGAGTGATAATGGTCTAAGTTAGTTCATGGGAGGTTAAAACTAACGAATTATAAGTACAATTTGAAATAAATTATGACTTACTAAAATCCTTTTGTGGATAGAAGATAGGACTTGGTTGGAAGAATAATCCTCCAAGAAGGCAAGGCCAACTACATAAGAGTAAACCATAGAATGTTTTCAAAAGAAAACAAGAAGAACAATGGACCCTAACAAGAGAAACTAGGAGAACAATGAACCCTAGTAGGAAGTCTAGAGGATAATAGAATTCAATAAGATTACCAAAGGAATAAGCAAGTTCTAGTGAGGGGATACAAAACCTCTCTTGCATAGTTAAGTTGATTCAAGAGTAGATGGAACAATGATGAGAGATAATAAAATCGAAATAAAAAATTCTTCATGAATGAGTTAATGCTAGTAGTTGAACCCCTTTTTAAGGACACCTTATAGGTTGATCCCAATGGAATTACAAGATCAGAAGGTGCAACTACAAGGCTTGATAGTAAAGGGGATGATAAAACCTAGAGTGTCACCTTGAGGTTCTCCAGTATGCTTTGTGACAAAGAAGGATGGTTCCTTGAGATTATATTTTGAAGTGCTGAATAAAGTAATTTATAAGATTAAGTACTCTCTACTAAGGATAGATGATATCTTTGATCTAGTTTTGGACCATAGTGTGCATACCTATGAAGGCTTGAGATATCATTTTTTGGACAGCTAAGGACAAACCATCAAAGTTTGAGGTATATTGTTACTCAACCTATGTTGAATGCATGACAAAGAAGATGGATGGAGTTCTTAGCAAAATACGATTTTGGTATTGAGTTAATTTAAAGGAAGAAAATAGGGTGGTATAAGCCTTGAGTAGGAAAAGGCACATGGTTGCATTGAATCATAACCATATAGTTTTGATATATAGGGTCAAGGAAATGCAGTTGCAAGACCTGTATTATATAGAAATTTATTGTAAAGCCAAAGGAAAACCTGAAGAGAATATGATTTTTAACATGAAATATGGAATTTTATTTTTAAAAATAATGTAGTTAAGGAGAATGATCATGCATGAGGTACATAATTCTTCTTATTGTGCTCATGCAAGAAGGTCTAAAAACAAAAATATGCACACAGGTCTAAAAAACAAAATCAACCCATCTAGGCAGGGCAATCCTTGAAAGCATACATACTCCAAAATGGATAAAAAAGACTCTATTTAGAACACATGCCAAAATAAAGCAAAATATAAAAGGTTTACATTGGTAAAAAGAGAGGCGAGGAATAGGACTAAAAATTAACCAACCTTGCTTGGCCAGACTAAAGCACAAGCATCACCAGGTCAAAAATGGGGTCCAAGTTTCAACAAGGAAACAACTAAAGGAGAAGCACACCTCCAAATTAACTCAAAAAGAACAAACACTAAACCAAAACAAAATCAATAGAGACCCGAGTCCAAAAGGAGTACACAAAAAACCATGCTACAAGAAAAAGGAGCAATCAAATGAAGGAAAATTACCATCAAACAAGTTCCCTATGTCTCATGGGTCAAGGCACTACATTTCTTCCTATTGTGCTCATATTTCCATCACATCTCTTTCCTTTTTCCACCAAAAAAATCCCCCAAAAACTTCGTTGGATTATCTACAAATACGCCTCAAATATGGTGGCATATAGCTCATGAAACAACTGTTGGCTCAAGATATTTTCCTCCCCCACTCTCGACCCTCCAAACTGTCTTGGGGGTGAGTAAAATTCCTCAAAAGTGTTAGAACTAAAGAGCAAATCCAAACATAACAGTCCAACAAAGCAATCAAGGGAGAAGGCTAAAAGACATTAAATAAATTCACATTCCAAACATTAGGGATATAGTGCAATTGAAAATATCTCCAAGAGTTAATTCAAATAATTCAATTTATTAATTTCAATTGCTAATAAAGGCTTTTACATGATAAAATTAATATTTTCAAACTTTAACATCACCAACTATACTTAAAGTATTAAAGCTATTATTAAGCAACTTAATAGTTCAAGAGTATTAAAATTACCAATCAATACTTTTTAACCTTTTTCAACAAAACCATGCATAACATAGACAACATGGATTTGCATCAATAATGTCCTACATCTAAGTTTTATCCCTAAGTAGGTGGTCTATTTTAATATAGTAAAATGCTATCACCAACCTATTAAGGAGGCTCATTGCATAATCAATTTTCTCATCCAATGGTATGAACATGGAAACAAGCAACATGAAATGCATCTACATGAAGGGTAGTTTTCCTTTCTACCCTAAGATACTGATGAGCAGGTCATCATAATTATTTTTGTAAACATATCTCTTTGTGATTTGTTCACCTCTATGGTCCCACTCAAAAGAGCACTTGGTCCTACACCCACAAATACATCAACAATACCATATTCTAAGTTAAAAGTATGAAATCACCTTATTGAAAGACATCATAAAAATGCAATTATGCCATGATATAAACACATCAACTCATAGCTTACTATTCATAATGATATTTTACAATGAGGGGTGTTATATACTCCTCCCCCTTGGGCTAAACATAGTCCTTTGTGTTTCTTGCAAGTGAGTAAACAAGTGTTAATTCAAATAAAACTAGAAATTGTCACCTTATTCCTTTAGCACATTTCTTAGAATATTGGTCCTACTAGACCTTACACAGATCTAGGGTCTGTTTCCTCAACACCTTGGAATGAAACCCCAAGTTTTTAACTGATCTCACCTCAATGGAAAAGTAAATTTACCGTCTGTAAAATAGAAAAATTCCACACGTGATTAGGATTAGTCACTTATTTCCTATTTAGAGATATGTGGAAAGAAACATGGATCTTTAATAGGTTGGGCAACCAAGCGAGCCTATAGGATACTGGATAGATCTTATCTATGATCTCACAAGAGCCTAAAATAGCAAGGATCCAAATTTATTGACTTGATGGCACTTTTTCATGGGTCTTATCCTTAAGAAGACTATGTCTCTTATAAAGAATTATTTGGGTGATATTTTCATATCATCATAGCTCTTT
This sequence comes from Wollemia nobilis, assembly GCA_028583015.1. Classification (NCBI taxonomy): domain Eukaryota; kingdom Viridiplantae; phylum Streptophyta; class Pinopsida; order Araucariales; family Araucariaceae; genus Wollemia; species Wollemia nobilis. The sequence goes on from JAQPPZ010000499.1 coordinate 536,762, forward strand.
TGGAGATCAGTCACTTCCTTGATTTGAAACCAAATCACTCTAAGCTAATCCTCCATATCTCAAATAGTGTCCATCATGATCATCACTCGATCCTATGGATTATCCCACGATAGAGGTGTCCTACATATTTTTCCTACAAGGCTTCAAATGGGACCGTCCCTAATGATGCATGGTATCTGAATTTTTAAATTATTACATGCAAATTCTATGGGATGCAAGAAGTCATCTCACTTGAATTTTGATCCATACAATATATGTACAACATGTCTTCCAAAACCTAGTTTACCCTCTTGGCCTAACCACATGTTCAAAATAATATGCCAAACTTAAAATTTAACTTAGTTCCTCCTACATACTATTGAGCTTGTCAAAATTTAGATGTGAATCTAAATGTTCTATCTGATACGACTTCCTAAAAAAACCCACTTAACCTAAATATTTTTTTGGCAAACTTGTTTGCCATAACTAGTGCATCACCCTTGATGTCCCCCAAAATATGCAATTGTGGTCAACTTCTAAACCACTACCAAGACCACATCAAGTTGGTACCTAGTCTTAGGTACACCTTCAATAAAATCCATAGAGGTTACCTACCTTTTTTGCATAAATACCTTATGTGGATATAGTTTTCCTATTGGATGTCAAGGTATTGCCCTCACCTTTATGGCATTCTAAACATCTTGCAGTAAAATTAGTGATATCTTGCTTCATTTCGACCCAATAGAATAATTTTTTTCATATAACTCATGCATTATGTACAATAAGAAGATTTATATACCTCATGCTTCTTCTAGGGTGCTTCAATGTAACTCTCGCTCTTCTCCAACATAGCTCTTGCATGTGGGCTTGAGGTACTAAACACCTCCATGTATGAGCTTTAATTTGCTCTTGAGTTGTAATGTCCCTTTGATTAACGTTTTACATTACTCTTTGATATACTCATTTGTCTCCTTTGCAGTGGTGGTTGAACTTCCCTTGCACTCAGACTATGTTCATTGGCACTCTATCATGCCAAGTGGCAGGTAACAATTTTATTCCTTTGATTTATCAACCATATAGGTACGTTGATCAACACTCTTCCTTGCAATATAATGCTTGATAATAAGTGGTTTTCAGCTATATTTGAATCTTCTCCTTATTTGAGATGACAAGTGGTAGATAGATTCTTCACTTGCTCAAAATGAAGTTACCTAGTGGCATTGTGAGATGACAAGTGGTAAATGGATTCTTCACTTGCTCATGATGATGTTACCTAAGGGTGTTGTGAGATGACAAGTGGTAAATGGCTTCTTCACTTGCTTAGGATTATGTTACCTAGTGGTGCTCATTCCTCTTTTTCCTAACACTTCAAATGTCTATTGTGCCCTTTATATTCACTTGACTATTACGTGCTTTGGTAAATCCCAAATGTAATTCAATTTATTTTAGTCTCTTGCCTTCAACTAACGTGTCTCTTCGGTTTCTCTCCAATGATGCTCAAACCTAACACTCTTTCTTCCTTCTAATGGCTTTGTTGGCTTGGTGGTTCTACCTTTCAATGGTGGCTTGACTTGTTTGAATGTGGTGGTTCTTCTATGCTTGGCTACTAGTCCATTCACCTTCCAATGCTGGGATGCTTAGATTTTGATGCTACTCTTTAACTTTTTATTGTTGTAACTTGAGCCTTCAATGACTACGTGCTCTTTTGGATATTTCTTATAGATATTGCTTAATCTATGATAGCTTTCCAAGCTTGCTGTATATATTCTTCTATGTTGTCCAATCTATTTGCTTACCTCCTTCCTTTATCAAATGACATTTTTTTTTTAAATATGGTGATGCCTCTTCACCAAGATGTGGTAATGGTGGTTTCTCTTCCACTTTGACTTTTCCTCATTGGATACTCTTCTACTATGATTTCTCCATGGCTCAATGCTTGGTGATTTATTCTATGGTGACTCCAAGCTTCTAATTCATACCAAAAAGTTTACCTTTTGGATAGTTTATTGTATCCAATCTTTACTATATAGTTTTGGCTTGTTTATTTTCTAATAGATAGTATCAAACTTCTCCATTATTTTATGCAAGTTTTAATCCCTTGTAATGATGTCTTCTTCAAATTTGAAGATATAAACTTGATACCTTTCTTTTTGCAACTTTGAAAACTTAAATGTGGTGTTTTTAAAGACTTAATAAAATGCTAATATGAACATTCAAATAATGAAATCTTAATGCATATCTTTTGGTATCCTTTTGAAGCTAGTTTTCTTGGTGATTTGACTCACCTATTTGTTGCCCCGAATTTGTAAAATTTGCAGCTCCAATTCCTTATGATTTTCCACCCTAAAATTGACTATCTTGTAGCTCTATCTTGCTTTCCAAGAATCTGATTTTGTGGCTTCAATTATCCTTCAACTTAGTTTTCTTGAACTCTGAAATTTTCAGCTATTAGTGCTGCCCAAATTTCTGCCCTCTTGCTATCCTAAAATTTGTAATTTTCATCTTCTAATGCAGCCAATTCCTCCTTCATTTTGTTGTCCTTAACTCTCTCAAATTTTCTAGGAAACTCCTCCAATTCACAACTCTAATCTTGCTTTCCAAAAATCTTTAATTTTTAGCTTTCTTTTCTCCTCCTAATGTTGCCTTCTTTTTATTCCAAATCCTCCTTAACTCTTGTCGATTTATGGCTTCAAAAATAGCCTCTTTCACTGGCCTCTTTCTCAAGAATTTGAATATATTGAGATATTCAAATTACCTTTCCAAAATTTGGTAAACTTCTTGCCAAATATTTCTTCCTTTTAGGCTTGTTTTCGGATGGCAAAAATTATCCCAAAATTTTCTTTTCAGGAATTTCTCCTTGATTGAAATATTCTCCCTTCAACTTTCTTTAGATCTCCTCCAATGTCCACTTATTCAACTTCTTCAGTGGGGCTTCTCTAGCATTCTTCTTCTTTATCCTTCACTATTTTCTTGAGACATCTTCTTTTGGGTCTTCAAAATTTGCAACTTCTCAAATCTTCAATAGGAATTTTCCTAGTCCTCCTCTATCTCCAATCTCCAATATTGTATATTCCAAATCTAGAAGTTCTTAATGAGAACTCTATATTGGATCTTCTCCTTTTCAATCTTTAATAAGCTATTTTATTCTTTATTAAATCTTATGTCTTCAATCTTCAAACTTCTATGAGGATCTCCTTCTTGGTTTTCCTCAATATTCTATCTTCAATCTACAATAGGACTTCTTTGGCCTCTTTCTCTATTCTCAATATTCAATATTTGACTTATTTCTTCAAGTAATGGATAAATTTGAAAGAAGATATTATTCCTAGCTATTGTAGGAAGCTTCTCAAATTTCTTTGAATCAACTCTTCTCTGCAACAAAGTATTAGAAAATGATAATGAAAATTATTTAAATCTAAAGATAATGAACTTCACTAGTTGATTTGTCAAACTAGTGGAATCAATGTTGAGTCCTAGTCTTCACGAGTTTTTTTGCAACTTTATGGAAAGACTCTAGCCAAAAAGTAATTTTAGAAATTTTGAAAATGATATTTCCTATCTCCTCTCAATCTCTCTTGTGGATTTCCTTATCTCCTATCAATCTACCTTGTAAACTCATACCACTGTTAGATTTTGATGCTATATATTAAAGGAAATGCAACCACAAGGTATAAAATGAGCATGCAATATTAAAGCTATGATAATGGTAATATACTAAGCATGTAAAACTCATGAGAAAATTCTATAACTACTCATAAAACAACCATTAATGAAATCTCACGAAAATATTACATTGATAAAAATGGAGGTCTCAAACTCTCCATATTGCATACATGCTCTACATTGTATCTACTACTATTCTACTCAATGCTATCTACCTTCTCTCTATGGATCTCTCATTTACTCCTATACAAGACCTATATATAATGAGGCATGATTCTTGGTCTTCTTGTAGGTCTAAAAAGACCACATCCTTTAAAACTTTTCAAAATATTTTCTAAGGCAAAGAAAGGTGTTCTATCTCGTATGAAATATAGTGTATTTTATAGCGAAGTAGGACACAATGTTCTATCCTATGGTCAAAGTGGTCAAAATTTTACTTTACCGCTTTCAGAATTATGGATCATAGTATATTTTTGATTAAGTCTAAAAGCTCAGTAGTCTACAACATGTTTTAATCCGTGCGATGTCTAACATGGTTTCAGTCTATGATCAAAGCAGTCAAAGTTTGCACGTGCTTACTTCCAAATCATGGCACAATGCATATTGTTCTATCTTGCACAAGCTAAAGACTATTTCAAGCAATAATCTACCCCACAAGAGTTCAAGTGTATCTTGTCATGGCACAACGCACATGCTCCAACACGTAGTCAAAATGGTCAAACATCACAAAAATGAATAATTAAGTCACGAACTAGCATAAGGATTTATATAGCATATATATTATGTTATATCCCACGTGGGCTAGAGTGATGCTCTACCCCGTGGTTAGCCACAATTAAACTGAGAGGTAAAAATTTTGAGGTATGGGTTACAATACATTTTAGACCATGTTCTACACTACGGATGCAAATGAACTCTAAAGCAGATTGAATAATAAGAGCCATGATATATCACAATGTTCTATTCTATGCACCTCATAGTACATTTTCATGTTAAAGCCTAACATGCTCCAACCCGTGGTCAAAGTGGTCAAAGGAAGTGATAAGCTATCAAGAGGAGCGGGCTACGACATGTTCCATGTTATGTGAAGCTATCAAAGAATTTCAAGTTTTGATCTTGGTCGTTCATGAATAGATCAATGGCTAGGTTATTCTAACAAGATCTCAGATATATAAAAGTAGAGTCTTTGCAACATAAACTGGTTGAGCAAGAAAGCTAGCAGATGAAGCATCAACAAAGCTAAAGAACCAAGAAAAGGCAGTTGCAATCAGTTGTAGATCTATGATAGATAGTGTCTACAAGAATGAAAGACGACCAAGATCATGGCTTTGACAACCTGGAGCAAAAATGCCATGAAGAACCAGCTAGTTGTAGAGATCGAGTTGTAGAGGAGTGCAAGATCGTACAATTTCTTTTGTTCTCAAAAGAAATTCAGAGACCACCACCTCAACATCTGGATGATCTAGCATTTATTTTTCCTTGTAATGTTCCATTTCTTTCAATTTCTTTTCAAACATGTAAAAAATATAAAAGGAGGTTGAAACCTCATTTTGAAGGGTCAAATCTAGAGTTTTTGCTTGCCCTACTATGTAATAACTATCTATAAATTAATAGAAGAAATATTACTTGGAATGTTTACCTCAAACTATAATTTTTGAGAGATTAAAGTTGTGGATTGATTTTCTACTACTATTGATATGGTTAGTCTATTTTGCTGATATTGGATTGCTAACTTAGAGCAATTGAAATATTTTCATAATTGAATCTATGCTTGCAAGAAGTTCTTTTTTGTTAAATCTTGATACTGATATTATTCTGCTAATTTGGATTATTAGTATCTTGATATTGAAATAAATTTCTTGAAGTATAACTCTGTTTTGTCTATGATATTGAATATTACTTGTTTTGAATGTTGTTAATTCTAAGTGTGGGACACTGGAAATTGTTATGTAAGATGGGTCTTTCCTGTAGATGCCTATGTTGTTAGCTCTATCCATCCACTATTTGATTACTATTTCCTAACCCTTACTCATTTCTATCCCTACTCTTTAAAAATTTAACTGAGCTTAAATGAGTCAACATCTTATTAGTTGATAAGGAATGCTAGCCTACTCTGGAATTTGGGTTAGAGAAATAAACTGTGATTAACATGTGCATGCCTAATTAGAGAATTAGAAGATAATAATAATAGTATCAAGATTTTTCTTGATAGCAATTTGGATCCCAATAGTTTTTGGCATACCTGATGGGACCTGTTAACCAGAACACTAGTTAACCCACTCTTTTTATCTTTATCAGTTTCCTAGAGGAATCAATATTTGGTGAATTGTCTTGACCTTAAAGCGGTGATTAGTAAATTCACCTGGCAACTCCATGTTTTCAAGAATCCAAAAAATACCTTTTGAGAGCTCATAGTTTTCATGAATACTAGGTCATTTACAAAGAATAACCCAGAGTCTTTCATCTATTATGAGCTCCCTTTGAGAGGATCTACTATCTTAAGGAATTTGAACCTAGATTTCCAGTAAGATGAAACCCTACAGAAATTTAACTCGAGGTACCTCAAAGACCACCTCTAGCAAGAGCAGTGGCTAGAAACATGGCTCAAAACAATAATGTGGCCCCAAACCTACCCTTGTAGAAGTATCCTAGTTGGAATACAGTTGCCCCCTTGAGGCTTACTCATATGCATGATATTCCCCAAGCTGTATCCAAAGCCATCCCTACCTATGATGGATCAGGCAAAACCACCTACGAGCACTACCAAGATATTCTAAATCCCGACAGTAATTCATAATATAAAGAATGAATATGTCATTGTTAGAATCATGGCCCTATCCTTTAGAGGGAAAATTTTACATTGGTTCAAGACTTTGGAGGACAATAGCATTACTTCATGGGATGAGTTAGTAGAACCTTTCATAGAGGAATTCAATGAGTTTTTTGATCCCTTCTCCCTTATAAATTAGTTTACATCCATGCAAAAACATCAACAAGAATTAGTTTCAGACTTTAATATGAGATTTAGCAGAACCTGGAAGAGAATTCCACTTGAAGCTAGGCCAACTACTACCCTTGATTTTATGTATTATATCAGAGCCCTTGGATTAGAATTGGGCTTACAAACTCAACAAGCAGGGGTATATACTTTTCCCCAGGTTTATACTCAGCCATGCAGGCTGAAAATATTCTTATCAATGTAGGGAGGTTACCCCCAAAGACTGTGATGCCTTACTGCTCTAAAATTCCTAATACCCAAGGTTAGGCAAATACGTCTTCTTACATGGATCCCCCTCCTCTATCATCACTAGCTCCTAAGATGACTCCAATTCCCCTCCCCAAATCATCTTCTGCTCCAATTTCTTTCCCTCCTCTTCCATATCAAACACCCCAGGAATATTTTATGCTTCTTGATATTCAAAACACTTTGAAAACTCTCAATAACAAGATGAATTCAATGAAAAGAGAGAGATAGAGAGATCACAACAAAGAAGGTTTCCCTATGTTAATAGAGATCAGAAGCCTGGTACTAGCAATAGTGCTAGAATTAGGGTTAATGCCATGCAAGAAGATCCAAAATATTCCTCTAAAACTAGCCTTGTGAATGTTTGGTGCCTTGTGTGTAATGACCCCCATGACTCAGAGTCATGTGTAATGTATTAGCATCATGTACAACAAGCCATGGAAAATGTAGAGAGAAATAAAAAAGGTAGAGTCAATATGCTCTGGAAACTATACTAGATCATGGTTGGGAAATATCTTGATGAAGAGGGACCCATTGCTATCATGACAAGATCTAGAAAGAAAACATTGCAGGTTGATCCATAGAATATGGGGCAATTTCAAGTCCCTTATCCAAAAAAGAAAGATCCTCCTATGCAAAATAATGACCAATTTCCTATTCCTCAAGCCAATGAAAAAGGACATGGTACCAAAAGGCCAAGAAAAGGAGGTCAGTTTTCCTAGAAGGTCTTACAAATAAAATGACAAAGAGAGGATGAGATCCAAAAGTGAAGCACAAGAAAAAATTTGATTCCCATCTATAACTAAGAGGCAAAGGATTGAAGCCACACAACAATACAAGAGGAAATACGGTGAGCCAAAGAGAAAGCTTGAGAATCCCACTTTAGAAAAATCAGAATATAACATTATAGAAGAGATGAAAAGGATTCCCTCCAAGGCTAGCCTCTATGATACCCTCTTTATTCTTGGTCAAATTGATCTTCTGAAAGCTTCTTTGAGTAAGAGTCCTCAAGAAAAGGATACCACTACCATTCTCACTATGTCTTTTGGAAAATATAAGATGTCTCCTATTGTTTTAAAGAATAAGCCCACCCATTCTATATTTCTTTACGGATGGAGGGTTGGATAGTTCACAATTGTATGATTGATTTAGGAGCCTCTACCACAGTTATGCCTAGGGTAGTATACAAGGATATGGGTATGGACTATACTAGATCATGTCCTGGAGTCCTATAGTTGGATGGGACACTAGTAAAAATAGTTGGGGTAATAAAAGATGTAATGATGTGATTGCATAGAGCCCTAGAGGTGACCATTGTTCAAGATATTGTGGTTGTAGACCTAGAGCCCTATTTTTGTCTATGCATTTCCAAATATTTCACTACCAAATTAGGAGGATGTATGTATTTGGATTATTCTAGTATGGTAATTCCCTTCAAAGGAAAGAGAATAAGGATCACACCTGAGAAGCTTGTATCATATCACATTGAAAAAATTGAAGAGGACATGTGTAACCTCACACCTTTGGATGATTTTGAAATAGTGGAAAGTTTTGAAGAACTAGAGGTTGAGGATGAGTTATCGTTCAAAGATGATTATAGCTAGTTTGGAACAGGAATAGGCATATACAACATCTCCCTAGAGACAGAGAAGAAGATACCTACCATATCCAATCAGTATTTGAGGGAAATAAAGGCTTGGACCATGCACTTTGATGGTGCAAGATGTAGAAATGGGGCTGGTGTTGGTGTAGTTTTACAGTCTCCATTAGAAGGTGTAAAGAGCTTTGCATATAGGTTGACATGGTCCTATACCAATAATATTTCAGAGTATGAAGCTTTATGCTTAGGGATGATGCAATATGAGAGCATGGGTATCAATATATTGAATATATATGGTGACTCTAAGCTAATAGTAAATCAGGTAAGAGAAAGGTGCAATAGTAAGCACCATTACCTGAAAGCATACAAAAACAAGGTGTGGGATTTGATGGAATCCTTTGATGCCCTTAACATTCATTTTATCCCTAGAAGGTAGAATATGTTGGCTAATTCATTGGTAGTAAGGGGATCTAATTTTAATCCTTCTATAGATATAGGAGTTACTAAGGACAAAAGAGTCAAAATGGTTTTTAGACCTGCAGTCATAGATAGATAAATTTTTTGGTAGGTCTTTGAGAGTGATGAACAGATCATCGAATTCCTGGTAAGAGAGGCTTGTTTATCCACTATTCAAGAAGAAGTTCTAGATGAAGTTGACCAACAAGATGTTATCCAATTAAAAATAATCATATCCCAAGAGGGTTGGTCACACTTGAAATCTCTTCGATAATGAATATAGGAAGAAAATCCAAACTATGGAGATCAATGAGAGAATATATAAGGAGATCGATATTGAGAAGGAAAAGAAGCTCAAAGTTGGTATCCATTATTCTCTAGAAGAGGTAGAGGAGATTAAAGCCCTGTGCCTAAAATACCAAGACATTGTGGCTTGGTCATACGAAGATCTTAAGGTATATGACAAAAGGGTGATCCAACATACAATTGAGCTAGAACCAGATGCAAAGCCTTTTAGATAAAAATAGAGGCCTGTGAATCCTAAGATTGAGTCTATAATGAGAGAAGAGCTACTCAAACTACTAAAGGCTAAAATTATATATCCAATTAAGCACTCTACATGGGTAGCTAACTTGGTTCCTATGAGGAAGAAGAATGGAGACATCTGCCTATGTGTAGATTTTAGGAATCTCAACCAGGCATCATTGAAGGATCACTATCCCCTCCCCTAGATTGACCAGATTCTATAGATTATTGTAGGAGTAGAGAGGTTCTCACTATTATATGACTTTTTTGGTTATAACTAGACCTAGGTGAAAGACGAGGATCAATTTAAGATAACATTTACTACCAATGGGGTACTTTTTGCTTATCAAAGGATGTGTTTTGGTCTGTCCAATGCAGGGGCTACATTCTAGAGAGTGATAGATTATGTCTTGGGAGAGCTGATTAATAAAGTCATTTTGATCTACTTAGATGATATGACTGTGTTATCTCATGAGAAAAAATATCACCTAATGCACTTGGAGCAAGTATTTAAGAAATGTTGAGAATTTGGTATCTCTCTTAATCCAAAAAAGTCATTCTTTGCAGTTCACGAAGGAAATATTTTGAACCATGTGGTCTCTAAAGAAGGGATGTATATTGATATATATAGATTTAAATCAATTCTTGTCCTTCCATTTCTCATGAACAAGAAAGCTCTGTAGTCCTTCTTTGGATAGATCAACTTTATTAGGAAGTTCATTTCAGATTTTGCTCAAAATGTGAAGCCCATCTCAGAGTTGTTAAAGAAAAATGCAGATTTCAAATGGATTGAAGTACATAAAATATAATTTTGAGGTTATTAAACAATCCATTGCCATACTCCAGTCCTAGTGAATCCTAATTTTAGTAAGAATTTCATCCTATATGCTTATGGAGTTAAATAAAATTATGCATCTATGCTTATTCAAAAGAATGATGATGGGGAAGAACACCCTATATTTTTATAGAGCCAAAATATCCATGAGTACTAGATTAAATAAACCTTCATCAAAAGACAAGTCTTTTTAGTGATGAAGTCATAAAAAAATTTAGGTAATACTTGGCTCAAAGTAAAACCCTAGTGTATGTAGTTCACCCAGATGTAAGAAGTTTTATTTTACAAGGTGATCTAGGAGACAAAAGAGCAGGTTGGATTACCAAGATCTAGGAGTATGATGTGGAAATTCATCCTACCAAGCTAGTCAGAGGTAGAGCATTGTTCCAAGGGTTAATAGAGAAGATGTCTACTAAATAAATGATAGCTTGTCAATCAGCAACAGAAGATCAAGTTAGAGAGCCTCAATCAAGAGATTCAGACTGGGTTGATCAGATGACCAGATATTTCTAGATAGGGATTTGTCCTTAGGATCTTAACCCATCACAAAGGAGGAGATATAGGCTTCAAGACTTAAAGTATGTCTTACTACTAGAAGGACTATATAGGAGAAATCTGGATGGAGTCCTCCTAAGATGCTTGAAGGATGATCAGAAGCTGAGGGTCATTAAAGAATTCCATGGAGGATTATTTGGAGGACATTTCTCAAAGAAGGTCCAAAAATTTAAAAATCATTAGAGTAGGCTATTATTGGCCTACCATTTTTTTGGACTCCTTCAAAGTAACAAGAGCTTGTGATGAATGTCAGAAGTATGTGGGAAGAACCAGGAATGCATCATTTCCCCTCAAGCCTATCCAAGTAGAAGAGTCATTTCAACAATGGGGTTTAGATTTCATTGGGACAATTAACCCAAATTCCTTAGTAGGACATAAATACATTTTGACTACCATAGATTACCTTACCAGATGGGTAGAAGCCATCCCCATAAAGAAATCAGATCAAGAAGTGGTAATTGACTTCATGGAAATCTTGATTGCAATATTTGGCATTCTCAAATCTATAGTAAGTGATAATGGTCCAACCTTCATAGGAGCTAAGTACATTGAGTTTGCTAGAAATTATGGTATCACCATAAATAATTCTTCCAATTACTACCCTCAAGGGAATGGATTAGCAGAGTCAACTAATAAGAATCTACTAAGAATTCTGAAGAGATCATTAGAATATAACAAAAGGAGTTGGCACCTATTGTTAGAATAGGCTCTATGGGTAGATAGGATCACCATAAAGAAGTCTATAAAAACATCCCCCTATGCTTTGGTGTATGGCAAAGAAGCAGTCTTACCTATTCACTTGGAAATATCGGCTCTCAAGCTGGTAGACTTAGAAGAAGAATTTGATCAAGGTCCATTTGAGACTATATTGACACATCTACTCCAGCTAGAAGAGAAGAGGACTCAAGCATATGAGGATTTCTAGAAGAATTCATTTTATATTAAGAAAATGGTTTGATAAGAAGACTAGATTCAAAAAATTCAAAGTAGGGGACTCTATTTTGAAGTGGAATGTGGAGAGAGCCAAGCCAGGACATCATCAGAAGTTTGATTCTTTTTGGGATGGCCCTTTCAAAGTAGCCGAGGTTAAAGAAAGAAACTCTTTCCAGCTTGAAGATCTAGAGGAAAACATTTAGTCAATCCTAATTAATGGTTTCCATCTCAAACTCTACTTTGATTAAGAATAAATATTCTCTTGTAACATATGTATATATTTGTGTTATAATTTGTTTTTTTATTCTAAAAGGTTTTGTACTTGGAAAAAAAACTACAAGATAAGATTATGGAAAAAGGCTAAGGGTGGCAGCGGGACATGACGTGCTCCATGCCACACTCAATATGCTAAAAGTGGTTGCAGGCTACAACATATGTTCCACACCGCTCTTGGAAGGCAAAGGGATAGAAAAGCACCATAATTGAAAACATGCGCTAGACCGCGACCAATCATCGAACAACATGATATCTCCCACCGCAAAGTCACCCATCTTTTGATTTGAGAAGTGTGCAATGGGTAGTTGTCCGATGTCCACATTAATGGTGGAAGGCATGCATGCGAGAGGATTTAAAGCTCAAATGTCGGTTGCCATCCATTTTACAAGCTACATTCATCTACTAGAGGGAGTAATTAGTGTAGTAGAAACAACACCAAAGTGCGAAGGAGATTCTCAAGCATCCTACTCCTATAGGTGAAGGTATTATTTCTATATATTATTATTTTTATATTTACGCAAAGGAATATCCTTCCCATTATCAAGAAAATTCAAAGCAAAAGGTACCCTCTCACCCTCATGAGTCATTACCCAATCCATTAGCTACCATAGAAGGTCAAACCAACTTATCTCCTCCATCTCCATCTAAAATTCTAGTCACATAATCCCATGACATTTCATATTTTCTTTCAAAGCCATTACCTTAAAAAATATTAGAGGGGCAAAATATTTCATCCATTCCAACCCATTCCATGATTTCAACTTCTTTTTATGTATCTTCACCAATTGCAACCCCTGCAATCAGTAAATTTCAACTGTCATTACTACTACCCAATTATCATAAGCTTTTGATTCCATTCTCCCTTATCTTATAGCTTATCCTCCCCTTATAAGTCATTCTACATTAGCTTCTCTACAAAAGGGAAAGTAAGTTTCAGAAAAAATTCAACATTTTTGGGCTGAGAAACTTTCTAAACCTTCAAAAAAGATGGCTATAAAGAAAAAGACAATGATAGTTGATCCAGTGACAAGTCAAAGGACCAAAAAATCCATCATACCTCTGGTGAGAAAACCTAAAGAAAATATGACTATACAAGATTATCATCTGGAATAATATACAGAAGATATTGAACAGTTACTAGTGGAAGATGAGTTGGTCATAGCAAAAGCCCATCTTGAAACTTTTTATGTTAATATCGATATCTACAAGGAGCAAGTGGGAAATATGGAAGAAAATATAGAGAAGCTGGAGAAAATAGTCAACAATGAGAAGAAGGTAGAAAATATTGTAAGAAATTAAGTCAAAAGCTGGCAGAATAGGTACTAGGAGGCTATTAAGCTTAAGGGATGAGTTGAAGAGCAGAAGAAAAATAATGAAGACCAAGCTAAAGAAATATAAGATTTGAAGCACCAAATTTAGATTGAGAAAGCCAAAGCCTCAAGATTCTCGAAATAAGGAGTAAAAAAGTTTAGGAAAGATCTATGGTCCAAAATCCTTTAGAAGTACTCATAAATGCATCTTATAATTGACTACATGGATGATGCCAACCATTTATTGTAAAATACCAAGGAAGACTTGGACAAATTCATGGAGAAATTACAACTTGTGGTGATACCAGTATAGTAGAAATACAAGCTATCTGAGAGTAGATTCAGTGAAGCTGCATAGCCCATCCCTAATAAGGCATGAAGCACTTTCAGATTAGTTGCTAGGGTTGTTGTTGACAAGAATAGATGGATCCAAAATAACTAGTTGTTATCTATTATAATTGAAGACACAATTCAAGATATTGTAGATATCAATAAGGAAATTACATAATATGGTTTTAGGGGACTGTGGATGGAAAGTAACAGCTTTTTCAGAAGCAGAGATCAAAAAGAGTATAGCCTCAATCATTCAGGATGAATCTAAGATAGACAACTGTGAGGATTCAATTGATCAACATCAGGTCTCTTAAATGATTAAAGACTTAACTAGGATCAAGGATCTGATGGAAGACTTAGTAAACAAAGGTAACTCTATAAATTATGAAGAGATATCTACGTTGGAATATGTCCATAAGAAACCTCCAACCCTACTGACGCTATTTGGAATCAAGCTTTGCAAATTTTAAAAATGATGGTTCAGCTATATGGGACAGACTCAAACCCTAGAGATAAGCATGAGACTTCTCAAGAAGAAGAAGAAGCTGAGGAAGATCAAACTGAAGAAGTGTTGGTAATATTGGGTATGTTGCCTAGCTTCATGTTTGTGAGTTGTCATTGATATCAAAAGGAGTTTGTGTTGATGTCAAAAGGAATTTGTGTTGATGTCAAAAAGAGTTTGGTGCCAAAAAGATCTTGAAAGTTCCATGATGTTTGTTTAAGGGTTTTTATTACAACCATGGTGACAAGGTTAAAGGTTTTTCTTAAAACCATCTGGACTCATTAAGGGTTTTTATTAAAACCATCTTGGCTTAATGAAAAGGTTTTGCTTCTTGATAAAACCTTAAAAGTCCATTTTGATTATTAATAAATAAATTAACTCAAACCTTTGAAAAGGTTATAAGTTAAAGTTTATTATTAATAAAATAATAATTATTAATTTAATAATTATTATTGAAAGGGTTTCTAAACCCTTAGCGGCGCTCATGTAAAAGACTTACCTCACCGACGTCAACTTGCATGGGATGAAAAATGCAATGTTTGAAAGGAGCACCAACGTCAATTTGCATGGGATGAAAGACTATTAAAGGACATTAATTCCTAAGGTTCAATGCACCTCCGATTTGTGCGATTACCTTCAAATTTTTATTGCTCTGTGACCTTCAATTTTAGACTGCTCTATGATTTTTGAGTTTCGTATTGCTCTGTGTTTAAGTTTCGATTTCATACACTTATGAGGAAGACAAATCTATTTGTATTTAATTTCTACGATCAAAGGGAAGGTAAAACAACGAGTGGTGCTTGAGAGTTTCGTTGGGCACTTGTGCTCCAATGGTGGAGGTAGTGGAGCAAAGGCGCTCGCTAGGCAGAGGTGTCAATATCGATTCGCATCGGGCATGTTTCATTTTTGGTCATGAATTATTGTGCACGTGGTACAACAGTTGCCTTAGGCCACGAGTTTGGAGGAGGAAGTGCTTTGGCGATTATGTTGGTGTCTCCACACTTCTCCTAAGGTTGGAGAATTGATTTTTGGCCAAGGTAGATCTTTTGTTGATAATGTGGAATATTTGATTTGACTTGGCAAATTATTGTTGGTAATTGGATGGAGGTATAAGGTTAAATAGAAATATTGCTTTGACATTGTTATTATTGATGCTCAATGTTTATGTGGTAAATGCATTTAGAAGTAAATGTATTTTAGGAGTTATAAGGGTTTAAGGAATAATTGTGCTTAATGTCATATTGGTGTTAGAAAGCCTTTGGAGTTATTGAGTGGATATTATCTTGTAATTATTTTTGAGGTTGAAGTTATTTTGTGATATATTAAGTAGGAGTTATAAGGTGTAAAGGAATATTGTTGATATGTATATTTGTGAGTTTTGATTATTGATGAGTTGAAGTGATAAGGTGTTATTAGGACTCTTATAATTGTGCATTATTACGTTGTTGCTAACTCTAATTTGTGGCAAATTGAGAGTTACTGTTGTGATAGATTTTGAGTTCTTCTTCTTCATCAAAGTAAAGGTATGGGCACATTCTTCCATGGTTATTATTGATTTATGGTTTTCTAAAAATAAGTTTGGAGTGAAAAGGATTAAATTAAGTTTCCTTATTTGGAGTGGATCTTATTTTTTGAAAGTGGAAGTATTTATTATGCATTATAATATCATGATGAGTTTATGAGTTATTGCATAATTCTGGTTTATGAGAGTGGAAGCATTTGAATTTTGCTTTAGGGTTTTTGAGTGAGAAGCTTATGCCATTGCTATAAGTTGTTGAAACCCTAATTGAGTTGTTTGGTTGTTGAGAGTTTGGTTTTGAGATTGCTTCCATTGAGATTGAGTTGATCAAGTTATGCTTTACTTTATACATGAGTTGGGCTTGCTCCTTTGAGATTTGATTTTATCAAGTTGTACTTTGCTTGATAAACTTGGTTGTGTGGTTAAGTTGAAGATTCCCATTTGAGAGAAGTTGGAAATATATTGAACCCATTTTTGATGCTTATAGAGAGATTGCTTTGAGTTCTTGAAAACTAACTTGGCTAGGGTTTGATAGCAAGTTATGGTTCTATGTTGGAGGAGTTGATTCCTTGATATTGCAGTATTGACAATTGTTAGGTTGTGGTTCAAGATATTGTGAAAGTATACTACTATATTTATTCTGATTTGATAGAGTTTGTTTTTGAGTTGAAGGATAGAACATATTGAGTCTCTAACAATTCTCTTTATGCTCCTATGATATTGATTTGAGTTGAGATTGAGATTTGAAGGATAGAACATATTGAGTCTCTAAAAATTCTCTTTATGCTTCTATGAGATTGATTTGAGTTGAGATTGAAATTTGAAGGATAGAACATATTGAGTCTCTAACAATTATCTTTATGCTTCTATGATATTGATTTGATATGATTGGATGAAACACATTGGGTCTCTAACAATTCTCTTTGTGTGTTCACATTGGGAAATTTTCTTGGTAAAATTGCTTGAGCTGATTTGGGCAAGTTATTGGTGAGCTTGCTAGGACTGATTTGGACAGGTTCTTGTGGAGAACTTGTGGACTGATTTGGACAGGTTCTTGTGGAGAACTTGTGGACTGATTTGGACAGGTTCTTGTGGAGAACTTGTGGACTGATTTGGACAGGTTCTTGTGGAGAACTTGTGGACTGATTTGGACAGGTTCTTGTTGAAGAACTTGTGGATAGATTTGATGAAGTCTTGGTGGAGACTTGTGAGTAGTTGTTATTGATTTGTTCAAGTTTTTGGCTTAAGCTTGGGATAGATCTGACAGATATTTGAGAGCAGATTTGTGCTGGACCAGAGGACTGAGTTTAGTGCAGATTTGTGATAGAGTTTGAGAGAACTTGTGCTAGACCGATTGACTATGTTTAGTATAGGTTTTTATGAGCAACTGTGGAGGTGATCAGTGAGGACAAAAGTATCTAGAGCCAAAGCAAGGAGGACAGGACATATTCTATGGAAAGGAGTTCCACCTGCTAGCGGTAGAACAGGTAGTGATCTTCTAAAGTATCATTTCTAGATATTTGGGGGATATGACAACTCCTTTGGGTAGGAGGATCATAAATACTTCTTTGGGGGATAGGACATCTCCTTTGGGTAGGAGGCTCATAAATATTTTATTAGGGGAAGGATTCTCCTTTGGACAAGAAGTCCATAAACATTGTAATTGGGAAGGATTCCCAAAGGATTTGATTGAGAAAATTTAGTGAAATATTTTCTATGTGGAGTAGCCCACATTGGGTGAACCACGTTATATTGGTGTCTCAATTGTGTGATGACTTGTACACTGGTTTTTTTACTGCTTTGATTTTGCTATTGGTTCATTGCATTGCTTTTTGAAGTAAAAGGAAAAAGTTAAAAAGTGATCTTATACTGTTCACCCCATCTCAGTATAAGCTTGTGTTCTTCAAGAAGAATTAGAGACGGATGTTGAGGATATAAAGAAAGTACAATATGAGCAGCTCCAAGAATAGAACCAAGAGGAGAATAAAAAAGAATAAAGTAGCCTTGTGGCGGAGAGTAGACTTTAACAATTTTGTATTCATGTATATATTGTGTATTTTGTTTTTGTTATGATACTATCAAAGAAACAGTAATAAAAGCATGAGGCCTATGGAAAAAAATGAAAAATACATGAAGATATTTTGTCAAACTGACTGAAGTTATAAAATGAGATATAAGTTCATATTACCGAGCTAAGGTAGTGCTGATGGCAAGAGTTTTGAAAGGATATTTTTTGTAGCATGGTTTCCATGTGAACTATTATTCTCTAAATATCCTCATAAATTTTCTAGAGGGTAATAGTCACATAGAAGCTATTCTATGAAGCATGTAAAAAATTCATCATTTTGACTCCTGATACCCAATGGATAAGACTCTGAGTTCTTAGGATTTATGAGCAAAAACCCTTGGGAGGCACCAAAATGTAGGCCCAAAATGACCACATCCTTAGAAAACTTTTCAAAATATTTTCTAAGGTAAAGAAATATGTTCTATCCCGTGTGAGATCCAGTGTATTTTACAATAGTGCAGGACAAGATGTTCTATCCCGTGATCAAAGTGGTCAAAAGTTTACTTTGTTGCTTTTAGAGTTGTGGATCACAACATATTTTTGATTAAGTCTAAAATCTCAGTGGTATACAACATGTTCTAATATGTGTGACATTCGACATGGTTTGATTTCAGGGTCAAATTAGTCAAAATTTACACTTGCTTACTTCTGAATGACGATATAGTGCATATTGTTCTATTTTGTGCAATCTAAAGGCTATTTCAAGCAATGTTCTACCCTATGAGAGTTCAAGTGTATCTTTTCGCAACACAACACACATGCTCCAGCCTATGATCAAAATGGTCAAACATTGCAAAAGTGAATAATGAAATCATGGACTAGTGCAAGGATTTATATAGCATATCTTATGTTATATCCCATGTGAGCTAGAGTGATGCTCTACCCCACGGTCAGCCATAGTCAAAATAAGAGGCACAAAATTTAAGATTTAGATTACAACACATTTTAGACCATGTTCTACACTGTGGACGCAAATGAACTCTAAAGAAAATTGAATAATAAGAGCCATGACATAGCAGAAGTTCTATTCCATGCACCTCGTAGTATATTTTCATGTTAAAAACTAACATTCTCTAGCCTACAATTAAAGTGGTAAAATGAAGTGATAAGCTATCAATAGGAGTGGGTTGCGACATGTTCCACATCGTGGGGCTATCAAAGACTTTCAAGTTTTGATCTTGGTCATTCATGAACAAATCAATGGTTGTATTATTCTGATAAGTTCTCAAATATATAAAAGTAGAGTCTTTACAACATAAACTGGTTGAGCAAGAAAACTAGCAGATGAAGCATAAAAAAATCCAAAGAACAAAGAAAATTTCGTTACAATCAGTTGTAGATCTATGAAATATAGTATATACAAGAATGAAAGATGACCAAGATCATGGCTTCGATAACTTGGAGTAAAACTACCATGAAGAACTAGCAATTTGTTGAGGCCAAGTTGTAGAGGAGTGCAAGATCGTGCAATTTATTCTGTTCTAAAAAGCAATTCAGAGACCATCACCTCAACATATGGCTAATCTGGCATTTATTTTTCCTTGTAATGTTCCATTTATTTCAATTTCTTTTCAAACATGTAAAAACTATAAAAGGAGGTTGAACCCTCATTTTTAAGGGTCAATTCTAGAGTGTTTGTTTGCCCTACTATGTAATATCTATCTGTAAATCAATAGAAGGAACTTTACTTGGAATATTTACCCCAAATTGGTGTCTTCTATAATTTTGGAGAGATTCAAGTTGTGGATTGCTTTTCTACTACTGTTGCTATGGTTAGTCTATTTTGCTGATATTGGATTGCTAAATTAGAGCAATTGAAATCTTTTCATAATTGAATCTATGCTTGCAAGGATTTATTTTCTATTAAATCTTGATATTGATATTATTTTTCTAATTTGAATTATTAGTATCTTGATGTTGATATAGCTTCTTTATGTATAACTCTGTTTTGTCTATGATATTGAAGATTACTTGTTTGAATGTTATTAATCCCAAGTGTGGGACTTTGGAAATTGCTATGTAATATGGATCTTTCCTATAGATGCCTATGTTGTTAGATCTATCCATCCATTGTTTGATTACTTTTTCCTAACCCTTACTCATTTCTATCACTACTCTTTAAATATTTATCTGAGCTTAAATGAGTTGACATCTTATTAGTTGACAAGGAATACTAGCCTACTCTAGATATTGGATTAGAGTAATATTTAATCCATTTAATATTGTGGTCTAAACTATGACTAGCGGGTGCATGCCTAATTAGATAATTGGAAGATAACAATCACAGTATCGAGCTTCTACTTAATGACAATTTGGATTCCAAAACTTCCTATTCCTATGACTCTTCATCTTCCTATTCTTAAGGACTCATGTACACATGAACAATAGGCACATTTACATCATTGGACATTCTAATAATACTTGTGCATTTATTACATTGCATAAAGTAAATACCCAAATCCTAATCTAAATATGTAACCATGGTGGTACATTGGCATGTACCAAATAATATATTATATTCCAACACGAGTGTGGCTTGGTGTATCTTTTCTTTTGTTGATTTATAGATGTGTGTTCATAAATTTTTAAGCTATATTTTTAGTTTATCCTTCCATCCTTTGTATTATTTAAGCAATCTAAGGTGAACCTTATTCAAGTCTTTGTAATGTGTTCTTTGTGGTATGAACATTATTATTATTATTAATATGTGTTAGCTTTGAAAGCATAGACCAACGAGTTATTTGTATAGCTTAGGATTATGTTTCTTTGGAACCATAGATGGTTCTAGGAAAGGAAATTTTAGTTTCATTTTAATGCAAAGTTACGTCTTGCTTCTTAGGCGAAGTACATAACTTTTAGCGAGAAAATATATATATTGCTTTTATTAATTAGAAGATGTAAATTAATGTGAAGTTAAAGTTCACCTTTTTTTAGGTAGAGATTGTATCTTTATAAAGTTAAGCTTACATTATGTTAAGATATAAAATGTGTCTTTATAATGTGTAGCTTGTATTATGTCAATGTATTTTTAAAAAGTTAAGCTTACATTATGTAAGTTAGATAATAAATCTTTATAATGTGTAAGTTAAGCTTGCTTTGTGATAATTGGAGGATGTGGTTTTGAAAGAGAAACTAATGTAATAATTTTTTGATACTATTGTGAGTTAGGGTATTATTATAAAGAGAAGTACAATATTCTCTTGTATTGATTTTGTACATTTAATTTAGTTTTGAAAGAGAAACTTAATTATTGCTTTCCAAGATTATTTTTAGGAAATAATTATAAGAGAAGTATGGTATTCTCTTGTTTTGAGTTTGTAAGTTTATTTTAGTTTGAAATATTGAAGCTTCCTAATAGATAATGTATATTTATGTTTTGAAAGATTAAGATTTCTATTAGATGAAGTATATTTATGTTTAAAGAAATATTAAGTTTCCTATGAGATGAAATATATTTATGTATTAGAAGATAAAGAAAAGGACAAGTATTTATTTATTAATATATGTTCTTGCTTTGGACATGGTAGTTTAGTAAAATGTAACCTTGCAAGTGGTTTTGAAAGAGAAACTAATATAATGATGTCCGAGACTCTTGTGAATCAGGGAATCATTATAAAAATAAGTATGGAAGTCTCTTGTTTTGTTGGTGAATGTATGATTAATGCATGTTGCTTTTGAAAGAGAACCTACTCTTTGATTCTTAAGACTTTTGATAGCTAAGTAATCAAGGATTAATGCATGTGGATATTCAAAGAGAAACTACTAAATGATTTTTGAGACTTGAGATAGTTAAGAAATCATTTTAAAGAGAAGTATGGGATTCTCTTGCATGAAATTGTTATGTTTTGTTTGAAAAGATATTATTATAATGAATTCCTAAGATCTTGGGTAGATTAAGGATTTTTTATTAAAGTAAGTATAGGATTCTCTTGTATAGATGTTGAATGTTCGATGTTGGTTTTGAAAGAGAAACTAATATAATGATTCTTGAGACTTTTGTGGGTTAAGGGATCATTATAAAGAAAATAAGTATTCTCTTCTTATAGCTTGCTTATGTTTTGTGCATGGTTGGTTACATAAAGGAAATGGCATGATTCAATCTTCATTGCATGAAGAGCTATTTTTTTTTGCTTGATAATAATGGGTTGTACTTGGGTCCCCCACCCTTGAAAAATTACATCTCTCTTATTTAGAGCTTGAGATTTTACAAATAGATACACTTCTCATCTCAATTGAGATGCTATAGCTAGAAATCTACATCATTTTACATAAAATGTTTGAATTCTTGATTTTTATTTTTTGGATCTTTTCAAATCTCTATTTGAATACAATTACTTTAGAATTTAGCATCTTTCTTGACATTTTCCTATAGCAACATTCACAATACCAAAACTTCACCTCTACTATCTATGCCTTACATCTTAGTAGAATAATATTTCCAAAACATCGCACTATCATAATCTACTTTACCAAATCTGGATTGCTAGTTTCCTTCCTAAAACACAAGTGCAACCACACAAATTATAATAAACAGTCTAAATGAAAACATAATATTGTTACAAAATAAAACAAATATTACCAATGGAAAAATTTAAAGTAAAAATTAATAATTAATTGATTTAGGTAATCAACATTTTTTTTTAGCTTCAACTAAACTTTCTACTTCCTCTAACCATGGAAAAGAGAATTTAACTTCATGATCCTCAATCAAAAACCCTCTATTGGCTAGCTTATCTGCACATTTGTTTCCTTTCCTTAATATATGTGTAAACCTGATTTCTTCAAACTCTTTAGCAAGATCTTGAATTTCCATAATTATCTCTTGTATATTCCATGGAGCCTTTGCTTTCCTCAAAATTGCATTTATTATTATGAGAGAATCACCTTCCATCCATACTCTATTCCATTTCATTTGTTTATATATTTTTAACCCTTCTAAAGCTGCCAAAGCTTCAACTTCATTATTTATCTTAAATCCACTATTTAAAGCATAATGAGACAAAATCTCTCCTCTATTATTTCTAATTATTCCTCCTCCTCCTGCTGGTCCTGGATTTTATTTAGATGCTCCATCAAAATTCAACTTAACCCACTCCATATTTGGTGGTTTCCACTTTATATTATTTACCTTATTTTTGCTTCTCTTGTACCCAATATCATAATTCCATTCAATGACTTGACTCCATCTATCAAGACTCTCTGCTTCCAAATTAGGAATAGGGTAAGTTGATAGAGTTGTTTTAGATTCCTCTATGGCTAAACATATATTCTTTTTCATTAAATCTAAACTAATTTTATTTCCTTTAAATATTCTTCTATTCCTTTCTAGCCATATAGTCCAAAGTATTGTATATTTTGTTATATCCCATATTATCTGTAAAGCCTCATTTTTATAAGTGCTCTGCCATTACTTTAACTAATCCTCAATTCTGCTATTCATCACCATGCATTTACCAAAAATATTAAGAATCCATTGCCATAGATTCCAAAGTATTGAGCAATGTCCCAAGAGATGGTCAATACTCTCCTCCTACTTATTACAAAACATACATTGAGAGGGGCCATGAAAACCCCTTTTCATAAGGTTGTCCCAAGATAAAATTCTTCTATGACCTACTAGCCAAACAAACATTTTAACTTTAGGAATGCTTGGTCTATCCCAAATATCTCTCCATATTCTAGTGATATTATTATTATGTTGGTGTTGAACATTATATCCACTTCTTGTTGTGTATTCTCCTGAGCTATTCAAATCCCAAATCAATTTATCCTTGGCACCCCTCGGAATAATCACATTTGTTATCTTTCTACTCAATTGCCTCCTACCATCAATGTCTTGTATACTTATAAAAATCTTCTTTCCATTTGTGTCTTCCTTCTTGATCCTTGTACAAAATGTTTGAAACCCTATCATCGTATTTATCTTGAAGTAATTTCATCCAAGGTTTCAAAACAGGATCTAAATTGAGTGGTTTTTTTATCACAAGTATCCATCCAAATAGATTTTTTCTCCAATTCCCACCACCCATATTAAACCTTTAATCATAATATCAATATATATTTTTAAACTATTCCAAAGAGCAAAACCATTTGGGAGAGAGAATACAGTAAATATTAAACTTGGGTCATTGGGATCAACATACTTAGAAGAATTCTTGCCCATTGTATTTGACTCTCTTTGTACAATATCCAGATAAATTTTCCTCTAAGAGCTAAGTTTGCATTTGTAAGAGCTCTTAAACCAAGACCTCCCCTAGTTTTGTCATCACACAACTTGCTCCATTTCACCAAAGGAAATTTCCTTTTATCATGTAAACCTGACCATAAAAAGGATCTCATAATAAAGATTAAAATTTTTTCAACTAATTTTGGCATAGAAAACAATGACATTTAATATGTTGGAATGGCTTGTAAGACTGAATTAATTAACTACACTCTTCTTGCTAATGATAACCATCTACTTTTCCAAGCTGGAAGTTTATTTTGAACTTTATTAATAACTGGATTCCATAAATCAATCCTCATTCTTCCCTCAAATAAAGGCATCCTTAGATAAGTTGTTGGTAAATTTACCTCCTCCATTTGAAGAAACCTATAAATTTTTGCTTTGATATTAGGAGGAGTGTTAAGGAAGTAAATTTTAGATTTAATCCTATTAATTTTTTTCCCTGAAGCTCTTTCGTACTCTTTTAAAAAATTATTCAAAGTGCTTGCCTCATTTATCCTTACCCTTCCAAAAAGGTTTGTATCATCTAAAAATTGTTGATGGGTGATGTTATCGATATTATTACTAACCTTAAGTCCATTAATAAACCCATCTTTGAAAGCCTTCTTTAAGTTCCTACTCAATTTTTTTTCCATGATAATAAACAAATAACGAGATAGAGGATCTCCTTGTCTAAGACCTCTCTTTTCTATCACTACCCCACTGACCAAAACTAAATAAGAAACTATAGAGACACAAGCTTTAATCCATATAACCCATTTATTCCCAAAACTAAACTTATCTAAAACTGCAAAAAGAAAATTCCATTTAACCCTATCATAGGCTTTACTCATATCAAGTTTTAAGATCATAGCTTTCTCTTTTCTTGAAGTTGCTGAATGTATAACTTCATGAGCTACTATGATCCCATCTAGAATTTGTATCCCTTTCGCAAATCCTCCTTGCTCGTATGAAATGATTTTGTCTAAAAATGACCTTAATCTATTCGCCATCACTTTGGAAATAATATTATATGCCATATTACATAGGCTTATGGATCTAAAAGAATCAAACAATTCAACATCCTTATTTTTTAGAATTAGGGTAAGATAAGTTGCATTTATTTTATAAGGAATGTATTGTTTTACCCTAGAATGTTCCACAACCACAAATAAATAATCCTTCACTATATCCCAATTATGTTGGTAAAAAACTATAGAGAGCCCATCTAGACCTAGGGATTTATCCTTATTAAAAGAGAAAAGAGCTAATTGAACTTCTTCTAGAGTAATAGTCTCCATCGGTTTCCTATTGTCTTTATTTGTTATAACTGAAGGAACATATTGAAGAAGTTTATCATTAAGAACCTCGGTCTCCTGTAAACATAGAATATTTTGATAATACGACTTTACCTCTTTTCTAATTTCACTCTGATATTCAATCCAAACCCCTTCTATTGATTTAATTTTATTAATTTTAGAAGATGATATATGTACTATAACAATCCTATAAAAAAACTTTGTATTCTTATCTCCTTCTTTTAACCAAGTTTGTCTTGATTATAATCTCCAAAATTTCTTTTCCTTACTCAAAATATTATGATATTCACTAAGCAACTCACTTTCCTTTGATCTTGTATTATTTTCATCACATTTTTGGAATTTTGAAAGTTTAGCTTTTAGTTCTTCTTTCTTCTCAAAAATATTTCCAAAGGTGTTCTTGTTCCATTCTTTTAATCTAGATTTCATAGCTTTAATTTGGTTTGGAAGAGCATAAAACCCACAATTACCTAAATAATTCTATGTTTGAGCTATCATATCAAAAAATTGAGGATGGTCTTCCCACATCTGCTCATATTTAAAATATTATATTTTTTTTGAATTCACTTACCACCATTTTAACTCTTATTGGCCAATGAGCTGAACCAATCCTTGTTAAGGTATTAATTTTAGCATAAGTTCCTTCATCAATCCAATGATATGAGAGAATGCATATATCTATTTTTTTTGCTATTAGGTTCTGGCCTCTCATTTTTTTGATCCAATTATAGTTGTCTTCTTCAAACTCAACTTCCCATAGATTGTTGTTTTGAATAAAAGATAAGATATATTTCATACTTTAGATTATTTTCCTAATTCCCCCAAATTTTTTGTTCAACTTGGTTACGACATTAAAATATCCAATGATCATGAATCAGATTACTTGGTATTTAGTTCTCATAAAGGCTTCAATTCCACTCCAAACTTCTAATCTACCTAATTGAGTTGTAGGTCCATAAACATTGATAAGGACGAAGAGAATATATGCAAAATAACAAGTGACTAAAGAGGCTATTCAATGCCTAGTTTTATGAATGGTTACACAAGAGGTTCTAGAAGGATTCCAACAAGTTAGAATTCTCCCTGTTGCTTCTTCAAAATCCATAGCATCCCATTTACATCTTGCCCAAACTACTTTCATAGTTTTTGAAACTTCTTATTTTATCATTTTAGTTTCTTGGATAGAAAGAATATCAGATTTATTACTTAAACATAGGTCCCTAATACACCTATTATTTGAGGGGGTATTAGCACCCCTTATATTCCTTAAGATGATAATCATGTCTCATTGGGGGCTTTTATCCCCTCTTGCTTATTACCAATATAATTTTTTCTATTTGGTAAAGAGAAGTTCAACCAACTTAGTTTGTGTTTCTTTCTCTATGTTAGCTCTTGCTTCCCTGGATCTTATTTTATAATTTGAGGGTTTTTCTCTTTTTGCATTGCCTATATCAGGAGTAGGTCTTATTATTCTATTCCTCAATATTCTTTCACAATTTTATTTTTCAACATATTTATCCTCTCTTGGATCTATTATATAAGCTTTTGAATTTGTTATGAATCAATATTAACAAGGATAATGACCCTTCATTATAATCCTTCACACATATTTATAGGCATCACATCACTTTCATTTTATCATGATCAAAAATATATTTATTACATTGCTTATTCAAAGCAGAGAACCACCCCCTCTAAGTGGCTTAATTGATTCTATATTTACAATTCCATATTTATTTTGTCTTAAATTTTTAAATAAAGGAGTCATATCATTTCAAGTGGTATTAGAGAACAACTCTAGGGACACTTTATTTTTCTTCCCAGTGTTTGACATTATCAAAAATTTATCGCCAACAACCTTTACTAGAACCTAGACTCACAGGCCCCGTAGCATCTCATTGACACAAGTGTTTGGATTGTTTGGATGCACATGCTTTGGAGCATCTCCTCACACAAAATTTATACCTCTAGATCTCACCTTGCTAAGGATATTATATTCAAAAAATTCATCAATGAGACCAAGATAAGAGTTACGACAATGATAAGGTTAACGAAAAGAAAATTATACCTCACAATAGACCTGGCACATATAACTCTTCCACCGCATTGTAAAGCTGCCCGAGACCATATTTGCATCTGTAGTATTTGATATTATTAGGTTTATTAAATTAAATATGTAATAAGTCCTTAAATTCAACTCATAATTTAGGTTGGAAGAATATGCATTTCACCTTAGATTTACAATATTTTTTAAACCTAAAGCACATCGACAATCAGATTAACACACGTGTCCAATTTGTGGCACTATTTGATGTATTTATAAGGTCTTAACGATATTTATATGTATCATAATAAACCTATTATTCCAAATTGGTCTTGGGAGGGGACCAAAGATATTCAAAAGGTGGTCCATGTGCCTAATCAATTGTCTAGTCCAGTAAGACATATCGTGTAGTGAAACATTCTGATTGCTTGTTTATTCACTCCTTTGGCTACCAGTTGTCCACTTTGAATTTCCCTCTTATTTTATTCCTCCATTTTTCTCTACCCTTTGATTCGTTCTAGTTGTGTCACTCTGCTCATGATCAATTGTCATTTATCCTAGTTATTTGTGTTAGCTATTGATCCCGTTGGTTACCGTTTTCTAATCTACCATGGTCAATTGCCTTCCATACTCTCCATCCACTCAAGGTAACATTAGACTTTCATCATATCCATCTACTTAGGGTAAAACATTGGGGACATCCACCACCTATATGCCAAGTGTCATCAGTCTGTTGGTAACCCAAGAGACCAGTCAAGCATTCATCCATGTTAAAACATAAAACAAAAATTTTTGGGTTAACAATATTTTACAACTTTTCTAACAATTTTTTTTATATAGGAGAACGTTTACAAATTACATCAACAACCACTCTCAAGGGGTTTGAACACAAGATCACTTAAGAAACAACCATCATCTTAGCCACTAGGGCAACTGCTCGTCGACTTCTAACAAATTTTGACAACAATTAGAAATTATACTTTTTTGCTAACAATTTTGATAGCAATTGTCATCAAGAAATTAAAGCAACAAATTTATGACCAACTAAATTGTAAAATTACTAGTGAGTTGATTAAAATCAACGACAAACTACATCAAAATTTATCATCGATTAATGAATTTATGACCAAAAAGCACCAAGAATTCAATCCAATCCCAATCACATCATTAGTTTTAAACAAAAACATTATTCTACAATGACTTCTCCAAACCAAACATATTTTTCTCTAAATAACCCACCTCCTAGGGAATCTATACCAATTCCTATAAATGTGGATGCTTCTTTAAAGCAATATTTGACTCAAAAAGAATTAATATTAAAAGAAGTGCACATGACCCTACAAAATATTGAGTCCCACATTGCATCCATTACACCCCCCCTTACCCCTCGCTCACAAACTACCCTAAATATTGAACCTTTAAATAGTCACCAAAGACAAGTTGCTAGAAATCAACGCTTCACTAATGATTTAGATCCAGAAGCCGGTGGTGCTTCTCAGTACTTGGAATGGCCTCATGATGTCCAGGTTCCTTGAGTTGACATACCCATATTTGAAGGTGCTGAACCTTGTGTATGGCTATCAAATATGGAAGGACTTATCCGATTACACCATATCCCTGAAATAGGATGCGTTACATTTGCAAATTTTAAACTGGGTACACAAGCATATCAATGGATATTATGACAGCTTCATGAAAATAAATGTCCTATTTTATGGATTGAATTTAAGGAAAAACTTCTTTGAAGATATGATAAAGGAGCATCTCAATCATACATGGTTTACCTTATGCAAATCAAGCAAACAGGGTCAGTAGATGACTATATCTTAGAATTTACTAGTCTACTCACCTATACCCATGAATTAAGTCATGCAGTGGTGGTTTTGGATTTTCACTATGGTCTTAGGGACAATATTAACAAGGAAGTTGACATGCATGACCCGTATACCTTAGATGAGGCACAACGTATCACTTAAGCACCAGAATAAAAACTCCAAAATGTTGCTCCTCCATATCGTCAAGACTTCAACTCTCATAAGCCATATCGTAACTCTGAGCATCCCACAAGTTTATTATATTATAAATGTTGTTCACATCACCCAAAAGAGTAATCTTGTGTACAATATCAGAACTTTATTTAGAATATGAAGATTTCCTAGTAGCTGAAGAAGAAGATATACCTCAACCAGAGCATTCTACTGAACCTGCAAATAAGGAAACACCAAAAGATGATACAATGGACCTTTCGATACATGCACTCATGGGTATTAAGACCATCATACTATTAAGGTGTAAGGATACATTAGACATGAACATGTTAATGTTTTGATTGAGTCAGAAAGTACGCATAACTTCATTGACTATAAAATATCCAAATTCTTAAATCTATACATCCAGACTTATTGCCATTGGAGGCAATGCTCAATGCGTAGGTCAAAAATCCAAGGTAACAATCCAAATGGAAAATTATACATGGATAGGTACACTTTTTGTTATGAACCTAGGTAGTTCGGATGTCATTCTAGGATCACAATGGTTATCTCAACTTGGTGATGTTACTCTTAATCTCTAAAAATTATATATCAAGTGGTCAAAAAATGGAAAAATATATTTACCTTCAAGGAATTCAACCTCCTCCTTATTGCATAGTGAGTTCACATTGCATGGATAAAATATTGTGAAAAGGTGGCTACGACTTTATGGCACAAATAAATTCTCTTGAAGTTAATTCCTCAGATTCTTCATCTTAAACTCTGCCTATGGACCTTCAAAATGTTGTGGATAATTATGAAGTGGTATTTAGCGAACCATATGGTCTACCTCCTAAAATATCACATGATCATACTATCCATATAATTTTTGGAAGCCTACCACCTAATATACACCCTTACCCCCATCCACAACCAATAAAGACTAAAATTGAAAACCTTGTCCAAGATATACTAGAACACTAAATCATTAGACCAAGCACTAGCCCTTATTCATCTCCCATTGTGATGGCACACCGTAAGGAAAATTCATGGTGCATGTACCCTAATTTTTGTCCTCTTAAAAAACTTACCATCAAAGATAAATTTCCTATTCCCGTCATCGATGACTTATTAGATGAACTTCATGGTGCATAATATTTCACTAAGCTAGACTTACGCTCAAGCTTCCACCAAATTATGATTAGATAAGAAGATATTCCAAAAATAGCTTTTTGTACTCATGAAGGCCATTATGAGTTTGTAGTCATGCCTTTTGGTGTCACCAATTACCCATCCACTTTTAAAAGTCTTATAAACCATGTTTTTAGACCATACCTTCATAAATTTGTCCTTGTTTTCTTTGATGATATCTTAATTTACAGCAAGTCTTGGAAGGACCATTTGGATCATGTTGAAAAGGTCCTTTCTTTATTACAAAAGGAGAAATTATTCGTTAAAATATCCAAATGCACATTTGGAGTACAAGAAGTTGAATACTTTGGTCATATAGTCTCTCCTGAAGGATTTAAATTGGATCCTAATAAAATCAAGGCTATTCAAAAATGGCCTTTACCAAAGACACTAAAAAAGCTTCACAAATTTTTAGGACTCACAGGGTATTATTGAGAATTTATATGCAACTATGGGAAGATCGTGGTACCCCTCAGAAATCTTACAAAAAAGGATGTTTTCAACTGGAATGATGCTGTTTCCTAAGATTTCAATGCTCTAAAAGAGGCTATGTGTTCCACACCTGTCTTGGCCACTCCCGATTTTAGCAAGCTCTTCATAATTGAGTGTGATGCTTTGTGGATGGGTATTGGAGAAATTTTAAAGTAGGAATGTCATCCCGTAGCTTTCAAGAGTAAACAAATTTTAGGAAAGAATTTTGGAAAATCCACTTATGAAAAGAAATGCTAGATATTCTACATGCGATAGAAAAATGGAGGCATTACTTAGTAAGTAGTCGCTTCATCATCAAAACTGATCATAGTAGTCTTAAAAATGTCTTGGAACAACATATTTATTATCTCAAACAAAATAAATGGTTGAAAAAATTATTAGGTTATGATTTCATCATAGAATACAAAAATGGTAAAGAAAATGTAGTAGTCGATGCCTTGTCCCATCAATACGAAGATGAAGTAACCATAAACGTCATCTTGGGTCCTTGTTACCAATGGATTGTAGGTAGTAAATCCTCCTCGTAGAAGAAGAAGAAGTTACAAGAGGATTTTCCTTATTTGAAAATTTTGAAATTTCTGTAAACCGTACAAGTAGGAGAAAATCGTACAATGTGTAATGAAATGAAATGCAAGGGAAATGCAATTTGAGTTGTAATTGCGCATGGATTTGATAAATGATGTGTTTATACTTAGTAAAAGTTATAATTATACATTCTGTTATGCATGGGTAGTTGTGAATAATGAATTACCTTAGGAACCACTTTGGAATGACCTAGGCAATGTTATATAAGGCCCCTTTTTTATTTTTGATAGTCTAGTTAGTCTAGTGAATGCTTGTGAGTTTTGGCTATGTTTTGGTGTGAAGTATTGACACATACCTATGATTTTTGATTACCTTTTAGTAATTGTATGACATTTTTGGCAAGTAATTAAGAATAATCACAATTCATAGTTTTCTCTCACATACTGTATGATCCTTGAATGGTAGAATAGTATTTTGTAGTTTATCATTGTTGCATGTACTTCTTTTTGGTTGTTATTGATACTTAATGTATTGCTATGGAATAATTGGATTAAACCAGCACTGGTGTGAACCTGATTAATGATCTGTGATGAATATGATATCAAGAAATATGTATTGAAGGCTATTGTATGATTTTTACACGTTGCCATTGGAGATAACTCTCTCAAACCCTAATGATGTAATTTACATGTTGGTAGAAATGGATTAATTACCATTTTAGACATTTACAAAACTTAGTTGAGAGAGATTGGCCTAGTAGAATATCCAATTTGGAATTTTTTTGCACTTTTTTTGTACAAATTGTACACCAGAGCTCTTACAAATCATACAAAAGAAAGTTACCCGATTGGCAGTTTATGCGATTGAGGAAAACTTACCCGATTTGGCAGCATTGGGAAATCAAACAATCTGGTTACAAAAATGTGTACAAAAACTTGCAAAATTGAATGTGAAAGATTGAATGAGTGTTAAATTGTACAAGATCCATCAATGTACAATTTGGGATCGTACAATGATACGATTTGGGTTCTGTACAAGCTATTCTATTGTCATAGATTGATAGTTGTGAAGACTGTATGATTGTACGATTTGGTACATCTATTGGGAATAGTAAATTGATCATTCTAAGCCCTTGAAAACCACATCCCCACTAGGAATACTACATCCCTATGCTACATTTTTTACCGTTGCCTTATTGAACTTGGAATTTTTGTTAAAATGGGTCAAATTGACAATTAAATTACAAAACTAGAGGTGAATGATAGACACCAGTGTGCAAAGGCGTAGAAGATGGGAAGTACAAGAAAAAATTCTAGTAAGAAGAAGCATGAGAATTTATTAAAGATAGAATGCAAGTAACTCAGACCATAGTACACATGAACACAAAATAGATCAAGTTTGGGCATCTGAAGAAGGAGATTTTGAAGTGCTATTGATAGAGACAAAAGAGGAGGTACTAGAACCACCTAGCATAGAGGAGCGAGTTGAAAGTGAAGTAGTGCATGAGGAAGGAGAGTGGATGGTGATACCTAAGAAAGTAATGGAAGGGTTACAAGGAAATGCAGAGGATGGGAGTTAGGCACTAGGGCAACAGGGCACGAGGTCTCAAGAAGAAGGACCAAGACCATCTCCCTCACATCAGCGAAGAAAGTCATGAAGTGAAGATGCACATGAGTTTGGTCAATAATTGGTGGGATAGAATAAGATACCTCAGATAGAAACTTTTGATGATGAGTGTAGAAAAACACCCCCAAGGAGGAATCATACAAATATTCCATGGGAGACCTCAAGTGACAAGGATGATCCTTTGAAGATGGCTAACAAGGCATCCAAACAGAGATGTCCACCTTTTATAGGTGAGGGTAAGGAAGACCCCACAAGACATATCGGAACTTGTATAATAATTTGGAGAGAAAATGGTGTAGACCAACCAGATGACTGGGTAAATTTATTTCCTACTACCTTGAGGGGATTGGAAATGGATTGGTATCTGAAAAGGAAAAATACAATAGATTTCTAGACTTGGGAATCAAGTGAAGAATAAATTAATTGAAGAATTTTACCCTTTGAAATATTATGGATATATTGTTATTAAAATTTGTATGATGAAGCAAAATCTTAACGAAGATGTAAAATCATACAACCGCAGGCTAAAGTAGTTAGTAGATAATATGAAAATGCCCTTGGTAGATGTATTGGTGAAGCGATGGTTTGTAGATGGATTTCTACCAAAATATAAGAAAAATATGAAGGTAGTACCATCAAAAACATATGAGGAAGTTGTAAAGCATGCAAATAATTTTGAAAGTGAATCAAAATAGACATACACAGGAATTTTATCTCATCCCAAGTCCAATGATTCAGATAGTGGAGACGATGCCACTATACATAGGATAGTAGCATCATTTTGTCAAGAGTTTGACAATATCATGAAAGAACAAAGAAGCAATATTGACAAGAATGTAAAACTGAAGGTCATACAAATGTAAAGTGTCTATAAAATTATTACTGTCATATCTGTAATGTGATATAAAATGAGGTGATGCTATGTATATATAATGCAAAATTACATCCACAGGTCCTAACAATCTAGGAGTAGGAAGAGAAACAAAAGACCCTAGGAAGTGGGCAACAAGCAATAAGTGGTGGTTATAGAAATAACCGGTGAGGTGGAATGTCGAACCAGGGAAATCGACAAGGAGGACAGAGCTATTTACAATATGATTCGTAAGGGAGGCTAATCATACAATGTTGCAATTGCCAAGAGTAGGGGTATTTCATGAAAAATTGTCCTTCACCTCAGAGATAAGAAATGTAACAAGTGAACACTACACATATGTGTAGGTGGTGTGGTCCGGGTAACCACAAGGAAGCAAATTACCCCAAGCAGGCAAATTCAAGTAACCCATAAAATGTAAATTATTTAGATATCGAGGTTCCTAAAGTTAAATAAGAAACCCAAGAAGTTTTAGCTATGACAAGGAATCAAGCTAAAAAGGATAAGTATCCAGAGCCAATGAAAGAAAAGCAGCACTGACAAGTAGCAAAGAAAATACTAGAAGATGAAGCATAAAAAGCTAAAAAAGTGAAGTTAGTAGAAGAAAAGGAACTGAAAAAACCATAAGAAGAGAAGGAAATTGTGAAGAGTCTAGAAGCACAGGTTTTGGACACCATAGTAGATATCAAAGTGGCTAACCTGTTGGAAGCTATCCCATCATTACAAAAAGTGATGGTGGAAGAGATACAACTTCATAAGGTGATGGAAGTGTAGAGTCAACCGATTTAGGAAAAGAAACAAAAAGACTAATTCATGGACCCTACTATATTGATGATTGATGTGGGAAAGAAACCTGTATTAGTTCATATGGAGATCCTAGGGCACAAATTGACACAAGTTATTGTGGACGGAGGATCCAATGTCAATGTGCTACCTGAAAGGACTTGGCTAGAATTGGGTGCTCCATATCTATGGGTATAGAGCTTCCGATTATATGGTGTTGACCATTATGGTATCGAGACAAAGGAAGTCTTGATAGCACAACAAGTGGTGATAGCTAACCAAGAGTTTATCTTGGATTTCATTGTGATTACTATGCAGAAGCCTACATACGATGCTCTATTGGGAAGAGGATGGCTATGTGTAGCCAAAGTTAATCATAATTGGGGAAAGAATCAGATCACTTTCAAGAAGGGATAACACAAATATATGATTAATATGACTAATCAAAAGGTCAGTGAGGATGTAGCCACGATCGAAGAATCAAAAAATTCCTTAGGAGATGAAGGATATGAACCATATGGAGAAGGAATGTTGTACCTGGATGAATGTAGTGAATATGAAGCTAGATATTATAGCAAAATTCTTCATTGGAAAATGGAGGAGTACACAATTTTTAGCCCAACTACATCTGTATTGACTCAGAGGAGATGAAGGAAAAATAATATGAAACCAAAGTCAGCCAGGAACCTAAAAAGGAGGTAGAAGAGAAATGGACATTTTCCAAAGATTTTTATAGAATATACAGTAGGAGATGTAGAAATTTATGCAAGACTAGAACACCAAAAGAATGTGGAGAAATAAGTGAGCCAAATAATATCAATATGAAGGACCTCATATAGTGGACATGAACCTAGGATGATTCACTGTGGTGATGATTGGAACCCTGTACTAAAAGCGATAACTTTTAAGATATTCTTGGAATATAAGGATGTCTTTGCATGGACATACAAGGACTTGAAGGGAGTACCACCTGAGTTATGTGTCCACAAGATTACACTAATACCTAGAGAACAACCCGTAAGGAGGAGACCATATAGAATGAACCCAAAATATGTTGCATTAGTGAATGCAAAGATAGAGAATATGTTGGAGGTAGGAATCATCTTCAGGGTTACGACCAGTGAGTGGGTATCACCTATAGTGGTCACCTTGAATAAGGAAATGGACAAAATCAGAATATGTGTGGACTTTAGGAGTCTAAATGCGGTAACTATTAAGGACCCCTTCCCTATTCCCTTCACAGATTCCATCCTGGAGGAAGTCGTAGGACATGAGATCTATTCATTTTTGGATGGATTTTTGGGTTACAATCAAATAAGAACATTCAAGGAGGATAATATGAAGACCACATTTATTGTGTATAATGACATATATGTGTACAATCAAATGCCATTTTGGCTTTGTAATGTCCCAACTACATTTGCACACATCATAATGTATATATTTGATCAGTTGGGAACATGGAACTTCAAAGAATTTTTGGATGACTGGTCCATTTATGGGAAGATCAAGGAGCATCTTCCTACTCTCAATGAATGTATGAGTAGGTGCAAAAATGCACAAATCTCATTAAACCTTGGGAAGTGTTACCCGATGGTACCATATGGAAAGTTTCTAGGACACATAGTGTGCAGTGAAGGATTAAAAATAGATCTTGATAAGATCCATGTGATATTGCACATGGAAGAACTATATGATGTGAGTTCACTTAAAACCTTCCTTGGATCGATGGGGTATTATCGAAGGTTTATAAGGAATTATGCACATCTATCCAATCCATTGATCCATTGACAAAGAAGAATACTCCTTTCAGATGGACAGAGGAGCACCAAGGAGCCTTTGAGGAGTTGAAGACCAAGCTTGTTAGTAGCCCGACTTTGGTGTTCCAAAATTGGGATAAGGAATTCCATGTCCATATTGATGCTTCAAATTTTGCAATCGGATGTGCTTTGGCACAAGAAGGATAGTTCAGGCTGGATCAACCTATTTTCTTTGCTAGTCGTCTATTGTCAAGGGTGGAGAGAAATGATAATACAATAGAAAGAGAAGCTTTGGGAATGGTATATGCAGTCTAAAAGTTTAGGTATTACCTACTAGCGAATCCCTTTGCTTTTTATGTAGATCACCAAGATTTGTTGTACTTGATAAACAAATCGATGATACAAGGATGGATTAGCAAGTGGCTCATCACCCTATAGGATTTTGTATTCTAAGTAGTAGTGAGACCTGGTAAGAAGCATGTAATTGTAGACCAGCTATCTCGGATACGATCAAGAGAGCCTATAGGAACAAGGATTCCAGATGAATTCCCTAATGCATAGTTATTTTCCATCAATGTTGTTTCATAGTGGTACAAGTTGATTGGCCAATACCTATCCACAAGAGATTTGCCATAAGAAATAAAGACAACCAAGAAAAAGAAAGTGATTATGAAGTCAACACCCTTCCAATTGATAACAGGATTGCTGTATAAGATGGGAAGCGATGGTATCTTACGAATATGTGTGATGGAGGAAGAAGTCAAAGTAACATTGAAAGAAGCTCATGAAGGCTTAGCAGGAGGGCACATGGGACCAGATGCAACCACTAGGAAAATATTACTAGCAGGATTATGGTGGCCCACACTATATAATGATGCAAAAGAGTATGTGAAAGCATGCGATACTTGTCAAAGGATAGGGAAGCCAGTAAAGAGGGACTTTATGCCATTGCATCCATCAAAACCCCAAGAATTATTTGAAATATGGGGATTGGACTTCATCGGACCATTGAAAACATATCGAAGAAGGAAGTGTAGGTACATTGTGGTAGCAATGAAGTACTTGACAAAGTGGATCGAAGTGAGAGCACAAAAAGATTCTTGTACGAGTATGTAATTACAAGATTTGGTATTTTGCTAAAAATAACGAGTGATCGAGGATACTTTATCAAAGAAATCATTAGGACACCGACAACTGAATTCAAGATTTTGCATTCATTATCTAGTTTGTACTATCCCAGAGTGAATGGGTAGGCAGAAGCAACAAACAAAGTCATAGTATCTACTTTGTATAAAACCTATGGAATAGAAGGAGCAGATTGGGAGGAAAGGTTACAATATATTTTGTGGGTATATAGAACAAATTTTAAACTAAAAATAGAGCATACACCTTTTCGGTTGATGTATGGACAAGAAGCAATGGTAACAGTTGAATTCTTGATACCAAGTTTGAGAGTTGCATTGGAGCATCACTTGGGTGATCAAGAAAGTTTGGAAGAGATACTAACAACACTAACTAAGTTAGATGAAAGAAGAGTCATGGAACAATGGATAATTGATGTATCTCATAATAAAGGAAGTTGTGGCATGAAAAACACTTGAGGAAGTTAGAACTCAGTTCGGGTGACTTGGTTCTAAAGTTTAATAGAAAGCGGAAAATCAAGCCAGGTAAGTTGAAGACTTTATGGTTTGGTCCCTACAAAGTGGTAGAAGTAATGAATAATGGAGTATTCAAGTTGCAAAAATTGAATAGGATTAGGGTACCTAACATTGTAAATGACTTAAAGTTGAAGCCTTAGAAAGTACAATACTTATTCATTTCTTCAGAAGATATTGAATGAAGAAGATGAGCAGAAGCTCAACGAAGGACTCAAGGCAAGCAAGGTCTATCATAGGAAGATCTTGACACAAGAAATATATTTATTCATAGAAGAGGAGACAAGAAAAACCATAGAACAATAGGAATTCCATGTCCATATTGATACTTCAAATTTTGCAATCGGATGTGCTTTGGCACAAGAAGGATAGTTCAGGCTGGATCAACCTATTTTCTTTGCTAGTCGCCTATTATCAAGGGTGGAGAGAAATTATAGTACAATAGAAAGAGAAGCTTTGGGAATGGTATATGCAGTCCAAAAGTTTAGGCATTACCTACTGGTGAATCCCTTTGCTTTTTATGTAGATCACCAAGCCCTGTTGTACTTGATAAACAAACCGGTGATACAAGGATGGGTCAGCAGGTGGCTCATCACCCTACAGGAGTTCGTATTCTGAGTAGTAGTGAGACCTGGTAAGAAGCATGTAATTGTAGACCAACTATCTTGGATACGATCAAGAGAGCCTACAGGAACAGGGGTTCCGGATGAATTCCCTGATGCGCAGTTATTTTCCATCAATGTTGTTCCATCATGGTACAAGTTGATTGGCCAGTACCTATCCATAGGAGAGTTTCCACAAGAAATGATGGCAACCAAGAAAAATAAAGTGATTATGAAGTCAGCACCCTTCCAGTTGATAGCAAGATTGTTGTATAATATGGGAAGTGATGGTATCTTACGAAGATGTGTGATGGAGGAAGAAGTCAAAGTGGCATTGAAAGAAGCTCATGAAGGCTTAGCAGGAGGGCACATGGGACCAGATGCAACCGCTAGGAAAATATTACTAGCAGGATTATGGTGGCCCACACTGTATAATGATGCAAAAGAGTATGTGAAAGCATGCGATACTTGTCAAAGGATAGGGAAGCCAGTAAAGAGGGACTTTATGCCATTGCATCCATCACAACCCCAGGAATTATTTGAAATATGGGGATTGGACTTCATTGGACCATTGAAAACATCTCGAAGAAGGAAGTGTAGGTACATTGTGGTAGCAATGAAGTACTTGACAAAGTGGGTCGAAGCGAGAGCATTACCTAACAACTCAGCTAAAAGTACAACAAGATTCTTGTACGAGTAGGTAATTACAAGATTTGGCATTCCGCTACAGATAACGAGTGATCGAGGAGGACACTTTATCAATGAAATCATCAAGATGCTGACAATAGAATTTAGGATTTTGCATTCATTGTCTAGTCCGTACTATCCCAGAGCGAATGGGTAGGCGGAAGCAACAAACAAAGTCCTAGTATCTACTTTGTATAAAACCTATGGAATAGAAGGAGCAGATTGGGAGGAAAGGTTACCATCTATTTTGTGGGTATATAGAACAACTTTTAAACCAACAATAGAGCATACACCTTTCCAGTTGATGTATGGACAAGAGGCAGTGGTGCCAGTTGAATTCTTGATACCAAGTTTGAGAGTCGCAGTGGAGCATCGCTTGGGTGATCAAGAAAGTTTGGAAGAGTGACTGACAACACTGATCAAGTTAGATGAAAGAAGAGTCATGGCACAATGGGCAATTGAGGTAGCCCAGAAAAGAAGGAATTTGTGGCATGACAAACACTTGAGGAAGTTAGAACTTAGTCCGGGTGACTTGGTTCTAAAGTTTAATGGAAAGCGAGAAATCAAGCCTGGTAAGTTGAAGACTTTATGGCTTGGTCCCTACAAAGTGGTAGAAGTAATGAATAATGGAGTAGTCAAGTTGCAAAACTTGAATGGGACTGAGGTACCCAACACTGTAAATGGCTCAAAGTTGAAGCCTTACAAAGTACAATGCTTATTCATTTCTTCGGAAGAGATTGAATGAAGAAGATGAGCAGAAGCTCAACGGAGGACTCAAGGTGAGCAAGGTCCATCATAGGAAGAGCCTAACATGAGACTCACACACTTATTCATAGAAGGGGAGGAGACAAGACCAACCATAGAACAATAGGATTTGGCACCTCGACCCAGAGAAAGAAGAAGATTACGGGTGCATGTCATATTTATAGATGGGACCGAATGAGTAACAGAGGAAGATGAAGAGTGGATTCCTCCAAATGAAAGAGGATATCAGGAGATAGTACTATTACCCAAAA
Source organism: Wollemia nobilis (assembly GCA_028583015.1). NCBI lineage: Eukaryota > Viridiplantae > Streptophyta > Pinopsida > Araucariales > Araucariaceae > Wollemia > Wollemia nobilis. Next base: position 577,306 of record JAQPPZ010000499.1, read on the forward strand.
ATAGGGGAAGGCAAGAAGAAGCACCCCAAGTAAATAGGAATATGATGTATCCTCAGGTGGAGCATAGAGAACTACCCCAACAAGTTGAAGGATGAAGAAGGATACGATTAACAGTACGATATGAGGATAGAGTGGACACTTTTGAAATGGAAGTTCCAGAAGAGAATAGGAATGAGACCATTGATGAAGAATTGGTTAGACTTACTCCATTAGCTCAGATAGGGCTATTAAAATAGAGAATGTGACTATAGACACAACAACTGTAGGAGGAATATCAGACGTTATGAGGTCATAATGCAAGGTTGAGAGAACAAACCATCCAGGAATTGGATAGCACAATACGAAGGTTGGATGAACAAAGAATAGCTAGGCTATAGGAACTAGAAGGGGAAGCTGAGGATAATGAGGGGATAACTCCAAGGAGTGGTATAAGAAATGATGGTGCAAGCACAAGTTCACAAGTACCACCAAGTGATCCACCAATGATGAATGAAGATGCAGAGATGCTTTGGCGAGATATTGAGGAAGCAACCACATCACCTGAATCACAAGGTAATGCATGGGTGGATTTGAGTGAATCCAGTGATGAAGGAATGCCTTGGCTAGTAAGGGAACCTAGCACAGAAAGTAGTGATGATGATGATTTCCCAGGGAGACCCTAGAATCCTCAAGATGACCGTGATCCCCCAACATGTACAACAACACATCGACAACTAGGGAGATCACAGGAGCATCAAACCAACCTTGATCCGCAAGCATATACAATAGCCTATCAACAATTAAGAAGAAAAAGGAGAGAAGTAAGGAGATTGGAGAGATTGATGAATTTACCAATAGATTGGGTGGAACAAAGAGAAGATAATCGAAATGACTCAAGTTCTGAGATAGATTTTTCTGATGCATATAGAGAGATCTTGGCAACCTCATCTCCACAAATATGCTTCAAGGAAAGAATATGGAGATGTCACTTAGTACATGTAGATCATAGAATCAGAGCACTACGAAAATTATCACCAAGTGTAAGATGAAGTAGAAGTCCACTAGCCAACATTGAGTTGGTAGAGATAACTCTTGATAACCAAGCAATGGGAGGAAGGAATAGACAAGGACCCCTAAGGCTTCAGCCAGGAAGGGGAGGAGGTATTCGACCATGGAATGAATGAGGTCAAGGTGATGTTACAGTTAGAGGAGGAAGAGGATGAGGAAGGTTTTGACCCCCTACTCCTAGATGGTCGGGAGATGCACCCTTAGCATGTTTGAACTGGACAAGGAATCTATAAGGTATACCAAGGATGAGAGGGATCTTACCAAACCCCACAAGGTAGTATCCATTGGGATGACCACCACTAATCCGATGAGGACCTCAAAGAGTGGTAGGTGGTAGAGGATTACTCCAAGGAAGGGAGGAATCACCACTGGTGTAGAGAAGCCCGATGTCAAGAGGAATAGGATGGGGAAGACACTCGCATGGTAGAGGCCTTGCTAGTAGAGGAAGAGTGCATTTTGTAGATGAAAGAAACCAAGGACAACAAAGGATCCGATCACCAAGTCTAGAGCCAGAATTGATCCAAGGAGATAGGCGAAGAAGTCACTCGAATGATAGTAGAGTAGTAAGGACACCACTACCAAGGGATCAATCACCTACACGACAAGAGGAAGGGACACCAAGTGAAGATACTCCAGCTTGCAATTGTACAATCCCAAATTGTACACATGGTAGTGGAAGGCCAGGGAACTCGGTAACATCACAAGTGGAGATGAATCACCCTAGAGAGCAAGTGGTACCAGATGACACAATCACTCGGAATGTCATGGTCGAACCTCCAAGAGAAGAATCAGATGGGATCATACAAGTGAATGTCACTATGCGATTCCCATGATGGTAAGTGTAAATAGGTTAGGAAATGAAAAAAAAAAAAAAAAAATAAAAAAAAAAATAAAATAAATGCCTTAGTTGTGAAAATCCCTCGAGATGCAATTAAGAAGGAAGTGGGTTGAAAACCAGAAATGATGACCTCTTCAAGAGAGAGAAAATAGAAAAATTTCTCTAAGTGATAGATCATACAAGTCAATTTTAAAGCTGAAAAAAGCATAAGTGGGAGATCGTACAAGAAAAAATGGAAAAAGTACATGCAAAATCATACAAGGAAGCATGTTGTACGATTTAGATCGTACAATGTATGATTTTAGGTGCAGTTGTACGATTTTCAACCATCGCATTTAATGTTCGCATGTGTGGAATGATGTGTTGTCAAAAAAGAGTGGGAAAAGATAAAATCGCATGGGGAAAGTGATGAGTTGTCAATCATCCAAGAAAGGAAGATGAAAAGACATGCAAAGTGGTACAATTTTAAAATTTGAGTGGTTAGGGTTTGATAGCAATTTAAATAAAGGGCTAACTTTAGCAATTTTACAAATCGTACAAGGAGGAATTCAAAATTTTTAGGAGAACGAAGGTGAAAAGTATGCAACTAAATGGAATCTACTACATGGGCATTAAAATTCATCAGTGAACTACAATATTGCATGACCCATTTCTAAATTTGCACTAGGGAGACTTTTTGCATTCAAGAAAATCGAACCGGAGAAGAAAAGCAAGGGTTTTGACTCCATTAAAAGTAGATTTCAAATTTCAGTTGAAGGAAAATGAGGGTTTGTAGTAGAAGGCATCCAAGCAAGAACCAGATTGTGGAAAAATGTACACCAGGGTTCGAAGAAGTTGTGGATTGGAGCCAAAGTAAAGAAATTACAGGAGAAAGGAGATTACAAGCCCTAATATGATAAAAGTAGCCAAAACAAATTGGAGAAGGTAGAGGAAAGGAAGGAGAAGACCGTACAACCCTGCATTATAGCCAAAAAATTTTATTTTTGGAGGTAAATTGTGCCAAGTGATGAAAAATTGAAGAATTGCTCCGGAATTGCATTGAAAAGATAGATCGAGATATTTCAGCAATTGGGTCGGTGAGAAATCATGGAGGAGAAGTGAAAAATATGAGTTTTAGGTGAACAAGGGTTTCAAAGGATGTGTTGTATGATTTGGAGGGTAGATTGTATGATCTCAGGGAAATATTATGTGATTTCAAGCAAATTTGGGGTTGTTTAAGCTTTTTGAGCAAATCGTATGGAATCATACAGAAGTGTATAGATTCGATGAAGGGGAGTAGCTAGATAGGGACATTGTATGGATTGGTATAGGCCCTATACATTTTGGTGTAGCAGATGTACGATTTGTAGAAGATTGAATAGTTTGAAGTAGTTAAGGAGATTGTACGATCTGGAGGTGGTTGTTGATCTGGAAACCGTACAGGAGCAAGTTGAAGGGTGTACTGTATGATTTATAGTAGATTGTATGATTTTTAGGGCACTTCTAATTGTAGAATAGGTGATGTCCAAGTAGCAAGCTAACCGAAGGAATGGTAGGAAAATGATTTCAACCAAAGAGTTTGGATACCGGTTAAGAAGAATTGCAGCCAATAGAGTGGAATGGTCACCAAGACCCCTACATGAGAGAGAGTCACATCCATGAAAATACCAAGGGTGATAGTTTTAGTCCTATGATTGGTATGGTACTCATCCTTGGAGGAGAGGAGGATACAAGCCATGGAGAGGGCAAAGGTATTGGAGGGCTGATCGGAGAAGGACACCACCAAGATTTTGAGAGGAGGAAATGGCATAGGAAAGGATCCCGAGGAGGGAATTATGTAGTGAAGTCCATTACCTAGATCTAAAGTCGGATTTGAAAACAAGAACCACCCATGGAGGAAATAGTTTGAGAAGGTTGGTGTAGCTATAATAGCACAAGTGCCACCACACCAGAAGACCTTCTTCTATAACTATCTATTGTAGATGGTTCAGGCGTATAATCCTACAACCAGACTTACCTATGTCAATGTGGGCAAGTGATCGATGAAGATAGAAGTCACAACAGAGGTATTCAGGAAAATATTTGGGTTGCTAGCATATGGCACGGAGGTAGTTAAGAAGTTGCTTGATCTGATTGAAACACATCGCATCATCACTTCACTTACCAATGTGAAATCATCGATCGAAGTGAAGATCTTAGGTGTAAGGACTCGAGGAATTAAATAGAGCTAATTGAGAGGGAAATATTGGCCATGTACCATGAATATTATGATGGCTCGACTATCAAGGGAAACATGAGCCATGAAGATGCCAATCTAGATGGCTCAATATGTGGAAGGTATCACCAAAGGAATATAGTATGATTGGGGTACCTATCTAGAGAAAAATATGCATGAAGTACTGAAAAAGAGGCCTAAGAATTTTGGGATGAATTTCCATGCTATTGGATTGTTATTAAATGTTGTTACGGAGATGGGAATCCACTTTCTAGGTTTGACAGAACCTAGGAATATTGAGGTAAGACAGCCAACCATTTTGAGGTGGGTAAAGTTAGTACCAATTCAGAAGGAGACTCTAGATAAGTCTCGAACAAAGAAAGCATAATAGGCCACTGTAGTACATGAGGATACTTCTTCGAAGGAGGATGTACACCCTCGAAGGAAAAGGCCTAGGTAGTTGGAACCTGAACTGGAACAACAAGCACTTCAACAATGATAGTAGGAGCAACCATCAGTTCAAGAAAGGGAGGAAATTATGGGGAGGTAATCTAGCCTAGTATGAGTAAGAACAAGAAGACAACGGGAAATAATGGCAAATAATCCCATTCTAGAAAAACAAGTCGAGCTTATACAGAAGAATCAACAAGAAGAAGAATAGTCAGACTTGGAGAAGCTGGATTTGCAAGATTAGAATTGGATAGGAGTAGAGGAGATGGTGGAATCCCCATAGATTTTCTAGCATGATGAATTTGAAATTTTGGACTCTTCAAAAATTTTGGATGATAGAGAAGTGAGGCAAATAGCATAGGAAGTAGTAGCCACTACTCAGGAGGAAAAAGAGAAAGCCGAGGTGATAGTGGAAGCCTCAGAGGAAGAGTCTAGAGAAAAGAAGAAGCCTCACTTCAGATTCATGATGGGAGGAGGTACAAATCAAAATAATCAAAGTGATGCACAAGAAGATATGAAGGCATCACAGGAACAAGAAGATCCTATTGTTGAAAAAGTCATAACAATGGAAACCCAACAGAATCAGGAAGAAGAGCAGGTGATAGAAGAACAATAGGTGGGCTTAACTGAACAAAAAGAAGCCCAAGAATCTATAGGATAGCAACAATCTCATCAAGATATTGTGAATGTGGAAGAATATGTGGAGGTGGAGAGGACTATGGAATAGACTCCACCACAGGAAAATATAAACATAGAGAGAGCACTAATAGAGTTGGGGGAAGCTCTAGTCACCACTTGGAAGAAGAGGAAGAACAAACTCCTACAGAGGAAGAACTATGGAGGATGCAAACAAGTTACCTCTTGGAGGTACCATAGTTCTCAAAAATTGAAACTAGGGAGGATGCAAAAAGGGTAGAAGACCAGGTGGAACATTTCTTCTCTCAGATAGGCAATGCCATGGCTAGCACCAAATTATAATTTTGTATTGGATGCATGGGAGAGTTGAAGTTATGGGAAGAACAAGTGTTTATCAAGTTGGAGAAGATAACAGAATGGGTGAGCAGTGAGGAGCGTACAAGGAAAATTGTAGATATTCATGTACAACACCCATGGAAGTTACCTAGGGAAGAGGTAACAATGATGTTAGGAAGAGATGACTTGCTAGAAGGAGTGAGAACCAATTATAGGTAGCATCCGAGGTTGTACCTAGATAGAGCCAATTATCCAACTTGTCCCATGAATACAATAGAGTTGGAACATAAGAGGGTCACTTCAGGATTGGCTATCACTCTGAGGAAGTTGAACTTCCTAACACATTGGATAGAGTGGTTGAGCATAGGATTGGAGTAGATCTATCAACTCAAGGAAGCTCAGAAAGAAGAGACAGAGGCCACTCGAAAGGAAATGGTTGCAATGGAGGAAGAATTGCAGAAGAGTAAGGCTATGGTAGAAGAGAAACTAAAGAAATTGGAAGAAGAACTGCTAAGTAACAGGGCTGATTTTGAGGCCAGAATTAGTTCGCTTGAAGAGGAGAAGCGACAGGTCTCACAAATGGTAGAAGATAAGATCAAGGAGTTGGAAGCTCAACTCAGAGCAAAGGATGAACAACTAAAAATATAGTTGGCCGAGAAATATGAGCAACTGGCAATACAGGAGAAGAAGATAGAAGAGCTCACATAGGACAATAAATGATATAATGATATGGTCCTGGATAAGCAAGTGCAATTGAATGCTAAGGAAGAGACTGTTCATGCTTTGGAGGTAGATATTAATCACCATCTACAAAACCATTATAGATAAGAATGAAGAGTTAGAAGTAGCAGCTCGAACAGAAGCACATTTGTAGGAGAAGCTGAAGAAGAGTGCCACTGAGCATGAAAAACAATTGAGGGAACTCCTGAAGACTACCGAAGAGAAAGCCAATCAGCATGGTATGAAAGTAGTAGAAATGGGCAACTACATAGCCAAGTTGAAGAATCAACACGTAATTCTTCACACCTAGGTGGAAGACCTAGAAGCTGTAGTCAAATATTACGAGGCGCAACTAAAATAGAAATATGAGTCAATGAGGACACCGACCAAAGTAAAGGGGAGGGCAGATGTAGGCAACAAATCCACCTCCCAGAAGAAGAAGTGACAAGAGGATTTGCCTAGTTTTGATAATTTTGACAAGTTTTTGTAAACCGTACAAGTAGGAGCAAACCATACAAGTAGGAGGTAAACCATACAAACTGAAGGGCAAACCATACAATGTGCAATGAAATGAAATGAAATGCAAGGGAAATGCAATTTGAGTTGTAATTGCGCATGAATTTGATAAATGATGTGTTTAGACTTAGTAAAAGTCATAATTATGCATTCCATTATGCATGGGCAGTTGTGAATAATGAATTGCCTTAAGAACCACTTTGGAATGGCCTGGGCAATGTTATATAAGGCCCCTTTTCAATTTTGATAGTCTGGTTAGTCTGGTGAATGCTTGTGAGTTTTGGCTATGTTCTAGTGTGAAGTATTGATGCATACCTATGATTGTTGAGTACCTTTTAGTGATTGTATGACATTTTTGGCAAGTAATGAAGAAGAATCACAATTCATAGTTTTCTCTCACGTACTGTATGATCCTGGAATGGTAGAATAATGTTTTGTAGTTTATCTTTGTTGCATGTACTTCTTTATGGTTGTTGTTGATACTTAATGCATTGCTATGGAAGAATTGGATTAAACCAACACTGGTGTGAACCTGATGAATGATCTATGATGAGGATGATATCAAGAAAGATGTATTGAAGGCTATTGTATGATTTTTGGATATTGCCATTGGAGATAACTCTCTCAAACCCTGATGATGGAACTTGCATGTTGGTAGAAATGGATTAATTGCCATGTTAAACCTTTACAAAACTTAGTTGAGAGAGATTGGTCCAAGAGAATATCCAATTTGGCACTTTTTTGCACTTTTATTTCATACAAATCGTACACCATAGCTCTTACAAATCGTACAAAAGAAACTTACCCGATTTGGTAGTTTATGCGATTGAGGAAAACTTACCCGATTTGGCAGCATTGGGAAATCGAACAATTTAGTTACAAAACTGTGTACGATAGCTTGCAAAACCGAATATGAAGGATTGGTTGAGTGTGAAATCATACAAGCTCCATCACTGTACGATTTGGGATCGTACAGTGGTATGATTTGGGTTTCGTACAAGTTGTTTTGTTGTCGCAAATTGATAGTTGTGAAGACTGTATGATTGTACGATTTGGTCCATCGATTGGGAATAGTAAATTGATCATTCTAAGCCCTTGAAAACCACCTCCCCACTAGGAATACTACACCCTTGTGCTACATGGCTTGCCCAAATTAAAAAATAATGGATGGTCAATGAAGAGACCACTCAAATAATCCATGATATAAAGTCAGGATCATCCATGCATCCATACTTCTCTTATGAGGATGAAGTTCTTCACAAGAAATATTGGATTTACCTCTCCCCTTCTTCCACTCTTAAATTCATAATTCTCAAAGAAGTGCATGCATATCCTACGATAGGAAATTTTGGATTCTTGAAAACCTACCAAATAGCAAAGCAATAATTTTTGGGGAAAGGTCTAAAATCTGATATCAAAACATTTGTGGTTGAATGTGAAGTTTGTCAACATAACAAATAAGAAACAATCAAAGCTACCAATATATTAAAACCATCCCTAATTATAAGTGGGAGTACATTTCTATGGATTTCATCGAGGGGCTACCCAAATTTGAGGGTAAAATAGTGATTTTTGTTGTAGTATATCGTCTCTCCAAATATGCTCATTTTAGTGCCTTACAACATCCCTATTCGGCAAGTACAGTGGCTAAAGTATTTTTGGATTCAATATTCAAACTACATGGCATACCCAAAACCATCATCAGTGATCATGATCCTCTCTTTATAATAATTTTTTGGATAAAATCATTTCATCTTAGTGGAACCAAGTTAAATATGTCTTCGATATATCATCCCCAATCGAATGGTCAAACCGATATAGTTAACAAGTGTTTAGGAACCTACCTTCGATGTTTTACTCAAGACAAACAACATCACTGGATGCAATGGATTTCTTTAGTAGAATGGTGGTATAATACCTCTTATGAAACCTCCCTTAAGATGTCATCCTCTTAAGCCTTGTATGACCAAAAACCACCATCTCTCATAGACTATGTGTCTGGTACTTCTAAGGTGGCTTAGGTAGATGACTTGTTACAACACCGTCAAATGATGCTTACTATTCTTAAAGAAAATTTTATCCAAGAAAAAAATTGTATGAAACAACAACACGATTTAAAGTGCTTTGAATGATAATTTAAAGTTGATGATATGGTTTTCCTACACTTACAACCTTACTAACTATTATCATTGAAGATCAAGTCTAGTCAGAAATTAATCCCTCACTTTTATGGACCTTACAAAGTCATTCATCGAATTGGTGAAGTCACCTATTACTTGGAGCTTCCTCCCTCATCTCACATCCATCCAATGTTCCATGTATCCTATCTCAAAACCATTCTTGGTCATCAGGTAAGATCCCAAATAGAGCTTCCCATACTTGATGACGAAGGATGTATCACCCTTGAACCAGAAGCCATTCTTCGTACCCGAGAATAAAAACTTCGCTCATGTCATATCCAGGAATTTCTCATTAAATTGCAAGACCTTATCGAAGAAGATGCTACTTGGGAGTCCGAGAGTATTCTCTAATATTTTCCAACTTTGAGGACAAATATTTTTAAGGAGGGGAACCATGTTATGAATCAATATTAACAAGGGTCGTGCCCCTTCATTATAACCCTTCACACATATTTATAGACATCACCTCACTTTCATTTTATCATCATCAAAAAAATATTTATTACATTAATTATTCAAAGAAAATAACTGCCCTCTCTAAATGGATTAATCTATTCTATCTTCACAATTCCATATTTCATTTGTCTTAAATTCTGCAAGAAAGGAGTCATATCCTTTCAGACTTGTCCTGCTCATTTTTTGGTATTTTATTATTAATGGTAGAGGTATTAACTTCTAAAAATACATTTTATTTACCAATTATTTTCTCCTGAATGGTGCATGGTACTTCAAGAGAGTCTTCATAATATGATCAGACACATTTCTTAGATTCATTGAGAATGTTCTTCCTTAAATTAGGATCATACTAAATAGACAATTACTTGCTAATATGTTGAAATTGTTGGTATTGTTTCCTCTAAGTTTTGATCTACATTTTCTTCATCGGCTAAAGCCTCAAAGAATTGGAATTTCTTCCAGTATCCTTCCTTATTGGTTACCATTGTTCATTTTCTTTTAATTTTTCTAGATCTATATTTTGGAAGTTAAAAATCATCTTTATCCATAACCATTTGTAAATTTCTCTTACAATTTTCTACAAATGATTCTGCTAGGCTCTTCTTAGGGCATGATCTCTCAATATACCCCATTTTATGACATCTTCTACATATAAAATATATATTTTCATAATCTATAGTTTGGATTCACATCTTATCCCCATACTTAAGAATGACAGATTCTAGTAAAGCTTTACTTATATCAATCATGACCAATATTCGAGCATAAATAGCCAAAAATCCATATTTTATTGTATCTAAAATCTCAAAGAATTCTCCTAGAGTGTTGCCTATTGCCTTGAAGGTATCTATTTTCTAAAATTTAATGGGTAACCCTAGTACTAGGGATATATTAACATTTTTAGGTGAAAAGCCTTCATACCAGCAGGTAAGAAAGAGCCCTACTCTTCCCATAAACTAAGGACCCCCTTTTAGGATTATTTCTCTTTCTTCCCTAGAACAAAATATGGCTAGGAAGAAACCTTTGGGAAGAAATGATAGAATCACTCCTAGAGACTTCCAACTCCTATCAATCCATTTTCTCAAGGCTAAAACCCCTAGCCAATACCCATTAAATTTACCAAAAACTACCCTATCTTGAAGCAATGAGGATCTCTCTAAGGTGCGCTCACTAACCTATACCACTAGATATGATTCTAAGGATTTAACTATAAATCAATCCATGGAAAGGAAACTCAAAATATAATAAAATTTATCTGAAAGTCCTATAGCAAATATAATATTTGATAAAATTTATAAATTTTTCATGCACAATTTCTAAGATAAACAAAGTGAAAAAAAACTTAGCTAAAAAATTATTATCTTGCCTTGTTGAAGTCCTAACTTTTCATTGCTCTTCCCATTGTTTGAACCCTAGTTGGCAAATATTTGTAATTTTGTTTTTCGCGACTTGAAAAATCGCCACTATCTTTTTTTTGAATGGTTGACTTCGCAGGATCATATCTCCCTTGATATTGCTCAAATATTTGCATATGACCACTCATTTTAAATCTATTCAAATTCTACACAAGTTGGTCCAAGAATTAGTTAAATCAGATAACTCTTCATGAAGATATGGCTCCTAAAAGATGAGATATTTTTTAGGGAAAAACCCTAATCCTTTGCACTTTGTAAATTTATTTTTTGTGACTTGAAAAATCGTCACCACCCTTGTTCCAAATGTTTGACTTCACAAATTCATATCTCCCTCAATCATGAAGACTTGTTTTGATCCTTAAGTATACGTCAAAAATATATGGTTGGTTTTCCCATTTTGAGGAGGCTTGCTAACTTGCAGTTGGTTCAAGGATCATTGGGAATGGCTTCATAGAACTTTGAATGTTTAGAAGTTGTGGAAATTAAAGGCTTTGTAATGATTGAGTTGATCAATAAGTTTTGTATATTTTATTATTGTACAAACTAAAAGTTTATGTTGTTTCATGACAACTTGGGTTTTTGTACATTTTGTGATTTTAAGTAATCTCTTTGGATAACTATTATGGAGTTCTGTTAAATGCAAATATGCATAGCTATGTTATCATGTTATACTTTAATGTTATTTAGAAGTTTTTTATTTAAATTTATAGGGCAAATACCTGATATATACATAGTTTGGATTATGGTTAGAGGAAACTTTATTTTACGCATTTTCTAACTAATGGATTATGTCATGCTTAATTTTATGTTTAGTACAATGCTTAATCTATGGCGATTGCTACAATGTTCATCGATCCTTGGGATGGATATAATACTCCTCTAGTAATCCATACAACCCAATCCTTGGAGGAGTTGCATGAATGCAATACCTAGGTAGATATGAGTCTTGGAAGGAGTTGCATGAATGCAATAGCTAGGAACTAATGAACCTGAAAAGAGTTGTATAAATACAATATCCAGGGTACTTGTGAATCATCATACCTCAATCGTGTAGGATCAGGTGTGTCCCATATAAATGTTAGAAAAATCGTTCACAAGATAGTAGTGGTGATCCCTCAATCATGCAATATTAGGTGATCATATAAATTGTCGTTGAAGTGACAATGATCTTAGTTAGCCTGTGGAGGTGTGGTAACTAAGCACCAAAGCTCTATGCCAATTAATCTTCCTAAGTGGATATAGAGTTAGGTTAGGGAATATATGTCCCCTATTTAAGCTTGTATATTTAAAGTATAATCCCTATGCTATGGTTGTATGGTCCTATACCGTGGAGGGTATGAGAAAGGTGGGGGGACCACTTAATGGCATCCTTCTAGAGTGTATAGGTTTAGTAAGGTGAACCCCAAAAAATATAAGAGTTGGCCACTCCTATCCACCGAGTTTCATCTATAATGACTTGGAACTCAAATGTGGTGAAGCCTTGTATGCTGAGACAAATAAACTAAGGGTATCTCCCTTGTGAGCCTTGTATTTAAGTTCTCTTTTAAAAATAATGGGGGGTGTCTAATAATTAAAAAAATGAAATGTGAGAGCAAGGGGTTTAATAATTAAAAAAAATAAAATGTGAAATCGTGGATACTTGATGAGAAGAATGAAAAGACAATTACAAAGGGATGTTTGTTCTCTCTATTAATAAATAAATTAAATCTCATTTAATTTAATTATTAATATAAAGTAGGGAAGGCAGTTGAGCCTAATATTAAAAAACAATACTAATTAGTTTTGAGAAATCAACTATACCTTTTTGGAAGAGATATTTTGAATACCTTTGATTCTATTCATAAAATTGAAAGCTTTTCTTTTAGGGCACCAAATATCTTCGTTAATTTCCATTAGTTCTAGAATCGTGCTTTGATACTACTTGTTATGATACTGCATAAATATTTAATATCCACAATAATACTTCAATATTAAATTATTATTAATAACATGCAAACAATAAATATTTAGATTCATATGCCATGAAAAATATACAAATATCAAATCCAAAAATAAATTAATGCAATAGCAAATACACAACCACTCGACGAGGGCAAAGTCTCATAGCCACTTTGCGATAGTGAAGTCTCTTATACGCACCAAGGTGACTTAAATACAAATTATTTGATGATCCAAAAGAATAAAATATTCTTCCTATTTATAAATGAAATAAATTATAACCTACCCCTAATTCTCAAGGTCCAACTAACTAAATCTATGGCCCAAGATAAAAATAATTAGCTGACATAGCTATATTAGGACCGTGACACTAAGTTCATGACCAATGATACCTTCTTTCGATTCATCATTCAAAATGAACCACAAATTCTTGCTCCTGAGTAATCCTACCATTTGAATTGACCAAGTGCAATAAATTTTCCCATTTAGATGAGTAACATACCTTGAGGAATTCATTGTGTAAATAAATCCCACATAGAACTATAATAGGCATGTAAACTAATATCACCATTGCATAGAGTTTGAAATATTATGCTATATAAAAAATGGGCTCCAAACACTTTCATATACAAAAGTTATGGCCTCCAATATTTTTGGTATATTAGCACTTAAAAAAAATTAAATTAGTAAACTTTAGGAATTTGTTTTTGATGAATCAAAACACTTGGTGTAATAAGACTAGATATTGCCTTCTTTGATTTGGTGAATCAAGGGTTGACAAGTTGACTAATTTGATTGGATCAAAATCCTCACACATATATAAAAGAGTTGTTTTTTCTTGATAGGTTTATATCCAACAAGGCTAAAATCCATAATCCTCTACCCTTAAACAAATGAGCAGACCAATGCACCACACATATATTTGAGGAATAAAGAGATATTATACGTAAATACTGAAAGCCGAATACAGAATGACAGTGTACCAGATTATGATGCAAATAAAATAGATACAGTACAGATGCTAAGTCCTACGAGTGCGATGAAGAAATGCATGAAGGAAATGACACAGAAATGAGATGTAAGAAAAACAAAGCAGGGCCTCTTTTATTAATGTTGCTTATTAATCTGGTTACAATACGTCCCCCATCTAGGGCTCAGAACATTTGATACAGTTTGTTACATCAATGGATGGTATGCCTCTAGTGTCTTTCGCATGCCCACATTCAAAATGGGCAGGCAAAAGTTGTCATCGCTTGTGTCCATGTGTTTGTCGTCCCTTTTTTCCCCTCTGGTGTTCTTGGAAATGAGATCCTGTGCACAAAGAAATAGCAAACAGTTAATAGCATATGCGGATATAGGAAAAACATGCAATCCCCAAAGCCTCCGACTAGTAAGTACATAAAATAGTAAAATGATGGTCAAAACATGTCATAATGAATTCAAAATTTGATAGAAGCATCAAGACATCATCAGGGACACATTGCAAAAAGAATAGTTAGGAAATCATGCACCAATTTCTAATCGCTCCAGGGTGGGACGTTGGGGACTATAAAAGAATGTGCAAAAGCGAACTTGCAAATGTCCTGCCTAGAGGCCTCCAAAACTCCTATAAACTTGGGGTTAGACTAAAAGGGGAATTTTGAGATGACCCAGAAGATCATATTTTGCAGATTCTTCCTATATTGTCCTGCATTCGAAGGCGCTCCCTATAGATTAGTAAACACATAAAATGATAAAAACAAGGTCAAATCAAGTCAGAATACCATGAAACTTGAACATCAGCATAAGTACATGAAATATGACAGAATGCAAAAAGAATAGTAGAGAAATTAAGCATAAATTTCTAATCACTTCGAGGTGGGGCGATTAGGACTGCAGCGATGCGAGGATTGCCCAGGGGTAGGACACCCACCGTTTGGGGCTTAGTTTTGGCACCAATCCAAGTGGGATGTGTCCAAAACCTCCTAGGGGGTCGTGTCAACGAATTTGGTGTGGGATTGTGGCCGATTGATTAGTTTTTGGGTCTGGATTGCGTTCCTAGTGTTCACCCGATAACCTCTCTTCCAAAAGAGAAATTAGGGATGTAGGAAGCATAAATGGGAATGGGGGTATAATTTGGCAGCACTCTGTTGCTCCAAATGCTCCAACTCTGTTCTCCCTTTTAGGGTGAGGAGGCTCACATTTTTATAGACTTCAGGGTCTCCTTTTCATGCGCATGCGAGGGTGCCACTTGGCTCACCATGCCTTTTAGAGGGAGAGAAGATTCCTCCCTGATTTAGAACCTCCATGATCAGGGCATGCTTGACTAAAGTCCCTCTCTCTGATTTGAAACCGTTCCTCATAATTGCATGCCTTGAAGGTAAATTTGAGTGGTGGATATGGGCTGCCATTTGTCAAGGCTTGAATTTTTGATGGTCAAACCTGCTAATCGTCCCACCCTGGAGCGATTGCTACTAATTTTCCTAGGGTGGGGCGAATAGGATTCTAATCGTCCCAAGATGGGACGAATAGGGAGCAAAGTGCTTAAAAGGTGCCAAATTGACCTCTGACCTTCAAAAAATGATTTGGGAGTGGTTAGGACCACTTTTTAACCTTTGGAGGCTGCCCTAAGGGGTATGTATGCCAATTTGGTCAGTGCTTGTAGTCACATAATCGGATTGGTGTTGTTTTGGTGTCTACAGATGCCCCTTTTTGGGATGCACTGTGTGTGGCATAGTGCTGAGCAAAAATAGATGACCAAAGCACTTAATGATTAGGGTTTCTCAATAACCTAACCAAATTTTGATGCCCCAAGTATGGAAAGGGCACGCATTCTTGAATCCTTGCTTCTGACGAGCTAAGGAGCTTAACTCAAGTGTAACCTTTTTCAGTGAGGTGTACTTGATCTTGGACATTGTTCAGTCATGAATAGGCAAAGGGCACAACCTTTTGTATGAGGAACCTTTTCTTCATGCTTCCAAAATGCCAAGTGTTTGTTTAGCCTATGATTATTTCTTGTTTCTTGCCCCAAGCAGGAGCGTGATTGTCTTTGTCAATGATTCTTTGAATGCATGCCATTTCCTTGATTGGGTATGTATTTGTTGATTGGTGACTAAGTGTGACTACCCCGTCAAGTGACGAATCGATGAGGGAATGACCAAAAATAAGAAAAGCGATGAGTCGCTTGACCCAAGATGACATTTTTAAGGATACCTTCAGTTGTTTTCATTGAACACGTATTACAGTTTTCCAACAATCAGACCTATTTTTGGTGGGTTTTGACCCTTTTTGTGATGCCGATTGGGGTAGAAATTATCGAAAATCCTCCTTCTCATGGAGCGGTCTGGTTATGCTAGCATTATTAGGGAGTAGGATAGTGAATATTTGTGACCCCGATGGTGGTTTTGCGTGCCATGAATGTCAAGTGCAAATGCACCTTTGTTCGACAGATTTATTGCTATTTTAGGTGCATTTTTTGTTGCTTTATTTCTTGCTCTGTAATCGTCCTAGGGTGGGATGAATACCAATTTTGTAATTTTCCCAAGGTGGGACGAGTGCTAACTAGAGCGCTCATCCTAGGGTGGAACGATTACAGGCCTACCAGACTATAAAAGGACCAAAACTGGGTTTTGGGCTCATTTGCAACAATTTTTTGGTGATTTGAAGCAGTGAGGAGGAGGAGTGCGAGTCTGCGTAGCAGAGCGCTACAAAAATTTCATGGACATCATGAGTGCGAGAACCGAATATTCAAGTGGAGGAGCCGAGGCGAGATGATATGATGTTTCTCCTCCCTGCCTGCTATTCGTTTTTGTTTTATATGAAGTTAAAAACTTACATATAAATGTTTGTTTGCGGTATTTTATTTTTATTTGTATATCAAGTTGAAACCTAATATATGATTTGTTTTTATTATTATTTTGTTTTGTTTTGCATTAATATTAAGGTTGAAACCCTAATATTAATTTTTATATTGTTTTTGTTTTATTTTGTTCACATTAAGGCTAAAACCCTAGGACGATTTTTTTTGTTTTATTTCATTTTTTTTTCATACTAAGGTTGAAACCCTAGGACGATTTTTTTTTTTGTTTTATTGTGTTTTTTTGTTCATACTAAGGTTGAAACCCTACGATGATTTTTTTTTTGTTTTATTGTGTTTTTTGTTCACACTAAGGTTGAAACCCTAGTATGATTATTTTGCTTTGTTTTGTTTTTGTTTTTGTATAGTTATTTTTATTTCTGCTGTTGTTGCTGTACAATTTATTTTTAATGTTTCTGTACTTTTGTTGTACTTTGTTTTTTTGTACTTTTGTTGTACTTTTTTTTTTGTACTTTTACTGTACTTTGTTTTTCTGTACTTTTGTTGTACTTTATTTTTTTGTACTTTTGTTATACTTTGTTTTTTTGTACTTTTGCTGTACTTTATTTTTCTATACTTTTTATGTTGTACTTTTGTTGTACAATTATTTTCTTGTACTTGGTTGTTCTTTTGTACAATTTTATTGTATTATTTTTGTTTATATTAAGTATGTACTTAATATATTTTGCTTTTTATTGTTTTTCAAGTTGTGAAGAGTCGGTACCGCCAATCGACTATTTTCTTTGATGCTCGGGAGGCCTTGACAGTTGGGGATTGGGAGTGGCTTGATGCCCTTGGGCTCAAGCATGTGACGTGTCTAGAGCCTATGGTGGGGGATCGGGTGTAGCTATCTCTTGCAGTGTTGGGGGTGGCAGCACATAGCTATGGAGCAACCGCAGGGTTTTCCTTGGACCACCCGAGGTGAGATGGTGTATCAGGAGATTGGATATGTCAATTTATGGTGGCAGTCAGAGGAGCATGGATAGAGTCGACGATGGGCAGGTGACGTAGGTCACTATACTGATTCCTTCTCTCATCTAATGCCAGGGTAGGTGTTCTGGTAGTCGTATCGAGACTGTCCAGCCTGGACTAAGGCTGGAGAGTGGCTCTAGCAAGTGTGTAAGGGTAGGTGGTTGATTGAGTGGCATGGGATAGAGCATGAGTACTTCCCATATGTCTGGGTGATGCGATAGTTTGGGATGTGCCGAGGATTTCATGGTGATCCTTTGATCTATTGGTGACGTGGTGATGAGAGGACCCTAGTCTGGCCTATCATTGAGTCGCTGGGTGAGGGGTCTGATGCAGTTATTGATGATCTCAACGTGGATGATGTCGGGGTAATTGCAGAGTATGATCAGTGGTGGACTATGCAGTGATGGCAGGGTGAGGGGCCTCTAGGAGGTGCGGATATGGCAATAGCAGGAGGTGGGGGTGTAGAGGCATCGGTGGAGGGTTGGGGGGCTCTGTTTGATGATGTGGACATGGTGGAGGTCGATGACTTCATTGGAGATGGAGACGATTTTGGGGTTCTGGAGTAGCTAGATGTACAGGATGTCCCGGAGCAGTGGGTGCCAAAGCAACAGGCCGTCTCGGAGGTGCCCATGCCTTAGGCTATCTCAGGAGATGTGGAGGCTAGGTTTCGTGTTGAGATAGAATGATTGGAGGGTCTCTTATAGAGACAGGAGGAGGAGCATAAAGACATTTTGTAGGAGAGGGATCTCCTATGGGCTCAATGAGCACAGCGGCACAACGCATTGGCTGTGTATCGTTGATGAGATGTGGAGTGGGGGCGATATCAGGTAGAGTTAGAGATAGAGGTTGTCTGCCTTAGTGGACAGTTGCCTGAGCTCGATGGCGGTGGCTCATCGTGTCGTATGAGAGGTAGTGATACTGAGCAGTCTGCATCATCTCGTCATAGGTAGCTAGGTGAGGGTAGTGTTGGTGGGCAGGGTGCAAGGGCTAGCAGCAGCCACCCTGAGAGGTCCCATAGGACCCATACTATTGGGGGTAGTTCCAGTCACACCGATCTTGCGTGATCATGGTGGTCGACTCCATAGGCTTTGGGGATTTTGAGTTTTTGGTTTTTTGTGAGGTCAGAGGACCTGCTTATTGTAGCCTGAGGGCATTTTGACTTGATATATATACATGAATCATTTTTTGTTTGATGATATGCTTGTCATGGTTTATTGTTCTTTTATGCATATTTATTTATGTTGATGTATGCATATGCTATTATGACTACGGATGATGTTAGCTATATGATATAGATGTATGCATATGGAATGGATGGAATGATTTCTTGGTATATAGGCGATGGCACCATAGACTGTATAGGATTTACTGGCTTTTTGTCCTATGTGATTACTTTATGGAATAACTTTGCATTTGTAATTTTTGTTTTGTATTTTCTGATGGTGATGTAAGTAATGAAATGTACAACAATTGTTTTAGTATGTAGTTAAGATTTTTTTGAGACTCAGATGCTTTAACTACCTAATCAAGACTGTACATTATCTTACAAGACTTTCGAACAAGGTACAAATTTATACTTGAGTTTGACCAAGTTATTTCACATCCCTGTGTATGCGATTGAATTCGTTGATGTGTTATTTATACGGATACCGCTAGTGCCAGGTAGGCTATCCACCAAACCTGTACTAAGGATCACCTAATTAGCTCCACTAATTCCTTTGTTGTATTTAGTAAGATTAACCTACGAGGCAATCTAGGATACCATAAGCTAGATAATCCACATGCAAACATTGGTCTACACACACGCAAATTTAATGTGATAGACATATCGTCATGCATTTAGGATACCGCCATTGCCAGGTAGGCTATCCATCAAACCCGTAATGAGGTTCACCTAAATGGTTTTTTAAATACTGAGAATTCCAAGGATTCAAGTTCAGGCATCTTTCAATTGTTTGATTTGTTGAGATACTTGCTCACACATATAGTGATGAAAATCACTGTTTATTTTTCTCTTGAGCAAGGGGTTTGAGTAGTGGTGATAACCACTGTTATTTTTTTTATTGTTGCCTTTTAGATTTTGACTTTTGATTTCAAAGTTGAGCTCGTGGGTTTTTGGCTTGTGAATGGCATTGATCCTTTTGGCCTTGGGGATGACTACCCATCCTTCTCAGGGATGTGTAGTATGAATCCTTATGACTTTGGGGATCAAAGGTGGTTGGGAATTTTTCTTTGGAATGGCATTGATCTTTTAGGCCTTGGGGATGACTACCCATCCTTCTCAGGGGCATGTAGTATGAATCCTTATGACTTAGGGGATCAAAGGTGTTTGGCATTTTTGATAGTGAATGGCATTGATCTTTTAGGCATTGGGGATGACTACCCATCCTTCCCAAGGGCATGTAGTATGAATCCTTACGACTTGGGGGCCAAAGGTGTTTGGAATTTTTGATAGTGGTGAAAACCATTGTTTATTGTGGGGAATTGGATGGGGAAGAGCTTGTCCTTTTGTCAATTCTCAGCATTCTTGAACCATTCGCACAGGGGGATGAGTAGGATAACGTTTCACTTATGGTACTCTAGACTGCTTTGTAGGTTTCGTCTTTCGTTCACACAACTTGGGAATTTTTTATGTGTTTTAAGCTTGTGTTGGGATGCTATGTAACAAGGTGTGATCCAAGTAAAACTCTACCTTGTAAAAATCGGTCTAAATTTATGTAGCATTTGACTAGAAATCTAAAGACAACTGAATGACGAAAACCCTAAAGATATTAGAAGACAACTGACTATGATATGGTAAAAATGTGAAGGGCGTTATTCTTGATGGATATTTTGCAAAATGGACTGAATGTGAAAAATGATGGAATTGTCGAGTAGTTACAGTCTATGGTGCGTTTGACATGTATGACCAACAAATATGCAATGTATGTATGCGATGCCTAATGCAACTTTTTTTTTGTGTTTTGATTTTTGAAGAATATGTATGAAAGTGAGATGCAATTTTTTTGTTATTCTTGATTATCTATTGTTTTTTTTGAATATTTGTTATGGACGGTTTAACCCGAATGGGTGTGGACCAAGTGATTCTTACGGATCCTTGGAGGTTTTGACCAAAGGGATTATAGATACCTTTGGAGCATTTTGGGTGACCAAGCGATTATGGGAACCCCTAGAGATTTTGGTTTGACCAAAGGGATTATGGATACCTTTGGGAGTGTTTGGTTGACCAAGCGATTGTGGGAATCCTTGGAGATTTTGGCTTGACCAAAGGGATTATGGATACCTTTGGGACGTTTTTGGTTGACCAAGTGATTGTGGGAACCCTTGGAGCTTTTGGGTTGACCAAAGGGATTATGGATACTTTTGGGGCATTTTTGGTTGACCAAGCGATTGCAGGAACCCTTGGAGCTTTTGGTTTGACCAAAGGGATTATGGATACCTTTGGGGCATTTTGGGGTTGACCAAGAGATTGTGGGAACCCTTGGAGCTTTTGGTTTGACCAAAGGGATTATGGATACCTTTGGGATGTTTTGGGGTGGTTAGGTTTGACCAAAGGGATTATGGATACCTTTGGGGCATTTTGGGTGACAAAGCGATTGTGGGAACCCTTGGAGCTTTTGATGTGGGCAATAGCTCTCTAAATATTGAATTGCCTTAAATGACTGATGTTCAAGGGTTCTAGTTACTTGATTCCTTCAAGAGAGGCGAGATGGTATGTTCCAGGTCCTATTTTACTATCGATTACATAAGGACCTAACCAATTTTCCATGAAATTGTCCCTTAAATGGGGCGGTAAGTTAGAATTTTGTTGGTTCTCTTTTAAGACCAGGTCACCAACCTGAAAGTCAATTAGGTGAACTTTCGTGTTATATGCTTTCTTAAGTCGCTCTTGATAGATACATAGATGCTCGAGACCATTAACACGTCATTCATCGAGTAACATAAGCTGGTCTAATCGAGCCTGCCATGCAGTGTCATCATCGATGAACTCTTGCATTGATATGCGCAGGGAGGGTATTTCCAACTCGAGAGGTATGACTGCCTCGAAGCCATACACTAGCAAAAATGGAGTTTCCCCAATGGGCATCCAAGTGCTAGTGCGATAAGCCTATAGGGCAAGTGTATTTGGATGTGCCAATCCTTATGATTATCTATGACCATATTTTTAAGGATGACAACTAGCATTTTGTTTGACGCCTCTGCTTGCCCATTTGCCTGTGGATAATAGGGTGTTGAAAAACTATGTTGAATTTTGTGCTTTGTTGTCAAAGCATGCACATATTTGTTCTTAAATGATGTCCCATTATCCGAGATGATCTTGGATGGAATACCAAAATGGCATATGATGTTATGTAAAATAAATTCCACAATGCGGGGCCCTGTCATAGAGGTAAGTGAAATTGCTTCCACCCACTTAGTGAAGTACTATGTGGCCGTTATAATAAACATGTGACGACCTGAAGATGTAGGGGAGATCTTTTCGATGAGATCTAAGCCCCATTATGAAAATTGCCAAGCCGATTGGATCAGTTGCAAGGCCTGAGAAGGTACATGTGTTAAGTTAGCATGGTGTTGACATTTCACGCACTTTTGCACATATGCGCAACAATCTCGCTCTAGATATGGCCAATAATAGCCCATGCAAAGAATACACTTTGCAATAGTCATACCGCTAAAGTGGCCATCGCATGTACCATCGTGTGCTTGGGTGATCGCCCAAGTGGACTCTTGTTGGTCCAAGCAATGAAGGAGGATTCCTTCGTAGCTTCGATGGTACAAAATGTCTCCTATCAAGACATGTTTTGCCACTTTCTTTTTGAATAATATTTTCATGGTGTGCAACAATCCGAGTGGGAGGCTACCCAACTTGAGATAGTCTCTTATGGGTGCATACCAATCTTGCTGATCATAAACCTCGATGGTATGAACGGTCGATCCCTCTTGAAGTTCGTCCTTAGCAAATGTTGAGCGGGAAAGAACTTGTAAAAATAGCATGGTGTTGCTATTAAGAGGGGTTGGAGAGAACAAAGACCCTCAGTTGGCATGATTCAGACTACCATGGATTCGTGAGAACCTATCCTGAGATGGTTCGATCTAGATCAGATGGATTCTTAGCGTTATGTCAAAGCTTACATGCTCCATCGCAGATTGCGATAATGTTTTGACTTGAATGGTTGTCATATCACCAGAGGGGTCTTGCGGGATTAGTGACCCCAAAGAGGCCATAGTGTCCACAAAATGATTCAATGATCGAGGGAGTGCCTTGATGTCATACCATTCAAGCTTTTCTAGGAATTTATCCACAAGGGCTTTGTAGGCCTGTAGAACTGGGCATTTGCATTGGAATACCCCTTTCACTTGGTTGACAATTAACAATGAATCACCAAATATATTCAAGCATTTGATATTCATGGTGATGGCTGTATGAAGACCTATGAGCAAGGCTTCGTATTCAACATTGTTATTTGTGCACGAGAAATCAAGTTTAAATGATAAAGGCATTGGAACCCCTTGCGGTGTGAAAAACATGATTCCCGTGCCACCCCCTTGCTCACATTTAGAACCATAAAAAAATAAGGTTATGTCGACCGTGACTCAGGCTCATCAAAATTTGGCAATTTTGAGACATGGAAGTGTATCGCTCCAAATTTTTCGCATCCCTACCTTCAGGCTATTGGATCCGCACCCGGAAGGAGGATGGGAAAAGGATGGTGCGGTACCTCGGACGAGAGGACTTTGCGAAGGTCCCGCCTCTCAAGGGAGGTGCATTTTGGTGATTTTTCGACGGATGGTGGGTTCACCAGGAAACATTTGGCGGCAGTTTCCACGCCTAGGTTTTGGGAATGAGTTTTGATGAGTTCGTTTTATTTTTAAACATTCATCCTAGGTTTGGCCGAATGATTCTAACTTAAACTACATGAAAATGCAATTTAAATGAATACAACAAACAGAAAAGAAAGCAGAAACAGAGAATTTGGCAGGAGGCCAAATGAAGATTACCTGATCCGGAAGTCTGATGAAGTTTCCGATTACTTGTAGCAATCTGGATCGTCTCGCAATTCAACAGATCGCCTTCAATTTGATAAAATCGTCTAAACCGACAGATCGTTCGTAATCCGACGAATTCGTCAGACGAATTCATCATAGACCTGCAAAACAGCAAACAGATGCGAAATACAAGAAATTCTATTTTGTAAACAGGGGCAAACTATATGAAAAAGTAATATGAGTATTGAACAATATACAAGAACAAAAGTAAATGCAAATCACCGTGTTTAGATAGCAGTAATATGATCTTAATATGCAAACTAGACAAAATGGGTGAACTCCAGATGCAATATAGTATAAAAACCGAATAGACAATCTAATTTATAGCATAAAATGACAGAGAAAAGAGAAAGAAGAGCAAACTCCGTGCACCGATTGCCTCGATGTGTGCCGCAATCGAAATCGTCTCGCATCGTAACGAGATCGTCTCGAATTTGATGAGATCGGCTCCGATCTTGACAGGTTCGTCGACTGCGATAGATGCTGGCTCCGACTGAAAACCAATGGTGTACCTGCAATAAAATTAATATAGGACTAGTGCAAGAGCAAATTTGAAGTGTTTTAGCACATAGGGAGTTGATTTACATAAAAATTCAGCCAGGGGTTGGGGAGGGAAAAGTCTTAGAGTTAAATAGGCATAGGATAGTTGTTGGGAGGTTGGAGATCATCCCAATTTGGGAGATCTCCAACGGGGGAAGGGTCCCAACGGCGCAGACACGCTTCTGCCCGGATTGGAGACCCGTTGGAACGGATTCCAACTATGCAAATTCAGCTTTGCGACGAAATCGTCTAGACGTTCTAGTCCAGACGAAATCGTCAAATCTGGGGCGATATCGTCTGATCGGAGACGATATCGTCAAACGGTCAAAACAATTGCTAAAAATGGCACGAAAAAGGAGGAAACGGGTTTCTCGACGGTTAACGAGCGGTTTGGGAGGTTAAATTTGAATTTAAATTTATTTACTAAGGTGAATGTAATTATTCCAATTTTACTGCGCCAATTTTAGGGTGCTACATTTTGCCCCCTCTTTAGCGAATTTTCCGAAGAAAATGCGTTAAAGATGAGTTCTTCTCGATCTACGAGAAAGCAAAAAATTATTCCCATTTTTAGGCGACGATTCTTGGTCGAATCGTACGACAGCTTACTATGGTGCCCCCTCCGTGTTTTTACCCAAATCGAACGTTTGAGGTAAAAACACGGAAAAGCAAAAATTATTGTTGAATTATTTTGAATAAAATTAAGAAAAATAGGGTAAAACCCTAATTCATTGTTACTGTTCATTTTACTCGTTTTTAGAGCTCTGGAGCAAAAATGGTAGAGACAGCGCACATATCTGCAGAGGTCCGCCGCGGTCTACGGGTAAGGGTTTAAACTTAGTTTAGATTGATTTAATTTGAATTTACATGCTTTGTAAATGAATTTTAGGATGAATTTTGAGCATCGCGGCCGTTTTTGGCCATCGACGTCGTCCGGACGAAATCGTCCTTAGTTGGACGAAATCGTCTCAAGTTCGTCAATTTCGCCCAAGGGCGAAATCGGCGAAAAAGGGACGATTTCGTCAAATTAGAGACGATTTCGACACGCGAAATCGGAGACGATTTTGCTCAAATTTCAGACGATATCGGCCAATAGTGGGCGATATCATCTATTGCAAAAATTTGATCTTTAAGTTGCATTATTGATTGCTAAAATTGTTATTAATGATTGTTTGTTGTTTTGATTGTTTATGCTTGCAGAGAGGATTACTAAAGAGCAAGGAGTGGAAATATGGAGGATTGAGAGATGACTTGGCCGCTCTGACACAGGCAGAGCGAGATCAGCTGGCACAGGCCGGCTTACTACATGTGGCAGAGATGCCACAAGTATCTACAGACATGGGGCTACTGACGGCCCTAGCAGAGAGGTGGTACCCGGGCTCTTCATGCTTTCGGTTACCGACAGGGGAGATGACTCCCACACTAGAGGATGTATGGAGGATTCTTAGAATCCCCATACAAGGGAGGATGATCACACCTGCGGCCAATCAGGGCCACGCGATGGGACGACTCTGCGGTGACCCGAGCTTCGCCCTGGAGAAGGGCGAAGTGAACATCGAGGCACTGCGCCAGATGCCCGGGGCATCTACACTGACACGAGTTTTGGCCGGGGTGGTTGGTGGACTTCTCGCTGTGCCACCAGAGCGGAAGCAGGGTACCATGGATGCTGGTAGATGTGATCTGCGACATGCACGACCATGGCTACATATTTTCTTGGGGCAGCTTTGTTCTATGCCGGTCGTACAGGATCCTTTACGGGGTCGTGTACAAGGGCGGGCGATGTCTGGTCATGACATCGCTCCTACAGGTTTGGTGCTGGGAGCACATTGCGGTGCGGAGGCCGGTAGGGCTTCCACTGACAGGGGTTGATGGGGAGAGGCCCCGAGTCTTCTACTGGTGGCTCCGGAGAGGGGCACAACGACGGATCGACCTGCCGGTGTCCCGGAGACTACTGGATGACTTGGTCCTAGACTCGGATCACCTGGAGGCCGTGGAGGCAGCATCCAGGGTGGGCAGAGGACGCACAGGAGCTGGCTCGCATCAGGCGAGTCTGTTGGCTACGGATGGAGAGGGGAGAGGTGGAGCTCCACCGCTACGACCGAGTGTTGCGATAGTTCGGTCTACAGCAGGGGATCCCATCTCTCAGGGATTATGAGTTTTCCTGGACTGTCCGGGATAACACCACAGTTAGCGGGGCTCCAGATATGCAACGATTCTGGAGTCAGGACGCGGACGATGCCCCCATTCAGCCAGTGGATGGGGACGACGCAGGGGTAGCCGATGGCTACGATGCCTGGTACGCAGGCATCCGCCCTCCTCGGATGACGAGGGCACAGGGACCGATCCATGTAGTCGTGCATCGGATAGGGAGGCGTGCCAGGCGGCGGTAGAGGCAGCCCGGGGTCACGGCAGAGGAGAGCAGAGGAGGCCACAGGCACAGGAGAGGCCGCGACAGAGGGAGAGGGAGAGGAGGGAGGCGAGACCCCCATCTCCACAGAGGCCACCATCGCCTGATAAGGGCAAGGGTGTGGACATTGGAGAGAGTAGCGAGATGGCTACTCTCCGGGCAGAGAGAGATCGTCTGCGAGCTCAGTGCAGACGTTACAGGATGCACCGCACAACACCAAGGCTGAGGTGTCGCAGCTACGAGACGAGAATGCTCGTCTCAGGGCACGAGGCGGAGGGGTAAGCACTCAGGAGCTGCTGCGGTCGGTTTCTCAGACCGCATTCTATCAGGCGCTATACTACCAAGCGGTGCCAGAGGGCCAGAGGGTACAGCTGCCACCTGCCATAGCAGATCCTATCAGGACAGGGTCGACGAGGAGCTCATCCCGGTCGACGACGAGGACTCGCAGTACCACACATACTGCGATGGGACCACCTCACCCTCCGCATGGTGGGGGAGGAGATGAGGCCGAGAGCTCTAGAGGCTCTCGAGGCTAGAGGGCGGGATACTGCCACTGATATTGTATTATACTTGTATTGATAGAGGATTGAGTATGCCGAGGTACAGATTGTGGCATACCAATCCAGTTTTGATGATGTATATATTCTTGTTGATATATATAGATGAGATATTTTTGATCATATGACTTGTCTTATGTGATGCTTATGATGCTTTTTATGTTTGATTGATTGATTGAGTTGATTGATGTAATGATTTTATTGATGATTCATGTAATTATGTCGTTTTGGAAAATATTATAACTTGGATGTCATGCTATAAATATTTTAAATGAAATAATCTGATGTAACAAATTGATTGGTTGTAATGAAATGTGATAAAAATAAAAAGAGATTTCTAACAATAATTTCAAAGGACATTGTCGCTATTATAGACCATTTCATGGAGTCGCCGCTCACTCGGTCGTCAAGCTAGTCCCAGGATAGAAATATTGTTAAAAGAAAAGAGTGCTTAAGAGACTGTCTTAAGACTTTGTTGTGATGATGCAAATGATGATGATGATGATGGTTTGTTTTCAGATTTCCATGAAAATATTATGCATGAAATATTGTAAAATGATTTTTGGTAGGCATAAATTCCTAAGTGTGATAAATTTTTTGGATAATTCCCTAGGAATTATACCATCATTGCAAAATTGAAGGTTGACATAATGACATGAAATAGTGATAATGTGCATGCTTTTTGTTAAAAGAAATAGAATTGTATAACATAATGATTTAAGTCATATGGTTTTGATGAATTGATTTTTAAATGAATGGGTAATAAAATTGGTATAATGGTTTGCGCTAGGCATAGAATATGTAGGTATAGACTTATACCATCATCGCGAAGATCAAAGAAAGGATAGTTTTATTGCATGATTGATTTTTGATGAACATAAAAGATGAAAATGAGGACTTGCGCTAAGCATAAAATTCCAATTTTGGTTTTGAAACTATACCATCGTTGCGTAAGTCGATAAGATATATATGATATGTTTTGATTGAAATTTTTGATTTCTTCTATTATATAGTTGTCTTTGTGGTAAATAATTGTACTTGATTATTCCAAACAAGTTGCAAAAATAATATTTCAAAGTATTTTTGAAGACAAAAAGTTAGATTTATAAGGAATCCCATGTGCATAAGTGAATTCATTGCCAATCTTGATTTATCATAATGATAGACAAAATCTCTCAAATACAAATGTGTGTGCAATTGCATTGTTCATTTACCAGCTTTTGAGCAAGGTACTATGATACAAGTGATTTGAAGAAACCAACTAAGTGTTCAATAACCATGATGTAGATGCATATAACCATACTAGGCTACTATGTAGATCGGATTATCAAGAGCTAGCTAATCCATAAGCGGACATAGGTCCGTACAAAAGAAGGTCGCTAATGTGACGCATATATCGCCACGCTAGGAGTTACCCAAGGCCAAGCAGAGTTGGGCACAAACCACTCGCTATGGGGCTTACCTCACGCTTTTCGAATAATTGAGAATTCCAGGGATTCAAGCTCATTCACCCTTCTTTTCTTTTCAAAGGGTAGGGAAAGGGATTTTATTGCTTTTCTTGCTTTCTTTTGAACTTTGCTTATTTTTCTTTTTGTATTTCTTTTGCTTGATAATGCTTGGAACATTGTTGAAATAACATTTTTCTGTTCTCTTTTTCTTGAATTTTTTCTTTTCTTTTTCTTTTTCTAGGGATACTTGCTCAGATTAGCTGTAGAGCAAGGGATTTTTATTCTGGGTAGGGGTGAGCTTGTCCTTTTGCCAATTCTCAAAGATTCTAGACCATGTGCATGATAGGATAGCAGGGGAAACTTTTCACTCAAGAAATCAGTTCTACTATGTAACAAAACATGGAAATTACAAATATAATCATTTTATTGTGAAAAGATGTGCTTGGTTTAAGTAAATAACAAGATCAATTCTCTATGCTCAAACTTTATTTAATTGAATTTTGTGAACTTTGATATAAGAGAGATTAGTAATCATGCCATATAAAATCAAGATATTTATTGTGTGAGTGTGCAAGTGAGGGATGCCAAATAAATGCTAGTTTTGTCCAAAATAAGTTGAAACATATAACTGCAATAATTGTAGGAAAATAATGATTTTGAGAAAGTTTTGCGAATGTTGACTCTCTCTTTATGCTGTATATTGTTTTGGTTTCGAAAGAGTCAAGCATATAGCTGTTTTTGGATTTTTATGTTGATTTTTGTTTTGGAGCAAAAGGAACTTTACAAGTGCTTTAAATAAATGCAATAGATAGTTTTTGAAGATTTTTGAAGATTTTATGAATGTTTTTGAGGTTTTTTGAATAAATTGAAAGAAATACAAGATAATGATTTTGAACAAATATATACATGGATGAAATGACCAAATTTATGCATAATAACGTTTGAGATGTAAAATATTCATGGGTTCTTTAAGTTCTTTACCATCTAAGGTAGATAATTTATACGCTCCCCGATTCAAATTTTGCAAGTAATGATGTACGGTCCGAGCTGCATTGGGCTCAAATTTACCTTTAAGTTCTTTGGTTGCATTTGTATTTTTTTGATTTTCTTTTAAGAACAAGGTCGCCAATCTCAAAGGATCGATGACGAACTTTCTTATTATATGCTCTTTTAAGCTTGTTTTGGTATGCCCGGAGATGCTCTAAAGCATTGATGCATTTTTCATCTAGGAGTTCCAGCTGACTGAGTCTGCCAGCATGATATTCATCTCCTACTTCGGTGTCTTGAAGTAGCAGAGCCAAAGAAGGAACTTCCAATTCAAATGGAAAAACTGCTTCGGCACCATATACCAAAACAAATGGTGAAGTTCCTGTGGGGGTTCGAACACTAGTTCGATAAGCCCACAAGGCCGGATATAATTGAATATGCCGCTCACGGCCGCTTTATTGACTAGTCTTTTGAGAATTTTGATTAGGGTTTTGTTAGAAGCTTCTGCTTGACCATTACCCTGAGGATAATAGGGAGTAGACCAACGATGTTGAATCTTATATTTTTGACATAATTTTTTAACATCTTTATTTTTGAACGGAGTTCCATTGTCAGAGATGAGATTTGGCAGGAATTCGAACCTCGCAGATGATTTGATTAAAAATGAATTTAGAGACTCGTGGAACCGAAGGCAGAAGCTAAAGGCATAGCTTCAACCCACTTCGTGAAATACTCATGGCGGTTATGATGAACTTATGTCCATCGAAGACACAGGATTAATTTTACCAATAATATCCAAGCCCCATTTAGAAAAGGGCCAAGGAGAAGAAATAGCCTCGCAGCTCTTGTGCAGCGCATGGACAAGGTCAGCATGTTTTTGACACTTGTCGCAATGGCGCACATATTCATGTGCATCCGTTTCCATGGTAGGCCAAAAGTATCCTATCCGAAGGAGCTTTTTAGCAATGACGCTACCACTAAAGTGTCCTCCACAAGATCCATCGTGGGCTTCACTCAAGGCTGATTTAGACTCTTCTAAATTTAGACATCTTAATAGGATACCTTCAAAAGATCTCCTATATAAAGTATTGCCAATGATTACAAATCGACTTGCTCGTCGACGTAATAACCGACGCCGGTTACGATTAGAATTAGCAGGGAAAGTCCCATTTTGGAGGAAATCAAATATGTCTATATACCGTAGTTCAGGAGTAGTTTCCTTGATTAGAAACACATCCAAAGGCTCTAAGCATGACTTATGTGAAGCGGGTTCCTCGGAGTCGACGAATGATGATAGTAGCATATTCGCCGCCTAACTCCAAGGGTAAGAGAGATGCAGCGACGGCCATAGCATCAGCTGCACGGTTGCTAGTTCGAGGAATGGCTTCCAAGGTAACTTGATCAAACAAGGCCATTAGTTGTAAAACATAGGCCTTATATGGGCGAAGTTTATCATCTCTGGTCTGATAAACTTCATTAATTTGGTTTATAACCAATTGGGAATCCCCAAAAACTAAGAGGTTTTTAATTTTAAGTGCTAAAGCAGCTCGTAATCCAAGGATTAGAGCTTCATACTCAGCAGTATTGTTGGTGCAAGCAAAGGTTAGTTTGAAGGACAGAGGAATAAGATGTTTTTGCGGAGATATTAAAATAATACCCGCACCAGCCCCACTCATGCATCGGGCTCCATCAAAGTATAAGGACCATTGTTCAACAAGGTCTGCCTCTAATTGAAGGCATTCATCAGGAAACTCAATAATGAGGGGATGAGTAGACTCTAAGGGTGCAACAGCTAATTGATCTCGCTATGATTTGACCCTTAACTGTACTTCTGTCCTATGAAGGTGAGATCAAACTCGCTTAGAGCAAGAACCCACTTGGCCATGCGACCCGATAAATAAGGTCGACTCATGAGATATCTTAAAGGATCATATTTGGCAATGACATACGTTTTTTGGCTAAGCATGTAATGTCGTAATTTTTGCGTAGCAAACACGACTGCGAGACATAACTTCTCTAACGCTGTATAGCGGGTTTCATAACTGATGAAGGTGCGGCTAATGTAATAATTAGCACGTTCTCATTTTTCATCATCAAGCCGAGCTAACATAGCTCCTAAGGCAGTAATCAAGCAAAAATATATAGAAGAAATGGGCGATCAGATTTAGGCGGTGAAAGCACCGGAGGGTTAAGGAGATATTGCTTGAGAAGTTCAAAAGCTTCTCTACATTCTGTGTCCCAATTAAAGGGGACGTCCTTCTTAAGGAGTTTAAGAAAGGGACCAGTTTTGTCCGCCAGCTTATCAATGAAGCGACGGATAGCTTGAAGTTTACCTTGTAAACTTCGTAATTTGGATATATTAGTGGGTGCGGGCATATCAATGATAGCCGCAATTTTGAGAGGGTCAATTTTGATACCACGTAAAGAAACTAAAACCCCTAATAACTTGCCGGATTTAACTCCGAATATACATTTTGCTGGATTTAATCGAATGAGATATTCTCGTAATCGATTAAAAACTTTTCTTAAATCGTCTAAATGATGATCTTCAATAAGAGAGCGAGCTATAATATCATCTACATAATCATGTAGGATATCATGCATCATATCATGAAAAATGTAGGTCATAGCCCGTTGATAAGTTGCCCCGGCATTCTTTAGGCCAAAGGGCATCACTTTCCAGCAAAAGGTACCCCAGGGGGTAATAAAGGCTGTTTTCGCCTGGTCTTCAGGAGCTATCCTGATCTGATTATAGCCGGAGAATCCGTCCATTAAGGACATCATCCCACTCCCAGCAGTGAAGTCAATAATTTGATCCATATTTGGAAGAGGAAAGTCATCTTTAGGGCATGCAGCGTTAATATCTCTGAAATCTGTGCAAACCCTAACTTTGGTGGCTTCTTTCTTGGTGACTCGGAACTACATTGGAGATCCATTCAAGGATAATCAATAGCTTGTATGAAGATAACATTCAAGAGTTTTTCTAACTCCCCTTTGACTAGCAGAGCCACTTTGGGATGCATTTTTCTAAGTTTTTGTTTAACAAGTTTAGCATCCGGATGGACCACTAGATGGTGCATGACTACGTAAGGGTCTAAACCTGGCATATCTTCATATGTCCAAGCGAAGACATCTTCATACTCTTTAAGAAATGCTATGTATTGTTTTTGTTTTTCTTGACTTAGTTCTCGCTCCAATGTTGATTATGTGAGGGTTGTCCTCAGTTCCAATATTAATTTTAATGACATTTTCTACCTCCATGTGTAGATCTCTTTCAAAATTAGGTGGGGCGGGTGAAACGCCCAACTCTTGTAATTCTTGTAAAGTTAATTTAGATAATTCGCTCTGAGGGTCAGCGGCCTCAAGTTGAGCTATGGTTGGTATAGAACCATCAAAATAAAACCCGTTGTACAACATCTCTTCAACAGAGACATCATGGAAGATATCTCCTTCCAACTCTTCATCGGGGTCAGCAATCATTTCAGTGGTATGCTATGGATAGCATGTTGCATGAAAATGACGGATTTTTAAGAGGCAAATCAACATGTCTATCCAAATAGTCTTGATAGCATATGAGATGATCATCCTCCTCAAAAGGAAAGGGTTGACCTTTACTAGGTAATAGGCCCACACCACATCGGGCATGCCATGGTTCTACCTCGAAAGGTTCTTTCATGCCATTTTGGAAAGGTCCTAAGCCTTTCCCTTTATATCCCATTTTAAGCATCATGGGTTTAGCTTTAATATAATCGTTGGTAAAATAGCACCGAGCATATCCATCATGATGGGTTTTGATATTCTGAGGGATTCTTCCCCACTCATATCCTTTGTAAATGAAGGCGCAACTCCCGACTTGGTAAGTACTTCCCATAGGTTGTGGGAGGCCCAAAGTACGAGGAGATGGCGGCAATTGATTTAAAAGGTTTGAATCTTGCATGAAAGCATTCATTTTTTCTCGATATTAAGGTTGTAGATAAATCTGGTAAAAGATCATCAGAAAGGGCATAAGATGTAGAAGGCTTATTACCTATGTCTTGAGATGTGGAAGGTATGATAGATGTGTCTGAAGGTTTTGAATTTATGGGATTAGGACTTGAAGAATTGGTTGTAGTTTTAAGAGCTTTTTGATGTTCTACAATAATTTGTTTAGCAGGTGGTTGATCTATATGGGAAGATGAAGTTAATGGAGGAGGAATAGATGAAATGATGGGTTTATATTTCACAGTTTTAGATGAAGAAGAACTAGGATATGTGGATGACAGAGCAGGGCAAAATTGCACTCCAACTGGTTCTGCCAATGCGCACATATCAAAAGGTCTAGGGTCACCATGAATAGTGACCAACTGATTTTTAAACTCAAACTTAACACATTGGTGTAAAGTTGATGGGACTGCTCGCATGGCGTTAATCCAAGGGTGACCCAAAAGTATATTGTACGATGTCGGGCAATGTACAATAAACACAGCTTGTCTCAAGGGTTCTAGGACCAACTTGCAATGGGAGGGTAATGACTCCACACGTTTCTTGTGTTTCGTCATTAAAGGCTTTGATAATCATATCGGTCTTCTTCATTTCATCACTTCTAAAACCAAATCGTTGGTAGAAGTCAAAGGTGCAGATGTTTAGAGATGAGCCATTATCAATCGAGACTCGTTTGACAGCCTACATCCCCAATTAAAGCTGTAATATACAAGGGATTATCCTTGTGTAAACCGTGTTGTGGGATATCTTTATCCCGAAAGTCAATACAATCAATCTCTCGCGTGATGATAGTATTGGCCATAGCTTCAAAGTTGGATGTTTTGAGGTACCATCATCTGGCTCAAAGTAAGCATCAATTCATCCCTATGGGTGGGAGAGGATCTTAATAAATCTAAAAGGGAGATTCTGGCGGTGGTATTAGACAACTGTTCATTAATGTCGTAAGGGGGTTTAGGTTGAACAATAGGAGCATTATTTCCTTTATTAGGATTTTTCAGAACAAATGGAGCTGGTCCATCGTTCTGGTTTGGTTCTTGTTGGGGATTTTGAGCTTGTTGTCGGGTGACGACTCCGATGGTACCTACAATGTTATAGTGACGACGTTGAAACGGTCTCGGTTGAGAGTTTATGGCTTGTTCATAAGGAAGGACTTCATTAGAAGAAGGTCGAGTAGTGACTCTTCCGGGGAAATGGTTCTTCCGGAACATTAGCATCTGTGATAGGTTGAATAGGATCTGATTCGTTTTCAGAACTATTCGATTGAATGGTGTCTACTTCACTTTCACTATCTGACTCTATATCGCTAGAATCAGAAGTTTGAAAATTATGTAAGGGCCTGGTTGTAACCAGGGATAAGGTTGTGTCGAATGTGTGAGAGTCCTGAATATGTAATTGCCTGCTAATGGTTCCTACATATCGGGTAGGAGGGGGAACATTATGATGTTCAATTTGATTAGCTACCTCTTTACCATGTCTTGGTAAAGGGTGTTGAAATATGTCTAAAGTTTGATTGGCATTCTGATTTTGATTTTGGGGAACAATATTTTGAGTATTATTAGGAGGGTTTTGTTTGGGTTGGAAGGCTTGCACTTCCATTTCATTATTGTCAATCAAATCTTGTATTTTATGTTTTAATCTCTTACAAGCATTGGTAGAATGTCCAGGACCTCTATGAAAATCACAGTGCAAATCAGCTCTATATCCGGTATGCTTGGGTCAGTTCCTGGATAGCTGGCAGTTGGATTAAACCTCTTTCAAGAAGTTGAGGTAAAATAGTTGATAAAGGTTGGTTTAATCTAGTGAACTCTCGAGGAGGCTTATCAGGAGGTTTCAAGATGAATTTTTCTGTTGTTTTTGTTGCATTGACATTAGCAACATTTCTGCCGTCGCTGACTCCATCACCGACAACCTCGTTTGTTTTTATATTGATTTCTAGATGTTTTCTCATCATCCTTCTTTCTAAGTTGGCCTCTCCTAATGAGGGCATCTTCTACTCTTCGAGCTAAGTCTATAGCTTGATCGAAGGTAGTCAAAGTAGTCGTTGATAGTTCATAAGAAAGTTGTTCTTGTAAATTGTTAATGAAAATGTCTAACATTTCCCTATAGGGTAGCACAAAGTGCAGTTTTCCTGTCAATTGTCTCCATCTTGCTAAGAAATCAGCAAAACATTCGTCTTTATCTTGTTTTAAATTGTATAGGTCTTTAATAGTTACATGCCTCTCGATGTAGGCACTAAATTGATGAACAAATGACTCAGTTGTTTCTTCAAAGTTTCTTAAGGAATGAGTGGGCAATTGATAATACCACTCTAACGCCATTCCACCTAAACTTTTGGGGAACATTTTTAGTAATAGCAAGTCGTCATGCGATATGTCGTGACATGCTATCCTAAACATGCGAAGATGTTCTATGGGATCTTCGGTTCCTTTATAGATAGGCAGGACGGGCATGGGAAAATGTTTAGGGTATGGTTGAGCTACCACTATGGGATCCAATGGTTGGCTACAAATCTCTCGATAATTATACGAGGGACTGGTAGGGATCTATCTCGGTCCATACGTGAAGCCAATTGCTTCACCATAGCTTCCAAACTACTAGTTTGCCCCCCATATTGATTCGGTGGGGCATTGCCATAAGTGTTATGGGCGTAGGATGGAGGAACATGCAGATTAGATGCCATGTTACTATTGTGTAAAACATTGGTAGGAAAAATATTATGGAGGAGTTTTGAAGTTGGATTGTGTTGTATTGTAGATTGTTGAAAGTTTGTATTTGGCTTTGTTTTAGATTTTTGTCTATTTAAAGCATTTTGCTCAATAGTTTGGAGGAAGGAAGTAGTGAAGGGAATTTTCTTTTGTGCGGGAGTGATTTTAGGTTGAGTAACAAAGTTGCTTAGGAGGTTGGGTGACCTCTTGTTTGGTCATGGCTTGGGCTATAGTGACCATATTCGGATTAGATGGTCCACCCTTATCACTTTCTTGATCAATGAAAGACAAGGGATTAGTTTGCATATCAAGCGCCCGTTCTAAGGCCGCTTGAGAATCACTAATTTCCCCTTTATCAATACGGAATGCCACATTAAGGACGTCGATATGTTGATTAAGAAATTTTTGAAAATGTTCCGCGTTGTCAAAAGTGATGCCTCCATTTGGAGCTATTCTAGGGGACGAAGATTCTTTAACACTTCCTTCTTGTTCCTTATCTTCACCTAAGTCTTCATCTGATTGTCCTAGAGTTTCACCTTCCGGATTTGTATCTCCAAGAAGGACATTTGGGTTTTCAGTTGTATTTTGTAGCCAATCTTCTCCTTCTCCTAAAATTTCTTTACCATTCCTAAGTTTAGTCATGGTGCTAAGTTTTGATTTCAGCAAAAATATATATATATATATATGCAACAAATTAAAAGGTATATATTTATATATACCTAATGCAATATTGTAAATGAAATGTTTAAGTTTTTTTACTATGTTCTTTGATTTTTTTTTTTTTTGAAACAATATAATAAAGACAGCAAATGAAACAATAAATGCACACAATAATAATAAGGCTGAAAGTAGATGAACTAATCTTCTATGAATAACTTATGAATATCATTAATAGGTTCAAGTCTGTTCAGTGGGTCATGAAATGTTCTTCTTCAAATTGAAAGTTTTCTTTTAAGAATTTGATGAAAAGGGCTATGGTGATATTGTCTGTCTCAGATGCTGGTTGGATAAAAGTAAAGCTCATGGCAATACTTTCGATATAGCGCATAGCTCTAGGAACTCTATTCCATCTTTCCCTATCTCGTGAGAACAACTTCTATGGTCCTCTACAAGGCCTAGGAATGGGTGTACAATAACCGTGTCTTCGAGGTATTCCTCGAAGCTGAACCACTTTGCAGATACTAAAGCTCTCCCATAGGCTAACCACCTATGGCAAGCTCTCTCAAGTTCATGATAGAACACTAATTGATGAGGATCCAGGATTCTATCCAAGACTAGCCTCTTAATCTGCTTAAGTTGTGTGGACCTAGATGAAATGATACTAAGTCTCCCGATAAGCTCGTCCCACAAGGATTGATTTCTACTTGTTTCAGTGATACTAAGGACAAAATTAACTTCTATGGTCGCTAATTGGTTTACTACGTTTATAGTAACTGCTAACCTCTTTTTAGGAGCTACCATCTAAACATGATTTTGAACCTTAAATGTTTTAAAATGCATCTAAGTTTTAGTTGTTCTAATTTTTTTTTTTTTTTGTTTGCTTTTGCTTTTGTTTTCAAAAGGTTATGATGCATTTCACGTCGGGTTCACCAAAATGTATCGCTCCAAATTTTTCGCATCCCTACCTTCAGGCTATTGGATCCGCGCCCGAAAGGAGGATGGGAAAAGGATGGTGCGGTACCTCGGACGAGAGGACTTTGCGAAGGTCCCGCCTCTCAAGGGAGGTGCATTTTGGTGATTTTTCGACGGATGGTGGGTTCACCAGGAAACATTTGGCGGCAGTTTCCACGCCTAGGTTTTGGGAATGAGTTTTGATGAGTTCGTTTTATTTTTAAACATTCATCCTAGGTTTGGCCGAATGATTCTAACTTAAACTACATGAAAATGCAATTTAAATGAATACAACAAACATAAAAGAAAGCAGAAACAGAGAATTTGCAGGAGGCCAAATGAAGATTACCTGATCCGAAGTCTGATGAAGTTTCTGATTACTTGTAGCAGACTCGGATCGTCTCGCAATTCAACAGATCGCCTTCAATTTGATAAAATCGTCTAAACCGACAGATCGTTCGCAATCTGACGAATTCGTCAGATGAATTCATCGTAGACCCGCAAAACAAGCAAACAGATGCGAAATACAAGAAATTCTATTTTGTAAATAGGGGCAAACTATATGAAAAAGTAATATGAGTATTGAACAATATACAAGAACAAAAGTAAATGCAAATCACAGTGTTTAGATAGCAGAATATGATCTTAATATGCAAACTAGACAAAATGGGTGAACTCCAGATGCAATATAGTATAAAAACTGAATAGACAATCTAATTTATAGCATAAAATGACAGAGAAAAGAGAAAGAAGAGCAAACTCCAGGCACTGATTGCCTCGATGTGTGCTGCAGTCGAAATCGTCTCGCATCAAAACGAGATCGTCCCGAATTTGATGAGATCGCCTCCGATCTTGACAGGTTCGTCGACCGCGATAGATGCTGGCTCCGACTGAAAACCAATGGTGTACCCGCAATAAAATTAATATAGGACTAGTGCAAGAGCAAATTTGAAGTGTTTTAGCGCATAGGGAGTTGATTTACATAAAAATTCAGCCAGGGGTTGGGGAGGGAAAAGTCTTAGAGTTAAATAGGCATAGGATAGTTGTTGGGAGGTTGGAGATCATCCCAATTTGGGAGATCTCCAACGGGGGAAGGGTCCCAACGGCGCAGACACGCTTCTTCCCGGATTGGAGACCCGTTGGAACGGATTCCAACTATGCAAATTCAGTTTTGCGACGAAATCGTCTGGACGTTCTAGTCCAGACGAAATCGTCAAATCTGGGGCGATATCGTCTGATCGGAGACGATATCGTCAAACGGTCAAAACAACTCGCTAAAAATGGCACGAAAAAGGAGGAAACGGGTTTCTCGACGGTTAACGGGCGGTTTGGGAGGTTAAATTTGAATTTAAATTTATTTACTAAGGTGAATGTAA
Source organism: Wollemia nobilis (assembly GCA_028583015.1). NCBI lineage: Eukaryota > Viridiplantae > Streptophyta > Pinopsida > Araucariales > Araucariaceae > Wollemia > Wollemia nobilis. Next base: position 616,496 of record JAQPPZ010000499.1, read on the forward strand.
TTATTCCAATTTTACTGCGCCAATTTTAGGGTGCTACAAGAAGACCCCATCATTAGGCAGCTCTATTGTCAGAGGCTAATCATCTTCGAGAGGAGCTTTTGCTAGTTGATCTGTGATGACTTGACCTTTGATGGAATTTTGTCTAATGAACTCGATGTCAAACTCCGTCAACAACATGATCCATTTTTCCATGCGACTACTGTGATAAGTATGACTCATCTTGTACTGTAATGGATTCTCCTTAGACACAACATACGTCGTATTGCTCAGCATGTAATGGCATAAATTTTTGGTGGCAAATACCACCGCCAAGCATAGCTTCTCAACGTATGCATATTTAAGTTCATAACTGACCAGGGTGCGGCTAAGATAATAATTAGCCCGTTCTTTATGTAATTCATTTTTCTAGGCTAGCATGGTGCCCAGTGCCACCTCAGTAGCTGAGATGTATAAGTAGAATGACATTCCTGGTCTAGGTGGTGCCAATACTAGTGGGGAAGCCAAGTATTGTTTGATGTCATCAAATGTTGACTGGCACTCATCATCCCAATGAAATTCTACCCCCTTGTGTAATAATTTATTCATGGGTCAGCACTTGTTAGATAATTGCACTATGAAGTGCTTGATTGACGTGACCTTACCTTGCAAGCTTCTAAGTTGCCTGATGGTGGTTGGGGGAAGCATTTCAAGGATTGCCTTGATTATATTTGGATCTACTTTGATGCCTCATTTTGAGACTATGAAACCCAAGAGTTTTCTAGATGTGATGCCAAATCACACTTCTTGGGGTTTAGCCTACCCTTGTGTTTGATGAGGTGATCAAGGATCTTGCATAATTCATCAAGATGATTTTGGCACAAAAGAGATTTTGCCAACAAATCATCCATATAATCTTCCAAAGTTTTATGCATGTGATCATGGAAGATGTATGTCATAGCACATTGGTAGGTGGTGCCAACATTTTTAAGGCCAAAGGGCATGAAATTATAACAAAATGTCCCCCAAGGCATCGTGAATGCCATTTTTAGTTGATCATCGAGATTGATACGAATCTAGTTGTATCCCGAGAAACCATCCATGAGGGAAAGCATTTCATGGCCTGTTGTAGCGTCTACCAATGCGTCGATGCTAGGCAAAGGGAAATCATCCTTGGGACTCGCTTTGTTTAAATCTCAAAAATCGTTGCATATGCGAATCCTCCAGTCAAGATTTTTGACGGGTACCATGTTGGACAACCATGGTGGGTAATCTATGCAGATGAAAAACTGTGCATCCTACAGCTTTTGTAGCTCATATTTTACCATTAATGCCACTGTTGGGTGCATCTTATGTAGCTTTTGATTGACTAGATTGACTGTCGGATCAAGTGTCATATTATGCATGACTAGCTATGGGTCTAGCCCCGACATGTCTTTGTAGGACCATGAAAAAACCTCCTTCTTCTCTTTGATAAGGGCAATATAATCAGCTTGTTCTTTGGGGGATAAAATTACCCCCAGCTTGATGATTTGTAGATTCTTTAGATCAGAACCGATGTCTACGTCAATCGTTTCTTCAATTAACATGTGGGATCCATCCTCCAATTGGTGTGGGGTTGGGATCAGGTGGATATCATTCGTTGAATTTAGATCTATGTCAGGAACATTGAGTTCCTCTTCAACATGGAAGATATCCTGAGTCTGTCCTGGGGCAGAATGAAACATCTCATTGCAATGCCAGTACTATGATGGGGATGGTGGTGAGTCAGCGCGATCTCAGTCTATGGCATCTAGATCTAGATACAATGGTCATGTTGGATCGGTTGGATTGTGGATGGGGGTGGTTAAATCAATGAAGATCATGTTGATGGACTGAGTTTGGTCTCCATTACCGCATGGGTATTGATTCAGACATTCTTGGTCATCCTTGCACCCCAGATCTGGCTTTGTGTGTATTGGTTCAAAAGGATTGGCACTATGTGTAGACAAAAGGATAGGGTCTACCATAGGCACTGATGGCCCTATAGGATCTCTAGGTGGGAAGTGCTCTCTGTATGCCTGTAGTGGTGGATGAAGCACTTGGTTTAACTATGCTTGGTTTAAATTCCACCTATGCCTTGGTCCCATATTTAAATGTTCAAACATATCATCGATGTCTATGGGGTATTCTTGTTGCCTCATATGGTTGAGATATGCCATCTCAGTCTCATCCTCATAGTCGCTATCATAGATCCATAGGCCTTCATTGGCTTCGATAACTATGTTCTCCTCTGGATGGTATAGCCTCCCACCAGGCATTTCTTGATCATTATCCTCACTCTCTATGAAAACCAGAGGTCTGGCATGCAGGTGGTCGATGTTGAAGAAGATACTTGGATATTCTTCCTCTGGTGGATCACTTGGCCTTATGGCTAGCATGGGAGGCTCGTTTTGTTTGAGCATGTTGATTTGGTCCCTTCTGGGTTGTTTCGCTCTCTACGGGAGGGCTAGATTCTCTAGAGGTAGCAATTGCCCAATTGGAACATTCAAGGGAAACATCGTCATGAAGCTCTCTTGAAAGTCATCAATGGGTGCCACCTGTGAGTGATTGCTATCAGACTCAAAAGGGTCCCACGGTGCTACCTCATAATCTAAATCATCTTCAGAAGACCCCCCTTGATCTTTATCGTATCCCTCTTGGAGGTTATTTCTTGAACTTTCCCCTTTCTCGATCAAAGGGGAGGGGTTGTTGAGGTCAACAAGGTTTGTTGTTAACAATGGGAATTAATTCCCCAATGTGTATGTAGTGTTGGGATTGGAATATGGATCTTGTGCCAACCCATCCCTGTTGCCTAGACCTAAGCCTTGCATGGTTTCTACCAAGATGTCGAGGGGAAAAGGGTGGTTGAACCCTACTCCTAATTTATCATATGGCATCTGGTATCTTGGTTGACAAAGAATGCGCATTCCTTATTTGTATCTACCCAATCCATATCCATGCCAATTACATTGGTCTAGGTATTTCAAGGCGGAGTTCGGGTTGGACAGATAGTCAACATTCTTAGTAAATGGCTCTTCATATTCTTCTTCTTGTAGGTAGGGTTCAATGTCGTTATCGAGGCCCCCATTTACAAAATTGGCTTGATTTGGTGGGTAGCCTAGAGGGATGATAGTGTCGATGGGGAGGCGAGGTCTCCCCATGTCTTGCATGGATTCAAGCGTGGGTGTTGCCATAATGTTCTGCACTAGGTACTCCCCGAGGCCTGTGTTGGCCATTTCAACGGTAATCGTCGATGGTTGAGGGGAAGGGAATGGGAGTTCTCCCTGAGTCCACTCCATGTTGGGTGAACTAGGTGTCTCGACTTCCACTCGGCTAGGCACCTCTTCGATAGAGATGGTTGAGACTAATGGTGGTACCTCCTCTAGGGGATTCTTCCCATTGTCCTTCAATGTGGCCACCATAGGTGGCATTTTTGGTGAAGGAACAGATGACAAAGATGGGCCAGGTTGGTGAGTTGAGGGACTCAACAATGAGGATGTAGGTGGAATCGGACCCTGTGTGGACGGATTCAATTGAAAGTCCAAATGTGTCAATGGGAGGGTCGATTGTGGCATCAGCTACACCGCATTGCAAAACTTAAAGGGCTCTAAGTCTGCTGGGACTACATGTACTTGCCCTTCGTATGTGTATTTGAGGCATTGATGGGCTATCAAAGGGACACACTTCATGTCCCTGATCCAAGGCCGACCTAGCAAGATATTGTAGGCCATCTCACCCTCAAGGATGTGACACAATGTAGGAATGGTATTTTGTCCTACTTGGATGGGCAGGACAATTATGCCAACCGTCGAGCATAACGTGTCATTGAATGCTCAAAGAGTGTAAGTGGATGCCATAATGTGGGATGTTGGTAGCTTAAGGTGTTTTAATGCCACTATCGTGATTATGTTACTAGACTAGCCGATATCCACCAACACCCTATTGAATGGAATCCCATTGACCTGCACGATGACGTGCAGGGGTGGATCCACCATATCACCAGTCAGTGCAGGGGTGGATCCACCATATCACCAGTCACCAATTTCAGTTTGTCTTTCCTAAAGGTTATGACTAGTTCTATGCATTGTCTCATATGTCCCACAAAGTTGTTGAAAGAATTGGGTTCATGGGGCTGTAGCTCAATGGCTTTGAGTATCTCCATTAGAGCCTCCTAATGGGGCGGTGATTGTTGGATGAGCTCATAGATGGAGAGCCTAGCCGATGTGGTCCTTAAACTTTGGGTAAGCTTAGTCTAGATCATGGCCACTAGTCTAGATAGGGGAGGTTGCGTAGGGCATTGTGGAGGTTGTGACGTTGATGGAACATCTCCTGTAGCTGCAGTGAGCGCAGACGTGTTTGGGTATCTTTTGTTCTGTGTCATGATGGTTATCATCCCCATGTATCCTTGCATGGGGCGATTTTGTGTTACCTCATTTACTTGCAAATTCTTTGCCTGCGCATCATGGGAAGGCAGGGGGTCTTTGAAGACTTCCATCTGTTGGTTGCTTAGTGCTACGGGATTATCTACCGTGAGTGTTTTGTTGTCTATCAAGTCCTGCACTAAGTTTTTGAATTTCCAACAAGTGAAGATGTCATGTCCTTTCTATTGGTGAAATATACAATATAAGTCTTCCCTATAGCCCTTGGGTTTTGGCACGTTGGGGTCTATGGGTCGAATTTCTGGCAAGTTTATCAGGTTTGCCATGAACAAGCGATCAAAAAAGGAGTCTCTAGACTTCGTGAATTGTGTGAATTGTCGCTTAGGGCGATGCTGCTGATTTTGCTCTTGTTTGTGATTTTCCTTTTCATAGTTATCAAGAGGAACTACCTGATAATTGGCCTTTGGGGGCTATGTCATTTGTGTAGGCTTGGGTATAGTTATGGCAACCTGATTGACCGTGGTGGGTTTCGGTTGCATGGGCCCAGTTTTGGTATTTTTGGCCCACTCTTTCTTGCACGGCTTGGCAATCTTGCCGTCTTGAATTTTGATCTCCTCAATTATCATGGATTGTGCTAGGGCTTCTTCTAAGGTGGCATACTACTGCATCTACAATAGCACAGAGATCGAGCCTATGCAACTCTTTGAAAACATTTGAGTCATGTCAGCCATGGGAGGGAGGTAAGGTAGCTTTGAAAGCAATGTCCTCCACCGATTCCCATAGGCGGCTATGGTCTCATCATCATACTACCTAAGGCCAGCTAGGTCACTTAAGGATGCATTATTATTGGTGTTGAAGGAAAAATGTTCAAGGAATGCGTCCACTAGCTGGTCTAGATTATTGATGCTATGCTTTGGCAACTGGGTAAACCAATCCGAGGCAGGGCCTATGAACATGGTTATAAACATTCTCAGAAGCAATGCATCATTGTCTTGAATGCCAAAGCATTGACTTAGGAACCTTGTTACATGTTCTTGGGCATCCTCATCCCCTATGAAAATTGCCAATTGAGGCATTTTGAAGTGGTCGAGGTATGGGGGTGTCGAAACTAAAGGATGCACAGGGTGACTACGGAGCTGGCGTAAGGTAGGATTTTGGGGCCCTGAAGTCTTGGTCTCCACAGACTCTAAGAATTCTAACAGTGATTTGTATGCATCATAGGATTTGATTTCCTCTTCTTTGGTTTGTTCCCATTGTGAATTGCGAGGAACTTGAGGCCTATGGAGGGGTAGCCGGGTAGTGCCCCCCTGCCTTGGTAGGGTGTTTTAGCCCGCTCTTCTTCTCGCTCAAATTCCTCATAGGCTTCTTGAGGAGTTTTTGGGCATGACCTATAAACATGGATGGGTACCTGAGGAAGGCACCCATCATTGGTTCTAGGAGTGGCTTCCTGCTCAGGTCTAGGAGGTCTTGGAGGCAATGCTTGATAAGGTCGAGGAGACCTGTCTCGTACTAAGGGGTTGTGCCTCTCATAAATTTCTGTCCTATGTGTGCGAGGGGTTGGAATCCTCTCATGCACAGTGTTCTAGAGCAAATCATCTGTCTGGCACTGAATGCGCTCTTTGTTAAGATGATATAGTTGTTCTAACTATTGCTGATATTTCCTAAGCTGCATGATTTGCGCTTGGCGGGCGACCTGTTTGGCAAGTGCCAAGTTGATTTGTTCTACTGTCCTAGGTCTAGGAGGCCTAGATGCCTCCCATACATATCTATCTCGGTCTTGGTGATCTGATATCTCTATGGTTCGCTTGCCTCTATCGAGGTTAACAACATTCACCTGAGGCTTTGGCATTAATAGGTGATCTTGATAATTAGCAGGTGCAAAGGCGCATTTCTCCCATGCAGTGTATTGCTCTTGAGGAATATATTGGTTTTCCTCGTGCTTCCTCTCATTCATGTGAAAGGGACATGCGGAGTTGGCTTGCCCTGTCTAAAGAGCCTTGTGCTCTAGAATTGGCCTATTAGTTATAAAAATAATGAGGGGTGGAGGAGGAATGATATAATCACGTGGTCCCTCCTTATGAACCCTATGCTGCTCTAGCACTTCATCGTGCAGTGGCCACTCATAATGAGTGTCTAAGGGAGCCTTCCCATGTGTGTACTCCTCCTGAGAGGGTTTGTGTTGAATGGGAGTGCCCCTCAAAGGGGTGCCTCTATAGTCCTTTTCTGTAGTGGCATAGTGTGGACTATGTTGTGGGTCAGGCTGCCAAGGTGGTATAACCAAGTCCTTGGGGCTATAACAGAGGTGACTTGTACCTCCTTGGATACTTTTCATAGCTTCTTCCCGTGATTGGGCTTGGCTACGGGTATACACCATGGTGGTGGTCTTTCTAGAAAGATATGTATATTTTTATCTCCTTTACAAAATTTTTATGCTATACCAAACAAACGGGGACCACACATGCAAAGAAATGATTATCTCGTTTATAGATTAAATGTGTGCCCTAGATCTGGTCTAATGTGTTTGATTTTTGTTATGCAAATATTGTAAAGGAAAATTTTGTTATTAATACAAAATGAGGGCTCTTGTATCTCCAAAATGGTTGCCCCTTCAATATACCATTGCCAGGTCGTTATACCGAACCTCTCAATATACCCGCCCTTACATGAGGGAAACTATTGGTATATGAGAGCAGAAAAATATGTGGAACATAGGCGGTATGGAAGGGGGGTCGCTCTATTTTTGACACCTACCATAGAAGACTTATCCTCATGCATGGGGAATCACCCCCGTTACACTTGGTCATCTTTCATCAGGATTTACGTCTAGCAACAATTGCGATTAGGGTATATGTATGCAAAATTCAAGCCAAGGTGGTGATGAAATCCACCGTTGGTCTTGATCAAGTGTTGGGGTATTAAGACCAACTCCTTGATGTTAATTTTATTAGGTGGTGCGTGTGTGGTTCCTTTTAATTGTATAAAGAAATAAAACATACAACAAAAGATGATTTTCACTAATGCAATGCTTTAAAGTACGTTTTATCTTTCAGAGACCATTAGTAGCAAAAAGGAAATCACACAACCTAACTAGAACTAAAGCCTAGAATGAGGACTTGCCATTTGTGCAAGTATCATGCAAGCAAACCAAAGAAAAATGCATTCCTAATAAAATTCCTTCCATCTAATTTACTCTATGTTTTTTTTTTTTTTCCTTTTCTTATTGCAAGAAGGAAAACAAACTACTTAACTTTTCTATGCAAGCAAAGAAACAAAAAATTGCAAAAATAGAAAATAGAAAAACACAGAGGATGTTCAGAAGGCCTACCTCTTCTCTGTCCAAACCAGATGCCTCTGAGTTTCTGCTCAGAAAATGCACAGAGCTCTAATCATCTCGGGGTGGGACGAATAGCAAGTTTGCATTCATCACAGGGTGGGGCGAATACATATTCATCCCGGGGTGGGACGAATAGCAGGTCTGTATTCGTCACAGGGTGGCACGAGTAGCAGTCCAATGCCCTAAGGAGTAACACCTACAAAGAAAACCACAAAATTTGGATCAAAAAATTGATCTTAATAGTAAGGGATAGGGTCCCACCATGATCACCACTGAAAGCCTAATGCAGGATGACAGCATACCAAATTATTATGCAAAGAAAATAGATACGGTACAAATGCTAAGTCCTACGAATGCGATGAACAAATGCATGAAGGAAATGACGCATAAATAAGATGTAAGCAAAAAATTGGGGCCTATTTTGTTAATTTTGCTTCTTAATCCAATTACAATATGTCCCCCCTCTAGGGCTCAGAACTTTTGATACAGTTTGTTACATCAATGGATGGTACGCCTCCAGTGTCTTCCACATGCCCACATTCGAAATGGGTGGGCCAAAGTTGCTGCCACTTGTGTCCATGTGTTTGTCATTCCTTGCTACCCCTCTAGTATTCCTAGTGGTGAGATCCTATGCATAGAGAAATAACAAACAGTTAATAGCATATGCGGATATAGGAAAAACATGCAATCCCCAAAGCCTTGGGCTAGTAAGTACATAAAATAATAAAATGATGGTCAAAATATGTCATAATGAGTTAAAATTTTTATAGAAGAATCAAGACATCATTAGGGACATATTGCAAAAAGAACAGTCAAGAAATCATGCACCGATTTCTAATCGCTCCGGGGTGGGACGCTTGGGACTATCACAAAATGTGCAAAAGTGACCTTGCAAATGTCCTACCCAGAGGCCTCCAAAACTCCTACAAACTTGGGGTTAGGCTAAAATGGGCATTTTGAGATGACCCAGAAGGTCAAATTTGGTAGATTCTTCCCATATTGTCCTATATATGAAGGCTTTCCCTATAGGTTAGTAAACACATAAAATGATAAGAACAAGGTCAAATCAAGTCAAAATACCATGAAACTTGAACAATAGCATAAGTACATGAAATATGACAGAATGCAAAAATAATAGTAGATAAATCAAGCATAAATTTCTAATCACTCCGGGGTGGGGCGATTAGGACTGCAGTAATGCGGGGGGCACTCGGGGGCAGGACGCCCACCGTTTGGGGCTTAGTTTTGGCACCAATCCAAGTGGGATGGGTCCAAAACCTCCTAGGGGTTGTGTCAACAAATTTGGTGTGGGATTGTGGCTGATTTCTTTTGTTTTGGGTCTAGATTGCGTTCCTAGTGTTCACCCGATAACCTCTCTTCCAAAAGAGAAATTAGGGATGTAGGAAGCACAAAGGGGAATGGGGGTATAATTTGGTAGCACTCCATTGCTCCAAATGCTCCAGCTCTGTTCTCCCTTTTGGGGTGAGGAGGCTCACCTTTTTATAGACCTCAGGGTCTCCTTTGCATGTGCATGCGAGGGCACCACTTGGCTCACCATGCATTTTGGATGGAGAGAAGATTCCTCCTTGATTTAGGACCTCCATGATCAGGGCATGCTTGAATGAAGTCCCTCTCTCTGATTTGAAACCATTCCTCACAATTGCATTCCTTGAAGGTGAATTTGGGTGGCGAATCTGGGATGCCATTTGTCAAGGCTTGACTTTTTGCCAGTCAAACCTGCTAATCATCCCACCCTGGAGTGATTGCTGCTAATCATCCCGGGGTGGGGCGAATAGGATTCTAATCATCCCAGGGTGGGATGAATAGGGAGCAAAGTGCTTAAAAGGTGCCAAATTGACCTCTGACCTTCCAAAATTTATTTGGGAGTGGTTAGGACCACTGTTTAACCTCTGGAGGCTGCCCTAGGGGGTATGTATGCCAATTTGGTCAGTTATTGTAGTCACATAATCAGATTGGTGTTGTTTTGGTGTCTACAAAGACAACACCAAATACATACCTCAATAAAAGAGAAAAGGCTAGTGCTGAGTTTTGAACATCCTTACCAACTAGTATGCTAAGAGAGTTAGTGGTAATGAAGAGAGGCCTTCTACCACATAGTGTGTACACCTTTCTTCACATGGAAGAAAGTTTTTTCTTTAAAAATATTTCTTGTATGGATGAAGACACCAAACCATATGCAATAAGGAAGCCATAATACCATTGTGCCATGAAGCTTGACTAAATGTGAGGACAAGAATATCCTCTCTTGATGTGTTTTTAATGAGAGACTATACACAATTTTTTTTTTTTGTGATTTAGACAAGCAATCTCAACCCAACAAGAAAGAGATCCAACCATTGCACCACTACATCAGGCAAAAATGGAAGTTGTATAATTTATTTTTTAGTAGATATGCCCACCTTATCAAAAAGGTTCCACTTGTAATAGTTAAATCCAAAAGTTTCAAACTTGCACCATTGTCTTTAAAATCCAACAAACATGTCATTATGCCACTCCCTGTAGTTCCAATAAGGGTTGGAAAATATTTCTTAAAGACAAAAGACAAAATGAACCTAGAAAAACTAAAAAAATTGATGTAAGCAGGATTTAAAACCATAATATTTTGTGTGACACCAAGCATCTATGCCATTGCACTATCCCTACGTGTGTATTCACTCATGTTGTGCTTGAATTTAGGGAAGCACAAAAATGGATTCAACATGTGATACAAGATAACCTATTCACAAAAGGGTATCAAATTGTATGTGAAAGATTTTTTTTCCAAGCTAAATTCAAATTAAAAATAAAACTTTACAACTTGAATCTTGAACCTTGAATGTGATATGGTTTGAACGAGATGTATTCAATCACCAAAGAGGAGTCCTTTTTTATTGCTGAGTGGTGTAGCTTTAGATCTTTCTCAAATACCATATCTAAATTCACAATAATCTCTAGAAATATTCCAAAACATGCATCCACCACAATCATATTCAAAAAATAAGTAGAAGCAAATCAAATATAACTATAGTAAACAAAGTAGAGAGGTGCATGTGGTCACCCAACTATTTCACATTTTATTCACACACAGTAAAAATAACTACTCATTGAGGTGTATTTATAATGATACCAAAACTCAATGAATAACTTTGACTTTACTTTTAGGTTAACTTAATAATAAAATAATAATAAATTACACTCTTTAATCAAGGTTATCCATAAATGTGGTTTAACCAATATCACTAAGGGTGAAATATGAAATGTGCCCTTAGGCTTACATGATCATGCCCTTAGTCTTACATATGTACATACTTGTAGGCTACATTAATAGTGATCATAAGCACTTCTTCACACATTTGAAATTGGCCTAACAAGATCAAATTCAACGAGAAAGGCTTCATAAAAGAACTAAAATATTAAATGGGATGACCATAAGTGGTTTGCTTATGTATGTCAAGTAGAAATCAGCCTTGACTTTGAGAATATTTCCCTTTATTTTATCATTTTTAGGAAGGGAATTTCATGAATATTAAACCTACTATAGATGTCAACATAGACACTCATGACCTTTGATTAATAGTAAAAATATTAAAATATGGGTTGATTAAGCTTCACTTGAGGCCACAATTGACTTTCTATTATTTAACCTAAAGGCCGGTTCCTTAACCTTGACCTAAAGGTAACTTGTAATTGGGTACTTATACCCCATCATACTAACAATTTATCCATTGGTTGGGCTGTATTATATTTTTCTTTAGTGAGATAAGTTGGTGTTCATGGACTACCCCTTATATTGTATGCATTGCTTTGTATGTATTTCTTTTTTAGTAATATCGAGTAATGTGTTGATTCCATTTGTTTCTATAAACTACTATGAAATACAACATGGTATCAAAATGGGTGTGAATATCTTTTACTCAATTGCTTATTCTTAAAAGATCAACTTTTACAACATCTCCTAAGGGTAACAATGTTTGAAGCAATCAGAAAATTATGTGTAAGCCACTAATAGTTTGTGTAAAAATATTTTTTGATAAAAGCCTAGGTGGACTTAGATCATAAGGATCTCACAAGATTTAGCATATTTTCTACAAGATAAAAATTCACCGATAGGTTTTTTTGTTCATCTCTTGGCACTTAATCCATTTATTTAGTTTTTAATTTTTGACTAGATAGATGGCCTAGTTTTAGGATTGAGTTTTCCAATGTTTTTTAAAAACCACACTTGTATTTTATAGATTTTTCAAAAAAGTCATTTATTTTTCTATTTTGGTTTTTTGTGTCCATAACATAGATGAGAGTACAGTCTACATGACAATCATAAAAGAAGAAAACAAGATACTAGATAGTTTTAATATACCATGGATTCCATTGAAGTCATGGGTAGACTTTTATGCATGACAAAGACCTCCAATCCACTTAACAGAGTTGCTAAAATGATCCAATAATATTTTTGCTATATTGGCTTGTGAGGGTGTCTTGATTAGTTGTGTTTAACAAAATATTATGTAGGATAAAACTTGATATATATGAATGAACAATTAGTTTTTTTGGATTATTTATAAAATTTTATGGGGTTTGGGTCCTAGTTCAATACTTTTCTCTACCTCTAGGGACTTTTTCCCTACAACCATGATTCACCCAAGGAAGACTCAATTGAAAGTGAGACAAATCAAAGAATGTAGTTGGAAGGTGCCTCCCACTCTTAGTAAAAATAAAATGACATCAATGAGAAGGTGAACAAGTCTAAAGGTCGTGTCAACTGTTATATCTTCCATCGATAATCGATGCTCATTTCCCACCCAAGCCAATAATATTGAAGGCAATAAGGGCCATAGGTTGTTGATTTCTAATTCAATAGTCCACATGGTCTTTTCAATAGACGAGAGCATAAAAAAGGAAAACGATTCCTGATGAGACCTGAAGCTAGACACGCGATAACCAATCGAGTGCTTAAGGATAAAGGTACCAGTTCATAAATAAGGAAGGTCTATCATTGGTCAAGGGAAGTTCCACCTCAACTAAAGACACATGGAAACTACACACACAAAGAAGGCAAATATGAAAGAATTTAAGGAAACACTCATCATTAGCTATCAAATTTGACTTAAGTGTCCTAACCTGTCAGAGCCAATCATTTGTCAATATGATGATCACCCATTATAGGCATGAGCCTACCTTGCTGATCTATGCTAGTTAAGAAGGCCATTCCCACTACGTTAGCAAGTAGGGTATTCTAGGAGAAAAACAATGAATAATTAATGGTGTAACCTATATGATCCTAAAAAGACAACAAATTAACAAAACATAAGATCTCTTTTTATTAATTCATTATGAAATCTGGTTACAAATAGGTCCCTATTAGGGATACAAAATCCTTGATACAATGATTACAAATGTGAATAGCCCCTGAACGGGGATGGTGTACTTCGTAGGCTTCTTAGATTCAACACAAACTTGATCAAGGGCTTACAAATGCCTTATTCTCACTTGCTTAGGAGGGATATGATGCCAAAGATACTTTGAATTAGTCCAGGAACTTGTAATATACCCTCAGGATACAAAATAGAACAATCAGTAGCATATGTAACCTCTAATGATGAGGCTCTTTTGAATATTTGCATGAAATGACATAGAAGCATGATAAAAGCATAAAGATGCAAAACTAAGCAGAAATGCATGAATAACTAGGAAATCACCATACAAATATAATGGAAAAGATAGATCTATGCTAATCTAAGTTGATAAAGAAAAAAAAATAACAAATATAAGCTAAGAACTCAAGAAATTATGACTCAAACCCTAGCTGCTATCACTCAGGAAGGCCATGACTACAGGTCACTGTTGAAGATAACGACTGTGAACTGTGATATTTTACCTCCTAAACCAGAGGTTGTGACACTCAATCCTTCATTCAAATTTATTTTAAAGGGTCACATTTGTGTCCAACTACTAATTGGCGATGAAAATAATGTTGAACTAAATGCTTGAATGGTGCATTGTTGTTGCTCAATCGGACAACACTTCATTACTCCTCAAGGGGATGTGAAACTGCTCTCCAATTTACTAGGGCTTCACTGCATAAAAAACTCAGATCTTTCTTATTCCTATGGGGATGCATATGTAGGCCTCCCAAATTCCAGATCTTGACTTCCTGGAGAAGCCAAGATCTAGATCTACATGTAATTGGCCATTGGGGGGAAAGGCTCAATTCTAAATTTTCATGGAAGTGGCAGTCAGGAGGACCTCTTGGAGATCCACACAAAAAAATGCTCAAATCCAATGCAAGTGTAGTCATACTGCATGATTCAAGCTCGTATTCATGACCAATTTATGTTTTAGTGCTAGCCGTTGTCCAGAGTAGCGATTAGAAGTGGCCGATCTAAGCTTTAATGGCCTGTGTTGGTGGTCACTCTGGTCGATAGCGACCACACTTAAATGGGCCAAAACGGTTCCTTGTGAGTGGTTAGGACCACTTATAGCTCTTGGAAAGGTCCAATATCAGTAATATGGTCTTCGGATGTGCCCATATGAGTAGTATCCTAAACATGATATGTTTTAGGTGTCTATAGATACCCCTTTTTGGGATGCATTGTGGGAAAACACAGTGCTGAGCAAAAATAGACCACCTAGGGCCATATTGTAGGGTGAATGATGATCATTGATCTAATCAAAATTATATGCTACCATCATGAGAAAGGTGCGCATCTTAGAATCATTTCTTCCAACGAGATGGAAGGCTTAGTTTGCATAAGACCTTGAAGTCCACCAGAGTCTTGGGTCACATTGCCTAGCATTCACAAAGGACCAAAAGCCAGATCATCAAAGGTTTAAATCAGCATATTTTATTTTTCCCCAAGAAATAGGGTAAGCTTATGATAGCTGTTAGCAATGATTTGTAAGATGAACATAATTTGACATGATCGAGTGATCCTTTGTTGATTTTGATTATGATTGTTGATATGTGATATTATTGTTTGAGGCTCATTATGTGTTTCATGTGTTTGGTTTTATTGTTATGTGATGCAAAATGGATGCAATGCTTATGTTCTTATGCTATATGATGTGATGTATACATGACATGCACTAGCTAGATGATGGATGTATGCTTAGATGATGTGATGTAGATGTGTAGATAGACTACTATGTATGCATATATGGATGTAATGGTGAATATTAAATGCATGTTTAATTTTGTTTTGATTGTTTATGCATTTATCTGATGTTGTTATGATATGGTGAATGCAATGTATGTAATGCATTATTTATATGATGGTGATCTAATGTAAATGAACCTGTATGCTTTAATCACTTAAAACATAAGGAATGAATCTAATATGTGTTTAACAATCTAATGGGTGACACCACAGAATGTATGAACATCATGAATGAAAATGGTAACTCTTAGCATGAGAATTAATCATTGTAACATCCATATGTGAGATGAGATGATGTGATATGTATGTGCTTTCTTTATAAGCTTATGTAAATTAAAATATATGTACCAAATAGTCAATGGCCGTCTAAATATCATTGTTGATATTTATCTAGTATCTATCCTATTTTATAAACACTCTTTAATGAACAAAACCTTACAAAGAAAGTTGATGATTTGATTGATGACATGATTTGTTGCTATGAGGGGATTTTTGAGGTTTTCCATGAGACTCAAACACCCTAGTTGATTAATCAAAAGTTGTATAATGACCATATAGGACTTCTAAAAGATGAAAGTTTTTGTTATGAAGACCAAGATATTCATTATCCTTGTGTGTGCAAATGAATGTATTAGATGAAACATAAGCCTACCCCAATGCCAGGTGGGATTCATTCAGCCCATTGTTGTATTTGGGATCATCAAATTCTCATCATGATCCTAAGTTGGACTCATTTGGATTAGACCATTAGGTGATACACGACACCTAAATCTAGCTCTTTTTGCAAATTTCTTAGAACTACCCCAATGCCAGGCAAGATTAATTTAGACTATTTTTGTATTAGGGATCACTCAATGGTTTCAAGTAGATTGACCATTCCAGGGATTCAATCTCTTCAAACCCTTCTTTTATTTTTATTTATTGGGATACTTGCTCATGCATAGTGATGAAAATCATTATTTATTTTGTATTTTTGTTTTATTTTGAGCAAGGGATTTGTGTAGTGATGATAATCACTATTTATTTTACCTTTGTTGTTGGTATTTTGCTCATTTTTATGTAAGCAAGGGATTTCCTTGGGTAGGGGGGAGCTTGTCCTTTTGTCAATGATCAATACTCTAGACCATGCACATCACAAAATGAGCAAGTAAAAACATTTCGCTTAGGATACCTAGTACCACTTTGTAGTGTTCATATTTCCCTTGTTCCAACTAGGATTTTAGTGTTTTGATTAGTGATGGGATTTTGATATATGCTAGGTGTTATCAAAACTATACCTCATCTACAAAAGCAAAGATAGCTTTCTACAAAATCTGAGTAGATCACTAGGTATGGATGAATGATTGAAAAACCCTAGTATATTCCTTATAGAAACAGGAAGGGGTTGTGTTGAAAAACACAGTTACTCGCATGGGTTATGGATGAATGATGATTTTGAAAGGTGCATGATTGGCATACAAACATGGTGCAATTTGCAAGATTGAGAACACAATCTATCCTAATGCAACTGTAGTGGATGCAACATGCCTAATGCAATGCAGTTATATGAATGCAAATACAAAATGTAAGATGCAAATGTTTTTGTATTTTAATGTTTTCAGTTGTTTTTGTGTTTTGATTTTGACCAAAGGGATTTAAATACCTTTGGAGCCTTTTGTAAGTTGACCAAAGGGCTTATGATGCCTTTGGAGCATTTTGTGAGTTGACCAAAGGGCTTAATGTGCCTTTGGGGCTTTTTGTGAGTTGACCAAAGGGCTTATGATGCCTTTGGGGCTTTTGTGAGTTGACCAAAGGGCTTAAGATGCCTTTGGGGTATTTTTGTGAGTTGAAAAAGGGCTTGTGACGCCTTTGGGGCATTTTTGTGAGTTGACCAAAGGGCTTATGCCACCTTTGGAGCCTTTGTAAGTTGACCAAAGGGCTTATGATGCCTTTGGAGCTTTTGTGATTTGAACAAAGGGCTTATGCTGCCTTTAGGGTTTTTTGTGAGTTGAAAAAAGGACTTAAGATGCCTTTGGAGCCTTTGTGATTTGACCAAAGGGCTTATGCTAACTTTGGGGCTTTTTCTGAGTTGACCAAAGGGCTTAAGATGCCTTTGGAGATTTTTGTGAGTTGACCAAAGGGCTTAAGATGCCTTTGGAGCTTTTTGTGAGTTGACCAAAGGGCTTATGATGCCTTTGGGGATTTTTTGATTTTGATGTTTTTTTATTTTTTTGGAATTTTATGATTTTCAAATGTTTTTGAAATTTTGATTATTTTGAATGTTTTTGAATTTTTGTTTTATGTATTGTTTTTGGATTTTGTTGGTTTTATGTGTAAAATACCTTTAGATGAAGAATGTTGAGAGGCTCAGGCTCTTCAACACCTTCTAACGATGTTAGGTGATATGTCCCTGGTCCAATATTCTTTGATATGATATAAGGACCTATCCAGTTGGCCGTAAATTTGTCTCACAGGTGTGGTGATAGGTTTGAATTCTATTGGTTCTCTTTGAGCATGAGATCCCCAACCTTAAAGTCTCTCAGGTGGACTTTATTGTTATAAGCTCATGTTAGACGATCTTGGTAAATACATAGATGCTCAAGAGCATTGATGCGATGTTCATCAAGAAGGGTCAATTGATCAAGGTGAGCTTGTTGTGTAGTGTCATCATCGATAAACTCTTTCAATACGACGCATAATGTTGGAATTTCTAACTCCAAGGGCATAATGGCCTCAATGCCATATACAAGAAAAAATGGTGTTGCCCTAGTGGGAGTATGCACACTAGTTCTATAAGCCCATAATGCAAGAGGTAACTGTAGATGCCAATCCTTATGATTTTATTTTACCATCTTCTTTAATATGGATACGATTATTTTGTTTGAGGCTTTTGCTTGCCCATTTGCTTGCGGATAATATGGTGTCACAAAAATATGCTGAATGTTATATTTGGACGTTAGATCCTGCACATTTTTGTTCTTAAATGAAGGACCATTATCCAAAATTATCTTGAATGGGATCCCAAAGTGACAGATGATATTGTGAAGTATGAACTCTATAATTCTTGGTCCTATCATTGATGTTAAGGGGACCACTTCCACCCATTTGGTGAAGTACTTAGTGGCCATTAAAATAAATATGTGTCAACCCGAATACGGGGGAGAGATATTTCCAATTAGATCAAAACCCCATTGAGAAAATGGCCAAGCCACCTGAATGGGTTGTAAGGCCTACGATGGCAGGTGCATCATATTTGCATGATGCTGACACTTAATGCACTTCCTGACATACTCACAAAAATACTTTTCCATGGTGGGCCAATAATAACCCATTTGAAGGATGCACTTGATGATGGCCATGCCACTGAAATGGCCACCGCATGTACCATCATGAGCTTGTGAAATCACCCAAGCTGATTCTTGGGGCTCAAGATAATGGAGGAGGACTCCATCGTAGTTTCGATGATACAATGTATCTCCTAGCAAGATATATGTTGTCACTTTTTGTTTAAATGCTCATTTTTCAGCCTACGATAATCCCTACGGGATGATTCCAAGCTTAAGGAAATCTTGTAATTGGGATAGCCAATCCTGATAAGCTACAGCCTCAACAGACAAGATGACTTATTCTCTCTATGATTTGATGTGCACAAATGCATATTGAGAGACAACCTTATGGTGAATGGTGGTACCATTCCTCGTAGGACCCTGCGAGATCAAATACCCCCAAGGTGCATTCTTTAGAAAGTCTCTGGCTTTATAGAACCACTCATGGTTTGGTTCTATATGAATCATGTTGACTGATTCTTTGTTGTCAAAAGCCTCATGTTGCATCACTGATTGCGAGAGCGTCTTCACATGAATGGTAGTGAAATCAGTAGATGGATTTTGAGGGATCAAAGATCCCAAATATGCCATAGTGTCTGCAAATATGTTGGATGTGCGAGGGATTGCCTCGATGTCATACCATTCTAGTTGGGCTAGATAAGTGTCAACAAGCTCTTTGTAAGCTTTCAGGATTGGACACCTGCATTGAAATAATCCCTTAACTTGGTTAACGATGAGAAGGGAGTCACCAAAGATATTTAGCTTTTTAATATTCATAGTGATTACTATTTGGAGACCCAAGATTAGGGCCTCGTATTCAGCATTGTTATTTGTGCAAGGGAAGTCTAGCTTAAATGATAAGGGCATTGGAGCACCTTGTGGCATGACAAACACAATCCTTGCACCACCCCCTTGCTCACACTTTGAACCATCGAAGAACAATGTCATGTCAGATTTATTTTTAGGTTCTTCGGGTTTGGGTGCTTTTGATAATGCAAAGACTGCATCATCAAGAAGTTCTATGGTGAGAGGTCTATTATCCTGAAGAGGCACCTCTGCTAGTTGATCAGCTATGACTTATCCCTTGATGGAATTTTGGCTTATGAATTCCAAATCAAATTTTATCAATAGCATGATCCACTTTGTAGTACGTGTATTATGATATGTCTTGCTCATCATATACTACAAAGGATTTTGTTTTGATATCACATACATTGTATGGCTCAACATGTAGTGGTGTAACTTCTTAGTCACAAAGACCACTACTAAGCACAAATTCTCTATGTATGCGTACCCTAGCTCATAACTCACCAAGGTGTGGTTGATATAGTATATCACTTGTTCTTTGTCTTGCATGTTCTTTTGAGCCAACATGGTGTCCAAAGCAAAATCGATAGCAGATATATAAAGCAAAAATGACACATCTAGCCTTGGTGGAGCTAGCACTAGTAAAATTTCTAGGTATTTCTTGATCTCAGCAAAGGCTTGCTGACATTCTTCATCCTAGTGGAATGGGACCCCCTTGTGTAGAAGTCAATTTATGGGTCGACATTTATCCGATAGTTGTGCAATGAATCACTTTATGGATGCTACTTTGCCCTATAGGCTTCTTAGCTCTTTGATGTTAGTGGGTGGGGCCATTTCTAGGATAGCCTTTACCTTTTTTGGGTTGAATTCGATCCCTCATTTAGAAATTATGAATCCCAAGAGTTTTCTTGAAGTTACGCCAAAGATGCATTTCTTGGAATTCAACCTGATATTATGCTCAATCAAGTGATTGAAGACCATTATCAAGACCTCGGCATGCTCTTCATGCAACAATGACTTGGCAAATAAGTCATCGATATAATCTTCTAAGATCTTATGCATGTAGTCATGGAAAATATATGTCATGGCCCACTGATATGTGGCACCAGCATTTTTAAGACCAAATGGCATTACTTTGTAACAAAATATCCCCCATGGAGTGGTGAACATGATTTTGTGTTGGTCTTCGGGTTTAATCCAAATATAATTGTAACCAAAAAAATCATCCATGAGGGAGAGCATCTCATGACCTATAGTTGCATCTACAAGAGCATCTATGTTGGGCAATGAGAATGAATCCTTTGGTGTTGCCTTATTGAGATCTTTGAAATCCATGCAAATACGGATCCTTCCATCAGGTTTTCCTACAGGCACCATGTTTGATACCCATTCTGGATAGTCGATGGGGGTAATAAATACTACATCCAATAGCTTTTACAACTCATTATTTACCATCAAGGTGATGGTTGGATGCATCTTCTTGAGTTTTTTCTTGATCGATTTCTTTGCGGGATCTAGCGAAAGGTTGTGGACAACCAATTTTGGATCTAAACCTGACATATCCTTGTAGGTCCAAGAAAAAATATTAGGTCTCTCTTTCAATAGAGGTATGATGATAGCCTATTATTCTGGAGATAAGATTTCTCCAAACTTAACTTTCTTTGGATTAGAAGGATCATCGCTGATGTCCACTTCGAAATTTTCCTCTATTGACATGTGTGACCCCTCCTCAAGCTGGTGAGGAGTGGGGATCAAATGGATGTCATCCATTGGGTTTAAAGGTTCAACTGAATTAGGGTTGAAACTAGCGTGATAAACATCATGTGTGCATCCTAGTGCAAAATGAAATGGTTGTAGCATTTCTTCATTGGGGAAGAAATCTTTAGGCTCTAAGGGTGAATTAGCACGATCCCAATCAATAGCATCTAAGTTAAGACACAATATTTTAGAAGGATCAGCTGGTTTGTGAAGTGGAGTGGTCAAATCAATGGAGATCATGTTGATGGATGGGATGGAATCTCTAGGACCACGTAGGTGTGACTCTGCATTATTGACTTACCTTCCATACCCAAGATGAGGCTCTGGGGGTATGGGGATCTCAAGATCCAATCTATGAATAGACAGGAAGATGGGATCATTTGGTTGGAGCAGCTCTCTAAATGTAGGAGGATCAAGAAAAACCATACGATGGATTACATCTGAATTGCTTGGTCTTCCCTTAAGGCAAGGGCCAGGATATACTCTATGGTACATATCATCTATATTAAATGGTTCATTGTGATGGTGCAAGTAGTGAGGTCCAAGGTAGGCCCTCTCAATTTCATCTTCATAATCACTATCATCTATGAAGAATCCATCATTCATACCCATTGGTGCTGTGAGGTGATGTAAATGTCTAGGCCCAAGGTAGGCCATCTCCATCGAATCTTCTGACTCATAGCCACTCTCATCTATGATGTATCCACTCTCTGTATTAGTTGAGCCGATGAAGTGATATAAATATCGAGTCCCATGATAGGCCAATCTAGCTTCATCCTCGGATTCACTTGTGACATACTCATTATCTTCTCGCTTGTAACCATAGCCGAGTTCATCCTCCCATAGATGGGGTTTCTTTGAGAGATAAATATGGATGATACTCAATAGGTGGTTCTATATTGACCATAGCCACCCACCTGTCACTCAAGTAGCTTATGTTTGATTGATAAGGATTCCATTCAATGTCTTCCCCAAACCCTAAGCTTATCCTATCTAGAGATGTTGCCAGTGAATCATCATAGCTTTGGATATGATATCCTAGGCCAGACCTATCAGTAGGTAACTGATATCATGGTTCAATTGGGTTTCATTGCCCTTGCTCATATAGACCCAAACCATAGCCATGCCAATGGTTGCATTCAAAGTATCTTAGAGCAAACTCAGGATTGGACAAGTAATGAAAATTCATGGTGAATGGCTCATCCTCATCCTCTTCAATGTTTGAAGCATTATGGGCATAATCCAACCCAACATAAATGAAATTGGTCTGGTTAGGGGGATCCCCAATGGTACCACTATCCCTATGGGTAAGTTTGGGACTCTTGGTCATCCCATGTCTTGTGCAGACTCGATAATTGGAGTGAAAGTAACATTCTACACAAGATATTCACCTAGTCCTATATTAGCTAGGTGAACTATCACCTATAGTGCAGATGACACTGATGATGATGCAGGTGAGGTAGGTTGAGGTACCTCCTCGACTATGTCTTGGGAATATTCCTCCTCCATGGGATTTAGAATTTCTGTTGTTGCTATGGTTGGAACTTCCTTAGGTCTTTCCTCCACCAAGGGTGCTTTTAGTTTCTAAGAGTATTTTGCCTTAGACATTGTCGGTTTCTCAGAAGTTCCAATGGCTTTAGGAGCTGGAGGTGTTGCTGATGTGGATGGGTCACCTCGCACTGATTTGGATTTGCTTTCTGGTTGTGTGGTAGGGGATGATGACATAATGTATAGGTGCATGGATAGAAGGACAAAATCCCTTTTCAAGTCAACCTGATGAACATATTTGAATGACTCTTCATCCGATGGTACCACATGTACCTGTCCCTCATGCACATATTTAATGCATTGATGCAAGATCGAGGGAATGCATTGCATGTCCCTTATCCAGGGATGCCCTAGGAGGATATTATACTGCATGGCCCCCTCCAATACATGACACATCATAGGGATGGTCTTATTCCCCACCTGCATAGGTAGAATGATTATACCCACTATGGAGCATAGTGCATCATTGAAGGCTCTCAATGTGTAGGAGGTAGGGATGATGTTTGACCTAGGGATCTTCAAGTGCCCTATAGCCTTGGTTGTTATTATGTTAATCGATGAGCATATGTCAATTAAAACCTACTTGAAAGGTATGTTATTGATACACATGATGATGTGTAGAGGTGGGTCTGCTACGGTAGTAGGGACTACCTTTATTTTATGATCGTAAAAATGAATCACGGGCTCTTGACACTATTGTACTTGCCCCACAAAGTTTGTAAATGCATCAGGGTTCTAGGGCTGTAGCTCAATTGATCTCAAGATTTCCATTAGGGTCTCCCTATGTCTGGGAGACTATTGAATGAGCTCATATATTGATAACTTGGTCGACATCATTTGGAGATTTTACACAAGTCTATTTCAAAAAGTTATCACAGGTCTCGTTGGTGGACCTGGAGGATTATTCTGCACTAGCCTCTATTGAGGTGTAGTCAAGATACGAATAGGAGCCACTGGAGGCTCTGGTTGGTTGTATCATCGGTTTCTTATTACCACATTGACTATTTTGACCATTCCAAAGAATCCCTGAGTGGGAGGTTCAACTTGGATTTGGTTTACTTGGGTACCCTGATCTCTAGGGGCTTCATGGTTTGGCAACGAGTTTCTAAATATGCCCATATCTCTGTTGTTGAGTGCTAGTGGATTATCAACTTGTAGTTCACCCTTATTGATCATATTTTGTACAACATTCTTGAAACTTATGCACGCCTTGATATCATGCCCCTATTATCTATTGTATGGGAAATAATGATATTTCCTGTATCCCTTGGGCTTGGGATGGTTGGAGTCAAGAATTTGTATCTCAGATAATCTAAGTCTTTGTGCCTCACTCAATTGATTGAATATCGATTGCATCTATTATAATAAAGGTGTGTAGTAGCGAGGTGGTCGACATTGCTTGTTTATATGTTGGTTGTTATTTTGATTGTAATTGATTGGTGGGGGCTGAAATTGATAATTATGTGGTTGCTAGCTATTCCCACCCTTTGGCACATTTAGTACAACTTGATTGACTAGAGCAGGCTTGGCCTGCTTTTGTTGATTTTTATTGTTGCGGTTGTTGTTGTTCCAATTATTTTTGTTTTGGAGCTTAAGATCTCCTTATTCAACCTTGATGTCTTCTATCAGCTTGGCTTGAGCCAAGGCTTCCTTGAATGTTTCATACTATTATAGTTGTAAGAGCAAGGAGATGTGCTTAGTGCAACTCTTAGTGAATATTTGGGTGAGCTCAGTAGTGGGAATAGAAAATGGTAGTTTTACCATTATTTTTCTCCATCTGTTCCCATAGTCCATGATCAGCTCATCATCGTATTGCTTTAGGTTTGCCAAGTCGGACAAATTTGCTTTCTTCTTGATGCCAAAAGAAAAGCATTCAAGGAATGCATTCACTAGCTGCTCAAAACTGATGATGCTATACTTAGGTAGTTGATTAAACCATTCAATTGTTGCACCTAATAATATCATGATAAATGTCCTTAGCATCAGGGCATCATTGTGTTCAATCTGGAAGTATGCATTCATAAAATTGGTCACATGTTCTTTCACGTGCCTCCTCTCCTTTGAATTTATCTAACCTAGTCATCTAGAAATACCTAGGATAAGTAGGACTTGGTATCGAAGGGCACAAAGGATGATTGTGTATCTTTCTTAAGGTTGTCTTCTACCCAACCATGTCTTTATTCTTGAGATACTTGATTCTCTCAACGAGTATATTGTATTCCTTCTAAGAGATGATCTTTTATTCTTGAAGGTTTACTCAGGGCAGTCAAGGAGATAACTCTGTATTTGCTCGATATGGGTTTCTGTATTCATCTCCCATGACTACGAATGAGGGTTTAGGGTATATATACTCTTGACCCTCCATTTCTACCCATAATTTCTCATGTTATACCTATTCTAGATCTAAGCACTATTGGTATTTTGAAGCATGATGTGATGTGTGGTGAGTGCGTTCATCTCCTTGTTTAGTGCATCTCTCATGCTGAGAAATGACACATCTATTGAATTGTTAATACTCACTGCCCATGTGTAAGTTGGCTCGAGCCAACCTATTTGCTTGTTCTTTGCACTCTATTTGTTTCTATCTAAAATTCTATTCATTTAGGTGTAAGTTATAAAGTATATGGATAAATTTAGAAACTCCGTGCAGAACAAGAGCACGGAGTTTCTGCATGGAGTGCCTCCTCCTTGTCTTGGAGTAATTTTTTCTAATATTGCGCATCTTCATATAACCTACACACATGGTCGGATTGATTTGCTAGTGAAGGCCTATTACTTTATAACTTTGTATGAGAGGTCCTTACAGAGAGGCCCTTTTGAGGAGCTCCTACTATACTCTTGCACTTGTTTATCAGGGAAACATGGTCAGTGTACATTGACCTATGTTCAACATCCCCATGATCAAAAGTAGTGTGCATGCTATAGGGACACTTTGAAGCTTCCCCTAGCTCATTAGTGTACCTAATTTTTTGATGGCTATGTGAACTACCAAAAATAGAATGCACATTAGCATTGCTTCTCTAATTTGGTCTCAAGAAAACCTGATCCAACTCGTCAAGCTATCTAGATCTCCATGATTGAGCTTGTGGAGTTCCATTGGCACCAATGAGATTGTGGTCTATTGCTATCCTACCATCTTCAAGGAGGCTAGGAGTTGTGGTAGGTCTACGATTGGCTAAAACCCTTATGTCTTAACCCTTAGTGGGCTGATCTAGCCTATGTATGTCATGTGAATATTGGGGCCTTGAATCTCCCTCATGTCTATCATGAGAAGAACCCGGATATGGTTCTCTAGCTAGGGTTTCTCGAGGAGTACCCCCATGGGTTGAGTTTTTCCCCCTAAGGCTCATCGAAATTCATTTAGTAACATTGTGTGTGGGTGGTTCAACATCATTGTGGTTGTGATTGTGGTTGTGTGGAGTGTCAATTTCTATCTTGGTGTTGGACCGAGGGTGGTTGCTCCACGTGAAGACCATGCAAATGTGAAATTATCTTTTATGTATATTTTAAAACACACAAAAAAAGTAGAAAAAATGTTTATCTCTTTTAAATGTTCTTGGTGTTCCTAAAAATGGTCTTATGTGTTTCAGATTTGTTAAAAAAATTAACTATTTCTCATCGTGTTTGAAAATTTGTTTATGTAATGCTTGAATAGTTTAAATTTTTTCACCTATATACTCATAGCTTGATAACCAACAATGAAAGTCACAGTCATGTAAACCCACCAAAGTGTGGAGATGAAACTCACACCCGATCAAGGAGCACAGGTCCTGCCAAATCCTCACCCATTCTCACCTAGTCAACGTCATACCCTTCGAAGAAAATAACATGTAAATTTTATAGGCTAGGTCAATTCTTGGATATGATATTGGCCAAATAAAATAGGTTTGTGGGATTTGAGCCAACAGGTGGAGATGAATGCCACTATCGTTGAACTCTACTAGTGGTTGGTGATGAAGTCCAACTCACTAGCATTTAAATGAGATGTGGTGTGTGATTGTTCCTTTTAAATTTACATAAATAAATAGATGCATCATGAAGCACTCATGCTCTTTCCTATATGCCTAAAAATAAACATTTCATTTTAAGACAATGCACGCGTAAATGGTTACATGATTTTCAGAGAATACAATATTACTTATGAAGCAATGGCCTCTATATGGGCCCCAAGCATGCAATATCTACAAACAAACCTAGACTACTGGAGACTAGGACGTATTTGAAATCAGAAGTCCGTTGTTCCTAGAAATGGCTAGTAGAAAACCTAAGAGAATTTTAGAATTTTTCCTTTAAATTTATCTATGTTTTCTAATTAAAATGATTTTTTCTATTGCATTCTGGAATTTAAAGACAGAAAGAGAGATGCAAAATTATAGATAATCCCACCAACCTAGAATCCAAGTCTGTTGCAAAATAGGCCGTCTTCTATTGTAGGTTTTTTCTGGTTGTTGTCACTCAGGGCAACTGTGACTAGCCATTGTATTCAAAAGCATCTTCCTTCTGCTAACCATTGTTGATCAGAGTGGTTACACCTATGCACAAACATGTAGAATATTAGAAAATCATCTTAAAAAAAGAAAACCAGGTGGGCATCCCACCATGATCACCATCTGTACAATCCTAAAAAGTGTACACCTAATCTATTTGCAGTAGTATATCAAGCGTAAAACCACAAAAGCATAAAGACAAAATTAACAAAACATAAGATATATTTTCATTAATTCATATTGAAATTTTGTTACAAATAGATCCCTCTTCGGGATACCAAATCCTTGATACAATGATTACAAATGTGAATAGCCCCTGAATGGGGATGGTGTACTCTACAGGCTTCTTATATTCAACATGAATTTGCTCAAGGGATTATGGATGCCTTCTCTCGCTTTCTTAGGAGGGATATGATACCAAAGATTATTTGAATCAATCCAAGAACCTATAATCTATGCTCAGGAAACAACATAGAATAATCAGTAGCATATGTGACCTCTCATGATGAGTCTATTTTGAATATCTAAATGAAATGACATAGAATCATGATAAAAGCATAAATATGCAAAAATAAACAAAAATGCATCAATAACTAGGAAATCACCATACAAATGCAATGGAAAAGATAGATATATTCTAATATAAGCTAAATAAAGCAAAATTAATAATAAATCTAAGCTAAGAACTCAATAAATGATGACTCAAACCCTAGCCACTATTGCTTAGGGTGGCTATGACTAGAGGCCACTATCGAAGACATCGACCATGAACTGTGATGTTTTACCTCCCAAACCAGGGGTTGCGATACTCAATCCTTCATCTGAATTGATGTTCAAGGGTTGCCTTCGTGTCCAAAGATTTATTGGAGGTAAAAATCATGTTGAAATGAATTCTTGAATGGTGTGTTGTCATTTCTCAATCGAACAACACTTTGTTACTCCTCAAGGGGATGTGAAACTGCTCTCCAATTTTCTAGGGTTTCACTACATAAAAACTTAGATATTTCTTGTTCTTGGGAGGATGCATATGTAGGCCTCTAAAATTCTATATCTTGACTTCCTGGAGAAGCCAAGATCCATATCTGCATGTAACTGGCTATTGGAAGGAAAGGCTCAGTTCCATGTTTACATGTAAGTGGAAGTTAAGAGGACCCCTAGGAGATCCAAACCAAAAATCGCTTGAATCCAATGCAAGTACAATCACCCTGCGTGATTTGGTACCACATTCATGACCAATTTATGTTTTAGTTCTAGCTATTGTCTAGAGCAGTAGCTAGAAGTGGCCGCTCTGAGATTTAGTGTCCTGTGTTGGTAGTCACTTTGGTAAATAGTGGATGCACCTGAATGGGCCAAAACTACCCCTTGTGAGTGGTTAGGACCACTGCTAGCTCTTGGAAAGGCCCAAGATCAGTCATATGGTATTTTTTATGTGCCCATATGAGTAGTCTCCTAAACATAACATGTTTAGGTGTCTACACAACCATCCCTAGTGTAGCAACAACAAGACATGTTAGAGATAAATTGTCATTTGAAGGCCCAAAAGTACCCAACATTAACACCCCCAAATCTAGAGGCCTCAAAGCTGCTGATTCTAGTTACAATTTTTTTTGGCTATAGAATATAGTATAATTCATGGACCTTCTACACAAAATTATAGAAGGAAAGGCCCCTCCTCCTAGCTTATAAACAGGCCCAATTTTGTATTGTAAAGTAATCATGAGTTGTTTGCTTGTGCCTAGTATTTGGTCTTATGGGATCTTCCTTTTATCCCCCATTCTTCTTGATTATAATAAGCAGAGCTTGAACCTTGAGCCTATCTAGGTATTATGTCTTATAATCATTTCTAGCACATTAATGGAAGCCATGACTAATTTTGCTCTATCCTCCTTTGCTGTGTTTTTTGATTCTTGGTTATGTTGCATTTAGTGTTTTATTTCCAGTTATTAGATAGTGGATCCAACATCTTTTACGAACACTTATTGTAGTCAAGAAAGGGGAATTTATTCTTCATGCATTGCCACATAGCTTAGGTTTTAATTTTACTACACGATTTACTTTTCCTACATTTTTTAATTTTATTGTAATTCCCTTTCTCTACTATTCTCTTGGCCTTAGCTTGTGAAGACCTCCATGCATAAAGGATTCAATCTGATGAGGAGTCAACCTTGGTTAAAATTCCTAGAGGTTTCCTTGTATATGGTCCTTCTATCTACGATGATTCTTGCTAATTCACTCTACATGAGGTGTAGGTACCCATAGAATATTAGGCTTCCACCCAGATGGGCACATGCATTCTGAGACAACAATAGTACATATTATTAAACATTTAAAATAGCTCATTCCTTCCATTTTTCAAAAAATTAAATTTAAAAAGAAACATTGTATAGAGTATTCCGAGCATGGGCACACATAGTGGAGGAATGCATTAGCAAGAGGAATAAATTGTAAAAGGTAATAGTGAAATCTTAAGTGGGGAATCCAATTCTTGTATGCATCATGGCCTTTTTGTTTACAAAGGGTTACCAAAATTTAGTGGCTAGTGAAGCTAAGGCTAAGGTGTTAGGCTTAATAGGTCATGAGTTTAAATATCATCATCCTAGTTTGGTGAAAAACTTGATGATGTCACTGCCCAAAATGATGGTGTCAACATTTTTGACTTGGAAACATGTAAATATGACATGGAAATTGATGATGTAAAATATTTTTCACATGTTTATGATGATGAGGGACATAATGACATGGTATTTTATGAAATAACACCTACATAGGATGATGTAGTAAATGATGCCATAGTAGTTGATGACATGGTACTTGCTAATGTGGCATAAAATATAACGAGTGATAACATGGTAGGTGATGGTGTGGAAACTAACGTGGCACTTTCTAACATGGTGTAGGATGACATGGTAGGGGTAGATATTTTAGAATCCAAAATATAAGGCAAGATGCCATATGATGAGTATAAAAAGGGATTTGACCAATCACATTCTACCATCTCATCAAACCTAAAGAATGTATAGTCACATAGTCAATAGTAGACTTGGCAAAGCACACATTTTTATAGTGAATCAAAATGTAACAAATGAAATAACATGGTTCATATGTTATAGAGGAAAATATATTATGACAAATGGTACAGTTTGGTTTGTTGATACACTAGCCAATTTCCTACATAGTAAACACTAAGTTTGTAGGCCCCTATTCCATATTATGAAAAGTGTTACCACCTTATTTTCTTGTATTTTTTCCAGCCAATTCATAATTAGCATTTGCTTAGCCACTTATGATAGCATTCCATTTTTTGTAGGTACAATTCCTTTCAATTTTCCAAAGATTTTGGAGGAATTTTGTGTGATTTTTGGGTTAAAATTTCAGGGGCCATAACTTTTGTATATGGAAGTATTTTGATCCATTTTTTCAAATCACATGTTTTTAAAGGTCTTTGTATTGGTAATTTTGTTTTTGGTTAGAAATGCATGCATAATTTTATATATATGTAGGAAAATTATGGATTATCATGTGCTCCTATTGAAGGGTTTAAAATATTCCACTTGGAAAATCAATATTTAAGATTTTCTCTAAAGCAAGGGTTGCCTAAATAGGTGAATGGGAAACTTGAGAAGACTAATTCAAAATATAGAAAGCCACTATATAGGAATCTGAAGGATGAGGATCTTAATGTGATAGATATTTATATTGATAAGATCTATGATAGTCATGTTAGCAACACTACAAACCCTAAGGAGTTGCTTGATAAATTTTATGGGTTTTGTGAGAATATTGATTCTATGCAAATTGGAAGATCAAAAGTAGAGTGCTACCTTAACTATGAAATCCATTAATATAATTCATGACTATATCAATTGATTTAAGAATTAAATATGACATTTGAATTGTTAGAGGAATTCCAAAGGTGAAAGGAGAATAGCATGTTGTGAAGGAAAATAAGGAATAAGAAAATGTAACCAATCAAATATATGTAGTCGCTCGAAGAGTGACCATACAACATTGAAAAGTAACAAGAATAAAGGGAAGGGATAAAGAAGAGAAGTAAAAATCAAAGGTATGTAGCCGCTTGAAGCATGACCATACAAAATTGATCAAGGAGGAAGGAGTAGAAGCTTGGTGGAGAAGAGAAAATGAAATGTAAGGCATGTTGTTGTTTTTGGATTGTTGTTGTTTTCGATGTCAAATGTACAAGAATGTACAAGCAAGGAAATTTACCCCTTGGAGCCATGTCAAAACTACAATTACAAATAAATAAAATTGTAGAATATCATTGCTTTTGTATTGAGATAAAAAGGGGGTTACAAATTGAATCCTTTTTACAACTTTGCCCTAAAGGCTACAAATGGGTCTTCCCTAAGGAAGCCCTTATCAATGTGTTCCAAAGGTAGCAAGATCCATATTTTTGATGTTCCTCAATGTAGGTGGGCTTCTTGCTCATGGGCTTTCGTTGGTTTGATTTTTCCTCTGCACTTATTAGGCTTGCAAAATATGGTTAGAACATATGGGAGATTACCTTAGTCAAACCTCATGTTTATATGGACAAAAAGATCTTAAAGCATACTTATAAATGCATATAATGATGATAGATAGAGTTAGGAAGCATTTTTACCCATTTTTGGAGCCTCTGGAATGTCAAAATTAGCTTCACATGGGGGGGCTACAAATTTGTCTGAGACCTAAAAGTTCGCACCTCAGGGTTCAAACCTATCTATTTTTGACCAAACTTTCCAAATATGAAGTAAATGGTGTTCTAATGTTGCTACTTCATTTATTTTTCATTGGATCACCTCTAAAAGTTGCCTCCTTTGTCGATAACTTATCTAAATCACAAGGAGCATGATAGATCTAATGGAAGTCCTAATAGTAAATAGATATGATGGATGTTTGGTGGGTGATGTGACCCTAGAGTGATTTCTACAAAGTTTTTGTAAGCCAAACCTGATATATATGAAATGGTGAAAATGACCTTCTATTTATAGACTTTTCCAAGGTTAGGGGAGCAGCTGGGGTTTCCCATGAGGTGTCCTACCTCATAAAGGGACTTGGGTGAGAGAATCTCTCACCCATCCACATGTCATGATGACCTCAAGGAAAGTATTCAAATAACAGTAATTGCATTTGAATTGAAAATGTTTGGATGAGAGGTGGTAAGGCTAGGTGATGTGGAAAGGCTAGACTACTCAAAGTAGACTAGGTGAGGTGAAAGTCTTAGATTAAATCATGATTAGATCGAATTAAGCATGTGATTTAACCATAAAGCAAGTTTTTGACAAAAAAGGTTGACTTTTGACCATAAAGTGCTTTTGACCATGGTGGAGAATTCAACCTTGGTGAGTTGTAAATGAGGTCACATGAGGATCTATAGTTAAGCATAGGAAGGAGCTTAGTTAGCCCAAGGAGGCTAAGAATGATGAATATTGATTTTAATAAATGAATAGTGTTCGAACAAAAATGTAGAATGGATTCCTCTCTTCATTGTGGCAGTCCCACTAGGCGTACCAAAATGAAACCAAGCAAAAGAGTGAAATCCCATTTATTCACTAGAGTTGTAGGGTAGAAATTTTAGGAGCTTCATTCAAGAATGGTCTTATGAAAACCACAATGAAGAGAGGAATCCATAAGCTGTATATAGTCAAAGGTGTTTTGAGGTCTATCAAAAATTATTTTTCTTTGGGTTGGAATATTGGTCTTGAGATAATCGTTAGCAAAACATTTCTTAGGCAGATGTTGAATCTATGATTGGATGTTTGATTGTTTCTTCATATGCAAGATGAATTTTTATTGTTGAATGACTACCCCATCAAGCAATGAATTGGCAATGGAGGAGATGAAAAGTAGTGATGAGTCGATTGAAAATGATGAAAAATGCTAAAGATGATGTACCAAGGTAAAACCAAGCACAACAGGCAGGATGGATGTAAAAAATTGAGGTGCAAAAATATTCAAGCGTCAAGGTGCGAACATAAATGTTCACACGAGGGCACAAACCTAAGGATTTGCACAGATCTATGTAATTTTTTTTGGTTGATCCATGTGTAGTATTTTGGCAGTTTGGAGGACTAAACAATGTCAAAATTGGAAAAAAACTTATACCATTGTAAAGATATTTTTGAGCCCAATCCAATGGTGGTATCTTTGGGAAATTTGGAAGTGATTTTATAGGTAAAAATTTGGGTGAAATATAACATTTATTTTGAAGATGGTGAATGCACAATTTCAAGCCTTTTGAAAAAGGGAAATTGGCATGAATGGTTAGAGGGAGTGCGTGGACCATAGAGAAATAAAAAATTGAAATAGAATAGGTGAATTGATGGAGGAAAGGATAGATTAAGATGATTGGACCTTAGTATGAATGGTGGAATAGATCTTCTCTACTAGAAGAGAGAGATGGAGTGAGAGTGGAGAGAGATGCTGAAGAGCGGAGTGGAAAAGGTTGGAGGAGAGGCTAGAGGTAGCCTTATAGGAGGTGAAGTGGTTAGTATATGAGAGAAATATACTAGCATTAGATGTTAGGATGAATGAGAGAGATAAGATTATAATGGAGGTTTCTTATTTACACCAAGAGATGGATGATGTGAGGGATGTGGGTGATCAGGTCTCGATGGCTCAGGAGAGGAGTGGGGAGACTACTGATGAGCAATATGGGTGATTGATATTTTTGTTGCTGGCCAAATGACCATAATTATATATATGAGGAGTATATATACACACTATGTACATGTGATGAGGTATCCAAAAAGGGTACCTTATTTTTTTTATACCATTCTACTTTTATGTGTGTAGGAGAATGATGTGAATGTATGAATATAGTATGGATGTGGGAATTGATAGAAGTAGATGTATGTGATATGAATGATAAAATATATGTAGATCAATGTATGAATATGTAAGAAATGTGGTATCAGTTAGATGAGAATAATCATAAATGATATAATGAGGATGAGAGTGAATGACTATTACCAAAGTGTTGTAGGTGAGTTGGAGAGGAGAGGGCAATCCTCCAAGGGAGGTCCTAGGTTCGAATATCCACCCTATGAAAAATTTGAATTGGATACCCAAAATCCAATTGATAATTTTGGTGTGGGTAGGGCTAGGTGCTAATCTCGGGTGACTTTGATGATGTATAACACCCTGGTCCTGGTATCTTAGAACAAGGTGGCTCCGCAAGGGGATTTTTCACTTAAAAAAAAGAGACTGAATGATCGAGGAACATATAAGGCATGCAAGACAATCAAACATGTAGTGAATGATATGAATATGGAGTTTAAATTCTTATGCAATGTATGCATATTTTGGGGTAGCATGCATCGGATGAGACATGACAATGTAAGTATGCTATGAATTATTGTGCATGTGGATGCAAACAGTACTAAAGAAAGCATTTGTATTATTGCAAAACAAGTAGTGGTGCAATCCGTTCTATTATTTCAAAGATGTCGGATGTGAAAAGTTCTTTGAAGAGAATTGTACGCCCAAAATGGCCACATAGTAAAATTTTGTATAATTTTGACTAAGTGATAAAATCATCATTCTAAAAACCTTGCAATACACTTTGAAGTGAAACCAGGTTAGAAGATATGAATCCGCTCAAAAGTTAGTGAAGTTTTCATGTTTGGAGCGATTTTGGGTGATTTCACTCCGGATCTGGAATTATCGCAGATCTCAAATCTATAAAAGTTCCTAAGAGACAATGACATCAGTGGCAAAAAAGTTTAGAATGGCATCTTTGTATATTGAATATCCGATTCTGGGAAGACCCTTTTGTTTCTGGCTCTGGATTAATGCTACCTTCAAATATGTAAAAGTTTCAAGGAGATGATGATGTCACTGGAATAAAAGTATGGATTGGTGATTTGGAGAATGAACAAGTCTTTCCTTTTTGGAATGAAGATAAGACAGAGTGGCGGAATAATGGAAGTTTGGATTCATGATGGAAGAAGTATGTGACTAGCTCCGGACCCAGATTGGTGATTAGCATTTGCTCTATCCGGAATGAAATCTACAAAGGCTATAAGAAAGAGGTGACGTTATCAATATTATAATGTGGATTGAAGAATATAATGCTGAATATGATAGATCCCATAGTGAATTCAATGTTCAGATATCAGAGATCTATATTGGAGATTCCACTGCTTCTAATTAAAAGATGACATCATCAATTTTAAAGTGAAATAACGTTTAGCTTGTGCCAGGTTGAATCTGAATCATGTGATGAAGGGAATCAATGGTGGAGGTTAAGATACCAAATATTGGTGGTTTAAAAGATATTGCTACATCAGAATTTGTAACAGTCGGCTAGAAGATGAAGCATCGAGGGTTTTCCAAGAAGATTGAACCATAGGCGGTTATAGATCAGCGATGGTAATTCACTCCCAAGAAGGATCTATGGATATGCATGATCTTTAACGATCTAAAATTCAATTCCACTAAGCGATCAGCAAGTTGTAGAGACCTCGAGATGCCATGGTAGACTTTCCTTCGATAGAATTCTTCGACGATGGACCAATGAGCTAATGCCAGCTAAATATCTTTGTTGTGTTGTTGTAACAAGATCTTTGGTATTATTTCTTGTTTATTGTAATGATAAAACTATAAGTAGAGGTTGAACCCTCATTTTTAAGGGTCGGCTCTAGTGTGTTTGCCTGTACCATTGTAAATATTTTTGAAGAGATAAATAAAAGGAGCAATACATTGACCTTCGCCTCAAGTTTGCATTCTCATGCTTGATGTCAGAAGTTCAAATTTCTTATTTGCATTTCTATAAATACTATGATGGTTAGTTTGTACAAAATTTTGGATTACTAGCTGTTATAAGTAATTGAAATTTGCTTTTGAATTTGTTCTATGTGGTTAGGAAGTACATTTCTATGAAATCTAGGTGTTTGGTGAATTCTATTATTTGGATTATCATTCCCTGGATATTGAAATTTCTTGCTACAACATTTATCTGTTGTGCTTTAATATATGAAACAATTTATTTTGGGATAAATGTTGATCTGAGTATATGTCATTAGCATGATTTTTTAGGAGCTTTTTATGGTAGTGCAATGCTGTTAACCTATCCATCCACTATTATCCACATATCTCTAGCCCTAACCTTCTCTTACCCTAAACTCCAAACCCTAAGTGAGAATAATTGTGTCAACAACTTGCTAAGTTGACAAGGAGCCAACCCACTCTGGAGGTTGGATCATAAACCCCTATTTTGGTCCATCCAATTTTGAGTGCTGAGCTAAAAAAATCGAGTGCAAGCCTAGATAGAAAGTAGGAAGACATACAACCGTAGTATCAAGTGAAAACTTGGTGCAATTCAGTGTCCAACAAGAATCAAACATTACAATTTGAGAAATCAAACCCATTAAATAATTGAGCAATATTCTTTGAAAATATCAACTTGCTTGACTAATGAGAATCCAATCATAGACCAATGTGTGCGAAGTGATTTTCATTTAACCATTTAGATAGAGGATGGTTTCAATTGATTGTTAACTTAGCCTATAAGCTAGATCATCCACAAGCACGTAGTGGTCTATACAAAAGAAGGTCGCAAATGCAACAAACATATCACCACTTGTAAGGCATACTCCACTTCCAATAAAGCATCTATAGATCCGATGGAGATATACCCCATAATTTCAATGTGGACTTGAGGATCTCAAGGATTCAAGCTTTTTGATAGTACTCTTTTTCTTTGCTTTTCTTTTTTTTTTGCTTTTGCAGTGCTCTTTTTGGGTGTTTGCTTTTTTTTTCTTCCCCCTTTTTTTTTGTAGCTTTTCCTTTTGTTGATCCTTAGGTTTGATTTAGATAACGTAAATGATAGGATGAGCGGGGTAACTTTCTCTAGGAAGCCAATATATACATAATATTGTCTGTCCTATTCTTTAAATTTGCTTAATATATAAGGTGTGTAATTTGATCCATGAAAGAACTCAATATAGCCAAGGGAAGCCTTGAAGTGCTTTAGAATTTGCCAACTTTAGATGATGGTTGATTGAATTAACTGTAAATGGTCAAATCACACAAAGCTTTTGATAATCCAGTCTCATAAAAATGGGATTGGACACCAAAACTATCATGCTAGCAAGTGTGTATTTAATTCTTCAGATGTGGTAGTCACAATGGATATGTACAAATATAGATGTGGACATAATCTATATGCATGTAAATGTGTATGAATAATGAGATATGTTGCATGTAATGACAATGCAATGAGCAATGACTGAGTGGCAAAAATGTGTGATCATGCAGTGAATGATGTAATGAATGACATGAGTATGCTATGTATGGAGTATACAAATACTATATAAGGTTACCCTAGGATAATATCCGATGGATTGGGCGATGAAAGTAATGAAGAGGATATGAAATGAGAATAGGAAAGAAGAAGAAGAAGAAGAAGAAGAAGAGGAAGAAGAGAGATAAAGGAAGAAAATGAAATTAATCAAAGGTATGTAGCCACTCGAAGCATGACCATACAACATTGATAAGTAACAAGAAGGAAGAGGAGGAAGAAAGAAGAGAAGTACAAATCAAAGGTATGTAGCTACTCGAAGCGTGAACATACAACATTGATAAAATAGGAAGGAGATAAAGAATAGAATAAAGAGAAAGAATCTGAATAGATATGAATAGTGCAATTTAGACATACACCATGAATGGGTGATTTTGTTTTTGTTTTTTATTATTGTTATTATTTTTGAATTTTTGTATTTTTGTAATAATTGTGATGGTATGTACAAAGAATGGTGAGCCGTACTTGAAAATTTTTAGGTATAAAAAATCTTGGATATGAATGAGATGGATGGATTCAAGGTCAGAAATACCTTCAAGATGGGTAGGACGATATGACCTAGAACTGAATTTATGCGTAATAATGTAAGAAACTAACCAAATAGGCATAAATTTAACACAAATGTGGCATAGTTGGCTAGTGATTTGTTGGTTCTCTTTGAGGAATATATCCTTGACTTGAAATTTGCATGGATGTACCTTGCTATGATAGGCACATCAAAGACAATCTTGGTAAACATGTGTGTGTTTAATGATGTAAATGCAATGTTCATCCAAGAGTGTTCACTAGTCTAATTTTGATTGATGAGCAGTATCATCATTGATAAATTTTAGCATTGATATGTGCAATGATGATAAGCTCGAGCTCTAGGGGTAGTAGATTTTAAAAATGTTATTGCCCTAGTTGTAGTTTAAATGTGATGGCTCTACAACAATTTTTTATGAAGAATGGCACATATGGTTTGACAGGTAAGTGCAGTTGAATTTATCACATAGTGCGCAAATAATATTGGTCTAAAAAAATATACCATCATTAGAAATTACCATGTAAGAGATGTCAAAGTGATAAGTAATGTGTTAAGAAATGAATTTGATGATTGTAAGACATATCATTTGAACGAGAAGAATATATTAAACCCAATTTGTAAAATACTCCGTAGTATTGCTGGATGGGGTGGAGAGGATTTTATCAATAAAATGTAAACCCCATTGAGAAAATGACCACATAGATTGAACCAACTTAAGTGCTTGAGATGATAAAAGTGTAAGAGTAGCATGGTGTTGCCATATTATGTATGACTAAATGTATTCACAACAACCATGCTCCAATGTAGGCCAATACTAACCCATGTGTAATATGATTCTTAATGAAGTGTCAGGTTTGTATGTGGTTTGAGATAATTCTGAAGGATACCAT
Organism: Wollemia nobilis; assembly: GCA_028583015.1. NCBI lineage: Eukaryota > Viridiplantae > Streptophyta > Pinopsida > Araucariales > Araucariaceae > Wollemia > Wollemia nobilis. Next base: position 654,981 of record JAQPPZ010000499.1, read on the forward strand.
CACGGTTTCATTGAGAAAGAATATCTCCTAGGAATTAATAATGGATTTCCCTTTGTTTGGATGATCATTGAGAAGTGTGGGGTAAATTCGAAAGAAAATTGTTGGAAATATTGAGTATATTGAGTTATCATTGATGTTAAAGGGTACATGAGGAAGAAATATTTTGATGTCAAAGGTGCATGGTAGTCAAGGCAAAAATATTTCCCATGAGTTTGATAGCAAGCAATGGACAAAATTCAAAGCAAGGTATATGGACAAAATTCAAGGCAAGGTATATCTCCAAAGTATTTTTCTAAGAGAAGGATTAATAATATTTAAATGTCAAATTTAAATATTATGAAGAAGGACAAGGTTTAAAAGGTTTTATTATAATTACTTGAAAAATATTTAAAGAACACAAGAGGAGGTAAAAGTTTAAAGACAAAGATTTATTTTTCCAAGGGCCAAAGGTTTACAGATTATAATATTTAAATATTTTAGATTTAAAATATTATAATCAAAAGAAGGTTTAAAAAGAAAGAGCACCAAAATTTATTAGAGGCTATATGAAAGTCAAAAATAAAAAATAAAGAAATGAGCGCCAACATCATTGTGAAAGGAGGCAATATGCATATAAATAATGCATTAAAATATTTGTTTGGCTAAGGTTTTAGTGTAGTGCAATTTGATATCCTTTTACGGATTGAAATTGCAAATCACAAGAATAAGGGAATACAAATTTTAGTATGAGATAAAGTGAGGATAAGGACAAGGTACTAGACTATAGGTTTCAAATGGGTAGCTAGCCCAACTGGTTGCTTGGCTAGCGCTAAGGCACTACAAGGGAGAAGGTTGTAGGTTCGATTCATGCAGACACTATTTTGATGGTAAAAATATTGTTTTGAGTGGCAATAAAGAGGAAGGTTTAAATTTATATTATGCATTATTGTTGCTACCCACTGGGGTAGCCTACCTAGACACCTAGCTAGTGCTAGGGCACCATGGAGCAGGAGGTCGCAGGGTCAATTCCTGCAAGCATTGTTTTGCAAGGCAGAGAAAGGAAATTGTGCGCTTGGTGGAAGGTATGCATAAATTTTTTTGATTAAAATTAATTTACAAAGGCAAATCATTCGCTGGGCATATTGAATATAAAGGGGGCAAAATATTTTGTTTTAAATTTTATTTAAAAAGGGAGTCATAAGGTGTAATAAGGATTATTTGATATTGTAATGTTTGCATGAGGAAAATAGACATAAAGTGATTTGGGTATTATTTGAAAGTTGTAATCTTGCATTTTTAGAAAGGAGAGATAAGGTGTATTTGTGATTATTGTTATTTGTATTTTGACATATCATAGAAAGGGGATAAAAGGTTTTGTGTTATTGATGAAGCTTTATATTGTGAGGAAGTTATAAAGTATTATTTTCAAGCCTTATTGTGCACATATTTTTGAGAAATGTTTTTAATGTATGAAAAGGAGATTTGCTAACCTATTTTGAAGTAGAAAAATAAAGGAAGATTATTTTTGAGATAGGTTTTTGAAGGCACATCATCATCAAGGCAGTTTTAGAGGTATGGTGATTTAATTCTTTCCTAAGGTGGTTTTTGGTTGAAGAAAATATATTAAGTTGTTATATGTTTGGAGGCATAAGGATTGATTGTTTGAGCATTGCTTGGACTGAAATTAGGAAATATTATAGATCATATTTATGAGCAAACCTATGCATTGTTTTGAATGATATTGGAAATGAAAGTGCAAAAGTTATAGATCAGTTTTGTGTGCAAATTTAAGCATTGAGTGTGATTGATTTTGGGAGAAAATTTGCAAGGATTATAGTCTAGTTTTATGAAACAAAGTTGTGCATCATTGCTGAATGAAATTGGGAATATATGTGCAAAGGTTTTGAGAAAAAAATTGTGCATTATTGTTGAATGAAATTGGGAATATATGTGCAAGGATTTATGAAGCAAAAGTGTGCATTGGTTTAGATTAGTTTTGGGAGCACATAAGAGGGTCAATCATCAAGTGCTATGCTAGAGCTATCTTGTGAATGCAATAAATGTGAGACATGCGAAAGTGATAGACTTAATGAATGTGAAAGAAGATATTGAATATTTGTAATGCATATCATTCTTCATATGTTCATGAAGAATTCTAGGTAGAATATGCTTGAATTACTTTAGTCAAAGAAATAACTTTTGAGAAGGATATAAGCTTTGTTTGTATGCAAGACTTGGAGTAGATTTGAGCAATTTTTGGTGAGCATATTTGAGCAAGCCTTGTGTGTAGGCTTGGAGTAGATTTGAGCAGGTTTTGGTGAGCATATTTGAGCAAGCCTTGTGTGTAGGCTTGGAGTATATTTAAGTAGGTTTGGTGAACTGATTTGAGAAGGTTTGGCAAGTAGATTTGAACAGAGTTTGTGAGCAGATTTTAGAAAGCCTTGTGAGTAGGCTTGGAGTAAATTTGAGAAAGCCTTGTGAGGAGGTTTGGTGCATATTTGAGCAAGCCTTGTGAGTAGGCTTGGAGTAGATTTGAGCAAGCCTTGTGAGTAGTCTTGGAGTAGACTTTAGCAAGCCTTGTAAGTAAGCATGGTGCATATTTGAGCAAGCCTTGTGAGTAGGCTTGAAAAACATTTAAAAAATACTTATGAGTACGCTTGAAGTAGATTTGAGAAGGTTTTTGGAGTGAACCAGAGCAAAGGGGATTGGTTTCTCCTATGGATAGAGGTCCACAAACTAGAGCAAAGGGGATTGGTGTCTCCTATGGATAGAGGTCCATGAACCAAAGCAAAGGGGATTGGTGTCTCTTGTGGATAGAGGTCCACAAACTAGAGCAAAGGGGATTGGTGTCTCCTATGGATAGAGGTCCATGAACTAGAGCAAAGGGGATTGGTATCTCCTATGGATAGAGGTCCATGAACCAGAGAAAAGGGGATTGGTGTCTCCTGTGGATAGATGTCCATGAACCATAGCAAAGGGGATTGGTGTCTCCTATGGATAGAGGTCCACAAACTAGAGCAAATGGGATTAGTGTATCCTATGGATAGAGGTCCACAAACCAAAGAAAAGGGGATTGGTGTCTCCTGTGGATAGAGGTCCACGAACCAAAGTAGAGAGGATTGGTGTCTCCTATGGATAGAGGTCCATGAACTTGAGCATAGGGGATTGGTGTCTCCTTTGGGTTGGTGCCCATAAATATTATAATAGGGAATTGGTTCCCAAGAGATTTATTGAGAAAATTTATAAGAAATATTTTCTTCGTGGATGTAGCCCACATTGGGTGAACCACGTTAAATCTATGTCTCTTATGTGTGTGATTATTTGTGCATTGTTTCATTATTTAAATTGATGATATTGGATAATACTGCTTTGGAAAGAAAAGTAAAAGTTTTATCTTATACTATTCACCCCACTTTCAGTATAAGCTTGTGTTCTTTAATTGGTATTAGAGTTGGTTCCTTCATGAAAGTCTAACAGCTTGAAGGAAGATCTTACAAGAACACACATGGACACTAAAGTGATAGAAGTTGCTCCTATGGTTGAAATCTACAAAATAAAACCCAAATGTGTTAAATGTGGTCATCTTGGTCACTATGCAGCTTATTGTCCACAAGATGGAAGTAGTAGCAGTGAAGAAGAAAAGGAATACAAGAAAAAGAAGGAAAGAAAATTCCATCATGAAAAGAAAAACAGGTATGGTCAAGGAAAGCATGAGAAGAAGATCTTTCAAAGACACAAGAAGAGTTTTTATGTTGAATAAGCAAGCAATGCTTCTAGTAGCAGTGATGAAAGTCTCTCCAATAGTGAAAAAGAAGATGGTCCTGTTGTTGAAGACCAAGAAGAAAAAAAATATTCAGAAAAAGAAAAGGAAGCCATAGTTGATATGGAAAAGGAACTTGATGAGTTGAAAATGGAGAACTTAAGATTGAAGGCTCAAGTACAAGAGGATGAGAATACAAAGGTAAAGCTTCTACAATATCTCACCAACTTAAAAGATAAGGTTGAAGAGGTAAGGAAAATTGAAGAAGGTATGGTTGAACAGTTAAAGGCAAAAGAGCTAGAATGTGAAATATTAGAACATGAAGTGGTTTCTCTAAGGATGGAAGTGAAAGATTCTAATGATAAGCTACATAAGTTTGAGAAAAGCTCAAAATATTTGGATGATATTATCAAAGCACAAAGATCTCCATTTATGAAGATAGGACTTGGTTTTGAAGAAGGTCAAGAGAAACAAAAAGAGGAGTCAAGCTCAAAAGGGATAAAGGAATCAAAGAAATAAATTGAAGAAGACTCTAAGACCTATGTTGATGTGTTGAGAGGTGATAGTATCAAAGAGGAAGCAAACAAAGAACCATAAAGGAATAGGGACCATCACAGGAAAAGCAAAGAAAGAACCATGAGATCAAGGCAAGATGAATATTTCTTCCAAGGTTATTGTTACTCATGTTATCATTTTGGTCATAAAGTTGTGCATTGCAGGGTTCATGGTAAAAGTGATTATGAATTCACCAAGAGTAACTTCAATTCATTTGCACCTTTTAAGGACTACAACATCATGTGCTACAATTGCAAAAATTTTGGATATAAAGTTGTACATTGCAGGGTTCATGGTAAGAATTATTATGGCTTCACCAAGAGGAACTTCAATTCATTTGCACCTTTCAAGGACTACAACATCAGGTGTTTCAATTGCAATAATTTTGGGCATAAATCAAAGTGGTGTAGAACAAAATTTCTACAACTTCCAAAGACAAGAAAGAAAAAGGATGCTCAAAATGTTCAAAAGGGTATGACTACAAAGGTATGGAAAAAGAAGATTGAAAAATAAGAGGAGCATAGTAATTTGGGAGTTTCAAACCCATTCGATAATTGATCACCTCAATAAAATAGGTGAGGAGGCTATGCTAAGTGTTTTATTTTTAGCCCCAAGGAGCCCTTTGCCATTGATGTCAAAGGGGGAGAGAATTAAGTAAGAGAGAGCAACTTGTTAGGGGGAGCATATTTGAAACCCAGTTGCAGTAAAAGAAAATATTCTTTTTAGGGTTGCCATCAATGACAATGGGGGAGACTATTGGAAATATTGAGTATATTGAGTTGTCATTGATGTCAAAGGGTACATGAGGTAGAAATATTTTGATGTCAAAGGTGCATGGTAGTCAAGGCAAAAATATTTCCCATGAGTTTGATAGCAAGCAATGGACAAAATTCAAAGCAAGGTATATGGACAAAATTCAAGGCAAGGTATATATCCAAAGTATTTTTCTAAGATAAGGATTAATAATATTTAAATTTCAAATTTAAATATTATGAAGAAGGTCAAGGTATAAAAGGTTTTATTATAATTGCTTGAAAAATATTTAAAGACCACAAAATGAGGCAAAGGTTTAAAGACAAAGATTTATTTTTCAAGGGCCAAAGGTTTAAAGATTATAATATTTAAATCTTTTAGATTTAAAATATTATAATCAAAAGAAGGTTTAAAAAGAAAGAGCACCAAAATTTATTAGAGGCTATATGAAAGTCAAAAATTAAAAATAAAAACATGGCACTGACATCATTGTGAAATGAGGCAATATGCATATAAATAATGCACTAAAATATTTGTTTGGCTAAGGTTTTTGTGTAGTGCAATTCTAAATCCTTTTGCACGTTGAAACTACAAATCACAAGAAGGGAACACAAATTTTGGTAGGAGGTGAAGTGAGGATAAGGAAAAGGTGTTGTGCTATATGTTCCAATTGGGTAGCTAGCCCAACTGGTCTCTTGGCTAGCACTAAGGTGCTACAGGGGAGAAGGTCATAGGCTCAATTCATGTAGGCATTGTTTTGATCGACAACAGAGAGGAAGATTTAAATTTATGTCATGCATTATTGTTGCTACCTATTGGGGTAGGCCAGTTGGATGCCTAGCTAGTGCTAGGGCACCGTGGAGTAGGAGGTCGTAGGGTCAATTCCTGCAAGCACTATTTTGCAAGGAAGAGAAAGGAAATCATGCACTTGGTGGAAGGTATGCATAATTTTTTTAATTAAAATTAATTTACAAAGGCAAATCGTTCACTGGGCATATTGAATATAAAGGGGGCAAAATATTTTGTTTTAAATTTGATTTAAAAAGGGAGTCATAAGGTGTAATAAGGATTATTTGATATTGTAATGTTTGCATGAGGAAAATAGACATAAGGTGATTTGGGTATTATTTGAAAGTTGTAATCTTGCATTTTTAGAAAGGAGAGATAAGGTGTATTTGTGATTATTATTATTTGTATTTTGATATATCATAGAAAGGGGATAAAAGGGTTTGTGTTATTGATGAAGCTTTATATTGTGACGAAGTTATAAAGTATTATTTTCAAGCTTTATTGTGCACATATTTTTGAGAAATGTTTTTAATGTATGAAAAGGAGATTTGCTAACCTATTTTGAAGTAGTAAAAGAAAGGAAAATTATTTTTGAGACAGGTTTTTGAAGGTACATCATCATCAAGATAGTTTTAGAGGTATGGTAATTTAATTCTTTCCTAAGGTAGTTTTTGGTTGAAGAAAATATAATTAAGTTGTTATATTTTTGGAGGCATAAGGATTGATTGTTTGAGCATTGCTTGGATTGAAATTGGGAAATATTATAGATCATATTTATGAGCAAAACTATGCCTGCTTTTGAATGATATTGGGAATGAAAGTGCAAAAGTTATAGATTAGTTTTGTGTGCAAATTTAAGCATTGAGTGTGATTTATTTTGGAAGAAAATTTGCAAGGGTTATAGGCTAGTTTTGTGAAATAAAGTTGTGCATCATTGTTGAATAAAATTGGGAATATATGTGCAAAGGGTTTGAGAATAAAGTTGTGCATTATTTTTGAATGAAATTGAGAATATATATGCAAGGATTTGTGAAGCAAAAGTGTGCATTGGTTTATATTAGTTTTTTGGAGTACATAAGAGGGTCAATCATCAAGTGCTAGACTAGATCTATTTTGTGAATGCAATAAATGTGAGACATGTGAAGTGAAAGACTTAATGAATGTGAAAGAAAATATTGAGTATTTGTAATGCATATCATTCTTCATATATTTATGAAGAAAAAAATTCTAGGTAGAATATGTCTGAATTACTTTAGTCAAATAAATCACTTTTGAAAAGGATATAAGCATTGTTTGTATGTAAGGATTGGAGCAAATTTGAGCAGGTTTTTGTGAGAAAATTTGAGCCCCTAGCATCCAATGGCATGTAACTTACCACATTGTGAATAGATTGGAATGTTGTGGAGAAGAGACCCTTTTCTGCATGTCTACACTAGCAAATGAGGGCTAAAGATAGTCTTAGGTAAAGTTCTTGGACAAACGTTAGTTCCAAGATTTAGTGTGTGATGAGTGATCATGCGCAAGATAGCATTTGTGTGTGAAATATCTATCCCTTAAAGCAAGGAATAGGGTGGTGGATAAGATAAGAAATGATGATAAGATGATTTGAAAAGAGGAAACATACCCCTAATTGTAGGATATGGATTATGAGGATGAAAGGTCCTCTAATTGAAAGAAATAAGAGGAAAGGAGGAGGAACTCCCTCGAATGCTATGGTAGAATATGTCTATGCTAGACTAGACAATGTGAATTGGTATACCTGTGCATTAAAACATTCTGGGGCTTACCTTGGTCAAGCCCCATATGAAGGTAAAGACTCAAAAATATAATCTAGAATGCATCCTCATGAAATCAAATCTATTCTAATTCGATGAAAGCAAGACTGAATAAAAGTACATTTTGAAATATATCTAAGATAGAATGCTTCCTCACAATATCAAATCTATGCTAGTGCTTTTGAAATTTAAATTTAACTAAATGCCTTTGAAATTAAAATCTAGCTAAATTATTTTGAATTGAAATCTAGATGAAATGCAAGGTATTCAAATCTATCTTAAATGCAAGGTATTCAAATCTAGATTAATTGTTGGGTGTTCAAATCTAGACTAAATGTTGGGTAATAAAATCTAGCTTAAATACAGGGTATTAAAATCTAGCTTAAATGTAGGGTATTCAAATATAGACTAAATTTTGGGTATTCAAATAACAAGAATTGAAATAATGGGAATTGAAACTAGTCTAGAAAAATACTCAAAAAACTAAATCTATTCTAATGCAATGAAAGTAGGACTGAATAGAAGTATATTTTGAAATAAATCTAACTAGGTGTTGCACAAATATACAAGGAATGATCTCACCTTGCATACACCGTGGCAATAGGTATTTTGGGATCTAGGTATAGGGACATGCAATCCCCAGGAACATGAGGCTCTTAACATCCCCTAACTTACCTTGCTAGATTCTAGGGTGTCTGAAATCGATACCTGTGATTCAGGGATAAATTTTAAGGCATATTTGGAAGTTCACACATCCAAATGTGTACTCTCAAACCTCTAAAGCTCGCTGGTGCACCAAAGAACTTTGGGATAGGGCAAGGCAAAGGATAAAACCTTTGAAAAAAATATGCAACCTTTTGAACCTTTTGAATTGTACAATGTTGTGTGAAAACATGATTCAATACAAAAACAAAAGGTAAAATGTAGACACCCAAAATTTGCACACTGACCCTCTTCTCATCCTCATGGCCAATCAATTTGCAAAACCCTCCAAAATTGCATAAATTGGCTTTAAAATACATTCATTCATCAAATTCACTATTCATCATTCTTAGCACCCTTGGGCTAACTAAGCTCCTTCCTACGCTTAACTCTAGGTCCTCATGTGACCTCATTCATAACTCAACTAAGGTTGAATTCTCCACCATGGTCAAAAAGCACTTTATGACCAAAATTCAACCTATTTGGTAAAAAATTGCTTTATGGCTAAATCACATGCTTAATTAGATCTAATCATGATTTAATATAATCCTGCCACCTCACCTAGTCTACTTTGACTAGCCTAGCATTCCACCTCACCTAGTCTACTTTGACTAGCCTAGCCTTCTACCTCATCTAGTCTACTTTGACTAGCCTAGCCTTTCCACATCACCTATCCTAGCCTTGCCACCTCTCATATAGATATGTCCTCCATCTCACACTCTCCAAGAAAATAAAATGAGAATTGGAGACTTTTTAACATAAAAAGGAATATCAAATTCAAAGATATTTCCAATTCAAATCCAATTAATGCTATTTGGAGACTTTACTCCAGGTCCTCATGGCATATGGATGGGTGAGATATTCTCTCACCAAATTTCATTTATGAGGCAGGACACCTCAGTGGACACCTCACAATGACCACATCACAAGGAAACCTCAGGGGATACCTTAGTGGACAACTTATAATGGACACCTCATAGGGGACACCTCATGGGACACCTCAACCCCTCCCCTAAACTTGGCCAAGTCTATAAATAGAAGGTCATTTTCATAATTTAGGATATATCAAGTTTTGCTTATAGAAACTCTTTTGAAATCACTCTAGACTCACATCATCCATACCACATCCATCATATCCATTTATATTTAGAGTCTCCATCATATCTATCATTCTCCTTGTGATTTAGATAGGTTATCCATAAAGGAGGTGACTCCTGGAGGTGACCAAACAAAATATCAATGAAGAAGCAGCATCAGAACACCATTTACTTTGTATCTGGCAAGTTCAATAAAAAATAGATAGGTTCGCACCCTGGGGTGTGAACTTCCAAGTCCCAAACAAATTCGTAGGCCCTCGTACAAACCTAATTTTAACAAAGGCCCAAGAAATGGGTACATATGCTTCCTAACCCTATATATCATAATTATATGCATTTATAATTATGTTTTAAGGTTTTTTTATCCATATAAACATGGGTTTTGACGAAGGCAAGCCCCTAAATGTTCTAACTAGATTTTTCATGTCTAACAGGTACAAAGGATAAATCAAACTAGAGGTGGCCCACACACAAGATTCCCATCTACACTGAGAAAAATAAAAAAAATGAATCTTGCTACTTTTTGAGCACCTTGACAAGGGCTTCCTTAGGGAAGACCTAATTGTAGCCCTCAGGGCAAATTTGTAAAAAGGATTTACTTTGTAACCCTCTTTATTTCAATACAAAAGCAGTGACATTCTACAATTTCATTTATTTGTAATTGTAGTTTTTTTGAATGGTTTTATATTGTTACTTGAATTTGACGTTAAGTATATTGGCCTTAGTGGGTACCATGATGAGATGTTGGTCATTCCTAGTCACAAGGATTGATTGTAAGGATTTATTTTCTCTTAGCAAAAAAGGATTTGTTCATGTTAGGATTTATTACAAATTTTTCCATAGTGATTTGATTGTAGTTCGAGGCACCTGAATGATAGGAAGGAGAATTGATTGTTAGTTTGATGTGCATACTTTTAATTTTGAAGCATGAGTGATGTGAGGAGAAAGGAACATTTTGCGGAGAAGATTGAAGAAAATTCCTAACATGGATTTTTTGAGCATTGTTTGATTGTTGGTACTCCATTCATTGGATTTGTAGTGATTCCACTAAGTTGATTGTATGCTACTCAGTATTTTAGAGGGTCTCTATATTTTTAATCTATTTGAGGTTACATTTTGGGCACTTGCACATTCCCATTTTCTCTCCCCATTTCTTGTAAAAGGATTGGAGTCCAATGCTTCTATGGTGGGGAGGAATGATAAGGATATATTTAGGTTTCTTTTATGGCTAGGTTTATTTTTAATTAAAGTTTGTATAAACATGAGTTTCTACTCTCACATAGGCTTCTAGAGTGTTGCATAGTTAGCTACTAGCTTATTTCTGTTAGTTATTAGGCTATTAGTTATAGTTAACTAGTTATTATATATTATCATATATTAGGATGTCTTATTTCAAATTTGTTATTATTTTGAATCCTTTGGTTTTATCTATAACAAATTACCTATAACTCATTTGGCATCTGAATAAAAATTCAGCTAATGTTTTTCCTACATTAGCACATCCTCACATTACATATTTGCACTCTTACATACAATACACTTGTGCACATTCTCTCTTACATGACACTTGTTCATTTCCTGCACATTCACACTTACATAAAAGGGGAAATATAAATCACACTCTAAACTATAGACTCAACTCTAATATACTATTTACAAATATACCATGAAGGTACCATGGGGGTACTTGTTGAGTGGTAATTTTTCCCAATTGCAAAATCACCATCACAGTCAGGGTATTGAAATGAAAACCCTCTCTTGCAAAGAAATATGAAATTTCTCCAAGGTTCCTTTTAGCATAAACAAATATGTGCTTGACAATATATGCAAATATGTAAGTTTGTATAAACTTAATGCTAAAAATACCTCAGTGATTGCAAGTAAACTATTAACAAGGGGCATGTGTTGGTATTATTTTATTATGCTATGCTATTGATTGTTCATGAAACTTAAAAGAAAATAAAATATAGATATGATTGTCCCTCATATGACCACAATGAAAAGTGATTTAATTTGTTTTATCTTGAAGTGTTTTAGGTATATTTTATCTTTTTTTTTAAATATATTTTGAGCATAAAAGAGAAGACTAAAATCTATCTTTGAAATGTGAACATTGAATGATGAGTGGATTCATTTTAGTTTGCTTGATGAATGGATTTTATGTTGCTTTGTTAAACCTTGAGCATGAAAGAAAAAATAATTAAATGACTAACTTTAAAATGTAGTAGCCTTTGAAATGCCATATAAATTACCTCCTTTTATGAAATTGTAATTTTCATAAAGAGAATTTAATTTATTGCTTGCAAACAAAAATATGAAATCATGCTAAACTTGAAATTACAAAATTCTTTTAAAAAAATGAACTTTATATAATTTTTTGGAATTTTGAATTTCCTTCAAAATAGAATCAAAATTTCTTAAAATGAAAAGTTAAAGCTTACTCTTGGGATCTGTGCATCTCTTTTTTATGGATTTTATTTTTTTTATATTTTATTTTATTTTATTTGCAAAATATTAAAAAAATGAGAAGGGTAAGGTTAGAAAAATAAAATAAATATCTGGAATGCATGAAATTTTTTTTTGAAAATATTAAGAGACAAACTACTATCAGTATAATGCTACCCTATCCTACAAAACCAAATATGTGAGAATTTATGAATGTAACCTAATTTAATCAAAGCTGCATTCACACAGTCTAAAATAAACTAGGTGTAATCTTCTAAGGAAAAAAATAAATTCCATGTTTCTAAATATTCAATAGTGCAACCATTAAACTGCATTAAACACTATCTATAAGCCTAAAAAGCATGGAAGAGAAAGATAAACAATTAACCTAAACACTCAAAAAAATTCTCCTTCGATTCTGCTTACAAGGTGCAAGTTTTTGGAGTATTTTGCATTTACAAGAAAAATAATGTTCTTGTTTTCCAAAAATTTCTAGCCCTATATTTTGCTTTCCAATGGGTATTTACAGTTTTCAAAAAACCCTTCATTTCACCTTCCTTACATTTGGGCTTTGCCACATATTTTTAGATGATTCTCTTCATTTACTCTCCCTGCTCTTTTGTTTCACTTCTTGTGGTAGTAGAACCAATGGTCAAATTGTTTGATAAACACTGTATAATTATTTTCTTCATTTTAAAACTCTTTTGCTAACATCTTTCAGAATCTATAATTATGAATTGACCTTTAACATCTCCAAAGCTCATTATTCATGGAAGTATTCAGGATTTTAATGTATCATGATAAAACGATGTGCTCAAGCATAATTAATATGCGTGAATGGTTATAATATTCTGGCACAAGTCAACACTCCTCAATTTCTATCAATACATCCTACTTGTTTGTTTTCATCCAGGCTTCAAAATGTCTCTATCGGATTACCACCATGCATCACCACTTTCCTTTATTCACCATGCTGTTATATTATCATTTGTACATACCTGTATTACACTATCTGTAGTCCACTATAATCCATACAAGTCACCAACATGTCAAGGTGGCTATGTATCCATCGATATCAATGTATGAATTTCTAGTCTCGATGCTCCAACTGAATAACCACATTGAAACCATATTACTCTAATCAAAATTTTACCCCATGATGTCAATGAATAGATATTTTACTGCTACAAGATACCACAAAATTAGGTGTTTCCACGATGTAAAGTACTGGGATGATTTTCACTTCTCCATGATGTTGCCTTTCAATTTGATTAATTATAAAGAATATCCGATCATCCAATGTTATGTAGTTTGCATCCTTATAATTATTAGTGTAGCACCCCAAAATTGGCACAGTTAAACCTTAGTAAAAAGATAAAAATTTGAATTTTAACCCCAAACCGCTTGTTAACCGCCCGTTACCCGCTTTCCTTGTTTTTTGTGCCATTTTTAGGATTTGTTTTGATCGTTGGACAATATCATCGCAGATTAGATGAAATCATCCCAGATCTGACGAATTCGTCTAGAATAGAACGTCTAGACGATTTCATCCCAAAACCAAATTTTCATAATTAGCTTCTGTTTCAACTTCTCTAACCTAGGCGGGAAAGTGTGTCTGTGCAGTTAGAGTCTCCCCCGTTGGAGATCTCCCAAATTGGGATGATCTCCAACCTCCTAACCTCTCCCTAATCCTTTATAAACTAGGATTTTCTTAGTTTATCCCCTTGAACCCCCTAGTTGATGCATTTCCCTACAAATTTAGTTCCTTGTGCCTTAGAACACCTTCATACTTTTGTTTGCATTGCATATTTCAAGTTTTCTTGCAGGGATCTTACTATTCTTCAACGGGAACAAACTTGGATCATCGCAGGCGATTACATACAATTTCAAATGATCCTATCGCAGATCGACGACGATATCATACGATTGGAGGTGATCTCGACTGTAGTCCAGATTGGGGGCAATCAGAGCCCAAAGTTTGCATTTTCTTATTATTTTTCTGCATTTTCTTATTATTTTTTTGCATTATCTTAGTTATTATATTTATGCATCTTGGAGTTCACCTCATTTAATATAAATGCATGATAAAGTCAAAATAAATTGTTAAATTGATGCATTTCCTTTTAATTGCTATCTGGATCTATCAGTTAGGCAAATTTACTATTATTTCTATCATTTCCCCTTGCTTTTGCAGTTGCATTTTTGGTATTTTGTATCTGTTTCTGTGATTGCAGGTTTCTGATGAATTCATCTGAAAAATGCGTCAGATCGACGATGATCTCGTCTGATCTCAGACGACCGACTGAGATCTGAGACGATTCTATGCAATTCCAGATGATTACGTACGATTTGAGATGATTTAGACTACTACAAGACTCAGAATCTTCACCAGACATCCAAAATTAGGTATGTTCTATCCTATTTAGCATATTCTCTATGTTTAGCATTTATTCATGTTTTATGTATTCATAAAATCAGCATTGGCATATATAATAGTTTAGATTCATCTTGGCCAAACCTAGGAATTGAATGATTAAAGCACAAAATGAACACATCAAACCTACTATCAACCTAGGCGTGGAAACTGCCACTCAAAATTTTCCTGGTGAACCCACCATCCATAAAAAATTCACCCTTATACCCCTCCCCGAGAGGCGGGACCTTCAAATGGCCTCTCAGTCCAAGGTATTGTCCCATCCTTATCGCATCCCCCTTTCGGGTGCGGATCCTATAGCCTGAAGGTAAGGATGCAAAAAATTTTGAGCGATACATTTTGGTGAACCCGACGTGAAAACTAAAAAACCTTTTGAAAACAATCCAAAAAAAAAAACAAAACATAAATGCATTTAGAACCAAAGATTGCATATCATATTTAGATGGTAAATTATAATAAAAGACGAGCTATCACCATTAATGTTGAGAATCAATTAGCAACTATAGAGATTACTTCTGTACTTAGAGTACCTCAAACAAATAGGGTTCAACCTTTATGGGACGAATTTAATAGGAGATTGAATATCATTGAATATAGATCAACCGAACTTAGGCAAATCAAGAGGTTTGTCCTAGATAGAATCCTAGATCCTGATCAAGTGACCTTGTATCATGAGCTTCAGAGAGCTTGCCATAGGTGGTTAGCAGATAAAATATCCCTTGTGTCTTCTGAATTATACACCTTTGAGGAATACCTCGACAATGCAGTTGTAGTACATAAATTTCTATCTTGTATAGAGGATCAAGAGGTCGTCCTTACGGATAGAAAGAGATGGAATAGAGTTCCTAGAGATGTGTTATATCGAGAGTATTGCCATGAGCTCTATTTTTACAAGACAGAGTCAGAAATAGATAACATCACCATAACACACTTTGTTAAGTTCCTGAAAAACCATTTCCAATTTGAAGAGGAGAATTTCATGACTCCTGATGAACTTGATCCTATCAATGACATCTATAAACTATTTATAGAAAACTAAGCCATTCTTTTATTATTATTATTTCTTGCATTTAGTGTGTTGTTTGTTGTCTTTATAATCATAAAAAAAAAATAATAATAATAAAAATAAAAACAAAACAAAATCATAACAAAAATCAAAACATTTTCTTTTAAGTATTATAGTAGGTATATAATTAAAATATATACCTCCCAAATTTGTTGCAAATATATTAATATATATTTGCTAAAATCTAAATTTAAACATAATGACTAGACTCAGGAATGGAAAACAGACTGAAGTAGAAGAATATTGGTTAGGAAGACCAATAAATAAACTAGATGTCCTTCCTGAAAAGCCAATTCAGGAAGAAGGAACCCTAGACCAACAAGAAGAAGAGTTTGTTGACGCAAATGAACAAAGAGAAATTGTTAGAAAGGAAGGATCCTCATCTCCTAAAATATCTTCGAAAGGAGCTGTTACTTTTGAAAACATGGAACATTTATGGAAGTTCCTCAATACTAATATTGGCACTCTTAATAGAGTAGTCCATATGGACAAGGATCAAATTAGTGACACTCAAGCAAACCTAGAAGACATATATCACACATGCACTAATCCCTTGTCCTTCGTTGATCAAGAAAGTGATCAAGTTGGACCATCCAATTTGGATATGGCCGCTATAATCCAAAACATGCAACAACAACAGGTTACCCAACCATCTAGAGTGCTTGTTACCAAGCCTAGGGTTATTCCCACATAAAAGAAACCATCATTCACTGCTCTATTTTGCCAAGTTATTGATCAACATACCTCAAATCAACAAAAACCTAAAACAAAACCAAATACCAATTTCCAACAATCTGGGGTACAACATAATGCCACAACAAATCTTCTTCATAATACTCTTCCTACAAACCATTTGCATAACAGCAATATAGCATCTAATCCTTATGTCACGCCATCCTACACTCACAAATCCCATACTCATGTACCACCAAACCAATATGGTGGAAAAACTGGTAATCTGGAATCCATGGTGAAACAATTAGTCTCCCACATGGACCAGATATATCCCTACCGTCCCTCGTACAATTATCGACAGATGTGTAGTCAGCCTCTAGATCCTATAGTTGTAGCACAACCATATCCTAAACACTTTCCTATGCCTGTCCTACCTATATATAAAGGAACTGAAGATCCCATAGAGCATCTTCGTATGTTTAGGATAGCGTGTCATGATATATCATATGATGATTTGTTATTACTAAAAATGTTCCCAAAAATTTTAGGAGGAATGGCATTAGAGTGGTATTACCAATTACCCACTCATTCTTTGAGGAATTTCGAAGATACAGCCGAGTCTTTTGTGCATCAATTTATGTTGGCAATTTTGGGTACCTTGGGTACATTGCCCTTGCTCAAGTGTTGATGTTGTCATTGATGTCAAAGAGCGGAAGGGTTTTTGTGAAAACCAAGGCAGACTAAATTATAGGTTTTGTTTAAATCCATGGTCAGCAGTTTTGAAATGGGTTTTTCTTAAAACCCAAGTTAGATCTTTGTTTTGTTGAAAAAGGTGCTTCGATGATGAAGATATTTAATTTTAAATATCCAGTTTAAATTTTATTTATTTATTTAAAATTTAAATTAATATTTTAAAATTAAATTAAAGCTGTTCACCGGCTTGTTTTCAAAGTCGACGTTGCTAGGGTTTTGCAACGGATCAATTAGGGTTTCCTGTGGACAAAGCAAGGTTAAGCAACCAAAAAATTCTAGGGTTTCATGTTGACCTAATTAGGGTTGCAGCCGACGTGTTTGAGAATGTTTTGATGGGATATTCTATTCTATAAAAATGCGGGACTGTTGCAAGGTTGAATAGTGGGCGTGATGCGATATATGCAAATGAAGTTCGTGTGCAGCGAGTGTAAGTCGGTGATAGTTCTTTGGAGTTAAAGAAAAGAGATCGCAGCGATGAGATAGTGAGTGAGTGCGTATCGATTGATCGAGAACAAAGAGAGCGATATGCAGACGGCATGTTTAAAGTCCGAGGCAAAAATATGTAGATGGTAGAAGTGAGATTTCATGGAAGGTGCAGCAGAGTGAGTGGTGCAAAGAGAAGATAAGAATGCGGTATGCAGAAGTCGTGTTCCGAGTGTGAAATGACAGTGTGCTGGCTATAGAAGTGATATTTCTATGAAGTTGCAGCAGAGAACGCGGAGAGATATAGAGGAGTGGTTGAAAAAGTGCGAATCATTTTTCACAGTAGTAGTCGAATGCCAACAAGCAGCAGATCACAGAAAAACAGCAGATCGTGATAATTGAGGTGAAAGTTTACATTCTGCAATTTTTATTATTATCTTCAAGTTGTAGCTTGAAAAAGGGGTTGGTGCCTCTTTCCGGTTGGTGCTGGAAAAATTGGAGTTGGTGCTCCATTCTTTGTAGCGAGATAAAATTTAGAGGTTGGTGCCTCTTACCGGTTAGTCTTGGTGAATGATTATGTAAATTTGTAGCTTTGCATTTGACTGGATTTGGATGGTAGTCCAAGCAGTATTTTTGAGGAGTAGCCACATCGGTGAACCTCGTTAAAATGCCGTGTTATGTGTGACGCTCTTAGTACTTTAAAACATAAATAATAAAAGTACTAAGAGCATCACACATAACACGGCATTTTAACGAGGTTCACCGATGTGGCTACTCCTCAAAATATCGCTTGGACTACCATCCAAATCCGATCAAATGCAAAGCTACAACTTTACATAATCATTCACCAGTATGAACTGGTAAGAGGCACCAACCTCTAAATTTTATCTGCTACAATAGAATGGAGCACCAACTACAATTTTTCCAGCACCAACTAGAAAGAGGCACCAACCCCTTTTTCAAGCTACAACTTGAAGATAATAATAAAAATTGCAGAATGTAAACTTTCACCTCAATTATCACGATCTGCTATTTTTTTGCGATCTGCTGCTTGTCGGCATTCGACTGCTGCTGTGAAAAATGATTCGCACTTTTTCAACCACTCCTCTATATCTCTTCGCGTTCTCTGCTGCAACTTCACAGAAATATCACTTCTACAGCCAACACACTGTCATTTCACACTCGGAACACGACTGCATACCGCGTTCTTATATTCTCTTTGCACCACTCACTCTGCACCTTCCATGAAATCTCACTTCTACCATCTGCGTATTTTTGCCTCGGACTTTAAACACGCCGTCTGCATATCGCTCTCTTTGTTCTCGATCAGTCGATACGCACTCACTCACTATCTCATCGCTGCGATCTCTTTTCTTTAACTCCAAAGAACTATCACCGACTTACACTGCTGCACACGAACTTCATTCACATATATCGCATCACGTCCACTATTCAACCTTGCAACAGTCCCGCATTTTTATAGAAGAGAATATCCCATCAAAACATTCTCAAACACATCGGCTGCAACCCTAATTAGGTCAACATGAAACCCTAGAATTTTTTGGTTGCTTAACCTTGCTTTGTCAGCAGGAAACCCTAATTGATCCGTTGCAAAACCCTAGCAACGTCGGCTTTGAAAACAAGTCGGTGAACAACTTTAATTTAATTTTAAAATATTAATTTAAATTTTAATTAAATAAATAAAATTTAAACTAGATATTTAAAATTAAATATCTTCATCATCGAAGCACGTTTTTCAACAAAACGAAGAGCTAACTTGGGTTTTAAGAAAAACCCATTTCAAAACTGTTGACCATGGATTTAAACAAAACCTATAATTTAGTCTGCCTTGGTTTCACAAAAACCCTTCCGCTCTTTGACATCAATGACAACATCAACACTTGAGCAAGGGCAATGTACCTAAGGTACCCAAAATTGCCAAAAATCTCCCCCTTTGTCATTGATGGCAACCCTTTACTAAAAACACATCTTCAAGAGCCAAAACTGAAATCAATCTCTTTGAAGTTTTGCTCCCCCTGACTTGAAGCTTTCCTCTTCACTTGAAGCTCTCCCCCTTACTCATATCTCTCCCCCTTTGTCATCAATGGCAAAGGGCCACATTTGGGGCTCGGAACTAAGAATGAGCCTCTTAGCTTAGTCCCTCCCCCACCTCCTGATGAGGTGATTAATTCTGGGGTGGGAGTAAAACTCCCATTAGGCACTGATCAACATCAACGTCTATAACTTCCTTGCCGGGTCTTCTCTTGAACTCTTTGACAATATTCTTGTTCCTGTCATTGTTCTGATCCTTGGACCTGATCATGCCACTGTTCTCGTTCCTATATCCTGGAATTTCAACTCTGCACTGTCTGACAATGTGAATTTTATTGTTGCACTTATAACAAGTAATAGTGTTGTTTCTTTTAGGCATACCTGTTCTTTGAATCCACATGTTATGACTAAGCCAGTTCTGACTAAACCTATTTTGACAAAGCCTGTTAGTGTGATGTTCTTTTGTTTTAAACGAAACTCAGTCCATTTACCCTTCTGACATGAAGCACACATACTATTTGTAGGTTTTTTAATGATTGGAATATCTCTCACTGCTTTTTTAGCGCTAATTCTTACCAGATTATCAAAACTTATGTGTCCAAGCCTCTTATGCCACAACCAGTTCTCTTCTTCTTGTCCCATGAAGCACATACCTTCTGAAAACTCTGAGAGTGTGTACAGATTGCCAGACGTCCTTGAGCCGGTTGCTATTAATTTCCTGCTGTTTATTTTTTTGACTTCACAACCATGCTTCTTGAAAACTACTTCATGTCCTTTGTCACAGATTTGACTCACACTCAATAGATTATGTTTCAAACCATCCACATATAAAACTTCCTCTGACTTGATCTTTCCTTCACTAATTTTGACCGTTCCTTTACCTATTATTTTGGCTCTGTCATTGTTGCCGAATTTTATAGAACCACCCTCATACTTTTGTAGATTTTCAAATTTTTGTTTTTCACCTGTCATATGACTTGAGCAACCACTATCAAGAATCCAAGGAACATGTTTATTATGAGCTCTAAAAGCTGTCTGCACTATTAAAGAATCCTGTTCTTTCCGAGCTATTCTTTTTGTTTCCATTCTTTTTAAGCTGTGGTATTGGGTTCTAGTCGTGACTTCCCCTTTTTAGAATTTTGCACATATCCTTCGAGTATAAATTCTATTTTGTTTTTCTCTATACGGTTGAAATCTGCTTTCATGAGGTTGATATGAAACAGGACATACTATGACAATTTACGGCAATATGACCAAAGTTGTGACACTTAAAACACTCTACTTCATAACTCATTAAAGGAGCAAACGCATTTCTACTAGTGAAACTTCTTGGACCTACGTTGTATTTGCAGTCAACAATTTTATGCCCATAAACATTACACTTGAAACAAAAACCATAGAAATAATGATTAAACCTGAAATATGGTCTTGGCTAGGTTGTTGTTGGAGCCTTGGATCTTCTATTCTTTTGATGTGTGACCTTAGTAAAGCCATCATTGTCAGCTGCTATTTCAGGTCTGGCATTATATCTTTCTTTTGCCTGATTCTTGTCTTTGTTCTTTTCACTTTCAACATTGCTTTTTTTTGGTCCGGTTGATGATTCTCCTTCAGAAAAGCTGAGACCAAATTTGATACCTGTGGATCTTTGATCGCTCAAAATTTTGTCCAATTTCATCGAGCTTTCTTCACGTTTTACATGACAGTTGATTTTTCGATCCATATCTTGTATCTGTATTCGAAGACTCACATTTTCTTCTTCCAATTTGCTGCAGTGGTCTATCTTCATGGATACCTGTATTTCTAGATCTTCAGACATTTTCTTGTATTCTTCAGTCTGTATTTTTAAACTGGCAATAATGTTGTTTGCATCCTTAAGTTTCCTTGACAATTTTTCATTCTTCTTTTTCTCCGATTCCCATTTTGTAAGGGCAGACACTAGCTCACCCTCTAAATCAACTTCAGCCTCAACTTCTTCAACTTCAAAGTTCATTCCTTCTGCCATTTCTGGTTCAATTTTCTCAACCATAGGAACTGAAACTGGCTGGGATGCCTTTTTGGATGAGGATCTATTCTTCTTAGCCATTGTGTACTAATCCAAGATCAACCCTGACTGATTTAGACAAAATTGGGAACCTTGCTCTGATACCAATTGTTATAATCACAATGACACTGAGAGGGGGGGTGAATCAGTGTGTTCTTTAAAAACTTAAAAGCAATTTAGACTTTTAAATAAACTATAGCAGATTAAAACAATTTAGTGCCTACATTGAAAGGCATGTAACCATTAAAGATTTGTACAACCTAAAACAAGACAAAGATGAATGTTTTGGTGATTTCATAGCTCGATGGAGACAGTTGATAGGAAAATTGCACTTTGTGTTACCTTATCGAGAAATGTTGGATATCTTTATCAATAATTTACAAGAACAACTATCCTATGAGTTATCAATTTCTACCTTGACCACCTTCGATCAAGCTATAGATTTAGATCGAAGAGTGGAAGATGATCTTGTTAGGAGAGGTCAACTTAAAAAGAAATATGATGAGAAAACATCCAGAAATCAATATAAAAATAAACAAGTTGTGGGCGATGGAGTCACTGATAGTAGAAATATCACTACTGTTAATGTTGTGAAAACAACAGAGAAATTTATACTGAAACCTCTTGATAAACCACCCTAAGAATTTACTAGGTTAAATCAACCCTTATCAACCATTCTCCCACAATTAATAGCACGAGGAATGATCCAATTACCAAATATCCGAGAACCTGATCCAACTATACCCGAATACAGGGCTGATTTACACTGTGATTTCCATAGAGGACTTGGACACGCTACCAATTCTTGTAAAATATTAAAACATAAAATACAAGACCTGATTGATAACAATGAGATGGAGGTGCAAGCCTTTTAACCTAAACAAAATCCTCCTAATAATGCTCAAAAGAACATCCCCCAAAGTCAAAATCAGAATGCCAATCAATCATTGGACATATTTCAACATCCTTTACCAAATCATGGTAAAGAGGTGGCTAATCAAATTGAGCATCATAATGTTCCCCCTCCTACTCGATATGTAGGAACTATTAGTGGACATTTACCTATTCATGATCCACAAATTTTTGACACAACTTTATCCATGGTTACGGCCAGACCTCTACATAATATTCGGACACTTGATCTTAGTGATACCAAATATGAGACTGAAAGTGACATGGAAATCACCTCAAATCAATCGAATAGTTCTGAAGATGAATCAGATCCTATTCAACCTATCACAAGTTCTATGATTCTAGAAGAACCATTTCCAAGAAGATTCACTACTCGACCATCGTCTCAACAATTACTTTCTAATGAACAAGCCATAAACGCTAGACCAAGACCCATTCATCATCCACAAAATAATATTGTAGGTACCATCGAGTTGTTACTCGACAACAGGCTCAAAATTCTCAACAAGATCAAACTCAGAACGATGGATCAGCTCCATTCATTTTGAAAAATCCCAATAAAGGGAATCATGCACCTAATGTTCAACCTAAACCTCCTTATAATATTAATGAACAATTATCAAATACTATAGCTAGAATTTCCCTTTTGGACCTTTTAAGATCTTCTCCTACCCATAGGGATGAATTAATGCTCACATTAAGCCAAATGATGGTACCACAAAATATTCAACCTGAAGCCATGTCCAATACTATCATAACTCGAGAAGTCGATTGTATTGACTTTTGGGATAGAGATATACCGCAACACAGTTTACATAAGGATAACCCCTTATATATTACTGCCCTAATTGGAGATGTAGCAGTTAAATTATTCTTGATTGATAATGGTTCAT
Source organism: Wollemia nobilis (assembly GCA_028583015.1). NCBI lineage: Eukaryota > Viridiplantae > Streptophyta > Pinopsida > Araucariales > Araucariaceae > Wollemia > Wollemia nobilis. Next base: position 678,085 of record JAQPPZ010000499.1, read on the forward strand.
CCTTAAACATATGCACTTTTGACTTCTACCAAATATTTGGGTTTAGAAGTGACGAAATGAAAAGAACCGATATGATTATAAAAGCCTTCAATGACGAAACACAAGAAACATGTGGAGTTATTACTATCCCATTGCAATTTGGTCCTCAAACCTTAGACACGACCGTGTTTATTGTACATTGCCCTACATCATACAATATACTCTTGGGTCACCCTTGGATCAACGTGATGCGAGTTGTTCCCTCAACTTTACATCAATGTGTTAAATTCGAATTTAAAAATTAGTTGGTTACCATTCATGGTGATCCTAGACCCTTTGATATGTGTGCTTTGGCAGAACCTGTTGGAGTTCAATTTTGCCTTGCTCTATCATCCACACATCCTAATTCTAATCATCCACCTAAACGTGTGAAACACACACTCATAACATCATCTACTTTTTCCCCACCAACTACACCTCTACATATAGTTCAACCATCTTTCGAACAAACCACATTAGGACCCCAAAAGGATCCTAAACCCACAACCAATGCTTCTTGTTTTACTCCTATAACTTCCATACCTTTAGACCCATCCATCGACATCTCTACAACGTCTATGCCTATCAAAGGCATGTTTCCCGCATCTAAAAATATAGGAAATGATCCTTCTACCTCTTACGCTCTTACTGACGAGCTCTTACCCGATTTATCTAAAATTCTTATATCAGAGAAAACAAACGCTGCTATGCAAGATTACCATATTTTAAATAAATTGCCACCCTCTCCTCATACCTTGGGCCTCCCATAGCCTATGGGAAGTATCTACCAAGTCGAGAGTTGTGCTTTTATTTATAAGGGATATGACTGGGGAAGAATACCTAGAAACATCAAGACTCATTATGATGGGTATGCTCACTGTTATTTTGCTAATGAGTATATTAAAGCTAAGCCTATAATGCTTAAATTGGGATATAAAGGGAAAGGTTTGGGACCTTTCCAAAATGGTATGAAAGAACCTTTTGAGGTAGAACCATGGCCCGCCCGATGTGGTGTGGGCCTATTTTCTAGTAAAGGTCAGCCCTTCCCATTCGAGGATGATGACCATCTCATATGTTACCAAGATTATTTGGATAAACGCGATGCTTTGCGTTTAAGGGATAATCCATTTACATGTAATATGCTATCCATAGCTTACCTTGAGATGATTGTTGAATCCGACGATGAGTTGGAGGGTGATATCTTCCATGATGTCTCCATTGAGGAATTGTTACATAACGGATTTTATTTCGATGGCTCTATACCTAGTGTAGCCCAGCTTGAGGCCACGGCTCCTCAAGATGAATTATCCAAGCTAACCTTGGAAGAATTACAAGAATTAGGCGTTTCACCCACCCCATCTAATTTTGAGAGAGATCTACATATGGAAGTTGAAAACGTCATAAAAATTAACATTGGAACCGAAGATAACCCTCACATAATCAACATTGGATTAGAATTGAGCCAAGAAAAACAAGATAAATACATTTCATTCCTTAAAAAATATGAAGACGTTTTTGCTTGGACATATGAAGATATGCCAGGATTAGACCCTTCTGTAGTTATGCATCACCTAGTAGTCCATCCGGATGCTAAACCTGTTAAACATAAACTTAGAAAAATGCATCCTAAAGTGGCCTTACTAGTCAAAGGAGAATTAGAAAAACTCTTGAAGGTTATTTTTATACAAGCCATTGATTATGCTAAATGGATCTCAAATGTAGTTCCAATAACTAAGAAAGAAGCTACCAAAGTTAGGGTTTGCACAGACTTTAGAGATATTAATGTTGCATGCCCTAAAGATGATTTTCCTCTTCCCAACATGGATCAGATCATTGATTTTACTGCTGGGAGTGGAATGATATCCCTAATGGATGGATTCTCTAGTTATAATCAGATCAGGATAGCTCCTGAAGATCAGGCTAAAACAACCTTTATTACCCCTTGGGGAACCTTTTGTTGGAAAGTGATGCCATTCGGTTTAAAGAATGCAGGTGCAACATATCAACAAGCCATGACTTATATCTTTCACGATATGATGCATGATATTCTACATGATTATGTAGATGATATTATAGCTCGTTCCATCAAAGAAGATGATCATTTAGATGACTTGAGAAAAGTTTTTGATCGGTTAAGGGAATATCTTATCCGACTAAATCCAACCAAATGTATATTCGGAGTTAAGTCCGACAAATTATTGGGGGTTATAGTTTCTTTACGTGGCATTGAAATTGACCCTCTCAAGATCGTGGCTATCACTGATATGCCCACACCCACAAATATATCTGAATTACGAAGTCTACAAGGTAAACTTCAAGCTATTCGTCGCTTCATCGATAAGTTGGCGAACAAAATCGGACCCTTTCTTAAGCTTCTTAAAAAATATGTCTCTTTTCATTGGGACGACGAATGTCAAGAAGCATTCGAACTCCTCAAACAATATCTCCTTAAACCATCGATGCTTTCCCCACCTAGATCTGATCGTCCATTTATCTTGTACATTTTTGCTTTAGATTGTGCCTTAGGAGCTATGTTAGCTCAACTTGACGATGAGAAGAAAGAACATGCTAATTATTACATCAGTAGAACCTTAATCAGTTATGAAACTTGTTATACGGTATTAGAGAAGTTATGTCTCACAGTCGTATTTTCTACACAAAAACTATGCCATTATATGCTTAGTCAAAAAATGTATGTTATTGCTAAATTCGATCCTTTGCGGTATCTCATGAGTCGATAGTACTTATCTGGTCGCACAACCAAGTGGGTTCTTGCACTAAGTGAGTTTGAACTCACGTTTATAGGACAAAAGTCTGTTAAAGGTCAAATCATAGCAGACCAATTAGTTGCTGCACCCTTAGAGTCTACCCATCCCCTCATCATTGAGTTTCCTGATGAATGCCTTAGATTAGAGGTAGACCATCCTGAGCAATGGTCCCTATACTTTGATGGAGCTTGATGCATGAGTGGGGTTGGTGTAGGCATTATTTTAATATCTCCACAGAAACATCTTATACCTCTGTCCTTCAAATTAATATTTGCTTGCACTAATAATACTACTGAATATGAGGCTCTAATCCTTGGATTACGAGTTGCCTTGGCACTAAAAATTAAAAATTTATTGGTTTTTGGTGATTCTCAACTTGTCATAAATCAAATCAATGATGTTTATCAGACCAGAGATGATAAATTATGCCCATATAAAATGTATGTCTTACAATTATTATCTTTATTTGATCAAGTTACCTTGGAAGCTATTCCTCGAACTAGCAACCGTGCGGCTGACGCTATGGTTGCAGCTGCATCTCTTTTGCCCTTGGAGTTAGATGATGAATATGCTACCATCATTATTCATCGAATCCAGGAACCCACTTCAAGCAAATCATGCTTAGAACCTTTGGATGTGTTTCTAATCAACGAAACTACTCTCGAACCATGGTACACTGATTTATTTAATTTTTTGCAAAATGGGACCTTCCTGAAGGTTGTAATAGCAACCAATGTCGGTTGTTACGTAGACGAGCAAGTCGCTTCGTAATTATTGGTAATACCTTGTATAGGAGATCTTTTGAAGGCATCTTATTGAGATGTTTGAATCTAGCAGAATCTAAATCAGCTTTGAGTGAAGCCCACAATGGATCTTGTGGGGGGCATTTTAGTGGTAGCGCCATTGCTAAGAAGCTCCTTAGGATAGGATATTTTTGGCCTACCATGGAGAATGATGCACATGATTATGTGCACCATTGCGACAAGTTCCAGAAACATGCTGACCTTGTCCATGCGCCTGCATAAGAACTGCAGGCTATTTCATCTCCTTGGCCCTTTTCAAAATGGGGCTTAGACATCATTGGAAAAATCAACCCCGTGTCATCCGATGGACACAAATTCATCATAACCGCCACTGAGTATTTCACGAAATGGGTTGAAGCTATGCCCTTATCTTCTTGCACTGGAACCCAAGTTTCCAAGTTTATTTTTAATCAAATTATTTGTAGGTTTGGAATTCCTGCAAATCTCATCTCAAATAATGGAACTTGTTTCAAAAATAAAGATGTCAAAAATATAAAATTCAACATCGTTGGTCCACTCCCTATTACCCTCAGGGTAATGGCCAAGCAGAAGCATCTAATAAAACATTAATCAAAATCCTCAAAATACCGGTCAATAAATTTGGTCGAGATTGGCACATCCAATTATATCCTCGCTTTGTGGGCCTATCGAACTAGCGTTCGCACCCCCACGAGATACTTCACCTTTTGTTTTGGTCTATGGCACTGAAGCTATTTTTCCCTTCGAATTAGAAGTTCTTTCTTTAGCTCTACTACTTCAAGATACTCGAAGTAGGAGATGAATATCATGCTGGTAGATTTAGTCAGCTGGAACTCCTAGATGAAAAGTGCATCAATGCTTTGGAGCATCTTCGTGCCTACCAAAACAAGCTTAAGAGAGCATACCTCAAGAAAGTTCATCATCGATCCTTTGAGATCGGCGACCTTGTCTTAAAAGAAAATCAAAAAAATACTAATGCAACTAAAGACCTTAAAGGTAAATTTGAGCCCAACTGGCTTGGACCATATGTCATCACTGCTAAATTTGGATCGAGAGCATATCGATTAGCTACCTTAGATGGTAAATATCTTAAAGAACCTATGAAAATTATGCATCTTAAGCATTATTATGCGTAACATTTGGTCATTTTCATCATTTGTATATATTGTGTATTTTGCATATTGTTTCCTTTTAGTTATTTATATAAAATTTCAAAAAACAGTAATCGTATTTCTTCTTTCCATTCATCAATCAAAATCAAAATATAAAAACATCAAAATCCTCAAAATATTCAAAAACATCTTTTATTTTCATACCTATCAATTCTTGAAGTATTGCAGTTATATTTTCAATTATTTTGGATAAATTAGCATTTATTTGGAATCCCGCACTTTCACACTCACATACATAAATATCTTGCTTCTATTTGGTATGATTATTAATATCTCTTATATCAAAGTCCACATTTGAATTAAATAAAGTTTTGAGCATAGAGAATTGATCTTGTTATTTACTTGAACCAAAGCATATCTTTTCACATTAAAATGATTTCATTGCAAATTCAATATGATGCTACATAGTAGAAGTGGTTTCTTGAGCGAAAAGTTTCCCCTGCTATCCTATCATGCACATGGTCTAGAATCTTTGAGAATTGACAAAAGGACAAGCTCACCCCTACCCAAAATAAAAATCCCTTGCTCTACAGCCAATCCGAGCAAGTATCCCTAGCATAGACAAAAAAAAAAGTCAAAGAAAATGTGAAAAAAAAAAATATTATTTTGTACCATCGCAACCATATTTCCGCATTGTCTCAGTTCCAAGCAAAAATACAAAAAAAAAAAATACAAAAAAAGAAAAAGCAAAAAGCAAAAAGCAATAAAATCCCTTTCCCTACCCCTTGAAAAGAAAAGAAGGGTGAATGAGCTTGAATCCCTGGAATTCTCAATTATTCAAAAATTGTGAGGTAAGCCCCATAACAAGTGGTTTGTGCCCAACCCGCTTGGCCTTGGGTAATTCCTAGCATGGTGATATGTCTTTCACATTAGCGACCTTCTTTTGTACAGACCTATGTCGACTTATGGATTAGATAGCTCGTGATAACCCAACTTACATAGTAGTCTGGTACGATCATATGCATATAAATCATGGTCAACGAACACTCATTTGGTTAAGTCAAATTACTTGTATCAAATTTTCTTGCTCAAAATTGGTGAATGAACAATATAATTGCACACACATTTGTATTTGAGAGATTCTGTATCATTATGATAAAGCAAGATCGGTAATGAACTCACATTTGCACATGAGGGTTCCGTATAAATCTATATTTGTCTTTGAGATAATGTAAAATATTTTTGCAACTTTTTTTTGGAATAATTTTATCTTCTTATTTCAGAACATCTGTTTTGTATAAAAACAATTACATACATTGTTTTCAAAAATCACAAAATGCTTTCACACAACATATGACACAAATATAATCAATAAAGTCATGTTCATATTATTATTTTCTGTTTATCAAAAGTCAAAAATCAATCGTGCAATAAAACTAAAATATCAATTTCTTCTTTGGATTTCGCGATGATGGTATAAGTCTATACCTAAAATTCTATGCCTAGCGCAAACCATTGTTCTAATTTTATTTCCCATTTATTTTAAAAATTCATAAAAACATATGACTTACATCATTATGTTACACAATTGAGCTTTAAAAATGAATGCACACTTATTCCATTTCATGTCATTATGTCAACATTCAATTTTGCAATGATGGTATAGTTCCTAGGGACTTATTCAAAAATTTTATCACACTTAGGAATTTATGCCTAGCAAAATCATATTTCTTTAATATGTCATGCATAATATTTTTTATGAAAATCTGAAAACAAATCATCACCATCATCACTTCCATCATCACAACACAAAGTCTTAAGACAATCTCTTAAGCATTCTTTTACTTTTAACAATATTTCTATCCTGGGATTAGCTTGACGACCTAGTGAGCAACGACTCCATGAAATGGTCTATACCTAGCAACAATGTCCTTTGAAATTATTGTTAGAAGTCCCTTTTATTTTTTCATCAAAACACACCACAAAACAACCAATTTATTTACATCAAATTATTTCATTTCCAATTCTATAGCATGGCATAAATATTTTCTTTCCAATGACATAATTACATAAATAATTAATCACAAATTCAAAATTAAAGCATTATACAACATATACACAAGTCATATCATCAAAAAGATAATATATATATCTCAATCAATTATGTACATCATCTGGATTGGTATGCCACAATAAAAACCCTGGCATACTCAATCCCCTCAAAAACTATATATCATAATACAATTTGCCCTCTGTAGTAGCTAGCCTCGAGAAGCCCTCGAGCTCTCAGCCTCATCTCCTCCCCCGCCCTAGTATGGATGAGGTGGTCTCATAGCGGTCCGAGCTATGTCTCAGGTCCTCATCGTCGATCGTGAGGATGTCCTCGATGATCCCATCATGATCGGCTCTGCAATGGGGGTTGGCAGTGGTACCCTCTGTCCCTCTAGGACCATGTGATAGTATAGCCCCTAGTAGAATGTTGTCTAAGCAATAGACTGCACCATATCCCGAGTGCTCGCCCCTTCGCTCCGAGCCCTAAGCCGTATAGCCTCCTCCTGTAGTGTCTGCACCTAAGCCCAGAGGTAGGCAACCTCAGCTCGGAGAGCCACCGTCTCGCTGCTCTCCCATACCTCGACACCCTTGCCCTTATCGAGTGATGGTGGTCTCTCCCCTTATGGAGAAGGGACTCCCCTCTCCCTCCTCCATGTCTCCTAAGGTCTCTGTGGCACCTGACCCATCCTTTGGCGTCTCTCCTATGGAGACCATCACTGCTCTCTCCCGTCGTGACCCTACGCTGCCTCAATAGAAGCCTGACACTGCCTCCCCAATTGTTGCACCATAACATACACTAGACCCTGCACCCTCGTCATTCGAGGAGGGTGGATGCCTATGTACCAGACATCATAGCCGCCTGTAACCCTAGTGTTGTCATCATCCACTGGTTGGATGGGGGCATCATCCATGTCCTGACTCTAGAACCACTACATGTCTGGAGCCCTACTCAGCATGGTACTATCCCAAACAGTTTGAGAGTACTTGTAATCCTTGAGAGAAGGGATTCCCTGTTGTAGACTAAATTGTCGTAGAACCCAGTCACAGCGGTGGAGCTCTACCTCTCCCCGCTCCATCTATAGCTAGAAAACTTGCCTGATGTGAGCCAGCTCCTACCCATTCTATGCCCACCTGGGGTGCTCTCGCCATGGCCTCCAAGTGATCTGGTCCAGGATGAGGTCATCTAGCAACCTTCGTGACATCGGTAGATCTATCCACCGCTGTGACCCCCTTTGTAACCACTAGTAGAAAACCTGGGACCTCTCCCGATCAACCCTTGTCAGTGGGAGCCCTACCGACCTCCGCACCGTGATGTGCTCCCAGAACCAAACCTATAGTAGCGATGTCAAGACCAGACATCGGCCTCCCTTGTATACGACCCCATGTAGGATCCTATACAAGTGACATAGCACAAAGCTACCCCATGAGTATTTGTAGCCATGGTATCTCATATCGCAGACCACATCTAAGAGGAGCCATGGTAGTCTGCACCCACTCTGGTGGCACAATAGTAAGCCACCTACTACCCCGACCAAAACTTGAGTTAGCCTAGATGCCCTTGGCATCTGCCTTAGAGACTCGATGTTCACTCCACCCTTCTCTAGGGTGAAGCTCGGGTCCCCGGTCAACCTCATCATAGCCTGGCCTTGATTGGCTATAGGCGTCATCAAACGTCCTTGTATGGGGATCCTCATGATCCTCCATACATCCTCTAGTGTGGGAGCCATCTCCCCTATCAATAACCGAAAGCAGGATGACCCCGGATACCACCTCTCTGCTAGGGCTGTCAGTAGCCCCATGTCTGTCGATACTTGTGGCATCTCTGCCACATGCTATAAACTGACCTGAGCCAGTCGGTCACACTCCGCCTGATCGAGCACGGCTATGTCATCTCACAGCCCATCGTATTTCCATTCCCGAATCTTTAGTAATCCCATCTGCAAAACAAACAATAAAACAATAAAATTCATTAATAAACCAATCATTAAAATAAAATTAAAAACATTTTAATCAAGCTTAATTTCTTAAAAATGATGATATTGTCCACCATTGGATGATATCATCCCAAATTGGGCAAAATCATCCTTTGTAGGATGAAATCATCTCCGATTTCACAACTTGGGGATTGCCCCTTGTTGAATGGGATTGTCCCTAGTTCATCGATTTTGCCCTCCGATGAAATTGACAATCTAGGGACGATTCCGACGACATCAGGACGATTTTGTCTTGACATCGTTGATGGCCTAAAAACGGCCGTGATGCCCCAAAAAAATCAAAATTTCAAACAAACAATTGCACAAATTAAATTCAAACCTAATTTACTAGGATTAGATCCTTACCCGTAGCCTACGCTGGACCTCTATTGATTGGTGTGCTGTCTCCACCATTTTTTTGTCTGTAGATCTCTAAAACTAGTAAAACTAAATAGTGAAAATGAATTAGGGTTTTACCCTATTTTTCTTAATTTTATTTAAAAACAACATTTTTTTTTAAATTTTTTGCTTTTTCATGCTTTTACCTCAACTGTTCGATTTGGTTAAAAACACGGAGGGGGCACCATAGTAAGCAGTCGTACGATTTGACCTAGAATCATCGTCTAAAATATTGAGTACATTTTTGCTTTCTCGTAAAATAGGAAAAACTCGTCTTTAACGCATTTTCTTCAAAAAATTCGCTAAAGAGGGGGCAAAATGTAGCACCCCAAAATTGGCATAGTTAAACCTTAGTAAAAAGATAAAAATTTGAATTTTAACCCCAAACCGCCCGTTAATCGCCCGTTACCTGCTTTCCTTGTTTTCTATGCCATTTTTAGAATTTGTTTTTACTATTGTACAATATCGTCGCAGATTAGACGAAATCGTCCCAGATATAACGAATTTTTCTGGAATAGAATGTCCAGACGATTTCATCCCAAAACTAAATTTTCATAATTAGCTTATGTTTCAATAGCTTCTCTAACCTAGGCAGAAAGCGTGTCTACGCAGTCAGAGTCTCCCTCGTTGGAGATCTCCCAAATTGGGATGATTTCCAACCTCCTAACCTCTCCCTAATCCTATATAAACGGAGATTTTCTCAGTTTATCCCCCTGAACCCCCTAGCTGATGGATTTCCCTGCAAATTTAGTTCCTTGTGCCTTAGAACACCTTCATACTTTTGTTTGCGTTGCATATTTCAAGTTTTCTTACAGGGATCTTACTGTTCTTCAGTCGAAACAAGCTTGGATCATCGCAGGCGATTACAGACGATTGCAGACGATCCTGTCACAGATCGATGACGATATCGTATGATTGGAGGTGATCTCGACTGTAGTCCAGATTGGGGGTAATCAGAGCCCAGAGTTTGCATTTTTTTATTATTTTTCTGCATTATCTTAGTTATTATATTTATGTATCTTGGAGTTCACCTCATTTAATATAAATGCATGATAAAGTCAAAATAAATTGTTAAATTGATGCATTTCCTTTTAATTGCTATCTAGATCTATCAGTTAGGCAAATTTACTATTATTTCTATCATTTCCCCTTGCTTTTGTAGTTGCATTTTTGGTATTTTGTATCTATTTCTATGATTGCAGGTTTTTGATGAATGCGTCAGATCAATGATAATCTCGTCTGATCTCAGATGACTGACTGAGATATGAGACGATTATGTACAATTCTAGACGATTACGTATGATTTGAGATGATTTGGACTACTACAAGACTCAAAATATTCATCAGACATTCAGAATCAGGTTTGTTCTATCCTATTTAGCATATTATCTGTGTTTAGCATTTATTCATGTTTTTTGTATTCATAAAATCAGCATTGGCATATAGAATAGTTTAGATTCATCTTGGCAAAACCTAGGAATTGAATGACTAAAGCACAAAATGAACACATCAAACATACTATCAACCTAGGCGTGGAAACTGCCACTCAAAAGTTTCCTGGTGAACCCACCATCCATCGAAAATTCACCCTTATAACCCTCCCTTGAGAGGCGGGACCTTCAAAGGGCCTCTCAGTCCGAGGTATTGTCCCATCCTTCTCACATCCCCCTTTCGGGCGTGGATCCTATAGCTTGAAGGTAAGGATGCAAAAAATTTGGAGCAATACATTTTTTGCATCCTTACCTTCAGTCTATAGGATCCACGCCTGGAAGGGGGATGCGATAAGGATGGGAAAATACCTCAGACTGAGAGGCCCTTTGTAGGTCCCGCCTCTCGGGGGAGGGGTATAAGGGTGAATTTTTGATGGATGGTGGGTTCACCAGGAAACTTTTGAGTGGTAATTTCCATGCCTAGGTTGATAGTAGGTTTGATGTGTTCATTTTGTGATTTAATCATTCAATTCCTAGGTTTGGCCAAGATGAATCTAAACTATTCTATATGCCAATGCTGATTTTATGAATACAAAAAGCATGAATAAATACTAAACACAAAGAATATGCTAAATAAGACAAAACATACCTGATTCTGGATGTTTGATGAAGATTTTGAGTCTTATAGTAGTCCAAATCGTCTCAAATCGTACGTAATCATCTAGAATTGCACAGAATGGTCTCAAATCTCAGTCGGTCATCTGAGATCAGATGAGATCATTATCGATTTGACGCATTCGTCAGATGAATTCGTTAGAAACCTACAATCACAGAAATAGATACAAAATACCAAAAATGCAACTGCAAAAGCAAGGAGAAATGATAGAAATAATAGTAAATTTTCCTAACTAATAGATCCAAATAGCAATTAAAAGGAAATGCATCAATTTAACAATTTATTTTGACTTTATCATGCATTTATATTAAATGAGGTGAACTCCAAGATGCATAAATATAATAACTAAGATAATGCAGAAAAACAATAAGAAAATGTAGAAAAATAATAAGAAAATGCAAACTCTGGGTTCTGATTGCCCCCAATCTGGACTATAGTCAAGATCGCCTCCAATCGTACGAGATCATCGTCGATCTGTGACAGGATCGTCTGAAATCGTCTGTAATCGCCTACGACGATCCAAGCTTGTTTCGACTGAAGAACAGTAAGATCCCTGCAAGAAAAATTGAAATATGCAATGCAAACAAAAGTATGAAGGTGTTCTAAGGCACAAGGAACTGAATTTGCAAGGAAATCCATTAGCTAGGGGGTTCAGGGGGATAAACTAAGAAAATCCCAGTTTATATAGGATTAGGGAGAGGTTAGGAGGTTTGATACCATCGCAATTTGGGAGATCCAACGAGGGAGATGTTGAGAAGCAACACACCCCCACTGAAAAATGAGATTCCATCCTCTTGAAAACTCTGAAATTCCATTTTTGCAGCAGGGACCCTCTTGATCATTTTCAGGTTTAAATCCAATTTTGCTTGCCTCTTTGTTAAAGTTGTGCCTTTTTCCAAGTCTTTCTAGCATTGTTATTTCAAGCTTAACTTTCTACATGCTAGAATCATTCATGCACAAAGAAAATCTTGCACCGGTACCGAGAAAAATGCTGAAAACAGATAGAAAATTCATGAAAAATCAAACTTTCCTTTTTAGGCAATGTCGCGAAATCGCGACACTTCCATTTATGGAAATGTCGTGAAATCGCGACAGGTAAATCAAAAATCTGCCAAGTGTCGCGATATCGCGACACTTTCCATTTTTGGAAGTGTCGCGATATCGCGACATTTCCATTTTTGGAAGTGTCGCGATATCGTGAAATTTCCATTTTTGGAAAGTGTCGCAAAATCGCTGTCGACCGGAGGAGAGAGAAGAAAGTTGTACGGAAGGGCGCGATTTTGCGACATGTCACGAAATTGCGACATGTCGCATTTTCGCGGTAGGAGAGAGAAAGTGGGTTGCAGAATGAAAATCGGCTAAGTCGCAAATGTGTCGCAAAATCGCGGTCAACGTGGTCAACGCATGCAGCTACGGGAACTGTCGCGATATCGCGACGTGTTTTATTTTTGCGGGTTGTTGATGGAAAAATGCTTAAGTACAAAAGGTGCAGCGCATTGCTAACATGTCTCAAAATCACGACATGCTTGAAGAAAATTGTACGACAGCCGACAGAGAGGCACGATTTCGTGACATGTCGCGAAATCGCGACATGTCGCGTTTTCGCGGCTCGAGGAGAGACAAGCAGCGCAGCGCTGGGGACATTGCGATTTTGCGACATGTCGCGAAATCGTGACATGTCGCAGTAATCGCGGCAGGAGAGAGAAAGTCCTCAAAGGGCCAAAAGTGCATTCCAATGGGAAACAGAAGGCATCCTGGGGTAGCGACACGTGTCAAAGCATGAGGCAGACAAACAGAAGCCGACATGCAAGCTTGCTTTAGGGTTTTTAGCCTGATTTAATCTGTTTTAACCTTTAAAGCTTCTGATTTAATGATTTTAAAGTACTAATATAATCTTTTTGTCTTTCATGCAGGATTCCATCTGGCACTTGCGGGACAACCGGGAAAGGCCATAAAGGCAAAGTTAAAGTGCGGATTTAGTCAAGGACCGCCATGCTAGAAGAGAAGATGCCGGTAAAAGCATTCAATGGCAAATTTATGACAAAATTAATAGCATGAAGACAATTTCAACTCAGGGATGGCTTTGCGAAGATCAAATTGATGGAGAAGTGGTGACTCATCCGGCTCACCAGCAGAATTAATGGAGGCATTTATTTGCAGCTGCGGATGAATGCAAGTGGCTTTAGATTTTATCTTCTCCATTTATGGCAGGTGACTCCCCTGATTTGCCGAAGGGTTAAGTTCTATCTGGACTTTGATTTTAAATGGATTTTTATTGTAAAACCCGGGTCCTAGGGTTTAGAAAGATAAGATTTGCAGCTTAAAGAAGAAGATATTTTTGAAAAGATCAGGGTCTGTCCTGAGTCTATAAATACTTCTTCTCAATGTAATTGCGGGAGGCGGAGACATAGAAATAAAAGGCTTATAAGCAATTTCTTGCAAATTTTGTGAAATCCTTTGTTTCTGGACTTGGAGTTGATGTGCTTTAGCTTTTCTGTGATAGCATGGCCAGGAGCCTAATCTTTTGCAGAGTGTGATAAGTGTATCTTCTTTTGTTATTCGTTCCATTAAAGTTTGTTAGATATATGCTGTAAATCTGAGTTATCAAGTTTAAATATGCTGTTAGGCTTCAGTTGTTCTATTGTCTGCTAGGGGAAATGACAGATTTGAGGTTAATTTTGTTCTAATTGCTCTGTCTTCACTGTGTGAGCTAGGCTGTCGGTGAAAGATACCAGTTTTAACCAGCTGCCCTTGGATTTATAATTTTCTGCTAGATCTGTTCCACTTTGCCTTGTGCTCTTAGTTGAAAGTGATCTTAGACTGACTGGACACTTTCTTCTTTGATTTGTTCTGTTGTGAAGTTGATAGCATAGATAAGATTGATAGTTTAGGGTTTTACAGTTAAAGTTTGATAAACTTATCTTTCTGCCCTACCCTACCCTCTCTTTGCTTACCGTGAATGATCCATTTTTACTTTCTTTGTTTATCTTTTATTTAAATTTGCTGACCCATGAGAGCTAGATCAAGAATTCAAGTTAAATCTGATAAACAACTTCTGCAACTACTGAACAAGTTCAAGAACCCCCCTGTAAGGTAACAGAGCAATCCATATTGAAATCTATTCCAGAAGTGAAAAATAGTGAATAGCCATTCGACCCAACTCTGTAACTTGCACCTTGGATAACCAGCTAGATCCTAAAGTGAGTGGGATTCGTCCCATGGGTGTCTCCGGAGCTTCCTTGCTTCATCCTTTCCAGGGTGTGCATGAAAGCCGGACCAACATCTAATTGGCGCTAGAAGGAGGGCCTGTTGAACTCAGTTCAAGTTCAGTAGTCTGTTAAGAACTGTAAAGTTGTATGTGCTGAGTCTGGTATTTTATCTTTTGAATCCTTTTCCCTCCTCCTCAGCTCTTTTAAAATTCTATGGTTAGAGTTTTTGCCTGAACAATAGCACTTATCACCAACATTAAGTTGTCAGTACAATTTTTAAAATTGCCAGAGAAGACCTCAAGTTAAGAACAGTTTTATCTCCACTGGCAGTTATCCAATCACAAATCAGAACATCACTGTTAGCCAAGTAATAATGGCAAATTGGTTGGGCCCCACTGCTTTGAACATTCCGGGTATAGCCCATGACTTGCACAGAAATCCAGAAAGATACCTCCCTAGGTATAAACATGATGGGAAAAGAACTACAGAAGAACATCTGCTAGCTTTCAAAAATGCTTTAAAATTGTTGAATATACAGCATGAAGATGTTGCCTGCAGATTGCTCCCGTTCACTCTCCAGGAGGGAGCTTATGACTGGTTTTTAAACCTCACCAGCAATTCCATTACTAGCTGGGATGATCTAGAGAAAGCTTTTATATCACAATTTGGGGAAGTGATAGACCCCAGTGTGTTATACCAACAATTTTCTAGCATCAAGAGAGAGTCGGGAGAAACTGTCAGGTCTTTCAATATGAGGTTCCAAAGAGCTTATGGTAGAATGACTGGCCATTACATCCCAAATGCAAATCTGGCCTTAGAAATCTACAAGAATGCATTGGATTCGGTGACATCTATTTTCCTCAAGAGAGACATCAATATCACAACCCTGGCAGGGGCTTATAAAGAAGCCTTAATTCTTGAAAGACAGCTAGGGCCTCAAATTCTGAGCAGTCCTTTGATATCCTATGTTATACAGAACATGCCTATTTCAGATCCCATTCCACATCATGAGTTAGTGTCAACATGTCATGCTCTACCCAAGGAAACTCCGTTAACTGTCACATCCACTCAGCATGTGCAAAATATATAGAAAGGTTCTGACAAGCTCAAAGTGGAAGTGCTTGAAGTAAACAGTTGTGATCTGGCACCACCCAAATCTGAAGTTTTTCCTGGTGAGTTAAATTTTCCTAGAGATCAATGAAATATTGATATTTCTAGTTCACCCAAAAACAGTACAACCAGGGTTTCAGATTCTTTCACTTTTTCTGAAGAGACAAAAAGTCTTGTAGAGACTCCTGTGGATGAAATGCAAGATTTTCAGCAGTTCAAAATGGACAGTTATAATTTGAGATGTCAGATTCCAGAACTTAATAATGATCCTTCCTCATCAGAGGATGATGAAAGTGAGATTCAATATCACTATGCAGAAGTAACTGAGGAGGATAACATCATTGAGGATATGAGGGAACTTAAAGCTGACATCACCCTCTATGAATTGCCCTAGATTATTGAACAAAAGGATAGCTTGATTGAGGCTTTCAACAAAAGGATAGCTTGATTGAGGCTTAATCTGGACCACCTGTTGAATTTCAAGAAAAGGAGGAAAAGATAGTAAATATGAATGTGGTCAGCCAACTTGGAATTGATGAACTGTCTCAACATAAGCCTGCAACTTCTGAACATAATGTCAAAGAAAAGGCTATAAACTGTGTTGATGCAGATATTGGATTTTATAATTTGGCAACTAAAAAGGTGGGAACAGTTACAGCTCTAAACCATCACAACAGTGACAGTTGGATATTACACATTGATGAGGTTAAATATAAGCAAGGCTCAGGTGAAGAGGAAAATTGTAAACATTCTGCTAGAGAGATAAAAATTGAAGTCCTGGATATTGAAGCAGTACAGAAACCACAAAATGTTCAAGTTGTTAAGAACCAGGACATACAGATAAAACATGATTTCTTTCAGTTGTCACATAATTTTGAAGATATGGTGGTCTGGGTCTGTCAAGATTTTAAGGTATTTGATCCTGGGGGTTTTTTACATTCAGTCCTTTTGAAAGAATTCTGCAAACCCTTCAAGTAGAAGCATAAACATGTTATCATATGATTTGTTATTATATGATTTGTTTGATTTGAAGGAGTTGCAGATTGTTTTTCAAATGGGACAGGGAAGACAGTAAACACAAGTCTTCCCCAGATAGAAAATTTTTGAAGCACAGTCTGGAGTGCATTTCGTCAACAGGACCTGAAAGGTAATTTTTTTTAAATTACTTGCACATGGTCCAAATTTTTTTTAAGGCACCATTTCTCTGCTTTCCCAACTGCTGCATTTTTTGAGTATGAAGGGAAGTTGTAACATATGTATACATTGTAAATAAGCTTTAAAGTTTTTCAATTTTATTTCTTTGTCTGTACAGTTTTAATCTGTTTCAGTTTAATTTTAATGCTCTGCAGTTCTTTTAGTTGCTTCATCTTAATTTTTAATCTTTAGTTGTCTGTACAGTTTTAGCTTGTGCAGTTTATTTCTTTTGTCAGTGCTTTTTATTTCCTTTCTTTGTCTTTTTATGTCAGCTTGCTTTCTTTTAAGTCTGAATACAGTCTTTTGTTTCAGTTTTATTTGCTTTAGTTCTTTATTGCAGTTCTTTTTCTTTGCTGTCTGTACAGTCTTTTGTTTCAGTTTTAGTTGCTTTGCTTCTTTTTCTTTGCTACCTATACAGTTCTGTATTTTAGTCTGTGCATTTTTATTCTGTTTTTCTTTAAAGCCTGTGCCTGTCCTTGGATGCCTGTACAAAGTCCTTTAGCTTTTGAAATTTGTCCTTTAACCTTTGCCTGAGCAACCAATGAAAAGTTAGCCTGCTAAAAAATTGTTTATTCTAAGCTGATCAATTCAGTTTCCATCCAATGCCCATGTTGTTCACCATTCTAATAGAAGATAGTCTCTGCTTGCACTGAAAAGTAGAACTATTTTGTTATTCAGGACAAAGGTAGAGAGATGATGGGATCTTGTGTCTTACTTGCCACAGTTGTTTTAATAATAGAAAAACTGCTATACTGTTTTGTTGGAGGAACTCCCGGGGAATCCAAGAAAAGCTGGTTATGAGAGGGGACTATGTCATGTAATTATTTGGGTATATCTAGAGGCTATCAGTGCCTAGACTGAAATAGTTCGGGATTGATCAAAGTTCCAGATTGATCAAATGTTAAAAGAAAATTGTGATTTCCCTAAAAGCATTTCAGATATTGATATATTTCAGAGGGAGAGATATAAAAAAAAAAGAGAAAAGGAAAAAGAAAAGAGTTGAACAATTAAAAGAGGTAGCCAATATTAGATTCTGCCCTACAGTTGTAAATTTGGGTCGTGTAAATCTAAAGGGTAACTCTGTCTAGGCTGTAAAAGGCTAAACTAGTAAACAGAGCTCTACTCGGTTTCCCCTTTTACAATCTAGAAAAGTTGATTAATCCAAGTTTATCATTCAATCCAGTCATCCTTGAAGAAAGTTTTATACCCTTTGTAATTGCACCATCAGAAATCTTCCTTGAAGTAATTCAGCTTAGTATGTCCTTGGGAAATTTTAACAGCTAGCAGTTAGCAGTCAATTTATTTTGAAGAATGTCTGTGGCAAGGCATGATGCATGGTCTTTTTGTTTTGAAACAAGAGTCTTGGGTTCTAAAATAGTGCTACTATTTTACTCGTAGATATCGCCATTTGTTGAGAAGCAACACACCCCCACTGAAAAATGAGATTCCATCCTCTTGAAAACTCTGAAATTCCATTTTTGTAGCAGGGACCCTCTTGATCATTTTCAGGTTTAAATCCAATTTTGCTTGCCTCTTTGTTAAAGTTGTGCATTTTTCCAAGTCTTTCTAGCATTGTTATTTCAAGCTTAACTTTTACATGCTAGGATCATTCATGCACAAAGAAAATCTTGCACCGGTACCGAGAAAAATGCTGAAAATAGATAGAAAATTCATGAAAAATCTAACTTTCCTTTTTAGGCAATGTCGCGAAATCGTGACACTTCCATTTATGGAAATGTCGCGAAATCGCGACAGGTAAATCAAAAATCCGCCAAGTCATTTTTGTGTAGCGAAATCGCGACACTTTCCATTTTTGGAAGTGTCACGATATCGCGACATTTCCATTTTTGGAAGTGTCACGATATCGCGACATTTCCATTTTTGGAAAGTGTCGCAAAATCGCTGTCGACCGAAGGAGAGAGAAGAAAGTTGTACGGAAGGGCACGATTTTGTGACATGTCGCGAAATCGTGACATGTCGCATTTTCGTGGTAGGAGAGAGAAAGTGGGCTGCAGAATGAAAATCGGCTAAGTCGCAAATGTGTCGCAAAATCACGGTCAACGCGGTCAACGCATGCAGCTACGGGAACTGTCGCGATATCACGACGTGTTCTATTTTCACGGGTTGTTGATGGAAAAATGCTTAAGTACAAAAGGTGCAGCGCGTCCCTAACATGTCTCAAAATCATGACATGCTTGAAGAAAATTGTACGGCAGCCGGCAGGGAGGCACGATTTCGCGACATGTCGTGAAATCGTGACATGTCGCAAAATCGTGAAATGTCACGTTTTCACGGCCTGAGGAGAGACAAGCAGCGCAGCGTTGGGGACATTGCGATTTTGCGACATGTCGCGAAATCGTGACATGTCACAGAATCGCGGCAGGAGAGAGAAAGTCCTCAGAGGGCCAAAAGTGCATTCCAGCGGGAAACAGAAGGCATCCTGGGGTAGCGACACGTGTCAAAGCATGAGGCAGGCAAACAGAAGCCGACATGCAAGCTTGCTTTAGGGTTTTTAGCCTGATTTAATCTGTTTTAACCTTTAAAGCTTTAATTTAATGATTTTAAAGTACTAATATAATCTTTTGTCTTTCATGCAGGATTCCATCTGGCACTTGCGGGACAACCGGGAAAGGCCATAAAGGCAAAGTTAAAGTGCGGATTTAGTCAAGGACCGCCATGCTAGAAGAGAAGATGCCGATAAAAGCATTCAATGGCAAATTTATGACAAAATTAATAGCATGAAGACAATTTCAACTCAGGGATGGCTTTGCGGAGATCAAATTGATGGAGAAGTGGTGACTCATCCGGCTCACCAGCAGAATTAATGGAGGCATTTATTTGCAGCTACGGATGAATGCAAGTGGCTTTAGATTTTATCTTCTCCATTTATGGTAGCTGACTCCCCTGATTTGCCGAAGGGTTAAGTTCTATCTGGACTTTGATTTTAAATGGATTTTTATTGTAAAACCCGGGTCCTAGGGTTTAGAAAGATAAGATTTGCAGTTAAAAAGAAGATATTTCTGAAAAGATCAGGGTCTGTCCTGAGTCTATAAATACTTCTTCTCAATGTAATTGCGGGAGGCAGAGACTTAGAAATAAAAGGCTTATAAGCAATTTTTTGCAAATTTTGTGAAATCCTTTGTTTTTGGACTTGGAGTTGATGTGCTTTAGCTTTTCTATGATAGCATGGCCAGGAGCCTAATCTTTTGCAGAGTGTGATAAGTGTATCTTCCTTTGTTATCCATTCTATTAAAGTTTGTTAGATATATGCTATAAATCTGAGTTATCAAGTTTAAATATGCTGTTAGGCTTCAGTTGTTCTATTGTCTGCTAGGGTAAATTACATATTTGAGGTTAAGTTTGTTCTAATAGCTCTGTCTTCACTGTGTGAGCTAGGCTGCCGATGAAAGATACCATTTTTAACCAGCTTCCCTTGGATTTATAATTTTTTGCTAGATCTGTTCCACTTTGCCTTGTGCTCTTAGTTGAAAGTGATCTTAGACTGACTGGACACTTTCTTCTTTGATTTGTTCTATTGTGAAGCTGATAGCATAGATAAGATTGATAGTTTAGGGTTTTACAGTTAAAGTTTGATAAAATTCTCTTTCTGCCCTACCCTACCCTCTCTTTGCTTACCGTGAATGATCCATTTTTACTTTCTTTGTTTGTCTTTTATTTAAATCTGCTGACCCATGAGAGCTAGATCAAGAATTCAAGTTAAATTTGATAAACAACTTCTGCAACTACTGAACAAGTTCAAGAACCCCCCTGTAAGGTAACAGAGCAGTCCATATTGAAATCTATTCTAGAAGCGAAAAAGAGTGAATAGCCATTCGACCCAACTCTGTAACTCGCACCTTGGATAACCAGCTAGATCCTAAAGTGAGTGGGATTCATCCCGTGGGTGTCTCCGAAGCTTCCTTGCTTCATCCTTCTCGGTGTGTGCATGAAAGCCGGACCAACAAGAGACTCTAACTGCATAGACACGCTTTCTGCCCAGTTTAGAGAAGCTGTTGAAACATAAGCTAATTATGAAAATTTGGTTTTGGGACGAAATCATCTGGACGTTCTATTCCAAACAAATTCATCAGATCTGGGATGATTTCATCTAATCTACGATGATATTGTCCAACGGTAAAAAAAATTCCTAAAAATGGCACGAAAAACAAGGAAAGCGGTTAACTAGCGATTAACAGGCGGTTTGGGGTTAAAATTCAAATTTTTATCTTTTTACTAAGGTTTAACTGTGCCAATTTTGGGGTGCTACAATTAGCTTACAAGATAGAGATAACTCTTAAAATTATTTTTATCTACACAATCATTATTAATGTTGGTCTACTAGTGTAAATCATTTAGCTACCAATCTGACCATGGTGGGTCCGTACGTCTACCATTGTATATTATAACCTGCCAATACTACCCTTCTTGATATGCTATATTCCTTTCAATCGATGTCTATTCCTTTGATGTCATTATTCATCCACCTCAGCCTCCTATTACATTTCAAATTCACTTAGGTGTGCCACACTATAATGTCTTGGCTTAATATCACCACCATCTATCGAGTTTTGCTCATGCCATGTCTAATCCACATTGAAGTTATGTCTAGTCCATTATGTATCCAAGCCACCACATCACACTAAAACCATATCATCCATTGGTATTGTGTCCATTGTGCATTGTCCTCCATCGATCCATCATGGTCGTGTCAGTCTAGGTCATCGATAGTCCAAGTGTGCATTGTCTCCACGTGGTCCTCTTGAACATCATTTCTCCTATGGTATCATGAAGACACCAAATATATCCATGTAGTCTATGGTGAGGCCAATCTATCATCATCATATAGTTATGTTGTCTTCCAAATAGACAAATCCATGTTGTCCATGTCATGTGCTCTATGATGCTGCCTCAATAGTGTATCATCACCTACCACGTCACTATCCAATGGTTCATCTGAGTAAAACCACATCTACAGGTCCATGTCATCGTCGGGTCTCATATCAAAACTACCTCAAACCTTGTACTTGATTTTCTACCTGCATATACACATAAACCAAGTGAGAAATACCAAAATTTACATGAACCCCACACCACATCGCAATAGTAAATTAGGGTACGATGAAGTGAATGAGATGCAATATGCAAATGATAATTTTATGCAAACTTTACTTATTTATTTTTTATTTTTATTTTTTTATTAAATTTATTTTATTTTATTTTTATGAATATGCAAGTAATCAAATTAACCATGAGATTAAAACAATTACCCTTTACTTTTATTTCATTATAAAGTGGGAATCGACTAATTTTAAATGTTTGAATAATTTGGTTCAAACCTTTAAAATCACCAACACATGACAACTCAAACAACCCACTAAATAAATCTAAAAGAAAGCAATAAACAACAATGATCCTTCGACCTACAAAATTAGCACTCAAAGAACACCAAAATCCTCAAAACCAAAATTTTAAGGTGGGTCCCCAAATTTGGGGCTAGTTGTGCAATGGCTACAATAAATGGTGACTCTGCTAGGAAATTCTCCTGAGCATTTCATATGAAGAACCCGATTTGAAACCAAGGAAATCAAAGGTTAGGAAAAATGTACACCATCTAGAAACATCCAAGGAAAGTGAGGTCAATAGCTTCAAATGAAAATAGATGAACTATTAGCTTCTGCTCGATGTGTGAGATGTGATTCCTTTTGCACCCTTGGAACAATTTAGATTCCATCATCTGTTTTACATTTAGGCTATGAAGTATTGCTCATAAAAATAATTTTTATAGACAGAGCCCTACTGCCAGTTAGGCATCTATAGCCCTGGTAGAGTTTATCTAAATTACCCTTGTGTTTAATTAATATTTTGCAATACCTTTTTTTTAACAAGCTTTGTTTAGATAGAGTCCTACTTCTAGTCAGGTATCTATAGCCCTGGTAGAGTTTATTCAAACTTGGTGACTGATTTTAGCGTTTTTTCCTTTGCTTACCTTTTTTTTCAATTTTTTTTTAAATGTCTTTGCAAAATCTTATGCACTACCCGGGTTAGAAAGTATTTGAAGCTAGATGTGGAGCATGTTGGATTTTTGCCTTAATTTGTACACTAGAATGATTTCATCCTTCAAGATCCCAAAATATGCTTTTTAGTATGGTGTGCATTAAAGTGGAGCTTTAGCAAAATATTTCATTGTTACACCACTTTAGCAAAAATTTTCATTGTTCCACCCTCCACCATCTTAGTCCACAATCCAAGGATAATTACTACATAGCTTCATTTCCTTCTCCTTGATCCATATGATAGGTAATTTATCATTCGTTACAAAGAAACACAAAAAATAGTCAAGAGGCCAAACATTAGTATCTATCCCAAAACACAACTACAAATAAAGGGAAAGAACCCAAAGCGCACTTGAAAATATGGAAAGTAAAACTTGAAGATAAACCAAAACCTAACCTAATGCAAATTGACAAGAAAGGAAAAGCAAAAATCACAAAATAAAAAATAAGGGAAAAAGCACAAGAAAACAAACTAAAACAAAAATATGAAAATCAAAGCTATATACAATAATATACAATAATGTACAAGATGAGGCAATATTTGGACTATCATTTCCCTGGATCCCAAACACACTTAGCACAATTTAACATATATTTCATGATATGCATACCAAGCTTTACAAAAATCCAACCAAAATAAGATTAGGCCACACAATACAAAAAATCTCATTTTACCTCTCTCACCCCACCATTTTGATCTAGTTCCATTAGCAATCCCATGGTGGAGTTTCAAATTATCAAATTTATAAGACAATAATTAATTATCAATTTCTTACTTGTCTATTCCTTAAAATGCAAATGTCACAATTCAATTCATGATTTAGAATTAGGCTTTCCTTTTCAAATATGAGGTCTTACAAGTAGGAGCCTATTTTCAAAAATTTCAAAGTCAATTAGTTTTTCATGTTTTTAGGTCAATCAAACTTGTGCAACAATTTGCAAGCATCTAGGATATCTACTAAACAAGAATCATTACAAGTTTAAATCCTATATTCAATAATTAATTGCCTATGGATTTTATTCAAAGCTCCAATCATGTTTTCTTTCATTTTATTTATGGCAACAAATATAGGAGTTATATCCAGTTCCTTGTTAACAACACTTAATATTTCATCATTAATACCATAAGCATCCAAAGGAACACCATACCACTTATTACATAGAATTTCCATAGCCAATAACAAAGGTGAATATTCTACTTGGTCATCCACAGTCATATCATGAGTAGCATTTACTAAAACTTGGTGAGTTATTGTAATTTCCTCTTTTCCTCATGGTATTTATCATCATCATCATCTTGCAGCCCTTTACCTTCATCAATGACCTATTTTTTAAACACACCAAAATTAGGCACCCAATCAAAAATATGTCCATCCTTTTCAAACCATAACTCTTGTTGATCAAACAAAGCAATATTTTCTTTTAGATGAATAGAAAATTATAATTATTTGTTAACCACCAATGGTATTTCTTGATTTGAATCTCCAAGACAATCATGCAAATTTGTACCCAAATTTTTAGTGGTCAAGAATGGAAGAGAAGATGCTACCTCTTCCTCATCCATAACAAAATAATCATAAGAAAAATTTACCATTTCTTCCTTTTCTATTTTAGAAATTCTTCAATAAACTCATATTCAACATGATCGAAATTTAGAACCTTATATATTTTTGCAAGTGGCATGCCATATTTTGATTGTACAGGAATAGCAAGATCTTCATGTGAGATAATTTTCAGCGTTCTACTTATCAATTGAAATAGAAATTTCATTTGTAGGAGTGTGAGAAAATAATGATTAATCATAAATATCCCAACCATTATAATAATTATCTTCTAAAATCAAAGGATGAAATTCTATCATGTCTTCAAACGACATGTGATTCTCTAATTGTATAGGAATTGTAGGATCTTTGTGTAAGATAGCAACTTTAATGTCTTGCATATCAGATGAAGAATTTTTTATTAGAAGACATAAAAGAAACGCATTCCTCATATCTTCCCCAACCATTATAATAATTATATTTAAAATCAAAATATGAGATCCTATCAAGTCTTCTACATAATATTCATATTCATCTATTGATTCATTTTTAAATTCACTTTATACCACTTTTGATGGCTCCAGTGTTTCTGAAATTGAATCATCTTACTACATAGACAATATAAGATCTGTAGATGAGATAAAACTTTCAATTTTTTGCACATCAACATCAAGTGGAATAGAATTTTCTTTAGGAATTATGAAAGAAGTAAATGATTCCCATTCTTTATCTAGAATAGTAGAATCATTATATTTTTGAAACATGTGATGAGATTCCATCCCTTCGTTCATGTTATCTTCAAATTCTTCCTCAGATTCATCCTCCTCAATTTCAAAAAATTCATCTTCCTCATATTCATCCTCCTCAATTTCAAAAAATTTATCTTTTGGTGGGTCAAGGGTTTCTTTAGTGGGATCAATTCTTGTATTCAGATTTCTATAATTGTCCCAATCCTCCCTTGTAAATAATGACTCTAAACCATTCATTTCTATTTGGTCATTATTTGGAACATGTTGGCTTTCTTGGTCATCCACTTTAACAATTTTATTTAATTCTATGGAAGGTCCTCAACTATCACATATTTCAATGCTAATTAGATATAGGAATCCTCCATTTTTTGAATACTCTTGCATTTCTAAAAATGAACTAATCTCTAAATTTTTATGGATTTGTTTACCAGAATCCTCATTGGTGGATATTAGCTTTGAAACTTACACCTCCTCTTGCATGATATCTAAGGTAGTTGTAACATTTGAACATTCAAATTTATCCAATTGATTGCTCACATTAGACATAATTTGATTCAAGGATGCTAGAATGGATGGCTAGTATTTGTTGGAATCCATAACTCCTAAAAAATAGTTCATCATGGGAGAAGGTTTAGCATCAACTTGACTCATGGGTGGTATCTGATATTTTTTGTAGGTGGTAGAAATTATATTATATGGGTTTTAACTTGTGCCCAAAACTAGAAACATAAGCATATGATGAAAAGTACTTAGAGAAGCACAAAACAGGGTGTCTACATCATAGCCACTCCATGAACCAGACTAGAAAAAATAGACCCACATAGGGATTTTTAATAGAAAAACAAAGATCGAAAGAGAGATCCCATGCAAGGTCTAAGGAGAACATAAAGCAAAATCAAATCAGTGTCCACAAAAGGTTCAAAATATTAGTACCAAAATTCCCACACAAGGGAATAGAGCTTGAAAGAAAAAATAAACCAACTCTAATCATTGACAATCTCTTCAGCTACAAAGCTCTCTTTTGGCCATGTTTCTTGACCAGTAATTTTAGGGAGGTGTTGATGCTATCCATGCCACTGATGATGCTACTAAGGATGGTGTTGTGGAATTATTTGAATATGGCCATCGGAGAAGTAGTTCTGTCACTCCCATCATCATAATTTTTGAGGTGAGCATACCTCTCAGGGTTGGTTGTGCATTTCCAAGTCAACAACAATAGCATTAAGAACATTTTGAGGGAAATTTTGGTGCTATATGGATAGATTCCTATGACTAACCCCAATATTGGTGACTAAATTAGTAGACTTGTTAGCTTTTCCTGACACACATGGTAGGTTATAATATTACAACAAATTTACATCAAGACCTTAGCTTCCTGAATAATAGTGCGTACAATTCATGAAAGAATTATGTCGTTGATGATAAAATTTGTAACATTCATGGAATCACCTTCAATTTGTAAATTTTCCATGCAATCTCTAAGAACTTCTAGCCCTCTCCACAATGCATTAGCTTCAACATGGTGGTTAGTTTGAACACCCAAAAACTTAGTATAGGCCACTATTAGTCGTCCATTGTGATCCTTGACCAGACCTATAGCACCCGCTACACCTAGATTTCATTTAGAAGCACCATCATAGTTAAGTTTAAGCCATCCTACAAGAGGAAGAGTCTAATGAGTACCGATTATAGGATGGGGATTAGAAGGAGTATATCTGGGACTATGGGGAATACTGAGAGAAAAAAAAAAGAGTGGACTCAAGGGCAGACTCAAGTGGTTTGGTGCAAGGGAAAAGCTTAGAATTTTTAACAACAAAGGTGATGGCTTTATTGGATATAGAGATAGAGTCCCTGGGGGTTTTGAAAAGATTCTACTATTTATTTTGAGCCAGATCTACCAGAGGAGATGATGGAGATAAAATTTCCACAAAGAAGAAAACCTAGAATTTCTTAAAGGCATGGGCTACTAGGAGAAAAAAGAGCCAGGGAGTTAGGTTGGGCCCAAGAGATGTGAAAGGTGGACATGAGATGATCCATGGTATATTGGAATAAATAACATTCCATAAATATGTGGTTGACAATTTTCCAAGCTGCCAAGCAAATATGGCATCGATCAGGAACAACCATCCCTCTCTTAATGAGATTATCATTAATGAGGATCTTGTTTTGGATGGCAAACCAAGAAAAAATATTAAATTTAGGTATGAGGTGTTTAAACCAAGCCAAATTTAAAGGAATGAGAGAAGTTTGGTGAGTGAAATTCAACAGATGAGCAGATGTGATAGAAAAAATACCAAAGTCAGTTTCTTTCAAGAAAGGGGTATCATGAGACATACCATATGGAACTATAACTACCCTCAAAAATGATAATTTTGTGATAACATTTAAAATTTGGGAATAAGAATTTGTAATGTGGAGCTCTTTCCATATTTTAGGTTTGACTGAAGAGTCTATGAAATTAGCCACCTTCCTACCTATGAGATTATCTAGCAAAGGCTGCACCACTAAGAATTTGTTGTTATCACTAAGCATTTGATTGGAGATCCACCTGTATCACAAAAAAATTATCCTGCTTCCTATTCCAAGATGCCATTTGGTTCCCCTTTGAATAAGAGGCCTGGTCTGGAGGATTGATTTCCATAATGTGGACCCAACTTTAGGAATATTTTCATCCATAAAATTCTAGATGTGAGTGTATTTTTTATTGATGATGGAGACCCATTCAATATTGCAATTGGTAAACACCTTCCAAGACTGCTTGGCCAATAGTGCCATGTTCATATTACTAATTCTTCTAAGATCCAGTTCTCCCTGAATTTTGGGTAAGAAAACCTTTTCCTAGTTGACCAGATGAAAATTTTTTATCCTCTAAACCTACCCAAAGGAATATCTTTTGAATTTGTTCAATTTTGTTATAGATAGAAACTAGGGCTTTGAAGACTGCCATAAAATGAATAGAAATACTTTGAAGATAGGCCATAGTGAGAATGGCTTTTGTTGCTTGGGATAGGAGGGCCCCTTTCCAACCTGTAATATTTATATTGATTCTTTCAATAACATTGCTTCACATAGACTCTTTGGGGTAATTGTTGAATAGGGGAAGCCCTAAATAAACAATGGGAAGCTCAAATATGACACAATGAAGAATACAAGAAATCTTGACCTGTCTAGATAGGGGGGTATTGAGAAATAAAACTTTACTTTTGGCATAGTTTATATTTTGACCCACAACCTCTTCATAGAGATCTAAAATACCTTTAATTAAATTTGCTTTCCAAACTAAATCATCGGTGACTAAGATAGTGTCATCCATGAAATGCAAATGAGAAAGGGGTCTCATGTTGGAAGCAACTTGAATACCAAAGATCATGCCATCTAAACAAGCAACTTTGAGAGCTCTTCCAAGGGATTCAACAAGAATAATGAAGATAATAGGTGACAAGGGATCTCCCTATATAATCTCTCTGTTGCTTGGGAAGTAAAAAGCTATAGACCCATTGACTAACACTAAGAACCAGGGGCTAGAAATACAGCCTTGAATAAGTTTGACCCACTCTCTATGGAAACCAAACTTGAGAAGGACAACAAGCATAAACTCTTGATTGACCCTATCAAAACCTTTATTCATATCAATTTTAAGGACCAGGTAGCTTTTTTGTTGCTAGAGATAGAATGGAGGGCTTCGTGCAAATTTAATGTTGGACATTTTGAGTAGAAGAGTTGTCATTGATGTCAAGAGTGAGTGGTCATTGATGTCAAGCTTTCAACACTAGTCAATGGTAATTTCAGTGGACAACATCAGTTTCAGGTTCTCCAATAAGTACAAAAGGATAGTTCATTTTTAGTTTATCAAGACCCGGTTCCAGGAAGTCAGATGTGGTCCAAAGTGCAAAGAAGCCCAAATGAATAATATTATAATATTTATTTATAATATTATACAATGAAGTTTAAATTAATTATAAATTAATTAATATAATTTTTATTATGAATTAATTTATTAATTAATTTACTTATAAGCTATTTAAATTAATTATTAATTAATTTTAATATTAATTATAAGTTAATTTATGTTAATTTTAAATAACCCTAAGGTGGGTTATTAAGTTGAAATTCAAAAATTTGAATTCGACATTGAGTGTCGATGTGGGGAGAAAATTAACCAAGTGTGTATAAAAGGGGGACTACCCCACCTTAGCCAAACTCTCTTATGCCTTCGAACTAAATTTAATGCTATGCAAGCTTGTGCAAATCATGTTGTGCAATAAGAGGATTTTATTTTTAGTAAAGTTATTAGAGGAGGCAAAATAATTTCACCCACCAAGGAGAGAGCCTTGGTCACCAAGCAGTGGTAGCATAGTTGGCAACCACAATGGAAGAAATATGTGAGGGCAGTGATTGGCATAGGTTCGAATCCATGGGAGGATTAATTTTATTTTGTGTTGAAATCGACGGTGGACGAATGTTGAAAAGGAAAGAAATCTTCCTTCTTTCACATGGGCATCTATAGCCCATGTGGTGGGCATCTATAGCCCATGTGGTGGGCACCAAAGCGCTAAGGCGCTTGGCGCTTGGGGAGACAACAGTTTGAATCACACCAAAACCCTTTTGGGGAGAAGACAAAGGTATGCATTAGTTGAGCACCAAAATTTTTGGAGGAATTAGTTGAGCTATTAAAAATTAATTTTTGCATAATTTATTTGGCTTGTAAGATTTTAAGGGGAGTTATAAGGTTGATGCAAAATAATTTTTTTGGTGTTTTTTGCTTTAATGTTTGTGAAGAGCAATAAGGTTTTTTAGGAAGATTGTTTGAGTTTTTGTGGTGTTGGATATTATTTTAAGTTGGAGATTATAAGGTGTATCCAAATAATTTTTTTTCATGTATGATTTGATGAATGTTAATTCAAAAGGAGCAATAAGGTGTATTTGAGCTTTGATTATTTTTGTGTCTAAGGAATATTTGAGAAAATGTTAAGAGTGATATTTTTTCATCTAACCATTGAAATTGGAAAAACAAAAATTGTGATTGAGACAGGTTTTCTAAGGCCACTTCTACATCAAACAAAAAGGTATGGGCACATCTTCCTAGTGAGTGATTGTTGAGTGTTGTGAGTGCAAAGTTGAAGTGAAAAAGGATTGTTTGGTAAGCATTGTTGAGTGTGTTTTGAATTAATGTTTCAAGGTTTTCTGGAATAAAGAGCTGTTGATAAAACCTTGTTTGATAAGCATTGTTGTTGAAGTGATTAGTTGAGTGAACGTGAACTAGGGTTTGCAAAGATCATGAGTATCATTTTTATGTGAGATTGATTGATAAGCATTGTTGGAAACATTTGAGTGAGTGTTATTAAGCTTGGACTAGGGTTTGTAAGAAAGGATTAATTTATTGAGTGATTGGTTGAGTAGAGTTGGTTGAGCCTAGTCAAGTGAAAGAAAAATACATAAGAAAGGAATAAATCAAAGAAGAAATGAGAGTTAACCACAAAAGGAGAAGCACTCAACTACAATCTCAAAGGCATACAAATAGGTTACATAATTTATTCCATGGTCATTGTTTTTATTGTAACAAATATGGTCATAGAGTTGTACACTGTATTGGTCATGCTAGAAATAATGTCAATAGAAATTTTAATTCTTTTGCACCTCTTATAGATAATTATGTTATATGTTACAAATACAATAATTTTGGGCACAAGGCTAGAGGGTGTAATTCCTGAGTCTAGTAAAAGAAAAACAATTTGAACAACTAGGAAAGAAAAAGGGGGAAATGAAAAGGCTAGATCAATGTTAGTTCAAACAACCCATAATCCTCAAGATAAATAAGAACAATGGTATCTTGATAGTGGTTGATCTAGACACATGACAAGAGACAAAGATAAATTCATTGTACTAAAAGAAACTAATAGAGGATCAATAAGTTTTGGTGATAATGGATCAACAAATATTGGTGGAAGAGGAACTCTGAGTTTAGATAATGGAAAAACAAGAATATAAAATGTATTGTATGTTAAAGGGTTAAAACATAACCTGCTAAGTGTAAGTCAACTTTGTGATCAAGGTCATATGGTTACATTCCACCCAGATAGATGTGAGATAAAAAAATAAGAAACTGGAAAAGTCATTGCAAATGAAATAAGTACTCCAAATAATCTATACATGCTTAGTGAGATCAAAGGGAAAAAGTGCTTTCTATCACAAGAATATGAGAGTTGGTTGTGGCATAGAATATTTGGCCACTTGAATTTTGACAACATAGTCAACATAAGCAATAAGCAGGTTGTCAGAGATTTACCCAAGATAAAAAGGCCACAAAACACAATGTGTGCACCTTGTCAACATGGAAAGCAAAGTATAACAAGCTTTAAGTCAAAAGGATATATGTCATATGAGCCATTAATTCTAATACATACTAACCTATGTGGTCCTACAAGAACATAGAGTATTTAGGGTGTCTTAATAACAAGAGGATTAAGTGTTTGAGATCTGACAAAGGAGGAAAATTTACCTCAAATGAATTTGTAGAGTTTTGTGAACAACACGAAATCAAGAGAGAATACTCAGTAGCAAGAACTTCTAAAAAAAATGGAGTAGTTGAAAGGAAATATAGGACTATTGATAATATGGCTAGAGCTATGTTAAATGAGTCCAAAATTTCATATGGATTTTTGAGGGAAGCAGTAAACACAATAGTATACATAATCACTAGGGCTCAAATGAGGGTAAATCATCACAAGACTCCATATGAGATTTAGAAAGTAAGACCATCCACTGTAAAACTCTTCAAGGTTTTTAGAAGTGTTGCATAAGACGAGAAGATCAAAACTTAGGCAATTTTGACCCAAGATGTGATAAAGGAATTTTTCTTGGTTATTCCACTAAGAGTAAAGCCTATAAATACTTCAACAAGAGAACACACACTATTGTAGAAAGTATAAATGTAACAATTGATGAGAAGATAAATTCAAGAGAACTAGTTTAGAAAACTGTATATCAGGAAGATGGAAGTTTTCAAGACAAGTTTCATGCAGAATCAGATGAATGAGAAGAAGAAACACAAATAATTCTTCCTAAAACTCCATCCAGATATGTACAGAAGCATCATTCAAAAGATCTAATCATTGGGAATCTAGATGAAAGACAGACAAGGAGAGGGATAATAACACCATTTCAACAAGTAAATTTTTCATTGTTATCTAAGATTGAGCCAAAGGACTTCAATCAGGCAAGTGGAGATGAGTTTTGGATTAAGGTAATGGATGAGGAATTAGATCAGATAGAGAAAAGCAAGACTTGGGAACTTGTCCCATGACCAAAGAACAAAAATGTGATCAACACAAAATGGGTATTCAAAAATAATTTAAATGAAGATGGATAGGTAGTAATGAATAAAGCAAGGTTAGTGTGCAAAGGTTATGCATAGGTAGAGGGAATTGACTTTGATGAGACATTTTCTTCAGTTGCACAAATTGAAGCCATAAGAATGTTTTTAGCCTTCTCAAGTTTCAAAAACTTCAAGGTCTATTAGTTGGATGTTAAGTCAGCATTTCTAAATGGTGTTCTAGAAGAGGAATTCTACATTGAATAGCCAGAGGGGTTCTTATTAAAAGATAAACCAGCTCATGTATGTATATTGAAAAAGGTATTGTATGGTCTAAAGCAGGCTCCTAGAGCAGGTACTCAAGATTGGATAAGTATATTCAGGAACAAGGATTTAGAAAAGGAATAGCGGATAACAACTTATACATCAAAAATAAAGGGAATAATCTACTAATTGTGGTTGTTTATGTTGATGACATCTTTTTTAGAGGAAACAATGATAAGATGTGTAAAGAATTTGTAAAGAACATGCAAAATGAATTTGATATGTCTATGCTTGGTGAGTTTTGCTTCTTTACTGGATGTCATGTTTCACAATCAGATAAAGGAGTATTTCTCTCACAAACCAAGTATATAAAAGAGATTCTAAAGAATTTTAGGTTAGAATATTGCAAACTAGTAAGTATCCCCATGGTCATAGGATGCAAGTTAAGTAAGGATGATGAATCTCCAAAGGCAGATCAAATATTATACAGTCCTATGATTGGCAGCTTGTTGTATGTTATAGGTACAAGACCAGACATAGTACAGTTAGTGGCATTAGTGGCAAGGTTTTAGGCAACATCTAAGGAAACACATGTGGTAGTAGTAAAGAGAATTCTTAGGTATTTAAAAGAGACTATGGATTTTGGGCTCTAGTATTCCAAAAGCGACAGTTTCACACTCATAGCATATATAGATGCATATTGGGCTGGTAGTATTGATGATAGGAAGAGCACAAGTGGAGGAGCATTCTTTCTTGGAGACTGTTTAGTCTCTTGGCTAAGTAAGAAGCAAGTGTCAGTATCCTTATCTACAGTAGAAGCAAAATATATTGTGGCAGTAGCCAGTTGTACACAAGTATTATGTATTAAGCGAACTCTAGAAGACTTCAAGATAAAACATGATCATCCTATTACCATATTATGTGATAATACAAGTGCTATAAGTATCTCAAAAAATTAAGTGATGCACTCCAGGACAAAGTACATTCTGATCAATTATCATTTTTTGAGAGAAAAGGTGATAGATAAACAGGTCAGGTTGGAATATGTTACCACAAAGGAATAGATAGTAGATATTTTCACTAAGACACTTTCAAAGGAGACCTTTAAGTATCTTCAAGGAAAACTGGGAGTAATACCCCCATCCCAGAATTAACCACCTCAAGATGAGGTGGGGGAGGGGCTAAGCTAAGAGACTCATTCTTAGCCCCAAGCCCCAAAGGTGAACCTTTGTCATTGATGACAAAGTGTGAGAGATTTGATTAAGGGGGAGATATTTGTTTTAAGAAGAGAGCATTGAGTCAGGAGGAGAAATTTCCCAAGGGGAGAAGAATAGGAAAAGGGTCAAGTTTTGGTAAAAAGAATTTGGGTTGCCTTCAATAACAAAGGGGGATATTGTTGGACATTTTAGGTAGACAAGTTGTCATTAATGTCAAGAGTGAGTGGTTATTGATATCAAGATTTCAGCACTAGCCAGTGGCAGTTTCAGTGGGCAACATCAGTTTTAGGTTCTCCAATAAGTGCAAAAGGATAGTCTATTTTCAGTTGATCAAGACCCAATTCCAAGAAGTCAGATGTGGTCCAAAATGCAAATAAGAATCCCAAATGAATAATATTATAATATTTCTCTATATTATACAAGGAAGTTTAAATTAATTATAAATTAATTAATATAATTTTTATTATGAATTAATTTATTAATTAATTTACTTAACTTATAAGTTATTTAAATTAATTATTAATTAATTTTAATATTATTTATAAGTTAATTTATGTTAATTTTAGATAACCCTAATGTGGGTTATTAAGTCAAAATTCAAAAATTTGAATTTGACATTGAGCATCGATGTGGGGAGCAAATTAACCAAGTGTGTATAAAATGGGGACTATCCCACCTTATCCAAACTCTCTTATGCCTTCGAATTAAATTTAATGCTATGTGAGCTTGTGTGAATCATGTTGTGCAACAAGAGGATTTCGCTTTTATTAAAGTTCTTGGAGGAGGTAAAAGAATTTCACCCACCAAGGAGGAAGCCTTGGTCACCAAGCACTGGTAGCGCAGTTGGCAACCAAAGCAGAAGCAAGATGTGAGGGCAGTGATTGGTGCATTTTCGAATCCACGGGAGGATTATTTTTGTTTTGTGTTGAAATCGATGGTAGACAAAGGTTGAAAAGGAAGGAATTCTTCCTTCCTTCTTGTGGGTGTCTATATCCCACGCGATGGGCACCAAAGTGTTAAGGCACTTGGCGCTTGGGGAGATTGTAGTTTGAATCATGCCAAAACCCTTTTGGGGAGAAGACAAAGGTATGCATTAGTTGAGCACCAAACTTTTCGAAGGAATTAGTTGAGCTATTAAAATTTAATTTTTGCATAATTTATTTTGCTTGTAATGTTGTAAGGGGAGTTATAAGGTTGATGCAAAATAAATTTTTTGGTGTTATTTGCTTGAATGTTTGAAAAGAGAAATATGGTGTTTTAGGAAGATTTTTTGGGTTTTTGTGGTGTTGGATATTATTTTAAGTTGGAGATTATAAGGTGTATCCAAATAATTATTTTTCATGTATGATTTTATGAATGTTAATTCCAAGAAGGAGCAATAAGGTGTATTTGATCTTTGATTATTTTTGTGTCTAAGGAATATTTTAGAAAGTGTTAAGAATGCTATTTTGTCATCTAACCATTGAAATTGGAAATAAGGAAATTGTGATTGAGATAGGTTTTCTAAATTCACTTCTACATCAAACAAAAAGGTATGGGCACATCTTCCTAGTGAGTGATTTTTGAATGTTGTGAATGCAAAGTTGGAGTGAAAAGGTTTGTTTGGTAAGCATTGTTGAGTGTGTTTTGAATTAATGCTTCAAGGTTTTCTATAATAAAGAGTTGTTGATAAAACTTTGTTTGATAAGCATTGTTGTTGAAGTGATTAGTTGAGTGAACTTGAACTAGGGTTTGAAAAGATCATGAGTATCATTGTTATGTGATATTGATTGATAAGCATTGTTGGAAACATTTGAGTGAGTGTTATTAAGCTTGGACTAGGGTTTGTAAGAAAGGATTAATTTATTGAGTGATTGGTTGAGTAGAGTTGGTTGAGCCTAGTCAAGTGAATGTGTTGTTGTGATAGTTCAAGTTCTATGAAACAAAATGTTCTATATTCTGAATTGTGTTGAGAAAGAGATTGAGTGTTGATGAATGTGAAACATATTGAGTCTCTAACAATTCTCTATATGTTTTTATGATAAAAAGAGTGATTGAAAGTTATTGAGCATTATGGTGAATGTGAAGCATATTGAGTCTCTAACAATTCTCTTTATTTTTCTATGATATTGGACAAGTTCTAGTGAGGACTTGTTAAGAATATTTGAGGAAAGTATTTGAGAAGACTTGTGGATAGATTTGTGTGAGCTTTTATGGAATCTTACAATAAAAATTTGAGGATAGATATTGAGGATAGACTTGAGGACAAAGATTCAGGATAGATTTGAGGATAGAGTTTGATGCAAATTTGAGGATAGGTTTGTGCCAGATCAATAGGGAGCAAATGAGGGTGAATCATCACAAGAATCCATATGAGATTTGGAAAGGAAGACCAACCACTGTAAAACACTTCAAGGTTTTTGGAAGCAAGTGCTACATAAGATGAGAAGATAAAAACTTAGGTAGGTTTGACCCAAGATGTGATGAGGGAATTTTTCTTGGTTATTCCACTAAGAGTAAAGTCTATAGATGCTTCAACAAGAGAACATGCACTATTGTAGAAAGTATAAATGTAAAAATTTATGAGAAGATAGATTCAAGAGAACTAGTTCAGCAATCTATGTATCAGGAAGATGGAAGTTGTCAAGAAGAGTTTCATGAGGAATCAAATTAAGAAGAAGAAACACAAATACTTCTTCCTAAAACTCCACCCAGATATGTACATAAGCATCAAACAAAAGATGTAATCATTGGGAATCCAGATGAAATACATACAAGTAGAAGGATAATAAAACCATCTCAACAAGTAATTTTTTCATTGCTATCCAGGTGACTTCAAGAGGGTCCTTTGAGCATAACTTTTCCATCCGGGTGACTTCAAGAGGGTCCTTTGAGCATAAATTTTTCATATGGGTGGATTTATTCACCAAATTAAATTACAACACCCCTATAGTGTTTAGGATCATTACCTAGTGGTATTGGTAGCAAAATGTGGGTAGAATTGGTGGGTATCCCCTCCCAGGTTGCCCCCTAATTAGTTGTAGTCACCACCATCCCCCCTGATACGAGGAAAAATAACTTCACAATTTTATTACTATTTTTAATTATATTATTCTAGAATATCATATTATGTTTCAGTTAAAATTTCATGTAATTTGGAGTTAAATTGGCCGAGATATTGCATTTTTAAGGTTTTACAGGTTCATAGGGCCCATCCGGGCACCCCAGTTGTATGCAGGTGGATATGCACATTATTTTGGAAATATAATTATATGGGTTTTCTTAAAATATTTATTTATACATTATTTCCAAATTTCATATGTTTTTGACATGTCTAGGTTTTGGATTTGCTTGTCTTGGTCTTCGTAGGTTGCAGGCGGGTGACACAAAATCGAGGGGTCCACGGATGCAATTTTCAATATTTTTTTAGTGATATCCCCTAAAAACATCTTATTAAACATCCCCATAAAGTTTCATAGCATTATGAGTTGATTTGATGTATTTTTAATATATGTGCCATTTTGTGCCTGTGGGGATTGCATGTTTCCCTCCACACACCCTTGCTATTTGACTCCTTTTGCTTCCTTGTGTGATGGTGTAGGTTATTTAGAGGCATTGGTAAGATATATAATACATAAGGTATTGAAGATACAAGCAACAGTGGCATTGGCCCACCCACCTTGATTGTGGGTACGAGGAAAGGCACTGGATGTGCACCCGGATTTCTTGGAGGATTTGATCCTTGGGCAACCCAAAATTTGTAAAAATTATATCACCTTTGAGCCCTCAAGGGTAATTCTATGTAACCTTGGATCTGATCCACAAAATTAATAAAGAAGAGACTCGTTTCATTTCATTCCTTATTGTTTGGTTTTACTTCATTTTCATATGCATGCTTTCGTTTGATGCTCATAAGCGAGATAGGATAGATACACATATTTTTACTCACAATTATATGCATTTATTTTCCCTACTTCAGTTGCCATCATGGTGGGACCCTTGTCGCTTGTTCTTTGGGTGAAAATTTGACTCCATTTTTGCCCTTTTTGCCCTTTTTGTGTTGCAAGTGCTTCCCTCCCCATCCTAGAACGATGACATAACATTTATCTAGATCACCTTGGGATGGTGGATTCACCATCCCACCCTAGAATTGTGGTAGGTATTCTAATAATCCCACCATGGAGTGTTGAATAACTAGAGAAGTTTCTACTCAAAAATTTAGAATTTGGAGGTCTCAAAACTAATAAAGTGAGTGCCTAAACCCTCTATTTTTCTGCTACATTTTCAGAGACTGTAAAAATTGGGTTTTCTTGCATTATTTGTTTGCATAGAAAGGTTAAAAGTCATATTTTTACTTTTATTATAACATAAAGCAACAAAATGAAGAAGAAAAATTGAAAGAAACTTGAAGTAGCGATGCATCTTTATGGCTTGATTGCTTGTGGCTTACCCAATGGGTAGGTTAGCATTTAGGGCTTGCATCTATAAGTGAAATTTGTAGGTTCTTTTTATCCTATATTTTTTAAAGTAAAATGTACCTTTTGCATGCATTTAGTGAATTATCATCAAATTCTTCTTTTCTTACTTTCTTTGGATTAAAAGGAACCACACACACTTGCACGTTTCACAATAACATTGGTAAGGTTGGATTTCATCACCAAACCCCAATTCAAACTGGTGATGTTGGATTTCACCTCCTTAAAAAATCTTGCCCATATATATATTAGATAGAATAGGGCACTCTCTCAATATGGAATAGGTCACTAATGTTCAAACTGCCTCCCTCTGTTGGAAACATTGTTTCAGAGTGGAAGAGTTAGGTGAACCACCCACTGGGATTTAAGCGGTGTACCCTAGACTATTTTGAGAAATCATGTTTGGCACTAGTGTCTGTAGTCACAACTTTGGTTGAGTTCCCTCATTATAATTCCACAACAATATCAAAGAACAACAACACACTGAAACTAGTTTAGGACACACATTTAATCAGTAAAATGATAATCATATTGTATGCTTTGTGTGTTTCTTTGTTATTTGGGACAAAACCCTAACCCTAATTTTTCAAAAAATAGGGTTTCAAAAAAAAAAATATACTTTTTTATTCTACATACAACACTTTAAGAATCATGCAAAACGGAGCTATAACAAAAAAGTTATTTTTTTTTTGTGATTACTCTATTTTCGAGACCGAAAATAGGGAAAAACTGCAGTAAAATGGTCATAGAATGGTCTAGAAAACTCCAAAACTTGCAAAATTTGTTTTTTTGTCTTAGCTCCTTATGCACCTCTCCCAAAAATTTTGAGTCCTAACTCTTCACGGTTCAAAATTTCCCAAAAAATCCCAAAAGTGGGCATTTCCCCATAGGCCCCGGTTGGCCAAATATTCCAAAAATATAAATTTTTGATCCAAAATTCAAATTTTGGAGACCTAGCTCATTATAATCAGCTTCTGTGTAGCCTGAATATATAGAGCTTACATCCAAAACTGAATATTATGTTTTCCTAATAGATGAGGTAGAATATCCCAACCATCTACCTATTCCTCGTGAAGAGTACTTGGTGCAACCATATGATGGCTCTACATCATCGGACTATATAGAGCCAGTTCATAAATTAGAGTCTCAAGGTAATGTGATCCTTAGGGAGCATGGAAAATAAGCATTAGATCCTACTAGGGGGAAAATACATGATAAACCCATCCCTATTTCAAATATGAGGATACATAAACCCCATGCAACAGAGCAACCAAATCATACTCATTAGGAAATTAGGCCAAATATTAATAGGCAACAACAAGTACATCAATAATGGGTGGACTCACAACGAGCACACCTACAAGAGTTGTATCAACGAAAGATACAAGAACAACAAAAGATGCAACAAGAGCAATTATATAATGCAATACCTAAAGTTGTGCTGACACCTAGCACCTATAGGATGCTACAACGGGAAAGACGCCCAATGCAATCTCAAAATATTCCCCCTCGACCACACCAAACTCACATTCAACATCAAAGGCCATTATCTGTTTATCATCAAAAACCTCATACTCCTCAATAGTACCAAGATCAATACGAGGAGGAATCATATGAAGAGTCCCAATGGGAACATCAAGATAGAATAGATGCCTACCCTAAACCTAGTTATGATGAGGTACCTAATGATCATACTTATCATCCACCTCAACATCAAAAGCGACCTCCTTCGTCTAATAAATGGCGAAAAAAGGATGATCATATTATGTCGTTAGGGCCATACAAAGGGCGACAATATTCCACATGAATTGATGAATTCTATACAGTCTATGGTGCTAACATAGTATGTCATATAATGTTCATATTCCATAAATACACATCAATAGATCATCAATTTCATTATGCATACACACATTGCATATCATCAAATAACATCATAGTACAACACATGCATCCATCAATGTATCCATAGATCATAACACATAATGCATCTAACGCTCCAAATTATCATAATTGCAAATCAAGCAAACATTTTTGTAACATCAACTAGGGCATTATTGGTATCATACCTCCCCTAATCAGCAATCAAATAGTTAAGAAATCAACCTCAAAAAGCCCCAAAGGTATCCATAAACCCTTTGGTCACCCAAAATCTCCAAAGGTATCCATAAACCCTTTGGTCACCCCAAATGCCCCAATGGCATCCACTAAGTCCATTGGTCATAATAACAACATGTGTAATCCAAATCAACAATGGATAACTTAATCAAGTTAATCATGTTCATCTTGCGCATCATTGCCAAAGACAGTCATGCACCCGCTTTTCTTGGTACAAATAAGCAAAAGACTTAAGCTTGTTTGCCAATATGCCAAAGAAAACCAAAATCAAGTTCCTTAACTTATCAAAGGAATTAATTACAAGAGGCATACCCTTTCCATGGTTGGGGTATCCAATGTTGACGAGGTATTCTTCTATGAAATCTCATCAAAACTCAAAAATTCAAAAACAATTAAAACAATTAAAACATAACAAAAACAACATAAAAAGCTAAATAAAAGATCCAAAACCCACCAAAATTAAGTCAAATCTGGGTCAAATGACTCATCACTTTTCTCACTAGGTCATTCCCTCAAAAACTCATCGCTTGAGGGGGTAGTCATACTTAACAAATTCATAATCAAAATAAAAAAAATAAACACTCAATTATGCAAATTGCGGTCGCTCAACGAATCTTTGAGAAAGACAATCATGCCCCTACTTGGGGCAGCAAACAAGCACACAATATCACATCATAACGCTTAACATTACTGGCATCATGAAGTCATGGGCCCTGTCCCTTCA
Source organism: Wollemia nobilis (assembly GCA_028583015.1). Taxonomy (NCBI): domain Eukaryota; kingdom Viridiplantae; phylum Streptophyta; class Pinopsida; order Araucariales; family Araucariaceae; genus Wollemia; species Wollemia nobilis. Next base: position 719,240 of record JAQPPZ010000499.1, read on the forward strand.
TGACGGACAATGTTTAAGCTTAGGCAAGCTCATTTAGCAAGTCAGAAATATGGACTCTAGAACGCACGTCCTTTCCATGATTGGGGCATCTAAAGTTGGTTAGGTTATAAAGTTAGCTTTAGTCATCTATTTTTTCTCAGTGTTATGCTACACACAACACATCTCAAGAAGGGGCATATGTAGACACTAAAATATGGTTAACCCAATTACGCATCCATAAAAAAAAGACCAAATTGGCATCATATGGCCCCTTGGGAAGCCCTCAGAAGGCTCACTGTGGTTCTAACCACTCCTAAAGATATTTTGGAGGATTTTGGCCTAAAATTCACCACCATCCCACCCTGGGATGGTGGCAGATTCCCAATGTCCCACCCTGGGACGGTCCACCATCCCAGGGTGGGACGGTGAGCAAGTTTGACCCATAAAAAGTCAAATTTGGGACAACTGGCACCCAGAGATTGCCATTTACCCCACCAATTGAAGCATACGAGTCAGAGGACATTGCATCCTTATGGTATGCTTCATAATGGAGGCCCAAAATGGAGATTCTCTTCCACACCCAATGCATGCCTCCTTTTTGACAAATGACGCCTCCTACGATGCATGCCCTTGCATGCCTTTTTGCGCATAAGCCATTTTGGGCTATAAAATGGATACAATTTCCACAAAAAAATACACACATAGATGGAGAGGAGTTCTAGGATATGCAACAGAGTGCTGTCGAGATTTCCCCTCACTTTATTGTGCCTTCTTGCCCTCAGAATATCTCTTTTGCAAAGGAGGTTACCAGGTGACTTCAAGAGGGTCCTTTGAGCATAAGTTTTCCATCCGAGTGAATTTCTTCACCCAATTCGATGAAAAAACCCCTTAGACCATTTATGATCATTCCCCAGTGGGATTGGTAGCAAAAATTATGCAAAATTAGTGGGTATCCCCTCCCAGGATGCCCTCCAATTAGTTGTAGTCAACACCGTCCCCCCCAGGACGAGGAAAAATCCTTGAACAATTTCTTTACTATATTTTTAGTATTATTCTAGAATATCATAGGATTCTGTAGTTCAAATTTCATACAATTTGGAGTTAAATTGGCCGAGATATTGCATTTTTAAGGTTTTGCAGGTTCGTAGGGCCCATTCGGGCACCCCATTTGCATGCAGGTGGATCTACGCCTCATTTTGAAAATATAACTACATGGGTTGTCTTAAAAGGTTTATTTATGCATTCTTTCCAAATTTCATGTGTTTTGGACATGTTTAGGTGCAGGAATTGTTTGTCTTGGTCTTCGCATGTTGCAGGCGGGCAACGCAAAATCGAGGGGTCTACGTATGCAATTTCAAATATTTTTTTTGGTTTTATCCCCTAAAAACCTCTTATTTAACATCCCCATATAGTTTCAAGTCATTCTGAGTTTATTTGATATATTTTTAATATATATGCTATTTTGTGTCTGTGGGGATTGCATGTTTTCCTTCACACGCCCTTGCTATTTGATCCTTTTTGCTTCCTTGTGTATATGTGCAGGTTATTAGAAGGCATTGGGAAGGAATATCAGACATCAAAGATTAAATATACAAGTAGTGGTGGCATTGGCCCGCCCACATCGATTGTGAGTACGAGGAAAGACACTAGAGGTGCACCCGAATTTCTTGGAGGATTTGATCCTTGGGCACCCAAACTTTGTAAAAATTGTATCACATTTTATCCCTCAATGGGACTTCTATGTAACCCTAGATTTATCCACCAAATTAATAAGAAAGAGACTTGTTTCATTTCATTCCTTATTTTTTGGTATTATTTCATTTTCACATGCATGCTTCTATTTGATGCTCATAAGCGAGATAAGATAGATACATATATTGTTATTCATCATTAGGTGAAATATTTTTCCCTAATTCAGTGGTAATCATGGTGTGACCCTTGTACCTTGTGCTTTGGGTGAAAATTTAACTCCATTTTTGTCATTTTTGCCCTTTTTGTGTTGTAGGTGCTCCCCTCCCCACCCTGGAACGGTGGTAGAACCTTTATCTAGCTCACCCTGGGATGGTGGCTTCACTGTCCCACCTTGGGATGGTGGTGAGGCTTCTAATATTCCCACCCTGGAGTGGTGAGGAAACAGATAATTTCTGCTTAAAATTTCATAATTTGGAGGTCTCAAAATTGATAAGGTGAGTGCCTAAACCCTCTGTTTTTCTGCTGCATTTTTAGAGAATGTTAAAATTAGTTTTTCTTGCTTCATTTTCTTGCATAGAAAGGTTAAAAGTCATATTATTACTTTTATTACAACATAAAATAGCAAAATGAAGAAGAAAAATCAAAATAAATTTGAAGTAGCAATGCATCTTTGTGGCTTGATTGCTTGTGGCTTACCCAATGGGTAAGTTAGCATTTAGGATTTGCATTCATAAGTTACATTTGTAGGTTTCTTTATCCTAATTTTCTGAAAGTAAAACACGCCTATTACATGCATTTAGTGAATGATCATTGAATGCTTCTTTGCTTACTTTATTTGGGCTTAAAATGAACCACACACACTTGCACACTTCACAATAACATTGGTAAGGTTGGATTTCATTGAATGCCCATAGATAGTCATAGACACTTTTTAAGTGCCACTACCCGTCTAGGTAACCAAAAAGGCTCCTAGTGGGTTTTCACCATCTAGGTCAAGTAAAAATGCTCCTAGACTATCTACGATCATCTAGGTCAACCCTAAAATCCCCAAAGGCATCTATAAGCCCTTTGGTTCCCCCCAAATGCCCCAATGGCCCCCAAATAAGCTCGTTGGTCACATGTCTATACATATCAATCAAAATTTCAAACAAAAACATTATCAAAATTTCAAAATTTCAAAAATATTTCATCCCATTGCATTTTATTGTCGCTTGCATTTAGGCATATTCATCATTAGCACTTTACATTTTAGATTTGCTCATACATGTCTAGAACCATGATGGTACATTACTTACCACTGAAAATCAATGTTGTGAAAGTACTCATAGTTCAATGCCGCAATTATCATTTTTACTTATATTTTTCACATTTCCATAGTCGTGTCTATTCCCTTCACTTAGCCATTTGTTTTAGAATGTTAGTAGGGTTTTCGATCACTTAGCCATATCCAGTATCTACTCAGAATGTTAGTGAAATCCAACGTCACCAGTCTAAATTGGGGGTTGGTGATGAAATCCAACCTTACCAATATTATTGTGAAGTGTGCAAGTGTGTGTGGTTCCTTTTAAGCCCAAAGAAAGTAAGCAAAGAAGCATTCAAATATCATTCACTAAATGCATGCAATAGGTACATTTTACTTTCAAAAAGTTAGGATAAAGAAACCTACAAATGTAACTTATGAATGCAAATCCTAAATGCTAACTTACCCATTGGGTAAACCACAAGCAATCAAGCCACAAAGATGCATTGCTACTTCAAATTTATTTTGATTTTTCTTCTTACTTTTGCTATTTTATGTTTTAATAAAAGTGAGAATATTAATTTTAACCTTTCTATGCAAGAAAATGAAGCAAGAAAACTAATTTTAACATTCTATCAAAATACAACAAAAAAACAGAGGGTTTAGGCACTCACTTTATCAGTTTTGAGACCTCCAAATTCTGAATATTTGAGCAAAAACTTCTCTGGTTCTTCAATGCTCCAGGGTGGGATGATTAGAATCCCTATGACCATACCATGGTGTGATGGTGAAGCCACCATCCCAAGGTGAGCCAGATAAAGGTTTTGCCACCGTTCCAGGGTGGGGAGGGGAGCACCTGCAACACAAAAAGGGCAAAAATGGCAAAAATGGAGTCAAATTTTCACCCAAAGCACAAGGGACAAGGGTCCCACCATGATCACCACTAAAGTAGGGAAAAATTGTGCACCTAATGATGAATAAAAATATATGTATCTATCCTATCTCGCTTATGAGCATCAAACGGAAGCATGCATGTGAAAATGAAGCAATACCAAACAATAAGGAATGAAATGAAACAAGTATCTTTCTTATTAATTTGGCAGATAAAATCCAAGGTTACAAAATAGTCCCCTTGAGGGCTCAAAGGTGATACAATTGTTACAAATTTTGGGTGCCCAAGGATCAAATCCTCCAAGAAATCCGGGTGCACATCCGGTGCCTTTCCTCGTACTCACAATCGAGGTGGGCAGGCCAATGCCACCACTGCTTGTATATTTAATATTTGATGTCTGATATTCCTTCCCAATGCATTCTAGGAACCTACACCTACACACAAGGAAGCAAAAATGGTCAAATAGCAAGGGCATGTGAAGGGAAACATGCAATCCCCATAGGCACAAAATGGCATATATATTAAAAATATATCAAATCAACTCAGAATTACTTAAAACTTTATGGGGATGTTAAATATGAGTTTTTGAGGGGATATTACCAAAAATAGATCTAATATTACATCCGTAGACCCCTCGATTTTGTGCTGCCTGCCTACAACCTACGAAGACCAAGATGAATAATTCTCGCATCTGAACAAGTCCAAAACAAATGAAATTTGGATAGAATGCATAAATAAACATTTTAAGATAACCCATGTGGTTATATTTTCAAAATGAGGCACAGATCCACCTGCATGCAACCGGGATGCCTGGATAGGCCCTACGAACCTGCAAAACCTTAAAAATGCAATATATCATCTAATTTAACTTCAAATTGTATGCAATTTCAACTATAGAATCCTATGATAGTCTAGAATAATACTAAAAAATAGTAAAGAAATTGTTCAAGGATTTGTCCTCGTCCCGGGAGGGGATTGTGGTTACTACAACTAATTGGAGAGCACCTTGGGAGGGATACCCACCAATTATGCATACTTTTTGCTACCAATCCCATTGGGGAATGATCCTAAATGGTATAAGGGGTTTTTTCATAGAATTGGATGAATAAATTCACCCGGATGGAAAATTTATGCTCAAAGGACCCTCTTGAAGTCACCCGATAACCTCCTTCACAAAAGAGAGATTTCGAGGGCAAGAAGGCACAATAAAGTGAGGGGAAATATTGGTAGCACTATGTTGCATATCCTATAACTTATATACATATTTTTGTGTGGATATTAGATCCATTTTATAGCCCAAAGGGGCTCATGTGCAAAAAGGCATGCATGGCAGGAGGTGCCACTTGTCAAACGGGAGGTATGCAATTGATGTGGAAGAGAATCTCTAGTTTGGGCCTCCATTAAGAAGTGTGTCATAAGGATTTAGTGCCCTCTGACTCGCATGATCCATATGGCATGCTAAATGGCAATTTTTGGGCACCAAATGTCCCAAATTTGAGCTTTTTTGGGTCAAACATGCTCACTGTCCCACCTTGGGATGATGGCTCACCACCATCCTAGGGTGGTACGATGGGAATATGCCACCATCCTAGGGTGGGACGGTGGTGAATTTTGGGCCAAAACCTCCCAAAATTGGGCCAGAAGCCTCCAAAAACTCTTCCAGAATGGGTAGAACCACTGTGAGCCTTCTAAGGGTTGTCCAAGGGGCCATATTATGTCAATTTAATCATTGTTTGTGGATGCTTAATCGGGTTAACCATATTTTAGTGTCTACACTATCTAATATTGAGCCAAAGGACTTCAATAAGGCAAGTGGAGATGAGTTCTGGATTAAGGCAATGGATGAGAAATTAGATCAGATAGAGAAAAGCAAGACTTGGGTAATTGTCCCATGACCAAAGGACAATAATGTGATCGACACAAAATGGGTATTCAGAAATAAGTTAAATGAATATGAATACATAGTAAGAAATAAAGCAAGTTTAGTGTGCAAATGTTATGCACAAGTAGAGGGAATTGACTTTGATGAGACATTTGCTCCAGTTGCACGACTTGAAGCTATAAGAATATTTTTAGCTTTCTCAAGTTTCAAAAACTTCAAGGTATATCAGTTGGATGTTAAGTCAACATTTCTAAATGGTGTTCTAGAAGAAGAAGTCTATATTGAACAACCAGAGGGATTCATATTAACAAATAAACCAGATCATGTATGTAGAATGAAAAAGGCACTGTATGGTCTAAAGCAGGATCCTAGAGCGTGGTACTCAAGATTGGATAAGTATATTTAGGAATAAGGATTCAAAAAAGGAATAGTGGACAACAACTTATACATAAAAAATGAAGGGAATAATCTACTAATTGTGGTTGTTTTTGTTGATGACATCATTTTTGGGGGAAACAATGATAAGATGTGTAAAGAATTTGCAAATAACATACAAAATGAATTTGAGATGTCTATGCTTGGTGAGTTGTCCTTCTTTCTTGGACTTTAGATTTCACAATCAGAGAAAGGAGTATTTCTCTCACAAACCAAGTATATAAAAGATATGCTAAAGAAATTTAGGTTAGAATATTGCAAACTAGTAAGTACCCCCATGGTCACATGATGTAATTTAAGTAAGGATGATGAATATCCAGAGGTAGATCAGAGATTATACAGATCTATTATTGGCAACTTGTTGTATGTTACAACTAAAATACCAAATAGTACAGTTAGTGGGATTAGTGGCAAGATTTCAGGTAGCACCTAAGGAAACACATGTGGCAATAATAAAGAGAATTCTTAGGTATCTAAAAGGGACTATGGATTTTGGGCTCTGGTATCCCAAAAGTGATAGTTTCACACTCACAACATATACAGATGTAGATTGGGCTGGCAATATTGATGACAGAAAGAGCACAAGTGGAGGAACATTCTTTCTTGGAGACTATTTAGTCTCTTGGCTAAGTAAGAAGCAAGTGTTAGTATCCTTATCTACAACAGAAGTAGAGTATATTGTGGAAATAGCTAGTTGTACACAGATATTATGGATGAAGTGAACTCTACAAGACTTCAAGATAAAACATGATCATCCTATTTCTATATTATGTGATAATACAAGTGCTAGAAGTATCTCAAAAATTCAGTGATGCACTCCAGGACAAAGCACATTCCGATCAAGTATCATTTTTTGAGAGAACAAGTGACAGATAAACATGTCAAGTTGGAATATGTTACTACAAAGGAACATATAGCAGATATTTTCACTAAGCCACTTTCAAAGGAGACCTTTGAGTATCTTTGAGGAAAACTGGGAGTAATACTCCCACCCCAGAATTAACCACCTCAAGAGGAGGTGGGGGAGGGGCTAAGCTAAGAGACTCATTCTTAGCCCCGAGCCCCAAAGGTGACCCTTTTCCATTGATGATAAAGGGGGAGAAATTTGAGTAAGGGGGAGATATTTGATTTAAGAAGAGAGCATTGAGTGAGGGGGAGAATAACAAGAAAAATGTAAGGTTTTGGAAAAAAATAATTTGGGTTACCATCAATAACAAAGGGGGAGATTTTTGGACATTTTGAGTAGATGAGTTGTCATTGATGTCAAGAGTGAGTGGTCATTGATGTCAAGCTTTCAGCACTAGTCAGTGGTAGTTTTAGTGGGCAGCATCAGTTTTAGGTTCTCCAATAAGTGCAAAAGGATAGTCCATTTTCAATTGATCAAGACCCGGTTCCAGGAAGTCAGATGTGGTCCAAAGTGCAAAGAAGAAGCCCAAGTGAATAATATTATAATATTTCTTTATAATATTATACAGGGAAGTTTAAATTAATTATAAATTAATTAATATAATTTTATTATAAATTAATTTATTAATTAATTTACTTAACTTATAAGTTATTTAAATTAATTATTAATTAATTTTAATATTAATTATAAGTTAATTTATGTTAATTTTAAATAACCCTAAGGTGGGTTATTAAATTAAAATTCAAATTTTGAATTTGAATTCTAGCACCGACGTGGGGAGAAAATTAACCAAGTGTGTATAAAAGGGGACTACCCCACCTTAGCCAAAGTATATTATGTCTTTGAATTAAATTTAATGCTATGCGAGCTTGTGCAAATCGTGTTATGCAACAAGAGGATTTTATTTTTTTAAAGTGCTTAGAGGAGGCAAAAGTATTTCACCCACCAAGGAGGGAGCCTTGGTCACCAAGCACTGGTAGCATAGTTGGCAACCGCAACGGAAGCAAGACGTGAGGGCAACGATTGGTGCAGGTTCGAATCCAGGAGGATTATTTTTATTTTGTGTTGAAATCGATGATGAACGAAGGTTGAAAAGGAAGGAAGTCTTCCTTCCTTCACGTGGGTGCCTATAGCCCATGCGGTGGGCACCAAAGTGCTAAGGCGCTTGGCGCTTGGGGAGACGGTGGTTCGAATCATGCCAAAACCCTTTTGGGGAGAAGACAAAGGTATGCATTAGTTGAGCACCAAAATTTTGGAGGAATTAGTTGAGCTATTAAAAATTAATTTTTGCATAATTTATTTGGTTTGTAAGGTTTTAAGGGGAGTTATAAGGTTGATGCAAAATAATTTTTTGGTGTTATTTGCTTTAGTGTTTGAAAAGGGTAATAAGGTGTTTTAGGAAGATTGTTTGAGGTTTTGTGGTGTTGGATATTATTTTAAGTTGGAGATTATAAGGTGTATCTAAATAATTATTTTTCATGTATGATTTGATGGATGTTAATTCCAATAAGGAGCAATAAGGTGTATTTGAGCTTTGATTATTTTTGTGTCTAAGGAATATTTTGAGAAAGTGTTAGAGTGATATTTTGTCATCTAACCATTGAAATTGGAAAGAAGGAAATTGTGATTGAGACAGGTTTTCTAAGGGCACTTCTACATCAAACAAAAAGGTATGGGCACATCTTCCTAGTGAGTGATTGTTGAATGTTGTGAATGCAAAGTTGGAGTGAAAAGGATTGTTTGGTAAGCATTGTTGAGTGTGTTTTGAATTAATGCTTCAAGGTTTTCTAGAATAAAGAGTTGTTGATAAAACCTTGTTTGATAAGCATTGTTGTTGAAGTGATTAGTTGAGTGAACTTGAACTAGGGTTTGCAAAGATCATGAGTATCATTGTTATGTGAGATTGATTGATAAGCATTATTGGAAATATTTGAGTGAGTGTTCATATGCTTGGACTAGGGTTTGTAAGCAAGGATTAATTCATTGAGTGATTGGTTGAGTAGAGTTGGTTGAGCCTAGTCAAGTGGATGTGTTGAAGTGATAGTTCAAGTTCTATGAAACAAATTATTCTATATTCTAAATTGATTTGAGAAAGAGATTGAGTGTTGATGAATGTGAAACATATTGAGTCTCTAACAATTCTCTATATGTTTCTATGATAAAAGAGATTGAAAGTGATTGATATTTTGTGAATGTGAAGCATATTGAGTCTCTAACAATTCTCTATATGTTTCTATGAGATTGGACAAGTTCTAGTGAGGACTTGTTGAGCAGATTTGAGGTAAGTCTTAGAGAAGACTTGTGGATAGATTAGTGTAAGATTTTGTGGAAGCTTACAATACAGATTTGAGGATAGAATTGAGGATATTGAGGATAATATTGGGAGAATTTAGATGATTTGGTGCAGATTTGAGGATAGGTTTGTGCCAGATCAGAGATAGAGATTGAGCAGATTTGTGCTAAATCGAAGGATTATGTTTAGTGTAGATTTGAGATAGATATTTGAAGGTGATAGAGTATAGAGGATGATAGTCTCCAGTGGATAGAGATCCATTAGCTAGGGTAGTGAGGATAGGTGTCTTCAATGGATAGAGATCCATTAGCCAGAGTAGTGGGGGTAATAGTTCTTCTAGAAGATCACCAATCAGAGCTAGAGGAGAAAGGAGTTCTCCTATGGATAGAGATCCATGAACTTGATTAGGGGATTGGTGTCTCCTTTGGATAGAGGTCCATAAACATTGTAATAGGGAAAGGATTCCCAAGAGAATTTATTTGAGAAAAATTATAAGGAATATTTTCTCCGTGGAGTAGCCCACATTGGGTGAACCATGTTAAATCATGTCTCTCATGTGTGTGATGCTTTGTGTGATGTTTACTACTTTAATATTGTTGATGTTATCATTTGGATTAAAAAGCAAAAGTTTTATCTTATACTGTTCACCCCCCTCTCAGTATAAGCACATGTTCTTCAATTGGTATCAGAGTGGGTCTCTCCATGAAAAGACTAACAACTTGGAGGAGGATCCATCAAAAACACACATGACTTCAAAAAATGAAGAAGAGACCATGTTTGATATAAAAGAGGAATTCTTTACTACTCTCAAAAATTTGGAAAGGATTAGAGAAAAGAACTCAAGCTTGAAGGAACAAATTCAAGAGGATGAAGAAGCAAATATGGAACTTCTACAAAGTCTCATAGAACTCAAGATAAAGGTAGAAGAAGGAAAGAAGATTGAGTAAGATATGATAGATCTATTAAGAGCAAGAGAAACAGAATGTGAAATATTGGAAGCAAAAATTATTTATCTAAGGAATGAAGTTGAAAGGACTAAGGTACTACAAGATATAGAGTATGAGAAATAGAAAGAGGAGTCAAGTCTTCAAGAAGGAGAAACTTCAAACAAAGATAGGCAAGCAAAGGATACTTCAAAAGAAAAAGACATCAGAAAGGAAGAAAGCAAATAAGAACCTTGGATGAGAGTTAATCACAAAAGGAGAAGCACTCAACCACAATCTCAAAGGCATCCAAATAGGTTACATAATTTCTTCCATGGTCATTGTTTTTCTTGTAACAAATATGGTCATAGAGTTGTACACTGTATTGGTCATGCAAGAAACAATGTCAATAGAAATTTCAATTCTTTTGCACCTCTTATGGATAATGATATTATATGTTACAAATGCAATAATTTTGGGCACAAGGCTAGATGGTGTAAAATGATACTTCCTGAGTCTAGTAAAAGAAAAACAATTTCAACAACTAGGAAAGAGGAAAAGGGAAATGTAAAGGCTAGATCAATGTTAGTTCAAACAACCCTTCATGCTCAGGATAAAGAAGAACAATGGTATCTTGATAGTGGTTGCTCTAGACACATGATAGGAGACAAAGAAAAATTCATTGTACTAAAAGAAACCAATAGAGGATCAGTAAGTTTTGGTGATAATGGATCAGCAAAGATTGGTGGAAGAGGAACTCTGAGTTTAGATAATGGGAAAACAAGAACAAAAAATGTGTTGTATGTCAAAGGGTTAAAACATAATATGCTAAGTGTAAGTCAACTTTGTGATCAAGGTCATATGGTTACATTTCACCCAGATAGATGTGAGATAAGAAAATCAGAAACTAGAAAAGTCATTGCAAATGCAAGAAGAACTCCAAACAATCTATACATGCTTAGTGAGATCAAAGGGGAAAAGTGCTTTCTATCACAAGAAGATGAGAGTTGGTTGTGGCATAGAATATTGGGTCATTTGAATTTTGACAACATAGTCAACATAAGCAATAAGTAGGTTGTAAGAGATTTACCCAAGCTAAAGAGGCCACAAAACACAATCTGTGCACCTTGTCAACATGGAAAGCAAACTAGAACAAGCTTTAAGTCAAAAGGATATATGTCATCTGAGCCATTAAGTCTAATACATACTGATCTATGTGGTCCTACAAGAACACAGAGTATTCAGGGTGAGAGTTACTTTATATTGTTTATAGATGATTACTCCATAATGGTTTGGGTAGCCTTCCTAAAAGAGAAGTCAGATGCATTTGAAAAATTCAAAGCATTTAAGGAACTGGTTGAAAATGAAATCGACAAGAGGATTAAGTGTTTGAGATCTGACAGAGGAGGAGAATTTACCTCAAATGAATTTGTAGATTTTTGTGAACAACATGGGATCAAGAGAGAATACTCAGCAACAAGAACTCCTCAACAAAATGGAGTAGTTGAAAGGAAAAATAGGACTATTGAGAATATGGCTAGAGCTATGTTAAATGAGTCCAAAATTTTAGATGGATTTTGGAGGGAAGAAGTCAACACAACAAGTATATATAATCACTAGGGCTCAAATGAGGGTAAACCATCACAAGACTCCATATGAGCTTTGGAAAGGAAGACCAACCACTATAAAACACTTCAAGGTTTTTGGAAGCAAGTGCTACATAAGACGAGAAGATCAAAACTTAGGCAAGTTTGATCCAAGATGTGATGAGGGAATTTTTCTTGGTTATTCCACTAAGAGTAAAGCTTATAGATGCTTCAACAAGAGAACACACACTATTGTAGAAAGTATAAATGTAACAATTGATGAGAAGATAGATTCAAGAGAACCAGTTCAACAAATTGTGTATCAGGAAGATGGAAGTTGTCAAGAAGAGTTTCATGAGGAATCAGATGAAGAAGAAGAAGAAACACAAAGACTTCTTCCTAAAACTCCATCCAGGTATGTATAGAAGCATCATCCAAAATATCTAATCATTGGGAATCCAGATGAAAGACAAACAAGGAGAAGGATAATAACACCATCTCAACAAGAAAATTTTTCTTTGCTATCTAAGATTGAGCCAAAGGATTTCAATCAGGCAAGTGAAGATGAGTTCTGGATTAAGGCAATGGATGAGGAATTAGATCAGATAGAGAAAAGCAAGACTTGGGAACTTGTTCCATGACCAAAGGACAAGAATGTGATCGACACAAAATGGGTATTCAGAAATAAGTTAAATGAATATGGATAGGTAGTAAGGAATAAAGCAAGGTTAGTGTGCAAAGGTTATGCACAGGTAGAGGGAATTGAATTTGATGAGACATTTGCTCCAGTTGCATGACTTGAAGCCATAAGAATATTTTTAGCCTTCTCAAGTTTTAAAAACTTCAAGGTATATCAGATGGATGTTAAGTCAACATTTCTAAATGGTGTTCTAGAAGAAGTCTATATTGAACAACCAGAGGGATTCATATTAACAGATAAACCAGATCATGTATGCAGATTGAAAAAGGCATTGTATGGTCTAAAGTAGGCTCCTAGAGCATGGTACTCAAGATTGGATAAGTATCTTCAGGAAAGGGATTCAGAAAAGGAATAGTAGACAACAACTTATACATAAAAAATGAAGGGAATAATCTACTAATTGTGGTTGTTTATGTTGATGACATCATTTTTGGGGGAAACAATGATAAGATGTGTAAATAATTTGCAAAGAACATGCAGAATGAATTTGAGATGTCTATGCTTGGTGAGTTGTCCTTCTTTCTTGGACTTCAGATTTCACAATCAGAGAAAGGAGTATTTCTCTCACAAACCAAGTATATAAAAGAGATGCTAAAGAAATTCAGGTTAGAAGATTGCAAACCGATAAGTACCCCCATGGTCACAGGATGCAAGTTAAGTAAGGATGATGAATCTCTAGAGGTAGATCAGAGATTATACAGATCTATGATTGGCAGCTTGTTGTATGTTACAGCTACAAGACCAGACATAGTGCAATCAGTGGGATTAGTGGTAAGGTTTCAGGCAGCACCTAAGGAAACACATGTGGTAGCAATAAAGAGAATTCTTAGGTATCTAAAAGGGACTATGGATTTTGGGCTCTGGTATCCCAAAAGTGATAGTTTCACACTCACAACATATACAGATGCAGATTGGGCTGGCAGTATTGATGATAGAAAGAGCACAAGTGGAGGAGCATTCTTTCTTGGAGACTGTTTAGTCTCTTGGCTAAGTAAGAAGCAAGTTTCAATATCCTTATCTACAATAGAAGCAGAATATATTGCAGTAGTAGCCAGTTGTACACATGTATTATGGATGAAGTGAACTCTAGAAGACTTCAAGATAAAACATGATCATCCTATTCCCATATTATGTGATAATACAAGTGCTATAAGTATCTCAAAGAATCTAGTGATGCACTCTAGGACAAAGCACATTTCGATCAAGTATCATTTTCTAAGAGAACAGGTGATAGATAAATAGGTCAAGTTGGAATATGTTACTACAAAGGAACAGATAGCAGATATTTTCACTAAGCCACTTTCAAAGGAGACCTTTGAGTATCTTCGAGGAAAACTGGGAGTAATACTCCCACCCCAGAATTAACCACCTCAAGAGGAGGTGGGGGAGGGGCTAAGCTAAGAGACTCATTCTTAGCCCCGAGCCCCAAAGGTGACCCTTTGCCATTGATGTCAAAGGGGGAGAGATTTGATTTAAGGAGAGAGCATTGAGTCAGGGGGAGCAATTTCCCAAGGGGAGCAGAACAGGAAAAAGGTCAAGTTTTGGTAAAAATAATTTGGGTTACCATCAATGACAAAGGGGGAGATTGTTGGACATTTTGAGTAGATGAGTTGTCATTGATGTCAAGAGTGAGTGGTCATTGATGTCAAGCTTTCAACACCAGTCAATGGTAGTTTCAATGGGCAACATCAGTTTTAGGTTCTCCAATAAGTGCAAAAGGATAGTCCATTTTTAGTTGATCAAGACCCGGTTCTAGGAAGTCAGATGTGGTCCAAAGTGCAAAGAAGAAGCCCAAGTGAATAATATTATAATATTTATTTATAATATTATACAGGGAAGTTTAAATTAATTATAAATTAATTAATATAATTTTTATTATAAATTAATTTATTAATTAATTTACTTAACTTATAAGTTATTTAAATTAATTATTAATTAATTTTAATATTAATTATAAGTTAATTTATGTTAATTTTAAATAACCCTAAGGTGGGTTATTAAATCAAAATTCAAATTTGAATTCGAATTCTAGCATCGATGTGGGGAGAAAATTAACCAAGTGTGTATAAAAGGGGGACTACCCCACCTTAGCCAAAGTCTCTTATGCCTTCGAATTAAATTTCATGCTATGCGAGAATATGTGAATCGTGTTGTGCAACAAGAGGATTTTATTTTTTTAAAGTGCTTAGAGGAGGCAAAAGTATTTCACCCACCAAGGAGGGAGCCTTGGTCACCAAGCGCTGGTAGCACAGTTGGCAACCGCAGCGGAAGCAAGACGTGAGGGCAGCGATTGGCGCAGGTTCGAATCTATGAGAGGATTATTTTTTTTTTGTGTTGAAATCAATAACGGACGAAGGTTGAAAAGGAAGTCTTCCTTCCTTCACATGGGTACCTATAGCCCATATGGTGGGCACCAAAGTGCTAAGGCACTTGGCGCTTGGGGAGACGATGATTCGAATCATGTCGAAACCCTTTTGGGGAGAAGACAAAGGTATGCATTAGTTGAGCACCAAAATTTTTGAAGGAATTAGTTGAGCTATTAAAAATTAATTTTTGCATAATTTATTTGGTTTATAAGGTTTTAAGGGGAGTTATAAGGTTGATGCAAAATAAATTTTTTGGTGTTATTTGCTTTAGTGTTTGAAAAGGGTAATAAGGTGTTTTAGGAAGATTGTTTGAGGTTTTGTGGTGTTGGATATTATTTTAAGTTGGAGATTATAAGGTGTATCTAAATAATTATTTTTCATGTATGATTTGATGGATGTTAATTCCAAGAAGGAGCAATAAGGTGTAATTGAGCTTTGATTATTTTTGTGTCTAAGGAATATTTTGAGAAAGTGTTAAGAGTGATATTTTGTCATCTAACCATTGAAATTGGAAAGAAGGAAATTGTGATTGAGACAGGTTTTCTAAGGGCACTTCTACATCAAAAAAAAAGGTATGGGCACATCTTCCTAGTGAGTGATTGTTGAATGTTGTGAATGCAAAGTTGGAGTGAAAAGGATTGTTTGGTAAGCATTGTTGAGTGTGTTTTGAATTAATGCTTCAAGGTTTTCTAGAATAAAGAGTTGTTGATAAAACCTTGTTTGATAAGCATTGTTGTTGAAGTGATTAGTTGAGTGAACTTGAACTAGGGTTTGCAAAGATCATGAGTATCATTGTTATGTGAGATTGATTGATAAGCATTGTTGGAAATATTTGAGTGAGTGTTCATAAGCTTGGACTAGGGTTTGTAAGCAAGGATTAATTCATTGAGTGATTGGTTGAGTAGAGTTGGTTGAGCCTAGTCAAGTGGATGTGTTGATGTGATAGTTCAAGTTCTATGAAACAAATTGTTCTATATTCTAAATTGAGTTGAGAAAGAGATTGAGTGTTGATGAATGTGAAACATATTGAGTCTCTAACAATTCTCTATATGTTTCTATGATAAAAGGGATTGAAAGTGATTGAGTATTTTGTGAATGTGAAGCATATTGAGTCTCTAACAATTCTCTATATGTTTCTATGAGATTTGGACAAGTTCTAGTGAGGACTTGTTGAGCAGATTTGAGGTAAGTCTTAGAGAAGACTTGTGGATAGATTGGTGTGAGCTTTTGTGGAAGCTTACAATACAGATTTGAGGATAGATTTGAGGACAAATTGAGGATATATTTGAGGATAGAGTTTGGTGCAGATTTGAGGATAGGTTTGTGCCAGATCAGAGATAGAGATTGAGCAGATTTGTGCTAGACCGAAGGACTATGTTTAGTGCAGATTTGAGATAGAGCTTTGGAGGTGATAGAGTATAGAGGATGATAGTCTCCAGTGGATAGAGATCCATTAGCTAGGGTAGTGAGGATAGGTGTCTTCAGTGGATAGAGATCCATTAGCCAGAGTAGTGGGGGCAATAGTTCTTCTAGAAGATCACCAGTCGAGAGTAGAGGAGAAAGGAGTTCTCCTATGGATAGAGATCCACGAACTTGATTAGGGGATTGGTGTCTCCTTTGGACAGAGGTCCATAAACATTGTAGGGAAAGGATTCCCAAGAGAATTTATTTGAGAAAAATTTATAAGGAATATTTTCTCCGTGGAGTAGCCCACATTGGGTGAACCACGTTAAATCATGTCTCTCATGTGTGTGATGCTTTGTGTGATGTTTACTGCTTTAATATTGTTGATGTTATCATTTGGATTAAAAAGCAAAAAGTTTTATCTTATACTGTTCACCCCCCTCTCAGTATAAGCACATGTTCTTTAGTTATGATACCATCAGTCATAGATATTCCTTTTACTGAATTGCCTTCGTAGGAATCTATGATTTGGAGAAGAAATTATTTCACTCTGGATGCCATATATTTGGTTAGGATTTTATAAATCACATTACACAAAATGATGGGTCTAAAATACACAATAGATTTGTGCATAGGCCCTTTAGGAAAAAGAGCTATGAAGGTAGAATTAATACCTCTAGGGATGGATTTTTAATGTTGGAGTTCAGTGATTGCCTTACACACATCTTGCTCAATAATGTCCCAAAAGGTTTAAAAAATTGGGAGGAGAAACCCATCATGCCTAGGGGATTTATCAAGGTGTATAGTGAATAAAGCTTCCTTGATCTCATCTAAATAAATAGGCTTGATGAGCGAGGAATTTATTTCTAGAGTGACCAGGGCAGGAATGTGATTAACTGATTCTTGGCCCGGTCATACTTTTAGGATTGGGTATGCAAGATATCTTCAAAAAATTAAAAGGCTTCATCTCAAATTTAAAAAATATACCTAGTAATGGAGTCGTCACCTCTAGTAAATTCCCTGATCTTGTTTGAAATTCTGTGCTTGAGGGTGGAAGCATGAAAAAAAAATTGTATTGGAATCACCCTTCTTGATCCAAAGGGCTCTAGATTTCTACCTCTAGAACATCTCTTCTTTGCACAAAATGTTATGGTACTCTGCTAAAAGTTGTTTCTCCTCAAATTTGATTTAGTCACTCAGCTGGCCATTCTGTATTTGTTGTTCAATGCTTTTTAGTTTATCCTTTTGAGCCTTAGGGTTAAGTAATGATAATTTACCCACATCAACCTCTTTCGAAATCCATCGTTGTTCTACTATTACTGCCTCCCAATAGGTTCTAGGTAAGGATGGATATTTTAGAATATAAGGCTTCCAGGTATATTTGAGTTGCTTCTTCTTCTGAAAGGATGTAATGTATCCCAATTTTAGTATACAACCTATGGAACCTATTATTAAATTGGCTCATGGATTCATTAGGTTATTTATAGATAGAGATAAATTTATTTAGTATCACAACTGGGTCAACTAGTTTTCCAAAATGGCTAAGAAATATTGCTTCTAGTTGAGCCCAAGAAGTGATAGAACTTAAGGTAATTGGATGTACCAATCAAATGCAACCTCATCCAATGTGTATGAAAACAAATTACAAGTGACATCTTCATGCATAATTTTCAAATAAATTAAAATGTCCTTGTATCTCTGAATATGTTCCTCAACCGATGCTACATCATGCCTAAACTAAGGTAAATATTCTTCTACACCTTTAGGGATTTGATGGGGTACTCTAGGAATGTTTAAATGACTATAATAAATACCTATCCAGGATGCAATTTTTTTTGGAGTACATATTGCCATTAGTGGACCTTAAAGTACACCACTTTAGTACCAATTTTGTTAGTCAAAGAAATATCTTGCAAAGAAGCATGAAATGACTAACAATCCTCAAATGTTTCACATATAAATCATCATGTTCATCCATTGTAATGCATGAATTAAACCATAGAAATAAAGAAAATTCTCTAATTTACAAAGGGTTGCATCATCAATTAAAAGGCTTTCCAATCAATGCAAGTGGTCACATGTAAACAAAACCTCGTTAGTCAAGACCAATGCCCTAAAATAATCCTTTCAAGTAACAATGAACAATTTAGCATCTACAACATCAATAAAATAACCAAATCAGGCCCTCCTTCTAGCACCAATTATGTTGAGTGGTAATTTTGCCCAATTGCAAAATCACCATCATAGTTAGGGTATTGAAATGAAAACCCTCTCTTGCAAAGAAATATGAAATTTCTCCAAGGTTCCTTTTAGCATAAAAAATATGTGCTTGACAATATATGCAAATATGTAAGTCTGTATAAACTTAATGCTAAAAATACCTCAGTGATTGCAAGTAAACTGTTAACAAGGGGTCTGTGTTGGTATTATTTTATTATGTTATGCTATTGATTTTTCATGAAACTTAAAAGAAAATAAAATATAGATGTGATTAGACCTCATATGACCATGATGAAAAGTGATTTAATTTGTTTTATCTTGAAGTATTTTAGGTAGATTTTATCTTCTTTTGTTAAGCAGATTTTAAGCATAAAAGAGAAGACTAAAATATTTCTTTGAAATGTGAACATTGAATGATGAGTGGATTCCTTTTATTTTGCTTGATGAATGGATTTTATGTTGCTTTATTAAACATTGAGTCATTAAAGAAAAAATAATTAAATGACTAACTTTAAAATGTAGCGATCTTTGAAATGCCATATAAATTACCCCCTTTTATGAAATTGTAATTTTCATAAAGATAAGTTAATTTATTGCTTGCAAAAAAAAATGTAAAGCTTGAAATTTGTCCTTTTTTTAAAATGAGAAATCATGTTAAACTTGAAATTACAGAATTCCTTTAAAAAAAATGAACTTTATATAAGTTTTAGGAATTTCGAATTTCCTTAAAAAAAAAATCGAAATTGCTTAAAATGAAACATTAAAGCTTACTATTGGGATCCATGCATCTTTTTTTTTTGGATTTTAATTTTTTTATATATTTTTATTTTATTTGCAAAAATTTAAAAAAATGAGAAGGGTAAGGTTAGAAAAATAAAATAAAAATCTAGAATACATGAAACAGAATGCTGAAAATACTAAGAGACAAACTACTATCAGTATAATGCTACCCTATCTTGCAAAACCAGAGGGTGTGAGAATTTTTGAATGTAACCTAATCTAATCGAAGCTGCATTTGCATGGTCCAAAATAAACTAGGTGCAATATTCTAAGGAAAAATAAATAAATTCCATGTTTCTAAACATTCAATAGTGCAACCATTAAACTGCATTAAACACTATCTATAAGCCTAAAAAGCATGGAAGGGAAAGATAAACAGTTAAAACACTCAAAAAATTTCTCCTCCGATTCTACTTACAAGGTGCAAGTTTCTAGAGTATTTTGCATTTACAAGAAAAATAATGTCCTTGTTTTCCAAAAATTTCTAGCCCCTGTATTCTGCATTCCAGTGGGTATTTATAGTTTTATAAAAACCCTTTATTTCATCTTTCCTTACGTTTGGGCTTCACCACATATTTTCAAATGATTCTCTTTGTTTACTCTCCCTGCTCTTTTATTTCACTTCTTGTAGCAGTAGACCCAATGGTCAAATTGTTTGATAACCGCTGTCTAATTATTTTCTTCATTTTGAAACTATTTTGCTAATATCTTTTGGACTCTATAATTATGACTCGACCTTTAACACCTCCAAAGCTTGTTCTTCATGGAATTATTCAATATTTTAAAGTATCATGATCAAACGATGTGCTCAAGTGCAATTAATATGTATGAATGATTATAATATTTTGGCACAAGTCAACACTCCTCAATTTATATCAATACATCCTACTTGTCTGTTTTCATCCAGGCTTCAAAACAGCTCTACCAGATTACCACCATGCATCACCACTTTTCTTTATTCACCACATCATTATATTCTCATCTGCACACACCTGTATTTTTCTATTCACGGTCCACTATAATCCTTCCAAGTCACCAATACATGAGGGTGGCTACATATCCGTCGATATCGATGTGTGAATTTCTAGTCCTGATGATCTAATCGAATAACCACTTTGAAACAATATTACTCTGATCAAAATTTTATCTCCTAATATCAATGAATAAATATTTTATTGCTACATGATACCATAAAATTAGGTGTTTCAGTGATGTAAAGTACTAGGATTATTTTTACTTCTCCATGATGTTGCCCTTCGATTTGATTAATTATACTAAAAATATGATCATCCAACATCATTTTTTCTATGTCCTTATCATCCTAGACTTGCAAGATAGAGATAAATCATCTTAAAATTACTTTTATCTACACATTCATTATTAACATTGGCCTACCAGTGTAAATCATCTGGCTACCAATCTAACCATGGTGGGTTTGTACGCCTACCACTATATATAATCATCTACCAACATTGTCCTCCTTGATCTGCTATATTCCCTTCAATCGACATCTATTTCTTCAATGTTGTTATTCATACACCTTGACCTCCTATTGTGTTTCAAATTTGCTTGTGTATTCCACATTGTAACATCTTGGCTTAATATCACCATCATCCATCAGGTTTTTCTTAAGCCATGTCTAATCCACATCAAAGTTGTGTCTAGTCTACCATGTATTCAAGCCACCACATCACACTCAAATCATATCATCTATCGATATTATTTCCACTGTGTGTTGTCCTCCATTAGTTCATCGTGATCATGTCAGTATAGGTCATTGGTAGTCCAAGTGTGCATTGTCTCCACATGATCCTCTTGAACACCGTTCTACCTATGGTATCAGGAAGACACCAAACATATCCATGTAGTCCATGGCAAGGTCAATCTATCACCACCATATAGTTTTTCTATCTTACCAATAGATAAATATATGCTATCCATATCATGTGCTCTATGATGCTACCTCAACAGTGTTTCATCACCTACCACTTTACCATCCAATGGTTCATCTAAGTAAAACCACATTTATAGGTCCATGTCACCATTGGATCCCACGTCAAAACTATCTTGAACCTCATGCTCAATTTGCTACCTTCATATACACATAAAACAAGTGAGAAAGACCAAAATTTACATGAACCCCACACCACATCACAATAGTAACTTAGGGTACAATGAAGTGAATGTGATGCAATATGCAAATGATAATTTTATGTAAAATTTACTTATTTATTATTTATTCTTTATTTTTATTTTTTATTACTTTTATTTTATTTTATTTTTATGAATATGTAGGTAATCAACTTAACCATGAGATTAAAACAATTATCCTTTATTTTTATTTTATTTTATGTTAAAGTGGAAATAAATTAATTTTAAATGTTTGAATAATTTGGTTCAAACCTTTAAAATCACTAACACATTACAACTCAAAAAACCCACTAAAGAAATAAAAAAAAAAGCAATAACCAACAATGATCCTTGGACCTACAAAATTAGCACTCAAAGAACACCAAAATCCCCAAAATAAAAATTTTAAGGTGGGTCCCCAAATTTGGGGCTAGTTGTGCAATGGCCACAAAAAGTACATTAGAATGTACCAAATAATATAATATATTTCAACACCATCGTACTAATAAACACATTATCCAATTTTAGGGTACTATGAGAGTAACTTCTTGGTGCTATCACTTACCATGGCACTATAATTTTATATGGTTGAAGGATTATTAGGATTGATTTCTTTTAGTTTAGTCTAATATTATATTTTGATATACCTCATAGTATGTAGATGTTCAAATCTGACATGCATTATATTTAAGGCTTAGATGTTAGTGCACTTTTCCCACACCTCCTTCACACACCACTTTATGGGAAAATATGCTCAACCAAAAATGATAGATCTACAAGATTTTAAAACCCCAAAAATAGGGTCCTACTCCACTAGCAAATAGAAAAAAATAATATTTTTGGAAAGATACTTTAATGCAAAATGAACATAATAGAAACTAAACAAAATGATAAGAACTATTATTTTTACTATGTAACACTAACTTGTAAAGAGATTTGATACCACTTTTTAAGAACATTCATATAAAAATAAACATAACTAAAATATCAATGTAGGAATTAATGAAAACTCTCATCAATTGAAAATAACTAAATGATCACAAAAATGAAAGCAATAGAAGTGTTCATGAAAAACTAAAGAGAAATAACAAAAAATTATATTAGTCAAGTAGAATAGATGTTGCAATGCCTCTTCAAGGGGGCAACCTCTTTATAAGTATAGCTTGTTATAGAAAATGATAAAATATGATATGCCTTCTACTCCAAACTCATGTCCTTCTATACTCTTAATTATCTTAACTCTAATACTCAAGATTCAGACCACATGAAATAGGGGATCCAAAACACTATATCCTACTTACAATAAAAGTAAAGGTTACATCATAATGGTCCTATGCATACTAGCCACCCATGGTGCAAATATAACACTAACACTAGACAAGTAAATAGGAAATTTGTGTTAAGGTAGGGTCTTCACAGTTTGTAATCAAGCATAGAAAGGTGTCCAAATATAAACCAAGTTCCAATAGGTAGGTAAATCAAAAAAATATTTTGTTATATCAAATAATTTTGAAGTACATAGCTTTAAATTGACACAAGGGACAAAAGAATCCATGCAATATTATGGGTCTACAGGGCCACAACCAAGTTAGCCATAGTGTATTTCTCATTCCAATTGACATATGGTATTATCCCTATCATTTCTATTGAATATGATGTTCTAAACATATGAATGATAATATGGGATAGAAATAATGAAAGAGAATTCATTAAGGACTAGATGGTACAATTGCACTAGCTATATGAAATGTAGAAGGTGGTGCAGGACCACATTGTTATGAAGGAGATGAAATAAAGAGAGTATTGGGACAAAAATATCAAGTTGTTCCCCTTCAAATTCAATGACTTGATAATGATGTATGATGCCCAAAAAAAAAATATGAAACATAAAAAAATTCTACCAATGTATATGGGTCCCTATCATATAGTAAGTGTATATGACAATGGTCCCTATAAGTTGAGTTATATGGAAGACCTATTAAGAAATGGGTAAACCATGATAAACTCAAGTTATTTCATCCTCTAGAATAGATAAGGTCTACTTCAAAGATAAAGTAGACATTAGTATAAGGAGCATGCATAGTATATATTTGAATGGATTGTTAGATAAGTCTATGGCTCGATAGCTTGTTTGAGACACTTGCAGTGTTGTAGCTTCACTAACAAGGTTATGATAACGATTGAGAAATAATGTTATTACAAAAAAAACATTTGTATAGAAGGATTACAATAAGAATATTGTGATAGGGACAAGTTACAATAAAAATTAATTGTAAATAGTAAAAGTGTCATTGTTATGGTAAATTATCCTTCTCAAGTAACTTCATCATAAAGTTAAATACCTTAAGATATGTTGTAAATAATATATTATAAAATCTCTAGAAATCTAAGATAGTCCAAAGTACTTTTGGAAGTATTATGTAATTATTTAGATATTATAGAAAAAAGTCCAAAAAGAAAAATTTCTAGAAGCATGTGATATCTTGACTATCACATGTAATTGCAAATATTAAAAAAAAAATCCAAGAGAGGATCTAGAATATTCTAAAATTGTGTAAAGTGTCCAAAAAGGATATCTCTAGAAAGTGTTAACAATTTCCCATCTAGAGTTATTCATCCATGTAACATCTATCTCTTATGAGCTTATAAATAAGGGATTTCCCCTTATAGGAGGCAAGTTGATCAAGTTTAATCTCAAAGTAAGAGAGTGCAATGTAGATTAAGGGCTAACAAGGCAAGCTAGTTAAAGAATGAGTGTCTCCTACTAAATGTGTCTAAGATTATCAGAGTGAGAGTGTGTAATCTAATCATTGGGTGAGTCCACAAGAGGTGTAAGTTGAATATAATGGTTGCATTTACTCACTAAGGCAATCTAGTGAGCACTCATGTATTCTTATAGTTTTTATTTGTAATAACATGCTTATGTTTCCATTGTGCTACCTTGTTGTTCTATCATCAGTACTCCTATTTATTATTTTTAATGTTGTTGTAAACTTTAAGTTGTGAATGAGAGTTATATACTAGCTTACTATTGCTAGATGAAGACTAGGCATCAACAATTGAGAGCATAGTTATAGAAGGACTCAAGGAGATATTGTGTGCATGCTACATTTTATCAAATAAATCTCCCTAGAAATACATGACAAAGAGAAGTTTGAAATATGAAAGTAATATTTGAGAGTCTACAATGCAAGGAGTAGAGAGTAACTTGAATTTTAGTAGCAAATAGATAAAAAGGATAAGGAGAAAAAATTTGAAGCAGTAGTTAGTCAAAAAGGAAGAATTTTGGATGAACAAAGTCTTATGGGTAGGAAAATTAGCCAAGGAAATGACCATAGATAAATATCCTTGAGGTTTATTCACTTTTACTTGAGGTAAAATGGCATCAATTTCTCCTTAAATGAGAGCTAATTGGATAAACTAAATATATTACCTTACCTATGGAATTTGCAAGCCTTTATTTATCCATTTATGAAGAAAAGAAAAATCTTATATGTGGTTTTTGTTTAATACCCATGTTCTAGGTAATCAAAATGAGTGAAACCATAATTCACATGTGAGGATATTGTCTTGAGGGATTTTTTCTTCATAGTATAAAATGAGATAAATTCCATAGGAAAAAATTAGGCATGTTATTTTTTTAAGATGCTTGCCCCCTTGAAGATAAGGGTTGAATATAATGGGATAACTTAGATAATATGACATCAAATGGAATTAGCTCAATCAATTAGATTTATCATCTTTCAAGGAGGATACCAAGGTTCAAATATTACCAAGAAATACATGCATAACTGCTAATTTTATTGTAATACCACCATGTGGTCATAATATAACATAGGTGGGGCTTGTTTTATTCCCATATAACCCATTATAAAAAGCTTAAACAATATGATAAAAAAATTAATGGGAAACTAATCCCATGATTACACCATGAATGTTATGACATTAGAAAGAAGCTATTACTACCTTCCATATTGTATGTAGATAGTATTATAATGATTCCCTCCATGGTTCAAAGGATAGATGGATGTAACTATACAAATAATTGGTATTGGAAGATTATTTTTTCTCTACCATGAGAAGAGTGGTGGTTATATCAATGTACAATGCAAGGGTAGTTATAGCCCAAGGAATCAGCTAGATTGGATTATGGTTCAAACCACCCATGATTTATTCATAACTACTGGACTGTAAGGGTGTTACACCAGTATATAGGACTACTAAAAATAGGAATTGGAAATAAGTAGAGGTCAAAAGGGATTTAAAAATTCTAACGAGGATACCTTCCCATATTTTATGATTTATGATATGATTGTAGAATGTAAATGAAAAAGATGTTAGAGGATGAGGAGATACACAAGAATAGGCAAGACACCTAGAGTACTTTTTATTTTATAAGAATGTATAACCCCTTGAATAGGAGGAAGATCATACGTGCTAGAATTATCCATTTTTGTGCACATATTCTATACCATTATCTTATATTTTTTCTATATTTTTGTAGTAAATTAATAGAAATCTCCTTTTTTCTAGCCCAAAATATGGAACTTTGATTTAATAGTGTACTTAATAGCTTATATAAACAAATTGAAAAATATTATCGAGTTATGTGCATATTGATGTCATGGCTACTGATGATTTCCTTTGTGTAAATATTTCTTATTCATATTTCTAGCTAGAATGTAATCTAAATGGACTAAAAAATACATGCCTAAAAAAGTTAAAACATTTATCTTATAGATTTGATAGTCATATGACTCTGTGGGATATTAAGAGGAGTAATAGCTACAACAAAATCCTAACAACCTTTAAACCTAAAGAATATAAATCTAAGGAGTGTTAGTTCCCAATAACCTATTTTTATAATACAAATACAATTGTTCTAATATTCAGTTGTGTAGATGAGTTTGTAAGGAATAAAATTTCACTTGATCCTATTTTTAAGCCTAGCTAGATTAGCATTTGATTTTCTATTATAGCATAAACTACAACCCCTTTTAATAGGTGATAGTGGGCATATAAATAGTAGTCTTTTAAATATCCAACTATGATGATAAATGTATAGATAGGATTGCATCTATTTTTCCTAATTTATAAATTAATAAATACACTAATTTATAACTTGATCTTCATGGCTTTTTAATGAGTGCTTTGTATTAATGTGGTCAGGCTTGTTATAGAGATATAGGTAAGAAATATTGTGAAATAGTTGTGAGGTATGATAGTTTAATTATAGCTATTCTTAATATTTTATTCCAATTTGAATGGTTTTTTCCAACCTAAGTTCCATATCTCTAGCAAAAAGAAAAAATCCAAGTTTCATGTGTTAATTTTAATTATTTAGATGCCAACGAGGTTTTAGTTCAATGGTTGAGACATATGGATGATATAGTCCATGCCAAGGTTCAAATCTCAATTGCACCAAAATGGCTATATAGCTCAATATAACTAGTTGATATAATGACACCCAATGTGGGAGATATTATAACTGGTTTGATTATAACATAGGGTGGGGGACCTACATACAACCCCTTTACACCATACCAAAAAAAACTTTAGTTATTTAGATCAAATTTACTTGTATGATAATTTGAAATGCATTTTAAATTCAATTACATGTGACATTGTCACTAATAACATGGATCCACTAGTCAAGTTCTATTTTGAGTGTGATTTTTTTATGAATTCTTTATTTTTGACATGAAAAAGTTTTTCTAGTAGTTTGAATTATAGTTGAATGATTAAATTGAATAAAATGAGTACTCCCTTGGCATAAAAAACTATAGAATTTTATACTAGAATAGGACAAGGGGTGGATTTTTGGCCTAATTATTGTGATATAATTTGTAGGCACCTTGAAAATTTATGAGCCATGCCTATCGCAAGCCATTTAGAAATGAGTCTTCCTTTGTGTCACTCATGGATTTTGTCTATTTTGAGGATAAAAATAATGACTTATGTTGTTTGAATTTCTTGTTATTTTTCTTGGAAATAGGGCTCTTATTTTGATTGTACAATCTAAGTAGCCTAATGGTGGAGACTTTGGAACTCTAAATAGAGGTCCAAGGTTCAAATATTGAGGGTGGTAGGGTTGTATACCATGCTTCAGTAACCATAGTATGGTTGGGAATAACCATATATTAGGTAAACAATATTTGTCTTATATGTTCTATGGCCTCATGGATGTTAGAAACTACTTTATATTATATATTATGCTTAAGAGTATGAATACAACTCTCATCAAGCATAGTGATATTGACAAGGCAAACTTCAAGGTATTATTGATGATATTCATCATGACCCAAATGTTTCTAAAATAAAATTAAAGATAGAGTATTTCAACTTCAAATGATAAAATAATGCCCTATACAAGAGATAAAATATTGGCCCATGTGAAAATAAAAATACTAATTCAATATGTCCACAATGTCGAATATAGCTTTAGGTGTCAATTTTTATAATAATTTTACTATTTTATTTAAAATGTATACCAATATTTTATTAGTTGCATCAACTTGACCATTTCCTTATTGATAGTAGGGTGTGGAAAAGTAGTATTAGATTTTCAATTCATCAACGAGTTCTCCATATTTTTTTAATTCTTAAGTGGTGTTGCATTATTAGATATGATTATCAGAGATATACTTGAATGAAACACAATCTACATAAATAACATTTTGGATATGGTCTTAGTAATGTAGTTGGTCAAGGGCATGGCCTCAACCCTTTGAATAAGGTATTTAGTAGCAATAATGATATATTTGTGACCATTAATTTACATAGAAGAAATGGAACCAATTAGATCAAGACCCCAAGTAGGAAAAGGCTAGAGGGACTCGATTGGATGGAGAACCTATATAAGAGCATGAATCTTATCTTTATGAAATGGAAATTTACTGTATCACTTGAAAAACTTGTTAGCATATATTTCCATAGTTGGAAACAAGTAACCCATCATAAGAGTTTATATGTACTAGATTAACCATTAAAATGCCCCCCATAATATCTAAAATGGATTTTAGATGGGGATTATAATACTTTTAATTTTTTAAGGCAAAGCATTAGGACACCTTCAGGGTTTCTAGAATGTAATATTCCTCTAACTAAAATATTTTATGGCTATCCTATGGATTTTAGCTCTTTGTTTAGATTTAGAATTAGGTGGATAAGTTTGATTGTCTTCACTAGAAAATACATCCATACCAAGGATCATAAATATGAATATAACAATCCACAATACTAACATCCAAATCCTTAGTACCAACTTTGTTCTCTGCTACAAAATTGATAGGATCATCATGGACTCAAACCAAAAGTTTGGTTTTATTTTTATTCCCATGAGGTGTGAATCTAGTAGGTGATGAAGCTAATGAATCAACCTATCCATTTTACCATTATGGAGAGTGGAAAAAACTAAAAGACATAGAGGATTTAATGATATTCTAAGTTACTTGATGACAGGGAATCAAATACTTAGCCTTGGCTTTATATTCATTGTTGACTTATTTAATAACTATTTGAGAAGCACCTAGGATTTTGATATGGCAGACATTCATTTTTTGTGCCACTAATATTTATAGGATTAAAGATTAATATTTTACAACATTGTTAGTATAGTTAAAATATAAAAAAAAATCCATAGGGATAGTTATACCAAAAGGTAACTTGAGAAACACTCCTGCCCCTAACCCATATTGATTTTTAACCCATAAAAATAAAATATCTAAGTGTCAAAGTGGAAATTTTTTTAGTTTTTAAATATTAAAAAATAATAGACTTATTTTCCTTTGATTTAGACTCATATGAAGTGTCAAGAGCTTCACAAAATTTAAGGATAATTTTCTCCTACTCAATTAGAGTATATGGACTTGATTTTTGGACTCATCTAGAAGAAATGGGTGAGGGAGATATTATAGTCATGAGGATCACAAGATTTTTTCATAGTGTCCTCATAGTTTTCTTCTATAGAGGTTATTGAGAAGGATTAGGTGCTATAGAAAGTTGATTGACAATAACTTGAGATTTAACTACTTTAGGGATATGACACATAGATTAAACTCTTGCATCATTGTGATCCACCTGCCACATTATATCACTAGGAATATATGGTTTCTATAAAAAAATTATCTAACAAGATCTGTTTTAATGACCACATAGATTGTTTTATATAGCATATGGTGTTTCAAATAATCACATGCAAAATATATAAGGAAATATATATCTATAGCAGTATATTTGGTTTATTTTAGGAATATTATTTGACTTGTGTAATAAATGGCATACTCTTAACTATTATTATTTTATTCAACTAATATAGCTGCTAAGAACACATCATTAGATAAATTATAAAGAAATAATATTAAGCATGAATAGATAGCCTTAAATTTGGAGATTGTAATAAAAAAACTTACTGAATTCATGAAAGTATTTAGCATAATCCTCATCCTACATAAAGTAAACATATTTCTTAAGCAATTGATTGAGGATATAAGCCTTGAAGAAAATATTTGGTATGAGCTGAAAAATTTCCCCAAGTTTTTCTTAGAATGAAATGATTTCTTTATCTATTTAGGGAGGGAACATAGATTATATGGCCTTAATTTTATCATGATACACATCTATTCCTCTTTGTGACACCATATATTCTAATATTATTATTTTGGTAGAACCAAAGAAACATTTTTTAGATTGATTTTAACCTTGTAATAACATAATCAATTGAAAATAGTCCTCAAGTTAAATGGATGATAAACCATCTTCTTTGAATTTCCAAAAATATCATCAACATAAGATACTACTACCTTGCCTATGAGATTATGAAAAATAGTTATCGCCCTTTGGTAGGTGGATCCAACATTATTTAAGCCAAAAGATATAACAATGTAGTAGAGTGTACCCCTATAAGTAGTGAAGGTTGTTTTAGTATAATCCTCAAGGGAAATCTAAATTTAGTTGTATCCAAAGTAACCATCCATGAGGGACAACATATCATACTTTGTTGTGGGATCAATTATGAAATTTTTTGAAGGTATAGAAAAGTTGATCTTTGGACTGGCTATATTGATATTACAAAAATCACAACAATCTACATGATATTATTTTCTTTATTTTTAACAAGAACTATGTTAGTGTAAGATGTACAAAATATCTAACACCTAAACATGTAATATGAAATCAAATTGATAATGCAAATTATGTAACCATAATGACAAAGAAATAGAGAAAATAAAGTGCCCTTCTCATTGATATTTGAAAATTGTCTTTACAAGAGGTTACAAAATATCCCTCTTAGGGATTACACCAAATTGATACAAATTACATCAAAGAACCAATGATAGGTGTCTTCACAAGATCTTTGTAATCTTCAAAACTTATTATGGAGGGTTTCTTAGTGACCTCCACTTGATGATGCAAATATTGAGGAATCTTTATGATGATTTGCTCTTGTGGAAACCTAAGATATGCACACATAAGAACTTACAAAAAATTAGTAGTAAATGTGGAACCTCTCAAGATGAGGTCCATTTTAATAATATGCAACTAAAAGGAAAATGCATAAAATAGTAAGGAAATGCATGAAATCTTGAAATACACTATGTTAAGAATAGAAAATAAACTATTGTTAATCTACTATATCTAAGAAAATATGAAAGGATAAATTTATAGAGAGGTTATCATGGATCAGCTCAGCTTGGATTGCTAGCTGTCATTAGCTTTGAAAGCTCCACCTGTGGGTCATCTCAAGGTGAGATGACCACTGAACAATAAATCATTTCTTTGAATATGATGCATGATGATGTCTGATTATTCTGTCAAATTGATTGTTCAAGGGTCACTCAATCGATGCACAATTGAATTATGGAGAATTGGATCTAAATCCAAATGATTGATGGTAAAAATAGTTGAATTGGCTCTTCAAACTCCAATGGACACCATTGTTCATGACTAGATTTTGATAGCACCTTGATGCTTATGAGAGATTGTTCTCTCTATTAGACAAATAGAAAATACTTTGTTGCATTAGATTTTGATTTCTTCTCTCTTTTCTCAAGTTTTTGGGCACCTTTTATAGATTCTCCCAATTGGCATCTTGGATTGAAAGGGAAGCCAAGATCAATATTAGGTTAGAATCAAGCATCCCAAGAATCACCTTCTAGAATCTTCTTGCACTCAATCCATTAAGCTCAACTATCTTGTAATTTATTTGGCTAGACTTGGAAAGCTCGAGTTTGTTACAGGCATGGCCATCATCAGCTATGATGGCTAGGACTATAGGCCATTATTGGGTATGGTGGCCACTGTGAGGCCATCATGGAGAACCATGACTGCTAGGAAGACATCAAAGGGAACCATGAATTAGGCTGCAAAGTTTCAGATTGCCCTGTTTGAGTGGATAGAACCACTGTTAGGCCTTTGGAAGGCCCAAGATAAGTCATATGGCCTAAAAAAGTATCCATATGAGTAGCCTTCTCAACATGACATGTTTTAGGTGTCTAAAAATGCTTCTTTTTGAGATGCATTATGTGAAAGAACA
The DNA here is from genome assembly GCA_028583015.1 of Wollemia nobilis. Classification (NCBI taxonomy): domain Eukaryota; kingdom Viridiplantae; phylum Streptophyta; class Pinopsida; order Araucariales; family Araucariaceae; genus Wollemia; species Wollemia nobilis. The sequence goes on from JAQPPZ010000499.1 coordinate 751,203, forward strand.
ACACGAAGAAAAAACAAACAACCTAAGATCACATTGTAGGTTGATTTATGTTCATTGATCTGGTCAACTTTAGATGCCCCAATAATGGAAATACATGTATCTCTAAATAATTACCTCCAACATTTTAGTAGGCTTAATTTGATTAGAACTTTGATGAATCTGAAGGTAATCAGGTAGTGTTGTCAAGCTACATGTTTCACTAATTAGACTGACAAAGGTTTAGTTTAGTATTTTTGCTTTTTGCCCCAACAAATAGGGAAGCTTATGATAGTTGTTAACAATGATTTGTGGATGAATGCAATTAGACATATCTATCCCATGGAGTAGTCCAAATAAATGGATTTCTTATGGAATCATGATGATAGCAATTCAATTAGAGCTTAAGGTGAATCACAATGTTCGATGATTTGATGCAACTTCATGGAAGAATGAAATGTACAACTTGTTCCCATGGGATAGTCCAGTTGCATGGCCTTCTTGGGGATTAAAGTGAATACATTTCAATTTGTCGATGAATGATTTGGTTCAAATGGTCTTATGGTAATTTATTCATCTTATCGGATTGCATGGATAGCAAGTCACTACAATCACCAAGTGTATAGGATAAATTACTAGGTATGAGGTACTTTTGAGATTTTTTTTATTTGATTTGTTTGTTAATTTTGTGATTTTTGATGAAAGTGGACTAATAGATATTGTTAGATGTCCAATTTGAGGCCATCCTGGGGTACAATGGTGACACTTTGTAAATTTTGGAACCATCATAAAGTATAACGGTCATATCGAAATACAACCGCCCTTTAGGAGAATGACTGCAAAATTTGGAAAAATATAAAAGCAATTTTAGCATTTTTTAATGTCATTTTTATAGCTTGTAGTGAGATAAAAGTGAGCTATGAGGTGGAGGAGAGAGATTATAACCCAAAATGTTGTCAAATTTCTCATACATAACTATGGTGGATCAACTAGAGGCATCGATGAGTGAAATATCTGGAGCTAGTAAGGTAGAACTCTCAATCTATCTCGTGAATTTTGCAAATTAAAATGAACCTCACTAAGTAATGAGATAAAGGAACCTCATTAAACTATTGGTAAAAATCATCACCCTAGTTTAGGAATGTAGCTTAGGTTAGCTTAAGGGTAGGTTAGAATTTTGTTTTGGCATTTTTAGGATGGGGTCGTACCCCAATTAGGTGCCACTAGAGGGCCATCCTAGGCAAGGATGGCTTCCATTTGGTGGGAAGGGAGCCATCATGGGACATGGCAACAATTTTTGAATTCCAACGGTTAAAAATTTGACTGTTGGGTAGGTCATCATGGGGTATAATGACTCACCTGTTGGCTGCCTGGGCCTAGAACGAATGCTAAAAACTTTGATTTTTTATATTTTTTGTCATATTTTCGCTTGATTTTTTCTTATTGGTTTTTAACTGGTTGTGAATTTTTTGGGCATCATATTTTGATGGCTTGTGGTAGGGAACCCACTTTTCTAGTTGAGTTGTGGGTCTAGTTGAATGATGAGGAATGGAAGTGGTTTGAGGTGATCAGCCTTAAATAGGTGGTGCACCTTATGACTATGATATTAAATCAAGCATATTTAATAACCTTGGATTGTCATTGGGATAGCAAGACCAACACCTTTCATATCCCAATTGGTAAGATTATAGTGACCCTGGAGGATGTATATCAGATCTTCAAGATCCCTATAGAAATACTTACCATCACTTCTACTCCATTTAGGGATCGTTCGAGAGTTCTCTAGAGGATATTTGGTGCTAGTACAGATGAGGCTTTGATGAAGATAGATCATGGTGGATTTTTAGTCAACGAGTAGTATTATGGGTATGTATTCTCTCAATTGCAGGTAGTGGCAATGCATATCATCTCTAAAATCTTGCTTCTAAACTCTTTAGGAGTGAGGTTCCCTTGGAACCTCTTGGACATGTTTTAGGATCTTCTTGAGTTTGATATTTAGCAATCAATTATTATTGCATGGGGTAGCACACTACTGGCTCATATATATGATGAGCTATATGAGATTCAGTATCAAATATGTTTTGGATTAGGCTGTAGCTTGATCCTTCAGATATGAAGATAGGATCACCTCTGAGTGGATCAACCCATAGGACTACTAGTAACCTCAGTGGATCAACCCATAGGATGTTGGTTATGCAACTCAATAATCATGAGATGAGAAAATTGGATGGAGTCGGCCACATTTAGGGATATTAGCACACTACACCATATCATTGGATAGGTTGTAGTGATATAAGGTCGTATGGAGATCCTACTTGGGTTACCCTCACTAGGTTGAGGTAGTAGGGTATCTGGCTAAAGTCAAACATGATAGATGCCTCATTGGATGCCATGGCACTGAGCAAGAGTATTTCCATTACTCTCAGGTGACTTGGAAATTTGGGATATACTAGGATGTGCTAGAGGAGCCAATCCTATATCATCACCATGGTGATGAGACACATCTAGATCTACCTTGAGTGGATGTGTTTATTGAGGAGACAAATTCTATGGTGGCTAATATTGGCTTAGAGGACCCAAGGACCAGTATAGAGTATGATACTTAGTTGGTTACCCAGTTGTGGTAGGGAGGTGATCCTATGGGCAGGACTATAGAGGTGGCAGTAGAGGAGGGTGGCGATGATGATGAGTGATGAGTGCATAACATGATATATGGTGAGTAGGGGCAGGTTACAAAGTAGGTAAAAGAACCCTAGGTTGAGGACGAGGGTGAGGAGGATGCTCCTATTTATGAGGTGGTCCAACTATAGGTACAAATATGAGTTACATAGGTATAGATACAGATTGCATAGGGGTAGTTTATGGAGTAGGATATATCTCTCGCTATTGCTCAGAGTCAGCTAAGTGCTAGATAGTAGCTATGGCAGGGTTATGTTGAGGAGAGATCTCTCCTCAAGGTCTAGGTGGTGATAGATCAAATAAATATGGATGGGGCTACGATGGAGAGGGACACTGTATGCACTCAGTTGATAGCCACAACAACCAAGATGGATTCTAGGATAGTAGATCAGGTTACTCTTCAAGTTTAGCTAGCAGTCGCAACTACAGGTTAGGGTACACCCTCTACTCTATCCACATAGGGGCCAACAACATTATGGAGAGATGTAGAGATGAGAATACTACAGTACCTCTTAGAGGAGGTTACAACTCAATGTAGGTCTAATGTAGCCTACATAGTGGACCTAGAGACTCGAGTTAGGATATGTGGAGTCAGTCTTCTAGAGAGATCTATAGTAGGGGGCTCTTAGTAGAGAAGGCAGAGTAAGTCTAGGTAGTCATCAATGTGGCCCAGTCACAGGTCTTTAGCTCGATCAGAGAGGTCAACATATGGTGGTTCTAGATAGCCTCACAGGGATGCGATCGAGGGTGGAGGTGACTATAGGGGTGCAAGCCCCGCTTGATATACCATCATGTATTTATAATTTTGAGTGTAAGTTCTTAGGACCTACACAATTGTAGCCTATGGGTAATTTTGTACCATGATGTACTTTATTATTTTCACACACATACACAAACAGATATATATATATATATATATATATATATATATGATCTCCTTTTATATCTCATTATGTGTCTTGGTGTTGATTTATGTCCATGTTATGGATGCATTGATGGATGCAATGCTTATATGATGATGTGAATACGTTGTACTAATGACATGCAATAGTTATATTATTGATGTATGATTAGATTCTATGATCTAGATGTGTGGATGTACTACTATGTATGTTTATATGGATGCAGTAGTTAATGTTAAATGTATGTTTTGATTTGTTTCATTGATTATGCATTTAATTTTTGTTATATGATATGGTGGATGTAATGCATTAATTTCATGTGGATGGTCTAATGCAACTGTACCTATATTATTTAATCACTTAAAACATAATATATGAATTTACTATGTGTTTAACAGACTAGTGGTAGACACCACAGAATGTATAAAAATCATGATTAAAATTTTTAATCCTTATCATAAGAATTAATCATGTATACATCCATATGTGAGATGTAGGGGCTTTCCCTATAAGCTTTTGTAAACTAAAATATATACATAAAATATACTATGGTCATCTAAATATCATTACTGATATCCATCTGGTATATATCCTATTTTATGAATGCCCCTTAATAAACAAAATTTCATAAGGAAATTTTTTTATTGCTTGATGAAATGATTTGTTTATATGAGGTATTTTTGACTCAAAGATACAAACCTGTTAAGAAGACCCATATATTCATTATCCCTGTGTGTGCTAAGTGAATATTTTAGATGAGGCATAATACTACCTCATTGCTAGGTGGGTTTCATGCAACCCATTGTTGTAATGAGGATCACCCTATGGTCATCTGGTCCTAATTTTAGACGTAGTTTAGACTAGACTACTAGGTCATTAATATGATAGACATATCACCATGCATAAGGCTACTCCATTGCCAGGCGGTTTTGATTCAATCCATTGTTGTAATGGAGATCACCCCATGGTGTTTGAATACTGAAGATTCCATGGATTCAATCTCGTTACCCCCTTATTTTATTTTAATTTATTGGAATACTTGCTCATGCTTAGTGGTGAAAACCACTATTTATTTTGCATTTTTATTTTTTTTTAGCAAAGAATTTTCCTAGTAATGAAAATCACTATTTATTTTGTATTGCTTTGGGAATTTGCTCATTTTGTATAAAATCAAGGAATTGTTTAGGTAGGGTGGAGCTTGTAATTTTTTCAATTCTCAACATTCTCAGCCATGCGCATAATAATATGAGCAAGAAAAACCTTTCACTCAAGGTTACAAAGACCCCTTTGTAGTATCATCATTCCTTGTTCAAACCAGGATTGTTAATGTGTAAAATTGTGTTGGGATTTTGACATATACAAGGCACTATCAAAACTAGACCTTACCTTCTAAAATCCAATATAGCTTTCTAAAAAATATGAAAAGATAACTAGGGATGGCTGAATGACCAAAAAACCCTAGTACACACCCTATAGCAACTCAGTGGTTGTGTTGAAAAACACAATTACTCACTATGGAAATGTGAATGATAATGATGTGTAGATTCATGATTGACATACAAACATGGCATCATTCATAAGAATGTAAACATGACCTACACTAATGCAAATGCAATGGATGAATATACCTAATGCAATGCATCTAATGAGTGCATATAATGAAATGCATGAAAGCATAATGTAAATGATTTTGTATTTTAACATTTTGTATTATTTTTATGTTTTTGTGTTTTTTTTTTGGAATTTTTAATGATTTTTTTGTTGTTTTTTGTGATTTTGATTGTTTAAGATATGTATATAAAATGATCATAAGTAAATAATGTTCAGAGGCTTGAGATCCTAAAAACCTTCTAGCAAAGTTATGCAATAATGATGGAGAACAAATTTAGCACAAGACATAAAACAAAAATAACAAGAGCCAAATTTCTTATTCAGTAGCTTCAAAAAGATTTTACAGAGAATATACAACAATCTGCAATTTTGCAAACCCCTTATCATTACATCCTTGGGTTTTTATCGAGGTCTTGATCCTCTGTGTTTTCAAAATTCCCACGATCTGCAATTGCCACTTGGAACAATACTGGAAAGTTGCATTGATGAGACTCTGGGTGAGGTGCGTGACTGGTTGCCATACCCAACGAAATATTTTTTTCTTGAACTACTACTTTGTTGTTAGTTGCTATAAATGTGTCTCTAGATATCCTGCACGAATGGCCAACATGCTCGTTGGAATCTTCCTTTGAAACTGCTGCTTCACTACCACTAACTTACCGTGCACGAGGGGATGCCTTTATGGAAACCTGGAGTACGTGTTTCTCTTTTGGTCGCGATATCACAACATGTCATGATATCATGAAATTACTTCCTCCGTGCCTTCTCGCTTTCTCTTTGGCCGCGATATCGTGACCTGTCACGATATCACACCATTTTTTTGTTGCGCCTCCGTTCTTCAGTTTTGGTCATGAAATCGTGACATGTCACGATTTCGTGACCTTCCATCCTTCGCACCTTTGTCCCCTGCATTGGTCACAAAATCATGACATGTCACGATTTCGCAACCTCCGGTCCTCCATGCCTTTGCTTCCCTGCGTTGGTCGTGAAATCTCGACATGTCGTGATTTCGTGACCTTCGGTCCTCCACGCCTTTGCTTCCCTGCATTGGTCATGAAATCATGACATGTCATGATTTTGTGACCTTCGGTCCTCCGCACCTTTGCTTCCTGCGTTGGTCGCAAAATCATGACATGTCGTGATTTTGCGACCTTCGGTCCTCCGCGCCTTTGCTTCCCTGCGTTGGTCACAAAATTGCGACATGTCACGATTTCGCGACCTTCGGTCCTCCGCACCTTTGCTTCCTTGCTTTGGTCGCGAAATCATGACATGTCACGATTTCGTGACCTTTGGTCCTCCACGCCTTTGCTTCCCTACTTTGGTCACGATTTCGTGACCTTGTGTCTTCCGCACCTTTGCTTCCCTGCTTTGGTCATGATTTCATGACATTTTGTCCGTCGCTTCTCTATCTCTTGTTTTGGTCACGATATCGCGACACACACACACACACACACACACACACACACACACACACACACACCCATATATATATATATATATATATATATATATATATATATATATATATATATATTTTTTTTTTTTTTTTCTCTACAAAAAAAGATACTTAGAAAAATTTGGTTGATGCTAGATTGCTCTGCTGCCCTCGGATGCTCCTACATCAGACACCCGGGGTGGATTGAGAAGTGATCCTCACTTTTGATCTTGGAGAGGAAGACCCAGGTGGTCAACCTCTATTTTTGATAGCCAAGTTGCATCTTCTACAGGTCTGCCCTTCCACTTGATCAAATATTCAGAATACTGTTTGTTTCTTGTGCTTCTGCCTTCACGAGTATCTAATATTTCCTTGATCTCGTCTGTGGTTGGGTTAGACGTTGGAATGCTCCACAATTTTGTACTTGGTACCTCTGTACTGTTTCCTTCATGGTATTCCACTAAATCTGATATGTTAAAAAAGGCAAAATGTCAAGCCCACTTGGCAATTCCACCTTATATGCATTGCCTGAGTCCCATTTTTCTAGTATTCTGCATGGCCCAAACTTCTTCATCTTCAACTTGTTATAAGTTTTGTCTAGAAATATTTCTTTTCTGGGATGGACCATGACTTAATCTCCCACTTTGAACTCTTTGAACCGTCGCTTTTGGTCTACTCTTATTTTATACTGAGTATTCATTTTTGCAATTTGTTTCTTCACTTCTTCATGCAGGCTTTTCATCTGTTTCACAAATTCTTCGGCCTCGGCACTACATTTTTCTCCTTTCTCTAATTTCCTTAGCTCAAAAACATTTATTGGGCTATTTCCATATATGACTTGGAATGGGGACTTTTTTGTACTCTTGTTGACAGAATTGTTGTATGCAAATTTCATCTGCGGCAAAACCAAATCCCATCCCTTGGGTTTATCTGCTATTAAGCATCTTAATAAATTACCCAGACTTCTATTTACCACCTCTGTCTATCCATCTGTCTGTGGGTGGTATGCAGAACTAAAATTCAGGCCTGTCTTCAACTTCTTCCACAATGTTCTCCAGAAATAACCAACAAACTTTGTATCTCTGTCAGAAACTATGCTTTTTGGTAGACCGTGAAGTCGTACCACTTCCTTGAAAAATAACCCTGCAATGTGAACCGCGTCACTTGTTTTCTGGCAAGGAATAAAATGTGCCATCTTGGAGAATCTGTCAAACACCACAAATACGGGGTCATTTCCCCTCTGTGTTCTCGACAACCCAAGAATGAAATCCATGTTGATGTCCTCCCATAGCCTCTCAGGGATAGGTAACGGCTGATATAATCCTATGTTCTGCCTCATGCCCTTTGCCATCTGGCATATTCTACAACTTTGCACAAAACTTTTCACATCTTGTTGTAGTTGCGGCTAGTAGTAGTTCTCACTCACCAGGGCAATGGTCTTATCCTGACCAAAATGTCCAGCCAGTCCCCCGTTGTGCTTCTCCTTGATTAAGTTCTCTCGCATGGAACTCCTTGGAATGCATAATTTACTTCCCATGAACAAAATTCCATCTTGGATTAGAAAATCCAACCACTTTGTCCTGTCCATAGTAACAGGTGCCAAGCAAGCCATCCAGGCCTCTGCAAAATCAGGATCATCAAGGTATAGACCCTTTAGTTCTTTGAATCCTACCACTTCCACTGTCATTTCAATCAGCAAATTATGCCTTATACTTAAGGCGCTTGCAACTCTGTTTTATTTTTTGCTTTTGTGATTTAACACAAAGGTATAGCTTTGGAGAAACTCAACCCACTTCAAGTGCCTCTGATTTAGTTTAGTTTGGTTGTTAATGTACTGTAAGGCCTGATGATCAGTAAATAGAACAAACTCTTTTGGCAACAAATAATGCCTCCACTTCTTTAGAGCCTGAACTATAGCATAAAATTCTTGATCATAAACTGAATACTTTTTTTGAGCATCATTGAGCTTCTCACTAAAGTAAGCAATAGGTTTGCCTTCCTGACTCAGTATAGCTCCTATTGCACTACCACTGGCATCACAATCTACCTGAAATACTTTGTTAAAGTCTAGAAGTGCCAAAATAGGTTGTTATGTGACCTTTTTCTTCAATACATCAAAGCTCCTATCAGCCCCTAAGGTCCACTTAAATTCTTTCTTATCCCCTCTCATTGTTTCTATGAGGGGTGCACAAATGCTGCTGAAATTTCTAATGAATTTTTTGTAAAAGCTGGCTAGACCATGAAATGATCTTACCTCTATGGTGCTTCTCGGGGTAGGCCATTCGATGATAGCTCTCACATTTTCTAGGTCCATTTTTAGACCTTCTACTGAGATGACAAATCCCAGGTACACTAGCTCCTTCTTTACAAAATTACACTTTTTCAGGTTAATTAATAACTGCTCCTCCCACAGATTCTCAAAAACCCTTCTGATGTGCGCTAGGTGCTCCTCCAGGGTTATGCTAAATATTAATATATCATCTAAATAGACAATGACAAATTTGCCTAAGAACTCTTTAAATACCTCATTCATCAGCCGCATGAAGGTACTTGGTGCATTGGACAGCCCAAATGGCATGACCAGCCATTCATACAAACCCTCCCTGGTCTTAAAGGTTGTCTTCCACTCATCTCCTTCTCTGACACGTATCTGATGGTAACCACTCTTGAGGTCAATCTTAGTGAAGTACTTGGCTCCACTCAAACAGTCCATTATGTCATCCATTCTTGGCAATGGAAATATGTATTTTATTGTGATCTTGTTGATGGCTCAAGAGTCTGTACACATTCTCCACTCTCCATATTTCTTTGGTGCTAGCATTGTAGGTACTGCGCATGGACTTAAGCTTTCCAAAATTAGTCCCTTCTCCAGCAACTCCTGGACCTGCCTGTTTAGCTCTTCAGTTTCTACAGGCATCATTCTATGTGCAACTTTATTGGGCAAGCTTGATCCTGGCACCAAATCGATATGGTGACTGATCTTCCTTACTGGGGGTAAACCCTCAGGCATATTATCAGATATAATATCTAGAAATTCCTCCAAAAGATCTAGGACTTATGCTGGGGTATCTTTGTATTCTGTATCCCTGACTCTAGGAATTAATGCATAACACATATGTTCATGTTTTAAATCATCTAAAAATTTTCTCCCGTCAACCAAGCAAATTCTGGCACTGCCACATACCTTTTCTTCCACCTCCTTCAGGGGTTTTAGCTTATGACGCATTCCATTCTTTGTCATGGAATAGGTGTTGGCACGGCCATAATGAACCACACACCTGTCAAACTGCCATGGCCTTCCCAACAACAAATGACATGCATCCATGGGCAAAATGTCGCACAAGACCTCATCACGGTAATTCCCAATACTAAATTTTACCAAGAACTGTTCATTGACCAAAACCTTATGGTCTTTCTGCAACCACGCGATCCGATATGGATGCGGGTGTCTCTTCCTCTCCAGTTGTAGCTTTGTAACCATTCCCTCTAAAACTAGGTTATCCGTGCTACCATTGTCAATAATAATATTGCAAATCTTACCCGCACATTTACACCTTGTGCGGAATAAGCTTTTCCTTTGATCTACGGCCCCCTCTTCATTTAGTAGGACTCTCCTCACAATCATTACTTCTCTCTCTACTTCTTCAGAATGCTCAGATCCAGCATCTTCATTAGCGACCGTGGCTCTGGAATTTCCTTCTGGCCTCCTATTATTCCTTTCTCATTGTTGTGGGCACTCGTATTGGTGATGTCCCTCTTCTCCACACTGGAAGCAAGTTCCACAAAATCTTCCTCTTCCCTGGCCACGTCTAGCTCTGCCCCTTCCCCCTCGGTAATCATTATTCTGATTACGATGTGGTAGGTATTTTCTCTCCTTTGTTCCTGATTACTGCTACCTTCTTCATTCTTCTAAGAATCTTCATTCCTTCTTCCACTGGTCCTTCCATCGGTTCTTCCACCAAGACCTCTTCCTATTTTCCTGTTCTCAAACCTCCTATTGAGATTTTCTTCAACCTTTAGGGCAAATTGGTAAGCGTCCTCTATGGTGGTCATCCGGACCAGACTTAATTCTTCCTGAATACTTGCTCATAACCCATTAATGTAATGGGCTACCTTCTCCTTGTTGGCCTCTGAATGACCTGTTCTGATCATAATTTTATGAAACTCTTCTGTGTATTCTTTTAAAGACTTACTTGATTGCCTCAATCCTTGCATTTTCTTTAGTAGATCTAACTCATAATCACCAGGGATGAACTGCATCTTTATCTTTTCTGCCATCCATTCCCATTTTGTTATTCTCTCTTTTCCTCTTTTATTTCACTCCAGATGCACTCCCTTCCACCAGATGCTGGCATGACCTTTCAGTTTGGTCTTAATGAATCTGACCCTATCAGGATCCTCAACCTCCTTGTACTCAAAGTACTCTTCTAGATCGTTGATCCAGTCGATCAATTCCTATGGATCAAGGTTCCTAGAATACATGGAAACCTCCATCTTCGACCTCTTCCCAATCTAGGATATGGCTTTGTATAGTCTGGCTTGATCAGGATCTACTGCTTCTTCTTCTTCCTCAGGTTGGCCTTCTTCTTCGTCATCTTCCTCTTCACTACCTTCATCTCTTCTTGGATCTAATATTCTATGCATCTCTTCTTACAGGGCTTGCATTTGCCACTACAAGGCTCGGACATCTTTCGCTGTTGCCATGCCTCTCCCACCAATAGGTTTTCTTCTTGGAGGCATTCTGTTCATTCACTCACAAGCCCTCCCATAGATCCTGGTGTAACTGCCTCACGTCCAACGATCTGTTACACACTCAAGAACTTTCGGCTCTAATACCACTTGGTGGAGAACAGATCTAGCACAAGACAAAAAATAAAAATAACAAGAGCCAAATTTCTTATTCAGTAGCTTCAGAAAGATTTTATAGAGAATATACAACAATCTTCCATTTTGCCAACCCCTTCTCATTACAATCCTTAGGTTTTTATCGAGGTCTCGATCCTCTGTGTTTTCAAACTTCCCACGATCTGCAATTGCCACTTGGAACAATACTGGAAAGTTGCATTGATGAGACTCTAGGTGAGGTGCACGACTGGCTGCCATACCCAACGGAATATTTTTTTCTCGAACTGCTACTTTGCTGTTAGTTGCTATAAATGCGTCTCTAGATATCCTGTGTGAGTGGCCAACATGCTCATTGGAATCTTCCTCTAAAACTACTTCTTCACTACCGCTAACTTGCCGTGCATGAGGGGATGCCTTTATGGAAGCCTAGAGTGTGTGTTTCTCTTTTGGTCGTGATATCACGACATGTCGCGATATCGTGACAATTTCTTTTTGTGCCTTCGCTCTCCTATTTCGGTCGTGATATCACGACATGTCGTGATATCACGACATTCCTTCCTTCATGCCTTCTTGCTTTCACTTTGGTCGCGATATCGTGACCTATCGTGATATCGTGCAATTTTTCTGTCGTGCCTCCGTTCTTCAGTTTCAATCGTGAAATCATGACATGTCGCGATTTCGTGACCTTCTGTCCTCCACGCCTTTGTCCCCTACGTTGGTCGTAAAATAATGACATGTCACAATTTCGTGACCTTCGGTCCTCCATGCATTTGCTTCCCTGCGTTGGTCGTGAAATCGTGACATGTTGTGATTTCATGACCTTCGGTCCTCCACGCCTTTGCTTCCCTACGTTGGTTACAAAATCGTGACATGTCATGATTTTGCGACCTTCGGTCCTCCATGCCTTTGCTTCCCTACGTTGGTCGTGAAATCATGACATGTCATGATTTCGTGACCTTCAGTCCTCCATGCCTTTGCTTCCCTACGTTGGTCGCGAAATCGTGACATGTCACGATTTCGTGACCTTTGGTTCTCCATGCCTTTGCTTCCCTGCTTTGGTTGCAAAATCATGACATGTCATGATTTCATGACCTTCGGTCCTCCGCGCCTTTGCTTCCCTGCTTTGGTCGTGATTTCGCAACATGTCACAAAATCGTGACATGTCATGATTTCGTGACCTTGTGTCTTCCACGCCTTTGCTTCCCTACTTTGGTCATGATTTCACGACATTCTGTCTGTCGCTTCTCTATCTCCTTTTTTGGTCGCGATATCGTGACACTCTTTGTGTCGCAATATCGTGACACACACATATATATATATATATATATATATATATATATATATATATATATATATTTTTTTTTTTTCTCTGTAAAAAAAAGATACTTAGAAAAATTTGGTTGATGCTATATTGCTCTGCTGCCCTTAGATGCTCCTGCATCAAATAAATACCTGGTCATATTTTCTTTGTTACGATGAAGGGACCTAACCAATTGGCCGTAAATTTATCTCTTAGATGAGATGGCAGGTTTGAGTTTTGTTGGTTCTCTTTAAGCACAAGATCCCAACCTTAAAGTATCTTGGATGGAATTTAGTATTATAAGCTCATTTAATATGATCTTGATAAACATGTAGATACTCAAGAGCATTAACTCATCATTCATCAAGAAGGGTCAATTGATCAAGGTGAGCTTGTCGCAATGTGCCATCATCGATGAAATATTTCAATGAGACTCACAATGATGGAATTTCTAATTCCAAGGGTATAATGGCCTTAATGCCATATGCTAGAAAAAATAGGGTTCTCTTGGTGGGTGTCTAAATGCTTTTTTTATAAGATCATAAAGCTAGAGGTAATTTAAAGTTCCAATCCTTATGATTCTCCTTGATGGTTTTTATCAATATGGAAACTACAATTTTAGTAGAGGCCTCTACTTACCCTTTTAATTATGAATAATATCATGTTGCAAAGTTGTGTTGAATGTTATATTTGGATTTTAGAGTCTACACATATTTTTTCTTGAATGAAGTCTCATTATCTAATATGATTTTGGATGGAATACCAAAATGACATATAATATTATGGATTATGAACTCCACAATATGAGCTCCAGTCACAATGGTCAAAGGGATTGCTTCCACCCATTTGGTAAAGTACTCATTGGCCATGATAATGAATGTGTGATGACCCAAATGTGGAGGATAGATCTTGATTAGATTGAATCTCCACTGAGAAAAATGCTAAGCTGATTAGCGTGATGATGACACTTTATGTATTTTCTAACATACAAGCAGCAATACTTTTCTATCATGGGCCAATAATAGCCCATTCTAAATATGTGCTTGACGATAGCTATGCCACTAAAATGGCCACCTTAGATACCATCATGAGCTTAGATATTATCCAAGAAAACTCTTGGATCTCAATACAATGAAGGATGACTCCATCGTAGCTCCAATGATACAAAATGTCTCCTAGAAATACATACATAGTAACTTTCTATTTAAATGCTCATTTTGCAACATGTGATAATCCCTAAGGGATACTACCAAGTTTTAGGTAATATTTTAATTAGACGAGCCAATCCTGATAAGCTTGAGCTTCAACTATCTAAAAATCTTGTTCTCGTTGTGATTAATTATGCACAAATGTGGATTGGGAAACAAACTTATGGTGAATGGTCATGTAATTCTCTGAAGGACCCTACAAGATCAAGGACCCCTAGGGTGCTCATTTCAAAAAGTCTTGGGCTTTGTTGAACCACTCATGATTTTTTTCTATCTAAATCATGTGGATTGATTCTTTTTTGTTTGGAGCCTCATGCAACATCATGGATTGCAAGAGCATTTTAACATGTATGGTAGTAAAATTAGTGGAAGGATTTTGAGGGATTAAGGATCACAAATATACCATTGTGTTCACGAAGTGATTAGACGTACGAGGGACTACCTCAATGTCATACCAATCTAGTTGGGCTAGAAATGTGTCCATAAGCTCTTTGTAATATTTCAATATGGGACATCTACATTGATAAATTCCTTTCACTTGGTTTACAATGAACAAGGAGTCACCAAATATATTAAGCTTCTTAATATTCATGGTGATAGTTTTTCGAAAACCTAATATTAGAGCCTCGTATTTAGGATTATTTTTGGTGCAAGGGAATTTGATTTTAAAATACAAGGGCATAGGATCTCCTTACAATATGAAAAACATGATCCCTATGCCACCCCCTTGCTCACACTTGTAACCATAAAATAACAAAGTCATGTTTGCTTTGTTATCTAGTTCTTCGAGTTCAGGTGATTCAAAGAGCGCAAACACTACATCATCAGATAATTCTATAACGAGAGGTTTGTCATCCTAAAGAGGTGCCTATTCTAATTGATCAGCTATGAATTGACCTTTAATGGATTTTTGATTGATAATTTCAAGATCAAATTTTGTCAAGATCGAATTATGGTACGTGTGACTCATCATGTATCGCAAAGGATTCTCTTTTGATATGATATACGTGGTATGACTTAGCATGTAGTGGTGCATATTTTTGGTAGCAAACACAACTTCTAAATAGAGATTTTCAATGTATACATACTTTAGCTCATGGATGACCAAGGTGAGACTAATGTAATAGATAGCATGCTCTCTATTTTCTTTGTTCTTCTAGACCAACATGGTTCCCAGAGCAAAGTCTATGGCTGAAATGTATAGCAAGAAAAGAACACCTGGTCGAGGTGGAGTTAATACTGGAAGTGTTGCTAGGTATTATTTGATATCATTAAATACCTTTTGAAATTCTTCATCCCAATTGAATGGGACCCCTTTGTGTAGCAATCGATTCATGGGTCAACATTTATCCGATAACTTTGTTATGAAGCATTTTATGGATGCTACTTTGCCTTGCAAGATTTGAAGCTCTTTAATGTTCATTGGGAGAATAATTTCTAAAATTTCTTTGACCTTTATAGGATTGAATTTTATACCTCATTTAGATACTATGAATCCCAATAGTTTTCTTGATGTGATACCGATAATACATTTCTTAGGATCAACCTGACATTATGCTCTATTAGGCAATCAAAGACTTTATGTAGAACTTTTACATGCTCTTTACACAATAATGATTTGATAAGCAAATCATCAATGTAATACTCTAGTATCTTATGCATGTAAGCATGAAAGATATATATCATGGTTCATTGATAGGTGGCACCAATATTTTAAAGGTCGAATGGCATAACTTTATAGCAAAATATTCCCCATGGAGTGGTAAATATTATCTTGAATCTAATTATAGCCTAAAAATCCATCCATAAGGGATAACATCTCATGACCTACAATTGTGTATATGAGAGTATCTATGTTTGAAAATAATAATGCATACTTGGGTGTTACCTTATTAAGGTCTTTGAAATCCATGTAGATATGGATTATTCCATCAGGTTTACCTATAAGTACCATGTTTGATACCCATTTTGGATAGTCAATGGGCTAAATATATTCTACATCCAATAACTTTTGTAATTTATCTTTCACCATTAAGGTGATTGGTGCAGCTTTCTTAGCTTTTTCTTGACCAATTTCATAGTGGGGTCCAATGAAATATTATGTGTAACCAAATTCAGATCAAGACCCAACATGTCTCTGTATGACCAAGAAAAATGTTAAAACTTCTCTTTCAAAAGATGAATGAGAATAAAATGCCTCCTTAGAATATAGGCTCTCTCTAAACTTGAATTTCTTAGGATTTTTAGTATCATTGTCAATATCCATGTCAAAAGTCTCCTCAATTGACTTATGGGATCCCTCCTCAAGCTGATGAGGTGTAGGGATCAGATGGATGTCATATACTAGGTTTGGGTGATATATCATTTCATATTTGACCTTAGCATTATAAACATCCTAAAAATCACATAGAGTAAAATGAAATGGTTACAAAATTTCTTCACATGGGAATAAATCCTTAGGATATGGGGGTGATGTGGTATGATAAAAGTTAATGGCCTCAATGTTAAGGTGCAATGGATTTGAGGGATCACTTGGATTGTAGATGGGTGTGACTAAATAAATGGAAATCATATTGATGGATGGTTGGTGATATCCATGACCATAGGGATAGGACCTATTTATTTTTTATTGCTCTAGATTCTCTAGATGTGGATTAGGAGGTATTAAGATCTCTGGGTCTAATCTTGGAGTATATAGGATAAATGGGTCCTCAGGTGGGAGTAGTTGCCTCAAGTTAGGTGGATGAGGAAATATCCTATCATAGATGCCATCTATATCCGTAGGGGGCCTAGCTGGCTTAATATATCACATATAATTTTTGAGACAATTAAGGTAGGTAGGACCTAAGTATGCAATTTCTGTTGCACCCTCATCTTCATCATCTGCATCTATCCAATCATTTTCAAGAATATATTTAATTTTATATTCCTCTTCTGGAATAGTCTCATGATATAATACAAGATGTTCTATGGTAACCATTACTGTGTGATGATCCCTCCATAAATGATAAGGGTTTGGGTTAGAATATTTATTCCAATAAATGTCTACCCTAAATCCTATGCTTAGGCACTCTAGGGAACTAGCCAATAACTCATCTGGCATTCAGATGGAATACCCTAAACCAAAATTATTAGTAGGTAGTTGGTACTATGTTATATAGGGTTTTCTGATACCCTATTCATAAAGACCTAAACCAATACCATTCCAATGGAAATGGTAAAAGTATCTCAGAGCAAAGTTAGGTTTTGATATATAATAGATGTTGCAAGCAAATGGTTCATTATATTTATGGATAACTAGAGATTGATCTGTGGTTGAGTCAAAACCCCTATATATGAAATTTTTTTGGTTGGAAAACATGCCTAATGGTACCACCATTCCAATAGACAAGGGAGGAGCACGTGATCTCCCTATGTATCTTGCAAACTTAATAATTGGCAAGAAAGTTACATTCTATACCAAATATTCTGCAAGCCTAGGTTGACTAAATGAATAGTCGCTTGAGATGTAGATGACCTCATATATGATGTAGGTGATGTAGGTTGAGGTACATCATTCATCATGTCAGGAAATTTTTCCTCCCCCATGGAAGTCGTAATCTCCATCGTGGAGATTTTGGGGATGACTTCAGAATCATCTACCATGGGTGCTTTCAACTTCTATTTGATCTTAGGATAAAATGATAATGAAATTTTATTAGAAGTAGCTACTAGTTTAGGTGAAGGTGGTGGTACTGAGGTGGATGGATTAGCATACACTACTTTAGATTTGCACTCTAGACACTTCATGGGAGAACTATATCTAATTTCCAAATGTGTTGACGATAATACGAACTCCCCCAGATTGGTAACTTGATTAACATACTTAAAGGGTTCATCATATGATGAGATGACATGAACCTATCCTTCATGAACGTATTTAATACATTGATGTAAAATAGAAGGAACACATCTTATGTCTCTGATACAAGGATGATCAAGCAATATGTTACATTGCATTACTCCTTCCAACACGTGGTATAAAATGGAAATGGTTTTTAGTCCCACCTCAAAATGTAGGACTATAGTGCCAAAAATCAAGCATAAGGCATCAATGAATGCTCATAATGTAGAATTTGATGCCACTATGTGTGATGTCAAAAGACTAAGATGCTCTAAAGTAGTAGTTGTTATTATGTTGATCTATGAGCCTGTATCAATCAAAACTCGCTTGCAAGGTATTCGGTTTATGCAAGTGATTATGTGCAATGGAGGATCTGCTACATTGGTTGGAACTTGTTTAATTTCATGGTCATAGAAGGTGACCATAGACTCTTTGCATTTCTAAATGTGCCCCACAAATTTAGTGAATGCATTAGGATTCTAGGGTTGAAGCTCAATAGATTTGAGAATCTCCATGAGTGCTTCCCTATGTCTAGGGGATTGTTGAATGAGATCATAAATTAAAAGCTTAGCCAAGATCGTCTGTAGTCTTTTAGTAAGCTTGTTTCTAATAGTAATCATTGGTTACAATAGTAGACCTAATAGTGGGTTTTGAACTAGCCCTTGCTAGGGCACAACAAGTATCTAAATGGGAACCATAGATGGCTCAGGTTGGATGTACCTTCTATTATATGTTGCAATGTTTATCATACCTAAAAACCCATGTGTAGGTGGATCTATATTTATCTCATTTACTTGACTCGTTTGATTGCCCTTGACCTCATGGGTGGGCAAATGATCTTTGAAGATTCCTATATATTGATTATTCATAGCTAGAGGATTGTCTAACTGTAACTGGTTCTTATCAAGCATGTTTTGTACTAGGTTTTTGAAATCATAGCACATTTGTATGTATGTTCATTCTACCTATGATAAAAAATATATATGTCCTCTCTATACCCTTTTGGTTTTGGGCAGGCTAGATCTAGCAAGTGAATTTCTAGCAAGGTAATCACCTTGGCCTCACATAATTTGTTAAAGAGAGACACCAAATACTTAGATAGTGGTGTGTATGTGTGAGGAGGATGACATTGTTTATCCTAATCTTGATTTTATTGGCACTTATTGTTGTATTAAATCAAAAGGGGTTGAGCTTGATAATTAGGTTGTGCTTTCTTCACTTTGGGAATATTTAAACCAATCTGATTCATAGGTGTTGGTTTTTCCAGATGAGTATTGTTATGAGTATTTTTGTTCCACTCTTTCTTACGAAGCTTTATCTCACCCTTCTGGACCTTAATATCCTTAATAACTTTGGCTTATGCCAAAACCTCTTTGAATGTTTAGTATTGCTATAATTATAATAGAAGTGATATGTGCTTGGAGAAAATCTTGGTAAACATTCAGGTTAGTTCTAAAATAGGGATGGTGAAAGGTATTTTGGACATTATCTTACACCACCTATTCCCATAATACATAATTGGCTTGTCATCATATTATCATAGGTTTGACAAGTCAGTTAGGTTTACCTTCTTATTGACTCCAAAAGAGAAGTGTTCAAGGAAGGCATTTGTTAGCTATTTGAAGCTAGAAATGCTATGTCAAGGTAGTTTGTTATACCACTTTAAGGCCATGCTAGAGAGTGTTATTAGTAAAAATATTAGTAAAAAAAACATCATTGTCTTGGAGCTAAAAACACAAGTTCATGAAACTTGTGATCATAATCCCCTCTAAATTTGTCCAACTTAGGCATTTTAAAATGCTCTAGATAATTTGGAGAAGGAACCTATGGATCAAGGGGTTGATTGTACAATTTACACAATGTGGATTTTTGATAACCCACTCCCTACTTCTCAAGCGATTGGATACACTTTGTGCAAACTTTATATGCCCAAGATGAAATTATCTCATTCTCTCTAAGAGTTATCCTAGGAGGAGGATGTAGAAGGTTCTTATTTGATTGAGATGGTAGATTTTAATAATCAACCACATCATCACACAAAAAATTAGAATACGTTGGTTCCTGGTCATTTGCTTCTATCTCTTCATAGGCCTCATATTTCGATGAGTTTGGTGCTTGGCATTGTCTTTGTTGAGATTTATGAATAGAGGCATTAAGAGAATGGTTGTTAGTAGGCCTAGGGGGTAACTCTTGCTACTGTGTAGTGCACCTCATGTTGATCTATTATTGGTAAGTACTAGGCATGGGTATTTCTTCCTGAGCTACCCTATGTGATTTCTCTTCACATAATATTTGTTCTAGGATTCTTTCCTCATGTAGTCTATGTTCGTACAACTATTGGTGGTGTAACCTCTATTTTTCTACATGATCATGATCTAAACATTATCACTCATGGCACAAATCATCCAATTAGAATTGGATAAATTGCTCTTTGACTAGTGTTAGTCCAAGGTAGTGTATATGTTTGATATGTTGTATGTGGCCTATGACTTCTTGTCTAAATATGAGGGGTTTTGGTAATTTTAATTTTTGTAGTGGGTATAGCTACCCTCTTACCTTGATTAATCAAAGTTGTGTTTACTTTGTGCTCTACCCTAGGGGTATTGTTCTCATGTAAGGATGTGTAGGAGTATGTTGTGTTTGTGTAGAACACTCGCTACATGTATGGATAGGACATGCTACATATTCTTTGTGCCAACACTTAGAATGAGAATAAGTAGAAGAAGGTGTTCTATAAGCTACATTAGGGCCATACCTATCTAGGTGATTTATCTTATGACTCAACCAAGGGTGATCAGGAGGAGTATCTCCCCCATATCTACTAAGAAATGGCATGTATTCTTCTCCGAGCTTAGAGGGATTTTTTGATCAATTGGATACACATATACATGCAACCCATCTACTGGGCCCCTCAATGGGTGGATCTTATCTAGAAGTAGTATGTGATGGATGAGGTCAAAAAATATCCTCTACTTGGTCATGAGGAGGCCCCATAGGAGTCCTTTTAATGGGGTATCTTGATAATCGAATCTCCCACATGTGGAATTGTCTTCACAACAACTGTTAGAATGTTATTTAGGTAAACATAAGTATGTTGGGTTGTATCGAAGGTGTTATAGACCTTATGGTCGATTGCCTATAGCCTAAGTCTAGTACTGGAAATGGCTTCGTGTTGTGATAATTTTATATCTTTTATACATTAAGTAAAGAAATAGATAAAGTATACAAGATGATTATCTCTTTTAAATATTGCTTTGTGTTTCCTAAAACTAGCTTGTGTATTTTGGTTCATTATTTTTTTACCTTTCTCTTGTTTGATTTTTTTATATTGTTGATGTAATACTCAATGTTGAAAGGATTTTACCTATATACTCTCACACATAGGCTTGGTGATGAATTCCAGGTCATGAAACCCACCAAGATTTGGTGATGAAGTCTGAATCCAGTGAGGGAGCACAGGTACTACCATTCCTCACCCAGTTCATCGTGGTCAATGATACACCCTTCAAAGAGGAATGCATGCTATTTTTCATGGCTATGATGGTTCTTGGATAGGCCTTGGACAAAATGGGGTGTGAAGAATCACAATGCAAGCTAACAAGGTGGTGATGAAGGTCACCATTGTTAGTCCTGATCAACTATTGGACGTGACTTCCAACTTGCTGATGTTTAATGTAAAATGTGATATGTGTGGGTTCTTTTCATTTCATGCAAAAAGGAAAATGGAACATAAAGCAATCAATGATTTTTTACTAATGCATAAAATAACGTTTCAAATTTCTAAATTCTAAATAAGTATGTTTCAATTTCAAAAAAAATTAAAATGCAACCCTAAATGAAGTTAGCCTTTAAGAAGACATCATGCAAGCAAACCCTAACAAGCAATAAAATAGGGGCCATCACTATGTAAAATGATCTGCAGTAGAGGCTATTAGACACAAGAATGATCATACAAAGGGGCCATTGTACCCTAGGGTGGCTAGTCGTAGAGGCCATTATTCCCAACAACGGTCATAGGCAAAGAGCTTGAAAATTGATTTTTTTCTAAATTTCTCTACCAAAACTTGAAATCTTAACTTTTCTGCAGTAAATTCCAGCACAAAGATACTCACATGTGTAGCCAACATTCGATGAAGATATTGCCAAGTTTATTTTATGACTCTACTCTATGACTATCAGGGGGTATAGCGATGGCCATGTTGACCATAATAGGGTAGGACAGTTGTGCATGTGAGCCATTCCAACCCAGAACGGTGGTACCTATAATTCAATAAATCCAATAAAAGTAAACATTGGCAACAAATTAGGAGCTTTTGAGAAAATTCCAACGGTGATCGCTACTGTAAGAAGTACAAAATATTTAATACCTAAACATATATTTTGATTTCAAATTGATAATGCAAATTATGTAACCATAATGACAAAGAAATAGAGAAAATAAAGTGTCCTTCTCATTAATATTTAAAATTGTCTTTATAAGAGGTTAAAAAATATCCCTCTTAGGGATTAAAAAAAAAATGATCTAAATTACATTAAGGAACCAAATATAGGTGTCTTCACAAGATATTTGTAATCTTCAAAACTGATTATGGAGGGTTTCTTAGTGACCTTCGCTTGATGATGCAAATATTGAGGAATCTTTATGATGATTTGCTCCTATGGAAACCTAAGATCTATACACATAAGTACTTACAAGAAATTAGTAACAAATATGGAACCTCTCAATATGAGGTCCATTTTCCATAACATGCAACTTAAAGTAAAATGCATAAAATAGTAAGGAAATGCATGAAATATTGAAATACACTATGCTAAGAATAGAAAATAAACTACTATTAATCTCCAATATCTAAGAAAATATGAAAGGATAGATTTATAGGGAGGCCATCATGGATTGGCTTGACTTGGCCTGCTAGCCATCATTGGCTCTGGTGGCTCCACCTACGGGTCATATCAGGGTGAGACAACCACTAAATAGTAAATAATTTCTTCGAATTCGATGCATGATGACGTTTGATTATTCTATCAAATTTATTATTCAAGGGTCACTCGATCGATGCACGATTGAATTAAGAAGAATTGGCTCTAAACCTAGATGTTTGATGGCAAAAATGGTTGAATTGGCACTTCAAACTCCAATGGACACCATTGTTAGGTTGGCAAGCTTCATGACTAGATTTTGATAGCACCTTGATGCTTATGAGAGATTGTTCTCTCTATTAGGAAAACCAACAACACTTCATTGCATTAGATTTTTATTTCTTCTCTCTTTTCTCAAGTTTTTGGGCACCTTTTATAGATTCTTCCAATTGGCATCTTGTCTTGCAAGGGGATCCAATATCAATATTCATTTAGTATTAGTTATCCCAAGCATCGCCTTCTAGAACCTTCTTGCGCTCAATCCATTAAGCTCAACTTCCTTGTAACTAATTTGGCTCGACTCAAGAAACCTGAGTTTGTTATAGGAATGACCATCATTGACTATAATGGCTAGTACTGTGGGTCATTATTGGGTATGGTGGCCATTGTAGGGCCATCATGGAGAACCATGGCTACCAGGTAGCCATCAAAGAGAACCATGACTCAATCTACAAAGGGTCAATTTACCTTGTTTGAGTGGTTAGAACCACTATTAGGCATTAGGAAGGCCCAAGATGAGTCATATGGCCTAAAAAGGTGTCCATATGAGTAGCCTCCTCAACATGATGTATTTTAGGTGTCTACAGTTAGACACCCACCAAGAATAATTGATAAGTCTAATGAAGTTTGTACACAAGTCTTGAATAATTGAGGAGAACCTTCTTTATTTTTGTTGTACTAGTACCAAATTCTTATATATGATAATGTTAAGGATAATATGATCTTCATCCATGTAAAGCATATAAAAATAATCCCATGTAAAATCATCCTCATAGTCTTTAGCAACATTGGTATAGACAATTTGTTTGTTAGGTGATAAGGTTTCCCTAATTTTTTAATTTTAGGATAGTTTCTAGAAACAAATGGAATCAACACATTACTTAGTATTTCTTAAAATATATTTATATAAATCAATGCACACAATACAAGTGAATTTCTATGGATACCAAATAATATTATTAAAGCAATAATAAATACACATAAATCAATAATAAAATGGTTAGTATGATGATGGGTATTGATACCCAATTAGAAGTTACCTTTAGGTCAATTTTAAAAAACCAACCTTTAGGTTAAATAATCCAAATATTATAAAATACCTTTACAAGGTTTAAAAATACCTATATGGATTATATGTACAATACAAATTCAATCATAGCCTTAAGTGAATCTTACTCACCATATAACATCCCCCTTAAGCCGAATGAGAGACACAAAGAGATACCCTTACTAGTCATCCCCCTTAAGAGACACTCTTCCATATTAATTAGCTCCTACATGTGCATAGAAGGAAACTTGACTATGATATTTGGTCAAGATATATATTACCTACTTTTTTGATGACACAAAAACTAGAACAAGCATCCCATGAGTGCAAATCCATTACACAGCTCATCCAAATCTCAAGATGTTTGGTTTACTAAACAAAAATTGGATTGTACACAAGTGGATGGTGCTCTAGGTATCACATTGAAGGGTGAATGGATAAGAATAAGGAATTCCCACCTACTCTAGAATCATACAAATCCATAAAATATGATTTTTTGCCTCATGGGAAGCCGAATATTAATCTTCTATGGGAGTTTGAGAAATACTAGACTATTGTCTAGAACACTAAGAAATAGGGGGAAAACTAGATAGAATACAAAATGTATTATATAACACTATTCATCCAATCATAAAATTAGTCTACATCTAAAAATCCAATCAAAATTGGAGATGAACCAATTGAATAATGAATAACCATATGATATGTACATCTAATGTATTTAAGGATTTTCTTGGTTGTGATCCAATGACTCTCTCAAGGTGCCTATATGTACCTAGAATAATAGTTGATAGCAAATGCAATAATGAGTCACATGTATGTAAGGTAGATGATATCTTCCATAATACATTTATATAAAGTGGCATCCACCAAAGGAGTTATGCAATAAACTTGAAGCTTCAACCATAAAACAAAAGGAGTCTAAGTAGACTTAACGTCCTCTGTCTTGAAGCATCAAATAATATATGAAGCATACTTTGACTATAAAATGGTGACCCCAAAAGTATTATAATAAATTTTATATTCCAATAAATAGTGCAAGATCCCCAAATATATCATCTCAAGGGAAGAACAAAGTCATGACTTAACATCTTGAATTAAGGCAAGAAAGTTTTAAATAATGAGAAGTTCATCTACATAGATTAAAATCACTAGAGTCTCCCCATTTTTATGTTTGATGTAAATATCATGTTTGGTATCACATCACAAAAATCCACAACTAAGAAAGAAATCAATATTCTCATACCAAGCACATGGTGTTTACTTAGATCTATACAAGTACTACCAACCAACATACTAGAGGAGTAGGACCCTCAAGCTTAAAACTAAGCGGTTGTTGCATATAGATATATTTTTGAATCTTGCTATGAAAAAAGACACTCTTCACATCCATATTATATACCTTCCAACATTAGGAAGTAGCTATAGAGAGAATAATCCAATTAGAATCCATCGTATCAACTATGGAAAATATCTTTGAGTAGTCAATTTTGTCATTTTGAGAGATTCTCTTAGAAAAAAAGGCATACCTTGTGCTTATCCACCTAACCATATAAAGTGTATTTCATATTATATATTAATTTTCATCCAACCATATTCTTCCCCTCTATAAGTGTAACAAGATCCCATGTTTGATTCCTCATCAAGGACTCCTACTCCATAAGCATAGGATATCCCCACTCTAGTTAACCCTTAGCATGATAAAATGTGAGAGTATCTCTATAATTATCAATATTTGAGAGAAATGTTCCATAATGGGTCTTCTAGTGTCTCTCCAAAGAAATAATGGGCTAATCATTATATAGAATTATCTAAACCCACTTGGGTGTTGGATAAAATATGAAATATATAGGAACATCCTATGCTAAAGCAACATTAGAATCCAAACATGAAGTATTCAAACCAAACTCACCACTCACCTCATAATTCAATATTATGGCATAACACACTAGTATATCAAGCTAATAATTCCTTTAATTCAATACTAAAGGTGTTGAAGTTGGTTCTACCTTAGAAGGGGCTAAATCTATAGTATAGCACCTTCATTGGAAGATGAAGAAGCCCCAGTAGGAATGGATATCATAATAATATCTCAATAATCTATTGGAATAATTAGATAAATAGGAGGATCTTCTAAAAAAATATTATTTAGAAAACTTGATGTAACCCCTAGAAGAACCTCATAAAAAACCACATCTCTCTAGATTTGAATTTCATGCATCTTAGAATTATAAAGATGCTATTCTTTAGAGGTATTTAAATACCCCACAAAGATACATCTATGAATATTTGATGCCTCATTTGTTTGAAGATATTTTGGTATATGAGTCTATGCTAAATACCTAAATACATGGAATTAGGACACATCAAGTTTATCATCTATAAAACTCTCAAGGAGTGTCACACCTTGGATTACACTAGTGGGAATCCTATTGATGATGTATGCTACACAAGAGATGGCATCACCCCAAAATTTATGCTCCATTAGCATGAACCATACAATTATCCATCTTTATGATTACCTTATTCTTCATCTCAACTACCCCAAAATTTATGCTCCATTAGCACGAACCATACAATTATTCTAGAGTATAGTGAATAGTCTTAAAATTTTATTTCATGAAGAGGAAAAAATCATGAAAGGAATTACTCATACATTCACCTCCCCTATCCAACTTTAGATACTTGATCTTCTTCTCTAGTTGGTTTTCTACTAGTTCTTTGAATATCTTGAATTTATCAAAGTTCTCATATTTTATTTAAATAGTATATAACCACATATATATAGAGAAACCATCAAAAAAATAAGTAAGTATATATTCCAAGAAATGGAAGGTGTACCCATGGGTCAACATATTTTATTGTATGCGATATCCAAGGTTCATGTAACATGGATCATTGTACCTCTTGGAAAGGACTCTCTATGGTGCTTCTCCAAAATGCATCCCTTACATGAATAATTTTGAGGGTAAATATGAGAAAATACAATGGCCATATGATGGTGACTTATGTACCTCATTGATCCAGAGCTAATATGTCCAATTCTATGGTGCCATTGTTGACTCTCATCATCTACTTGATCCACCATAGCCAAAAATACTTCCTTTGTAAGGAACAAATAGAAGGATTCAGTTTGTTCCCTAGTTTCTACATTTGATCTAAGTCATCATAATAACCAAAAGAAATTATCTTGAATCTATTATTTATATTCTTTATTATCCAACAATTAAGCCATAACTCAACCTTTTTGTTCATATGGGTGATGTGATATATAGAAAAACATTGGGACCAAGACTAGGAACATGAAGAACTTCATCAAAAGAATAAAATCCAAGACTAACCTCTCCACAAACCACCACCTATAAATAAGGGTAATCTCCAATGATAATGCTCTCTAATTAATTCAATGTGTTTTAACCCTATAGAATATGTTTATTCTTTATCATATGCCTTATTACCCCTAAAATAGGTGGATTTCTAATATTTTGAATGAACAAATATATGAGCTTGTGAGGTTTCACCATCAAAGTTGTATTCAATATATGCATAGAAGAGAGTAGCATCAACATGCCCTTTTTATTGCTTCTTCAATTTTTCTCAATACAAATATAGAAAAATTATACTTTTTATATTTTCTTCTTATAAAAACTACAAGTTGGATTCTTCAAGTGCTTCTTGAACAACTTCCCATTCTATTTTAGTTTCTTCTAAATTTGAGCTTTGACCACTTCTTTATCATGAGTCTGTTTGATGAAAGAATGACACTTATACCTTTGTATTTGATCCTAATGGTGAAGAATATATTTGAACACTTAATCATTTGGAGGTGGAGGAGAAGTCAAAAACTAGACATTAAGCATCTTGAATACAAAATCCCATATGTCTTAGAGATATTTTGGAAAATAATATCACTCATTTGGAGTCATAAATTTGCATCAAAACTAGCCCATTTGGTTTTACTACTCGATAACAAGTTGGTCATGCTTTAGTTTGCATTCATAGGTATTGTATCATGTCATGCATTCTGCTTGTACATAAGCATTCCATCATGTCATTAACCCATGCTTTTTATGCTACTGCATTGTTCATCATCATGTTTTCATATAATTTTTCTTCTACATATGCCTACAACACACCATTGAAGGGTTAAAAATACATTTGTTAGCATGCTTGTAGTGGTGTCCAATCCTCTTATCAAGTTACATGACAATAGGAAGCTCTTCTATTGCTAAAACATTCATAGTCAATCCAATCAACCACCATATAAAGTTGGTTTATTCTAAATCACTTCAAGGCTTTCCTTGGATATCTTGTGTTCTTTCATGGATCAAATTGCATACCTTATACATTAAGCAATTTTGAGAATAGGACAGGAAATACTATGTGTATGTTGTCTGCTTAGTGAATGTCACCCTTCTCATCCTATCATCTGTTTGATATAAATCAAACCTGAGGATAAAAAAAAGGATAAGATACAAAAAAAATGGGTAGAAAACAAAAGCAAAAAACAAAAAAATAAAAGCAAAGAAAAATAGTACTATCAAAAAACTTGAATCCCCGAGATCCTCAGGTCTACATTGAAATCACGGGGTCCATCAGAGATATAGATACTTGATTGGTAGTGGATTATGCATTATAAGTGGTGACATGTTTGTAACATTAGTGACCTTCTTTTATACAGACCACTGCGTGCCTGTGGATGATATAGCTTACAAGCTAAGTTAACAATCAGTTGAAACCATCCTCTCTCAAAATGGGTAAATGAACATCACTTCACACACATTGGTCCATGATTGATCTATCGTTAGTCAAGCAAGTTGAGATTTTCAAATAATATTGCTTAGTTATTCAATGGGTTTGATTGCTCAAACTATAATGTTTGATTCTCTTCAAAGAACTTTTCACATCTAACATCTTTGAAATAATGGAACAGATCACACCACTACTTATTTTGCAACAATACAAGTACCTTATTCAGTATTTTTTGCATCCACCTACATAATCATTCATCACATACTTACATTATCATGTATCATACAATGCATACTACCCCAACTCATGCATACATTGCATAACCATTTACACTCCATATTCATATCATCCACTACATGTTTGTTTATCTTGCATGCCTTATATGTTCCTCGATCATTCATTATCATAATTATTATTTCATTTATGATTATTCTAATCTAAATGATACCACATTTCTCACATATTCATACATTCATCTACATACATGTTATCATTCATATCACACACATCTACTTCCATTAATTCCCATATCCATGCTATATTCATACATTCACATCATTCTTCTACACATACAAAAAAGAAAAATGGCATACAATAAACTGCATACCCTTTTGGGTACCTCATCACATGTATATAGGGTGTATATATACTCCTCATATATAAAATTATGGTAATTTGAACACAAAAAAAAACATCAATCAATCATGTTGCTCATCGGGAGTCTCTCCACTCCCTTGTGAGCCATCAGGGCCTGATCCCCCTAAACCCTCACATCATCCACTTCTTGGTGCAAATACAAAGCCTACCTTATGATATTATCTCTCTTATCCATTATAGCATCTAATGATCATATATTTATCTCATATACTAATCACCTCACCTCCTCTAAGGCTATCTCTAGCCTCTCCTCCAACCTTTCCCTCTTTGCTCTTTAGCATCTCTCTTTGCTCTCCCTCCATATCTCTCTTCTAGTAGAGAAGCTCTAATCCACCATCTATATTGAGGTCCAACTATCCCAATACATCATTTAATTCATCAATTCACCTAATATACTCCCATTTCTAATTGCTCTGTGGTCCACACACTCCATCTAACATTCACATTGGTTTTCCTTTTCAAAAGGCTTGAAATTGTGCATTCACCACCTTAAAAATAAGGGTTATATTTTACCTAAATTTTAATCTATCAAATCACTTCTAAATTTCCCAAAAATACCACTATTTTATTGGGTTCAACAAGAAATCTCCAACAGTATAAGTTTTGTCTAATTCTGACATCGTTTGGCCCTCCAAACTACCAAAACACTCCACATGGGTCAACCAAAAACATTTGCACAGACTCGTGCAAATATTTTGGTTCACACCCCCCTATGCGAATATTTTTGTTCACACCTCAATGTTAATAAATATCTTAATTGTAGAATTGAGTCCTCTCTTCATTATGGTAGTCCCACTAGACGTGCCATAATGAAACCAAGCAAAATAGACAATTACACTACAATTCTTAATTCAAAAACCATAGTGATCCACTGCTTTGATATTAAGATAATAAAGAGAGGTTATAGAGTGAAATCCCCTTTACAATCCTTGCCCTGAAGGCTACAATGGTTCTTCCTAAATGAAACCCTCTTAGAAGTGCTCCAAAGACAACAAGATCTTTCTTTTGAATGTTCCTCAATGCAGATGCACTTCTTGCATGTGGGCCATCACTGGTTTGATGTGTTCTTTTTACTTGTTAGACCTGCAAAATAAAATTAGTATATTAAGGGGTCTAACTCAGTTAAACCCCATGTTTATGAAGACAAAATAGACTCTTAAATAAACTTAAAACATGAAATAACTTGTTAAAAATAATATAAAACACTAAACTAGATCATACTTGTCCAAGTGATTTTGTCTTGTTGTAGCAGAGGTTCACACGGGGGTGAAAACGTAGTTTGCACCAGGAGGTTTGCATGGGGGGTGAGAACCTAGTTTGAACTGGGAGGTTCACATGGGGGGGTGCAAACCTATATTTTTCTGGCTGAACTTGCAAGATGTGGTTTTTGGACCTTTTTGATGTGATTGCTCCTTGGGGAATTTGGTGGGTCACCTTCAGATTTTATCTTTGATGATGATAACCTGTCTAGATCACAAGGAATATCATGAAAATGACTAAGCTACTATTGCAATATGAGTGTGATGGATGTGTGATGGATGCTAAGTTCCTAGAGTGATTTTTGCAAAGTTTCTGTAAGCTAAAGTTGATCTCTCTAAAATGGTGAAAATGACCTTCAATTTATAGACTTGGCCAAGGTGAGGGGAGGGGATGAAGTGTCCCCTGTGAGGTGTGTGTGGTGAGGTGTCCACCTAAGAGGTGTTCCCTGAGCTGTCCTAGCTCATAAATAATATTGGGTGAGATAATCCCTCACCCATATACAAATCATGATGACCTGGATAAAAATATTCATTTGACATTTATTAAAACTCTTTTGGAAATATCTTTTAATTTAAAATTGCTTTTTGTGTGCAAAAGTCTCCATTTCTCATTTATGACCCAAGGGAATTTGAGGTGGAGAAATATTTTGATGATAGGTGGCAAGGCTAGGCTAGGCTAGTAAAAGTAAACTAAGTGAGGTGGTAGGATTAATATTAGATCTAATTAAGCATGTGTTTAGCCATAAAGCAT
The DNA here is from genome assembly GCA_028583015.1 of Wollemia nobilis. Lineage (NCBI taxonomy): Eukaryota > Viridiplantae > Streptophyta > Pinopsida > Araucariales > Araucariaceae > Wollemia > Wollemia nobilis. The sequence goes on from JAQPPZ010000499.1 coordinate 782,648, forward strand.
ACTTTGACCAAAAAAGTTGACTTTTGACCATAAAGTGCTTTTTGACCATGGTGGAGGATTCAATCTTGGTTGAGTTATGAATGAGGTCGCATGAGAACCCATGGTTAAGTGTAGGAAGGGGCTTAGCTATCCCAAGGGGGCTAAGGATGATGAATAGTTATTTTGATAAATGAATAGTATTTTTAGCCAATTTATGCAATTTTCATGGGTTTTGCAAATTGATTGACCGTGATGATGTGAGAAGTGTAAATGTGTGACTTTTGGGTGTCTAAATTTTACTCCTTTTTGTATTGAATTGTGTGAAAACATGATTTAGTATAAAAACTAATGATATACTTTGATGGAATGATTGAAAGGCAAAGAATTTGTGATTGATGACTTGTGGATGATTGCGAGAGAGATGCATTGATAAAAATGGTTTGTGATTGGGTACAACACTTTGCAGTATTGTAATGATTGATTTTTGAGGGGAGGTGTAAGATTACCTTGCATTATGATCAACTTGAGATGTTTAAATTATGGAGGAAACAAATGCCTTTGCTAATTTTTATTTATTTATTGATGAGTTATTTTAACAATATTTTACAAACCGTTAGAGTCATAGGGTAGAACTTTCAGGAGCTTCATTCGAAAGTGGTCTTAAAACTACCACAATGAAGAGAAGAATCCATGAGATTTCTATAGTTAGAGGCATTTTGAGGTCTATCAAATATTTATTTGTTTTGGATTGGAGTTTTGATTGAGAAGAGAAATTTCACTTTTTGTATTTGTCCTAGCATGAGGACTTGAGATAATCTTCAATAAAAAATTTCTTAGGCATTTGTTGTATCCATTATTGGATGTTTGGTTGTTTGATCATATGCTTGGTAGCTTTTAATGTGTTGGATGACTACCCCCTCAAGCGATGAGTTGGCAATGGAGGAGATGAAAATCAACGATGAAATGATTGATAATGATGAGAAATATTGGCAAAAATTTGAATGGTAAAGCAGTAAAAAATGAGAATTGGGAGGAATCTAAGAGGAATTTTATGTGGGAGAGGTGAATTTGACTTGTAAAAAGAAGTTTGCATGGGGTCGTGCGAACAAGGGTGGTTCACACGGGGCATGCAAATCTATCGGGTCACATGTATGGGGTGCAGATTTATTAAAAGTGGATTTTATAAGGTGAAAATAATGTTTTAGTATCATTTTTGTGTGAAGGATGGAGGAGAAGTAGCAGTGGAGGAGAAAAGGTGGAAATAAATTATTACCGAGTTATGGACCGGATGGTACAGAATGGCGAGTACATTAGCGAGTACGAGTGCGAGGGTGGTGACGCCATTGGTAAGTGAATTATGCTATCTCAGGTGTCACCACCCCTACACAATTACCATTCAAAAAGACTACAATGTCCAAGTTCAAAAGGTTACAAATATAAATAAATGAAACTATATAATTACAAATCAATAAATAAATGAAACCATTCAAAAAGACTACAATTACAAATAAATGAAACTATAGAATATCACTACTTTTATATTGAGATAAAAAGGGGGTTACAAATTGAATCCTTTTTACAACTTTGCCCTGAAGGCTACAAATGGGTCTTCCCTAAGGAAGCCCTTATCGATGTGTTCCAAAGGTAACAAGATCCATATTTTGGATGTCCCTCAATCTAGGTGGGCTTATTGCTCATGGGACATTATTGGTTTGATTTGTTCTTTACACTTATTGGCCCTGCAAAATCTGGTTAGAATGTTTGGGGGCTTGTCTTGGTCAAACCCCGTGTTTATATATACAAAAGACCTTAAAACATACTTATAAATGCATATAATGATGATAGATAGGGTTTGGAAGCATATTTATCCATTTCTAGAGCCTCTAGAATATCAAAATTAGGTTCACATGAGGGACCTAAGAATTTGTCTAGGACTTGGAAGTTTGCATCCCAGATGCGAACCTATCTATTTTTGATCGAATTTTCCAGATATGAAGTAAATGGTGTTCTAATATTGTTGCTTCATTGATTTTTCATCGAGTCATCTCAAGAAGTCACTTTATTTGTTGATAACTTGTCTAAATCACAAGGAGTATGATAGATATGATGGAGACTCTAAATCTAAATAGATATGATGGATGTAGAATGGATTATGTGAGTCTAGAGTGATTTTAGTAGACTTGGCCTTCTATTTATAGATTTGGCCAAGGTTAGGGGAGAGAATGAGGTGTCCCATGCGAGGTGTGTGTGATGAGGTGTCCACCTAAGAGGTGTCCCTTGAGGTGTTCTACCTCTTAAATGGATTTGGGTAAGAGAATATCGCACCCATCCACATGTCAGGATGACCTAGAGGAAATTCTTCAAATAACATTAATTGCATTTGAATTGAAAATATCTATGAAGAACACAAGCTTATACTAATAGGGGGGGTGAATAGTATAAGACCTCTTTTTACTTTTTCCTTTATACTTCAAAACAGTAAAGCAATATACCCAAAGCAATATCAAATCAATGCACAATATCATCCACAAAGTGACACCGATTTTAACGTGGTTCACCCAGAATGGTTGGGCTACGTCCACAAAACTTTTCTCTAAAAGTTATCTCAAAGTTCTTTGGGAATCCTTCCCAATTACAATGTTTATGAGCCTCAGCCCAAAGAAGATACCTTCCCCCAATAAGAATTTATGAGCCTCTGCTCAAAGGAGATACCTTCCCCTCTGCTCTCGGAAATGATCCCTTAGAAGATCAATCGCCTCTACCTCTTGCCAGCACGTGAAACTCCTTTCCACTGAAGACCTCCTGTCCTCAATGCTTTGCCTAAGAGACCTCTACCTTCTATGATCATGTCCACAGTAGCTCAGCAACCTATACCAAACACAGTCAGTCGGTCTAGTACAAGTCTTCCTCTGTCTTTCAGATCTATCCAACTCTTAAACAAATCAATCCTCTACATACAAGCCTTCTCAAAGACTTGCCAACTGTCCTTAGGTTCTTCTCATAGAACCAATGCACCTTTGTCCTCAAGTTCTCTGATAGAACTATCAAACTTGGCTCACAAGTCCTCTGCTAGGACCTATCCAAATTTTCTCACAAGTCCCCACCGAAACCTGTCCAAAACTGCTCACAAGTCCCCACCGAAACCTGTCCAAAAATTTCTCACAAGTCCCCATCGAAACCTGTCCAAAAATTGCTCACAAGTCCCCACTGGAACCTATCCAAAAACTCAGCAAGCTCACCAAGAAAAACTTTCTTAGTAGGAAATCACAAAGTGAATTGTTAGAGACCCAATGTGATTTGTCAAACTCATAGAAGCATAAATAGAATTGTTAGAGACTCAATATGTTCTATACTCAGATCCCAATCTCAAAACTCAACTCAAATCAACTCAGCTCAATATCAATATCAAATCTAAAAACTCAACTCAATATCTGAAATGGATAGGATAGAATATTTTATTTCAAGAACATGAAACCCCAACAATTGCCAACTATGCAAAGAATCACATAACAATGATACTCATGTTCTTTTCACCATCAATTAGGGTTTCAACAACAATGCTCATCAAACAAGGTTTAGTCAACCAACACCATTCAACTCAACATCAACCTTGAAGCATTCAACCAATCATCACAAGAAAAGGAAACAAGTAGAAATCCTTTTCCCTCCAAAGATATTTGAACAAAATAGCCACCAACACAATATCACCAAATGAAAAGAATAACTTGCTCAAATCAACTCAATGGAGTAAGCCCAATATCATGAATCAAGTAAAGCAATAACTTGATCAAACAACCTCTATGGAAGCAACTCAACCATCAAACTCAAAACAGCCAACCAAGGGTTCCACCAACTCAATGCAAGTAGCAAGACTCACAAACATAAACCCTAATGCACAATGCTTCCACTACCTCAAACCAGAATTATGCATTCACCAAAACTCTCATCAAGGATAACAATGCATAATAAGTCTTCAACAAACCAGAAAATAGGATTTACACCCAACCAAAGGAAACCTAGTTGAAAACCTTTTCAATCCAACCTTATTTCAGAAAACATACACCAATCATACTCATAAGGAAAATGTGCCCATACCTTTTTGGAGTAGAAGAAAATTGATCCTTAAAGTTGTCACCACACACAACCCTCAAAATTCCAACCAAGTTAGGGTTAGAACCAAGATAAATGAGCATATATAAAAACTTTCCTTAATACACCTTTTAGATTCTCTTCTTTAAAAACAACCACCAAAGAAGCCAAAAACACAACAACCAAAACTTACACCTTATATCTCCATTTTAAAATTTAGCAGAGCAAAAGACTAATCTCAAAAATACAACCAAAGAAATATCCCCTTATTTCTCCTATGTCTTTTAAACACTGCTAAACAATGCCAAAAATCATATCAAGAAAATAATCACACCTTATATTGGCTGCCCTTGAAGAATCCGAAATTCGCGGCACAAAACACGTTTTAATAAAAACGTGACTAATCCATGCATAGCTCCCTCCGCAGGGATCAAAATGTAGACCTCTACCTACGCAAGGCCCAAACACAGCCTTCGCTGCCACTAGCCCACAAGGGGCTTACGAAGTCCAAGATGGACATCCTTCCACATAAACGGTCAAGCTTTCCGAAATCTTTTCAAACCACGAGCTCTCCTCTTTCGCAACGTAAACAGAACATTCGATCGCAACCAAACCAATTAATTGTCTTTCATTTTCCAAGTGGGTTTAACCTTAGGAACCTTCTCATATTTATAGTCCATATGTGGACTTTAGAACACGTCAGCTGCAAAGAAAAGTAATTTTGAATTTAATAAAAACTTGCTTTCTAAAGGGTTTAAAAACCCTTAAAGTATTTTTAATAAATTAAAAATAATTTCTCCCTTAATTAATTAAATAATTAATTAATTAAAACCTTGAAGGGTTTTAAATAATAATTAAAGAAATAATAAAGAGAACCTCCATTGGTTTTAATAAAAACCATTGCCAATGGAATCTCTCCTGATTCTCTTAAAAAGATTCTCTTGGAATCTTCCACCTTTGAAGCCAACACATCCTCTTAACATTAATTTCATTTCCTTTTGACATCAATGACAACTCATAGACAAGAAGCTAGGATCTCAAACCCAAAATTGCCAACAATATAGATGAGAGGTGGTAAGGCTAGGCTAGGCTAGACTAGGTGAGGTGGAAAGGCTAGGCTAGTCAAAGTAGACTAGGTGAGGTGGAAGGCTTAGATTAAATCATGATTAGATCTAATTAAACATGTGATTTAGCCATAAAGCAAGTTTTGACCAAAAAGGTTGACTTTTGACCATAAAGCACTTTTGACCATGGTGGAAAATTCAACCTTGGTTGATTTGTGAATGAAGTCACATGAGGACCTATAGTTAAGTGTAGGAAGGATCTTAGTTAGCCCAAGGGGGATAAGAATGATGAATAGCATTTTTAATAAATGAATAGTGTTTTATGCAATTTTTGAGGGTTTTGAAAATTGATTGGCTGTGAATATGAGTAAAGGGACAATGTGTGACTTTTGGGTGTCTACATTTTGCCCCTTTTTGTACTATGTTGTGTGAAAACATGATTCAATACAAAAATAGATGATATGAATTGATGGATGAATTGGAAGGCAAAGAATTTATGATCAATGACTTATGGATGATTGCGAGAGAGATGTATTGATAAAAAGGAAAAGAAGATGATTTGTGATTGAGTACAACACTTGTAGCATTGTAGAGGAAGGTGTAAGATTACCTTGTATTATGATCAACTTGATATGTTCCAATTGTGGAAGGAACAAATACCTTTGCCTATTTTTTCTTTCGATTGATTGATGAGTTATTTTGAAAATGAAGAACTTTCAAGAGCTTAATTCGAGAGTGGTCTTACAATTTCCCCAATAAAGAGAGGAATCCATGAGCTATCTATAATTAGAGGCATTTTGAGGTCTATCAAAAATTATTTTGCTTTGGGTTGGAATTTTGGTCTTGAGATAATCGTTAGCAAAAAAATTCTTAGGTATATTTTGAATACATGATTGGATGTTTGGTTGTTTGATCATATGGAAGATAAATTTTGATTTTTTAATGACTACCCACTCAAGTGATGAATTGAAAATGTAGGAGATGAAAAACAGTGATGAGTTGATTGAAAATGATAAAAATGAGAGGTGATAAATGATGAAAGATACCAAAGATGATGTAGCAAGGTAAAACCAAGCACAAAAGGTAGGATGGATGCAAAAATGGAGATACAAAAATATTCACACATCAGGGTGTGAAAAAAAAATTTCGCACGTGGGGTGCGAACCAAAATATTCACACAGGTTCGTGCAAATTTTTTGGTTGACCCATGTGCAGTGTTTTGGTAGTTTGGAGGACCAAACAATGTTAGAATTCGACAAAAATTATACCGTTGGAAATATATTTTTAATCCCAATACAATGGTGGTATTTTTGGGAAATTTGGAGGTGATTTGATAGGTGAAAATTAGGTTCAAATATAAACCTTATTTTGAAGTTGGTGAATGCACAATTTCAAGCCTTTTGAAAAGGAAAATCAACATGAATGGTTAGAGGGAGTGCGTGGACCACAGAGTAATCAGAAATGGAAGTATAGCAGGTGAATTGATGTATGAAAGGATGTATTGGGATATTTGGACCTCATTATGGATGGTGTATTAGATATTCTCTACTAGAAGAGAGAGATGGAGGGATAGTGGAGAGAGATGTTGAAGAGCAGAGAGGCAAGGTTGGAGAAGAGGATAAAGGTAGCCTTAGAGGAGGTGAAGTGATTAATATATGATGGAAATACACTAGCATTAGATGCTAGAATAGATGAGAGAGATAATATCATAGGGGAGGCTTCATTTTTGCACCAATAAGTGGATGATGTGAGGGTTGTGGAGGATCAGGCCTCTATGGCTTGGAGGGGAGTGGAGAGACTGCTGATGAGCAGCATGATTGATTGATGTTTTCATTAGTGGTAAAATGACCATAATTTTATATATGAGGAGTATATATACACACTATGCACATGTGATGAGGTACCCAAAATGATACACTTGTTTTTTGGATGTCATTCTATGTGCCATAATGAAACCAAGCAAAAGAGATAATTACACTACAATTATTTATTCAAAAACCATAGCGATCCACTGCTTTGATATTTAGATAATAAAGAGATATTACAGAGTGAAATCCCATCTAAAATCCTTTTACTGAAGACTACACTGGTTCTTACCAAAGGAAACCCTCTTAGAAGTACTCCAAAGACAACAAGATCTCTCTTTTGGACATTCCTTAGTGCAGACGGGCTTCTTGTGCATGGGCCACCATTGGTTTGATGTGTTCTTTGTACCTATTAGACCTAAAAAATATTATTAGTACATTAAGGGGTCTACCTTAGTCAAACCCCATGTTTATGAAGACAAAAAGACTCTTAAATCAACTCAAAACATGAAATAACTTGCTAAAAACAACATAAAACACTAAACTAGACCATACTTGTCTGGGTGATTTTGTCTTGTTGTAGCAGAGGTTTGCATGGGGGAGTGTGAACTTGGTTTGAACTAAGAGCTTCACATGGGGGGTTGTGAACCTATATTTATTTGGTCTAACTTGCAAGATGTGGTTTTTGGACCTTTTTGATGTGATTGCTCCTTGGGGAATTCAGTGGGTCACCTTCAGATTTTATCTTTGATGATGATAACCTATCTAGATCACAAGGAATATCATGAAAATGACTAAGCTACTATTGCAATATGAGTGTGATGGATGTGTGATGGATGCTGAATTCATGGAGTGATTTCTACAGAGTTTTTATAAGCTAAAGTTGATCTCTCTAAAATAGTGAAAATGGCCTTCTATTTATAGACTTGGCCAAGGTGAGGGGAGGGGATGAGGTGTCCCCTATGAGGTGTGTGTGGTGAGGTGTCCACCTAAGAGGTGTCCCCTAAGGTGTCCTAGCTCATAAATGATATTGGGTGAGAGAATACCTCACCCATATACAAGTCATGATGACCTGGATAAAAATATTCATTTGGCATTTATTAGAACCTTTTTGGAAATATATTTTAATTTAAAATTGCTTTTTGTGTGCAAAAGTCTCCATTTCTCATTTATGACCCAAGGGAATGTGAGGTGGAGAAATATCTGGATGAGAGGTGGCAAGGCTAGGCTAGGCTAGTCAAAGTAGACTAGGTGAGGTGGTAGGCTTAGCTTAAATCAAGATTAGATCTAATTAAGCATGTGTTTAGCCATAAAGCATACTTTGACCAAAAATGTTGACTTTTGACCAATAATTGCTTTTTTACCATGGTGGAGAATTCAACCTTGGTTGAGTTGTGAATGAGGTCTCATGAGGACCCATGGTTAACTATAGGAAGGGGCTTAGCTAGCCCAAGGGGGCTAAGGATTATGAATAGTGATTTTGATAAATGAAAATAGTATTTTTAGCCAATTTATGCAACATTCATGGGTTTTGATGTGTGACTTTTGGATGTCTATATTTTACCCCTTTTTGTACCGAATTATGTGAAAACATGGTTTAGTACAAAAAATGATGATATGCTTTGATGGAATTATTGGAAGGTAAAGAATTTGTGATTGATGACTTGTGGATGATTACGAGAGAGATGCATTGATAAAAATAGTTTGTGATTGGGTACAACACTTTGCAGTATTGTAATGATTGCTTTTTAAGGGAAGGTGTAAGATTACCTTGCATTATGATCAAATTGAGATGTTTCAATTGTGGAGGAAACAAATACCTTTGCTAATTTTTTCTTTTGATTGATTGATGAGTTCATTTAACAACATTTGACAAACCGTTAGAGCCGTAGGGTAGAAGTTTTAGGAGATTCATTCAAAATTGGTCTTACAACTACCACAATGAAGAGAGGAATCCATGAGATGACTACAGTTAGAGGTATTTTGAGGTCTATAAAATATTGATTTGTTTTGGAGATTTTTGATTGAGAAGCGAAATTTCACTTTTTGTATTTGTCCTAGCATGAGGACTTGAGATAATCTTCTGCAAAAAAAATCTTAGGTATTTGTTGTATCTATGATTGGATGTTTGGTTGCTTTATCATATGATTAGTAGATTTTAGATGACTACCCCCTCAAGTGATGAGTTGGCGATGGAGGAGAAGAAAATCGATGGCAAAATGATTGATAATAATGAGAAAGATTGGCAAAATTTTGAATGGTAAAGCAACAAAAAATGAGAATTGGGAGGATTCTAAGAGGAATTTGATGTGGAAGCGGTGAATTTGACTTGGAAAAAGTGGTTTGCATGGGTCATGTGAATAGGGTTGGTTTGTACAGGGGCATGCGAATCTGTTGATTTGCACGTGTGGGGTGCGAATCTATGAAAAACATATTTTATAAGGTGAAAATGACATTTTAACATAATTTTCATGTGAAGGATAGAGGAGAAGTAGTAGTGGAGGAGAAAATGTGGAAACAAAGTGTTATCAAGCTATGGATCAGATGGGATGGAATGGCAAGTATGTCAGTGAGTATGAGTGTGGGGGCGATGATGCCAGAGGTAAGTGAATTATGTTATCTTGAAATGTGTGTGAATTTCTAGGGTAAATAAATGTTGCATGTGCTTGAAATGGAATGGATTATGCTTGTATGTGATATAGGAGTGAAATGTGTACACTTTGTGACAAAAAGGCCAAATGGGTATCCCGAGATGCTGCCTATTTTTGTATGCGAGTATTTTTTACCATTGGAAAGTGTGAATGAGGTGTGATGTGTGGTTTTTGATGTAAGAATGCATGCATATGAAAATTGACAGGTGAATGATGCTATTGGGCCAAATGGGTATCCAAATTTATGTTTGTTTGATCATTTTGACTTGTGGTTGATGACCTCATTTTGTGTGCATGTGTGGATGGAGTTGTGCATATTTTTGCATGATTAAGCATGTTTTTGATGTTTTTCATGCATGTGAAATGAATTTTTGAACTGTGTGATGAGAGGTGAAAATGCGTGTGTCAAAATTTTTGAAAATGGGAGGTTCGCACGGGGGCATGCGAACATATCGATTTGCACAAGGTCATGCAAATGCATATTTTTTTTGGCATGTAAATTTGTACAATTGAAAAATAAAATGTAATGTATGGAGTGAGTGTATTTACGATGTGGTGTAGCAATGTACAAATGATGAAATTTGCTTATGTGAATCAAAAAATAAAATGCATGAATTTATGTTATTTACAATAAAATAAAATGCATGAATTTATGTTATTTACAATGGTATTTTAGAACCTGTGATTGGTATTTGACATGTGGTATGTGATGTGTGGTAGGTGAAGAAGATATTTGTGTGACATTAGCTATAAAAATTCAAAATGGTACTACAAGATGTATGGTGTGCAGAGGATGGAGAGTGGTTACACATCATAGGGATTTATGGTGTGTGGGAGATGCGTGAGGTGTATGTGAATCACACATATATATCCATACTATGTGAGAGGTGGGATCCTGATAGGAACACCTTCCACCTACAAATAAGGGAGATGATAGTGACCCTAGAGGACATATACCGCATCTATTAGCTACCGATAGAAGGGATTACGATGATGACTATGGAGAAAGATGCACGAGATGGTATATTACAGTAGGTGTTTGGGTATACGTGGAGGAGGGTGGATGTGAAGGGTGGAGTATATTACATAAAGTATTGGGGGAAAAAGTTCCTGTCTAATCACCATGCGATGATGATGTTGATGATAGCTAGCCTTACTTTACCAGATACTTTAGGGGTGAGATTCCATTGGAATATGATGGGGATAGTTTGTGAAATGGTTGACCACGGGATAGTATATATATGGATGTCCACCTTACTAGCATAGGTATATAGAGAGCTCCATGTAGTGGTGAGGATGGAGCGAATGGGCATCAGTGTTAGTCCACTACTACAGGTGTGGGATTGGAAGCACATCACAATTTTATGACCATCAGAGCTATTGCATGATGCACATTGATTGGATGGCAACAATGTGCCTTATGCTATGATATGGAGGGTAGATATGGATAATAAAGTAAATAGAGTGTGAGGGTGATTCAATGTATCACCAAAAGGAGCTGGGGGGCTTGAGGATGGATCAGGTGAGGTGGAGACCTTGGCGAGGAGCACTTGAGTGGGCGAAGGATGTAGAGTAGATAGTCTACATCATATGAGGACAATGGGTGGTGGGGTAGGTAGATAATTTTCTATTATCACAGGTGTTGCAATAGTTTAGGTTACGGTAGGGGTGACCAAATATTCCCATGGTGATCTATAGAATGGTAGGTGATCCAAGGCTAGATATAATGGTGCCACCACTTGATTTGACACTTGATGAGCCTATAGTTATTCCTAATGTGTAAAACATAGGAACCATGCTAGAGTATGACATATGGTGGTCCAAGTAGCGATAGGAGCCTATGCTTGGAGTAATGGATGGATGGGATGAGGTAGTAGAATTATTTCCAGTTAGGGAACTACCAGGTGGAGTGACAAAAATATCGCCAAGACATGCAGTAGGACGTAAGGATGAGGGATCACCTAATATTGGTGAGGAGGAGGAGGCAGATTTGGATCAACTAATTAGGTGGGTGATACCGCACCATGATGATCGAGATTGATTGGTGAGTTCTAGAGACGTAGGACTATCAATGAAGGGTGGTGAGGGGATGACAAAGGGCCATAAAAAATCCAATGTTGGTTTTCCAAACCCCATTTATTCAACATATGTAGGTTATAATACTAATACCACAATTACTGGTTCCACAACCTACAACTCATTCCATTCATCATGCACCAGTGCAACAAGAACACGCATTGGTCCTCCACCAAATAATTCCATAATTAGCGAGTACTAGGGCCCTAAAAAGTCAATGCTAGTTTCCCAACACCCACTCATTCCATATCAGCAAGTACCAATACAATCATCACCTATACTGGTTCCACAATGTGCAACTCATTCCATTCATCAAGTTCCAATGCTGCAATAACATGTATTGGTTATCCACCACATCATTCCATAATCAGCGGGTACTTAGGCTATAAAAAGCCAATGCTAGTTCTTGAACACCTACTCATTCCACATATACAGGTTCTAGTACTACCACCACAAGTACTGGTTCCACAACCTGCAACTCATTCCATTCATCATGCACCAATGCAACAAGAACACGCATTGGTCCTCCACCACATCATTCCACAATCAATGAGTACCAGGGCCATAAAAATCCAATGCTAGTTCCCCAACACCCACTCATTCAACATTTGTAGGTTCTAGTACTACCACCACAAGTACTAGTTCCACAACCTATAACTCATTCCATTCATCATGCACCAGTGCAACAAGAACACGCATTGGTCCTCCACCACATCATTTCACAATCAATGGATACTAGGGCCATAAAAATCCAATGTTGGTTCCCTAACCCCCACTCATTTCACATCAACAAGTACTAGTACAATTACCACATGTACTAGTTCCACAACCTGCAATTCATTCCTTTTATCAAGCACCAATGTAGTAAGAACACACACTAGTTCTCCATCACATTATTCCACAATCAATAGGTACCAGGGCCATAAATAGCCAATGTCGGTTCTCAAAAAACCACTCATGCAATAACAACACATGAGAGGTTGACAAAGTTTTCCCCTTTGCCTTGCCCTCATAAATCTATCATTAGGTTAAAAATGTTGCACCCTTTGCCTTGCATTCAAGGTTTTTCCATGAACCTCAAAGCATATGACCCACAAAAATCAATGGCTAGGTTCAAAATGTTGCATCATTTTGTCAAAGGTTGCACCCTTTACCTCATCCTATAAAAAAGTTTGTCAGTGCACTAGCAAGCTTAAAAGGTTTGAGAGTACACACTTGGGTGTGTGAATTTCCCAATCTATCTCAAAATTGGTCCCCTGAAGCACAGGTATCGATTTCAAACACACCAAAAATTGGCAAGGTAATTCAGGGGAGGTTAAGAGCCTCATGTTCCCGGGGATTGCATGCCCCTATACCTAGACCCAAACCGCCTCTCACCACGATGTATGCAAGGTGAGATCATTCCTTGTATTTTTGTGCAACACCTAGTTATATTTATTTCAAAACATACTTCTATTCAGTCCTGGTTTCATCTCATTAGAATAGATTTGGTTTTGTAAGGAAGTTTTTAGACTAGTTTTGATTCCTGTCATTTGAATACCCAACATTTAATCTAGATTTGAATACCTTGCATTTAAGCTAGATTTGAATACCCAACATTTAGTCTAGATTTGAATACCCAACATTTAATATAGATTTGAATACCCTACATTTAAGCTAGATTTGAATACCCTGCATTTAATCTAGATTTCAATTCAAAATCATTTAGCTAGATTTCAATTTCAAAGGTATTTAGTTAAATTTCAATTCCAAAAGCATTAGCATAGATTTGATTTTGTGAGGAATCATTCTAGCTTAGATTTATTTTAAAACATACTTTTATTCAGTATTGCTTTCACCACATTAGAATAGATTTGATTTCATGAGGATGCATTCTAGCTTAGATTTTTGAGTCTTTGTCTTTGTACATATGGGGCTTGACCAAGGCAAGCCCCAAAATGTTCTAACGCATAGGTATACCAATTCACATAGTCCAGTCTAGCATATACATAGCCTACCATATCATTCGAGGGAGTTTCTCCTCCTTTCCCCTTATTTCTTTCAATTAGGGGACCCTTCCTCCTCTCAATCCATCTCCTATAATTATGGGTATTTTCCTCTTTTCAAATTGCCTTATCATCATTTATTATATCCTCCACAACCCTATTCCTTTCTTGAAGGGATAGATATTTCACACACAAATACTATCTTCTGCATGATCACTCATCACACACTCAATATTGGAACTAACGTTTGTCCAAGAAATTTTCCTAAGACTATCTTTAGTCCTCATTTGCTAGGGTAGACATGCAGAAAAAAGGTCACTTCTCCACAACATTCCAATATAATAACAATGTGGTAAGTTACATGCCATTGGATGTCGACGGCTCATGTATGTGCACTATCATGAGTAGGACCCATCTATGGTTGACTAGATGACTGAATCAAACCAAGCTTTAAATTTTATCCAAGGTAAAGTTCCAAAGATATTTTTCCCTTTAAAGTTGGGGTATCTTACATTTATCATGATCGCAAGACCATCTAACATCTACTTCTTCATTACCATCATCATGGCTCATCCACTTCCACCAATTCTTCATCACTAGGGGGGATTTTCCTCCCCTCATCTACTCACTTTCATCATTAGGGGATTATGTTCCCTTTTCAATCCATTTCAACAACTAAGAGAGTTCATCCTTCTTCCACAACATATTTCACCACATTCTCATATCGATCGCATATATGGTTGAGCCTCACAAATCTTTGCTTTTTTCCATGTCAAATATTCTATAAAATAAGGCATTTTCTTTTGGATTTGCCCCACACTTCTCAATGAGCATCCAAAAAAATGGAAATTCATTATTCATTGATGGAAGATATTCTTTCTCAATGCAACCACGATGGCATCCTTCGGCATTATCTCAAACCACACACAAACCTAACACTTCATGAAGAATCATCTTACACATGGGTTAGTATTGGCCTACATTGGAGCATGGTTGTTGTGAATACATTTAGCCATTCACATGGAAATACCATGCTAATATTACACTTTTCATCATCTCAAGTACTCTAGTTGGTTCAATCTATGTGGTCCTTTTCTCCATGGGGTTTGCATTTTATTGATAAAATCCTCCCCATCCCATCCAACAATAGTGTGAAGTATTTTACAAATTGGGTTCAAGATATTCTTCTCATTCAAACAATAGGTATTACAATCATCAAATTCATTACTGCACACATCACCTATCACTTTGACATCTCTCCCATGGGCATCTCTAATAATGGTATACTTTTCCTGACCAAGAATTTTTACGCACTACGTGAGAAATTCAACCAAATTTACCCATCAAACCATATGTACCATTCTTCATACACAATCATTGGAGAGAAATCACATTTAAACTACAACTGGGGCAGTAACATTTTTGAACTCTACTACCCCTAGAGCTTGAGCTTATCATCATTGCACATATTAATGCTAAAAGTTACCAATGATGATATTTCTCATCCAGAAAAAGCATACTAGTTAACACTCATGGATGAGTGTTGTATTTATATCATTAAACACACACATATACCAAGATTGTCTTTGACGTGCCTATCATAACAAGATACATCCATACAAATTTCAAGTTAGAGATCTATTCCTCAAATAGAACCAATATATCACTAGCCAACTGTGCCACCTTTGTGTTAAATTTACGCCTAGTTTGTTAGGTTCTTACATTGTTACACATAAATTCAGTTCTAGGACATATCATCATGCCATAATAAAACCATTAAAAAAGACTACAATTATAAATAAATGAAGCTGTAGAATGTCACTACTTTTGTATTGAAATAAAGGGGGTTAAAAAGTAATTCATTTTTACAAATTTGACTTGAGGGCTACAATTGGGTCTTCCTTAAGGAATCCCTTGTCAAGGTGCTCAAAAAGTAATAAGATTCATATTTGGATGTTCCTCAGTGTAGGTGGGCTTCTTGCACATGGGCCACCATTGGTTTGATTTGTCCTTTGTACCTATTAGACCTACAAAATTGGTTAGAATATTTGGGGGCTTGCCTTGGTCAAACCCCATGTTTATATGGATAAAACGATCTTAAAACATACTTATAAATGCATATAATGATGATATATAGGGTTAGGAAGCATATTTACCCATTTTTGGAGCATTTAGACTATCAAAATTAGGTTCACATGGGAGGGACATACGAGTTTTTTTGGGACTTGGAAGTTCGCACCTCAGGGTGTGAATCTATCTATTTTTGACCAAAATTACTAGATATGAAATAAATGGTGTTCTGATGCTTCTACTTCATTGATTTTTTGTTGGGTCACCTCTAGAAGTCACATCCTTTATCGATAACCTATCTAAATCACAAGGAGCATGATAGATTTGATGGAGACTCTAAAGCTAAATGGATACAATGGATGTGGTATGGATGATGTGAGTCTAAAGTGATTTTAGAAGAGTTTCTATAAGCAAAACCTGATATATCCTAAATGGTAAAAATTACCTTCTATTTATAGACTTGACTAAGGTTAGGGGAGGGGCTAAGGTTTCCCATGAGGTATCCCCTATAAGGTGTGCATTGTGAAGTGTCCACGATGAGGTGTCCACTAAGGTGTCCCCTGAGGTGTCCTCTGAGGTATCCTTGTGAGGTGGCTATTGTGAGGTATCCACTGAGGTATCGTACCTCATAAATAGAATTGGATGAGATAATCTCTCACCCATCCATATGTCATTATGACCTAGAGCAAAGTCTCCAAATAGCATTAATTGGATTTGAATAGGAAATATCTTTGAATTTGATATTCCTTTTTAGGTGCAAAAGTCTCCAATTCTCATTTATTACCTTGGAGAGTGTAATATGGAGAAAATATCTAGATGATAGGTGGCAAGGCTAGACTAGGCTAGGCTAGGTAAGGTGGAAAGGCTAGGCTAGTCAAAGTAGACTAGGTGAGGTGGTGTAGACACCAAATTACATCCACTAATCCTCCATCCTAACCATTCCACCACCCACTTGTCCACCATACACCTTTCTCGCCAATTATTTGGCCCAATTACACCTTTCCTACCCTCAAAAGGCCCACTTTAGCCCTTCCCGCATTCAAAAGGCCCATTTTAGCCCTTTCCCACCATTTCCTAGCCTAATTGGGATTATTTTAATATTATTTTATATTATTTAATATATAATATAATATTTTCTATTATATTATAATATATTTATTATAAAATATATATTTATAAACTCAATTAACCACAACCATCCGATCCATTCTAATCTCCACTGTCCATATTCATTAATCCATGTCACATTCAAAAAGTAATATCAACATTAGGATCTAATTTAATCTTAGCCACACGATCAAAATTGTAAGGCTAAAAACCTAAGAAAACCCTAGGTTGGATTATAAATAAGGGCATTTGTAAATGCTAAAACCCTGGAATGAGAACTGGAACTGGAACTGGAACTTGAGAATTAGACATTTACACCCTGGAGGAATTATTGGTGAAGCCCTAGCATAGAATCCTAAAGATCTAAAGCCCTAGCTTGCCGATAAGACTTCTGATGTTCCAATCGTCACCCATTCATTCTCCATCACTGACATAGCCCCCATCCATCTACCGCATTCATCACCATCACCTAGATCTGCTTCTACATATTCTACCCTAACCCACAGGCACCATCCAAAGCTTACGAGGCTCACTGTAGAGCCTGTGAAGTGCTCACTAGAGCCTACTGTATACTGTAGGTGCTCTCCAGAGCCTTTTGTATCTCGTAGGTACACACTAGAGCCTACGAAGCTTGCATCAGAGCCTACCTAGTGTGCGTCTGAACCTGCTACAACCATAAAAATGCGGATCTGAGTCTGCTACTCCACACCATTAGCAATAACTAAACAAAAGCAAGGTATATATCATTTGAATATATTTTATCTCATAATTTGTTGATTTGGCATACTTTCTAAATTCATTGTTAACTAGGGTTTTATTGATGTCTGAGGGTCTCACACTATGGAGCCCTCACAGGTATTACTAACTCCCTTTGTTCTATTTTGTGTATGCAAATCTATAAATTTCACACATTGTTTGATGGTTATTGAAGCTGGAGTGGCCCAACCTTGGATATCTGAAACCCACTCAACTTATTGGAATCTAGGACACACCAAAATTTGAAGATACTTCTATTTTTGTTATCTAGGGTTTCAGAGAACCCTAACACCATTGTAATCTATTGTATCAAATATTCACATTGAGCACTGATTGTAATAAAGGAGTTTATCGGCTCCCCCCTATTTTATTGAATATATTCTTTTGTGCAATCTTTGTGCCTCACTGCATTATTTGGTTTTCTATTATTCTATTTTAAGTGTCGTGTTATTGCATTCATAGGTGGATATTAGGAGAAGTGATAATATGCATATGATTAATTAACCAATATATAGTACAAGTTAGGCTTAGAATAGCCTAGATAGAAATAGGAAATAATCATGCTAATCATGCTAACTACTAACCTATCACACTAATCATGCTAACAATGCATAATTAGTGCTAACAATACTAACCAATTACTAACAATATAATATTTGTTAAATAGAATATTTAATGAATATCTAACTAGGAAAAATAAACTAATCTACCCAGGAGAATCTACATATTACCAAATAAGGTAATAGTATTCTAACATCCCCTCTTATTACATTATTTGGGTAATATATATAACTATCCCAATATAGTGAAGAAGAGAAATGAAATATACTTATATGTTGGCTCTTACTTTGGCTTAGGCTCTGGCTCTAGCTCTAAGTGTACCTCTAGATTTGTACCTCTGGGTCTATCTTTGGATCTGCTTGTAAATCTGCCTCTGGATCATTACCTCTAGATTTGCTTGTAGAGCTATCTCTATAACTTTATATCTGGGTCTATCTTTATATTTGTCTCTAGATCATTGCCTCTAGGACTACCACTTGGTATGTCACTGGATCTACCTCTAGGTCTACCATAGGTTTTACCTTTTTGGTAGAAGCCATACAACATTTCTTTCATATTGGTCCATTGTGTGAAATATGACCATCCACAATCAATATGAACCTTGTTGGTCATTTTCACTTTGTACCAATAATTTGAAGAGGAGTGATTTATACATCCACATGAATCACAAGGATGTAGTTTCCAACACCTAGCTACTACATGTCCTGTTCTACCACAATTACTGCAATAATGCTTTGTAGGAGTTGTAGGAGATTTAGGTTTTACAAACATGGTTTTACTGGTACTTGCTTGTCCATCATAGCCAAGGCCTTCATTATTTGCCCTAACATTTAGCATTATTGGAGTTTTAATGCCTTGTTCATGTTTACCTAATCTCTCACCATTGAATCCTATTTTCTTCATCAGTTTGGATCCAAATCCTTTGGTGTGTTTTTCAAAACACCCAATTTATTCATATTCATCAATGCTTTTAACAATATGGCATTTTTCACTATTGATAAGATTATGGAGCTCATTTTTAGGAGGTTCAATTTTTAAGTCACTGGTGTCGCAAGTAAAATTTGTTGTTGTGATGAGATCACCTGTGCTACAAATGATATCTACCATTGAAGTTATGAGATCACATGTATCACAACAAGCATTTTCCATAATGGGCCCAAGGTTACTTGTGTCACAACAAGCATTCACCACAATGTGTTGAAGGTCATTTATGCCACAATAAGCATCGACCATTAGGGGCTTGACCTTTGATTCCTCACTTATGTCCCTTTTATGTTTACGTCGGGAAATGTCAAGAGCAACTAATGACATGTATCCCCTCACAACACCAATAGGGATTAGAGAACCTTTTATTTGAAGATCTTCATAAGCTTCAGAATAACTAAGAATGGAACTTACACCACTGTGTAGTGTAAAAAATTTTCCATCCTCATAAAAATTTGGCCCATCCATCTCTGGTGGAAAGTAAGGACCTTTAACTGATTTTTCACATGCATCAATTTGTTTTGGGGCATTATTTTTCTTTGATTTTCCCATCTTTGAAGGTGTCGATCACTGCAGAAAATGCACCGTTTACAATGAAATTTTACAAAATATTGGCTAAGGTGTCGGTCTCTATTGAAAACGCACCCTTACAATTTTATCCCCCCTTGTTTTGCAAAATATTCTAGGATGGAGAAAAATAATAATCCCCCTTGTTGCAAAAAATATAAAGATGGAAAAGAAAAAATGGCACCCCCCTTAGTGCAAAAAATTGCAACTAAGCCTCAAGGGAATTTACAATATGCTCTAGGCAAAGTGTTGTTTTAAAATTCTCCAAATTGGGGAATTTACAAAAGTTTTGCAAAAATGAAGCAAAATATTGTGAGCCTCATGAAACTTCTTTAACTTGTGCAAAAATATGGCAAAAAGAAATTACCAAAGGGAAGATAATTTAATTTTTAAACTAAATTAAAATAATTTAATTTAAAAATAAAAATTTTTTTTAGGCAAAAAAAAACTTTTCACCTTCAGGCCAACGGGTTTGAACTCGTGATCTAGTAGTTAGCTGCAACTTAGCGCTCGACCTCCAACCAAACGATCTAGCACGCCATTGGGGATATAAAGAGAAAATAACCTATTTGAGGTATCCTTAGGTGGTGAGAAAGGATGGTGCTCTTACTCTGATGGGCGATGCTTCCATTGGGTGATGCATCCTCCGGTGGTGCTACCTCTGGGCAATGATGAACTTTAAATCTATGCATTGGAGAAATACGTCTACAAATTAGTTTTGCTATTACCTTCATCATGATCCAAAACTTGTGGGAGATCAAAATATATCCACATTGGGAATAAAGGAGAGGAAATATATCCTCTGATATATATGAATACCTTAAAATGAATTCACTTATGGATTGAATGTCTTCTATCATGGATGTAGTGGTATCGTTGAATAGTAAATGATCTGCAATGATGTTTGTCATCTAAAATTTTATCCAGATCCTTGTTTGTAACTCATCGAGGTCTAAAACCTTTAGCTCGCTTTACACCTATAAATCATTAACAAACAAAATAGAATACATTGATGGCTACATTTGGTGTGAAATACTCAACCTCTGAAGGGCTTCTATCTATGTGATGAAGTTCATGCACTAGGTGATTGCATTAAATTTTTATCGGGCTATGCTTTTGTTATCTGCACATTTGTTTTAAATACCTTATCGGTAGCAATCACCATTGTGTAGGCAATATCCAACATTGAAGGGAGATCTAATCAATATAAAGCCTCCCAAGTCTCATTAACTATTTCTAGTTTTCCTTGATCTTTCCCACATTTGCAATGCATCTGAGTTTACACAAACTATATATCGTCGGCTAGCCAAAAACACCTACAACTAGAGCATTCTGTGATGCATGTAGTTTAAGAACTCATTTGTGCACTTGATCTGGTTTGGTATCAACCAGTGCTTGATCTCATAGTTGAAATCTTAGATCTAAATGTTGAATATCAACCAGTGCTTGATCTGGTATGGGGTCAACCAACACCTCTGTGTCAAATGTCTATGTCACTTGAACTCTTCTGTGCCACCTATGATCAATAGCGCAGTGGACTACGAAGTCACCGATTATTACCTTCTTTTTCTCTATCTGTGAGTGCTCAATGCTTTGGCACATTGGTTGTGAAGGTATCATAGTCTAAAAATTTTTAAAGTGGGACAAACTTTACTGGGAAAAATTATCCCACATTCGGGAGTCTTTGATAAAATAGTGCTTTAAAAAATAAAATGCTCACTTAATTGTTTGTCTACCTTCAGGTAGACTATACTTGATAAAACCCTTATCCTTGGCATGAAGGCACCTGTTTTATCCAACGATCCCATGTCAAATCTATATAGCCAGCCAGGTCTTATCCCTCACCTAGACTAGGTCTAATTCACATCCTAATCAGGTTAACCATTTTTTTGGGATATAAGTGTAGACACCAAAATCCAGCCACTTGCAAGTCATCTATACCTTCCTGTCAGCCACATGTCAATCATTCATCCTTCCCACCATTATTTGGCCCAAATCCACACTTTCCCGCCATTATTTGGCCCAATTTCACCTTTCCCGCCATTTTTCATCCCCAAATTTATTTAAATTAATATTTATATATATTTTTTAATATTTTAATATATTTTAATATATATATATAAATATAGTTTAAGTGATTTAATCTAAGCCGTCCATCTTTCATTTAATCTCATCCGTCCATCCTTCTTAATCCGTTTCACAACCTAGATTTATTCTCTACCCTTGGATCCACTTTAATCTTAGCCACACGTTCAAAGTGTCGTTAAAACCCTAAAGTGTGCCCTAAGAGTAGATTATAAATAGAGCCACCTTGATGGCTCAAACCCTACTTCTATCTTGGCTATCTTTGCTATATTTGCTATCTTTTGGACCTATCTCTTCTATTTCATCTATCTCTTCAGCCATCCATCGCCGCCCCTTTTCGCCGCATCCATCGCCGCATCCGTCGCCAACTTCATCGCCATCTCTTCTGCAGTACTCTGCAGAATTCCCCATTCTTGTCACAAGTGCCCACGGGCGTTTACCCGCAGCCACAGACTCAGACCGACATCTGAAACCTTGATCCAGAAGCACGCGGGCGTTCAGCGAGTGCACCAGGGCACCTTCTGCAGCCGATTTGATAGCCACATTACTTCCAGATGCCGCCTGGTCTAGCCGCGTTAACAGAGAATATGTATAAATCAGTTTAAAGCAAGTAACTTCTTTTCTTTTATTAATCTGTTGTTGAACTCCTGCATTCTATTTTTCTAGGGTTTTAAATTGTTTCTGAGGGCTCACACAGTGGAGCCCTCTTATTAATTTCTAACTCCTTGATAGTGTTAATGTGTGCAGGATTTTAATGGCAGATCTGGTGTGTTGATAGCAGCTGTTTAAGCTGGAGTGGTCCGAGCCAAAGGATACAACAAAACCCACTCACTTTGTTGGGATTAAGGATACGTCTTCGGAAATGCCACCACTTTATGCCAGCTAGGGTTTCGGAGAACCCTAGCACAAACTGTAATTTGTGTATCACAAAAAGGGTTACAGGCCCTGTTGTACTCAAAAGGAGTTTTTAAACTCCACTGATTAATAAAAATTGTTTGTTTTGTGCAACTTTCCTGTATTCCATTATTGTGGTTTTATTTCTGTTTGGCGTTGTATTTTTAATCTACAAATGGCGATCACGATGGGACCCCCTAGGGTTTCATGTTTTTAATACTTGCTTTACTAATCTATTCCTGTTTTTTGTTTTATTTTGCAGGTTCCAAAAATCGCGAAATTCGCTGTTCCAGCGAACTAGGGTTTCTGAGGAGTTTGCGAAAACGTAGCGGCATACGCGAGCGGCGTCTGGAAGTCCGATCCGAAACGCAGAGGTGCGTTTTAGCCTGCACAGACTCCCTTGGGCGTTTGAAGGCAGTTTCACAGAGAAAGCGTAGGCTTCCGAGTAAGTGCATTTTTTTTTCTTTGTTAAACTGTACTTTTTACGTTTTTGGTTTTTCTGCTGTATTCTGTTTCTTTTTCAGATCATTACTTTAAAATGAACAAAAACTAAGTAATCTGGAAAAGAACAGTTATTTTTAGTTACATTTTTTTTTTTTACATTGCATTATTGGTTGCATAAAAAAAAAAAAAAATTGCATACCTAGCTGCATATTAGAATAGCTACGAATTATCTGTTTTAGTCATCTAAGTAGGACTATTGATTGGATGTCAATAGTACTCCTGCCATTGGGTGATTCCAGGCAGAGAAGTGGACGAACCTTCCGGTTGCTCCTTTGATATCTGATATCATTGGTAGGCAGGGGGTTTTAAACGGTGTACTCCACTTCTTCAGAGGAAATGGCATGTTTTCGGTAGCCTCTTGCTTAGATCATTAGAACTTTTGATTTATAGCTTTGTATGTATACATTAGACAACTAAAACACTTAAAATAAAATTCACTGCATTTCATATTGCATTTAAAATAGTAATATCTGGATTTCATCACCAGGTATTGCTTGAAGTTTAGTGACGGTGGAATTCATCTCCATCCATTAAACTTTCGCCTCAGACACCATAGGTCACCCCCGAGCAAACTTGCTGGATTTCATCACCGAGTAAGAATCTCGTTGTCCTTTCCTAGCCATAGTTTTTACCTTTTTTGTGAATAATTCAAGATTAGATCACATGCAAAACTCATAAACCGGACACTTAAAATTTACTACAGATTAAGATCAGAAAATAATTAATTAACCGCAGGTAAGACATATTGGTTGAAACCTAGGTTGTGACTATTTTCTGATAATTTCTTTAGTGTAAATTTATCATTCCAGTTTTGCATTCTTCTTTTCTGAATTTGTTTAGATTTATTGCTTCATGGTCTTAACAAGGAATCAATCTAAAATGTTAAATCTAAATAATCAAATGGGTAATTCACAGAACATCCCCACCACCAACATAGCCACTTATCCTAGTGAATTTCAGGCAGGTTCGCCTGCAGGTCTTTCACGTCCTTCTACCATCTATCACATGGCCATGCCCATGGAGGAAGACAATTCCTATCATATTACCCACATTGATATGGCCCAAGTGCAAACTCACTTAAGAGATGGCATTGGCTATGTCCTTGAGCCAATCCAAGATTCCCCTATGCAAGATTCTATTTTTCAGCGGGATATTGCATCAACCATACCCGCTGGTTTCACTCAGGTCTACACTAACCCTTTTTTTGAGGCTAATGTTGTATCCGCTCAGCCGGATTCATCTCCAACATCTTCCCAGATGCTCAATTGTCCTCCTTTGGAGACAAATGTAGTGTCTTCCCGACCACTTTCTCCTCCATTTACCGGGTGTACACCAATTCTCTCTATGAGGTTGGTGGAACCTCCTCTAGCCATGACCAATTTCAACACTCTTCTTCCCAAACCATTTATGGTTTCACCCTACCGGGGCACGATCTCATTGTTTCTTCCCGTGTACCGCCTACTTCAGCCACCTTCATTGCCCCTGCTATGCGATTCTGTGACTACCATGGCAGCCTGCCCTCCACCTTCATCCAATCATCCCACCTCCCTTGGGTTAGAGATTAATAAGGTTAGGGAGTACCTCGACAAGTTGCTTCAGCAACAACAGCAACAAAATGCTCAACCACCTATCGTAGTAAATCCTACACCTCAACCAATTTCTACCCAGCCGACTTTTCTTAGCTCAGGCCCCACCCGGGTACCCCAATCTTCGGTGGTGTCCATTCCTACCCCACCTTTCTCCCAACCCAATCCAGTTCATCATTCACCTGGCCCCCAATCATCTTATTTCCGGTATCATCCATACCAACAACCTCTCCATTCCACACCGCCTAATCCAGGCAATTTCATCCCATCTCATCATTTTTCCACTCCTCCATTGCATCCTCATAATCATCAAACGAGTCAAAATTTTCATGAAGATTCTCGACTCCATGCTATACAACAACAGATTGACAACCTTATGCTCAACATGCCTGGCTCATCTAGTCAGAAACCTACGCTAAGGTCGTTGATCAATCAACCAATTCATCCTTCGGTACCTTCACCGCCATATCCGACTGATTTCACATTACCGAAGTTTGACAAATTTCGAGGAACTGAGGATCCTCATGAACATGTGAGCTCATTCATGCATGCCTGCTTTAGAATCCAAAATAATGACGCTCTTATGCTCAGAACTTTTCCTCAGACATTAGGGGGAGATGTTGTACAATGGTACAATCATTTAGCTCACCATAGCATTTATGCTTACGAACAATTGATTAATCTGTTTTTAGAACGATTCTCCCTAAATGTACAAAGGAAAGTTTCATTGTCCGACTTATACAAGCTCAAGCAACATGACGATGAGACTGTTTATGACTTTGGAAACCGTTGGAGGGCTATCATTAATAAACTGCCATTCTCCCTACCAATGGAGGAGTTAACCAAAATGTTCACCCAGAGTTGTCTAAAACCTATCTCTTGGTTACTCCAATTACAACAATACAGGACTTTTGAAGAGGCTTTGGCCCAAGCAAGTATCATAGAAGACATTAAAGTCCAAGAGGGTGTTTTAAAACCCCGTAGAAAAGAATGGCAACAAAAGGGCCAACAACAAAATAATAATTATGGCCAAAACAAACAAACACAAGCTAGTACAACCTCAAATGTTAACCAAGTTAATCAAGTGGTGGCGAGTCAGCCCGTAATGGCTCAACAACAACAAGTAATGCAAAGTCAACCACAACCAATTGCTTATCATGCGGTACCCGCCCCTACTCAACCAGCTCCCAATACTGGGCCAACCATGGAAACTCGACCTTGGCAAAACAATCGTCCCAAGCGACAGTTCACACCTTTAGATGAACCATATGCGGTCATATTCAACAAGTTATATAGCACAAATCAGTTAACTTTACCTGATTTCAAACCTTTAGAACCATCTAGAAGGGGAAAGTATTACAAGGAGTACTTATTTTGTCCTTATCATAGGCAAAATGGGCACGATATCAATAATTGTACAGCTTTCAAACATGTGATCCAAGATCTTATTGAGATTGGAGCCATTAAATTGGATAGCCCCTTAGCCCAACAAAATCAAAATCTTGGTATATTTCAAACACCCCTTCCACATCGGGAGGAAGCTCCAACAACTTCAGGGGGAGTAACTCAGGTAACTCCTCCTAATCAAGTCAACCATGTACAACAATACCAAGGTTTTGTGGGTACTATTAACGTAGTAACCCGGGGTCAAAGGGCGAACCAACCAAATCAGGCTGAACCACAACCACCTGTACAAACCCCTAGTCCACCTCAGGTAACGGTGACCCAACGACGTGCTAGTACTTCTCAACAACCGCTAAATCATGCTACTCAACGCCAACGACCCATCATGTCATTGAGTAGCCGGTTAACTACCAGTTTAAAAATGGCTTCTGCCAAGTTATCGATCTATGACCTCATTCAACAATCTCCCCCGCATAGAGAGGCATTAATGGAAATATTAAAGTCAATCGAGCTTCAAACTCAAGATACTAATGCCTTCAACAACTTTGTGGGGAGTATTCAAACATGCATGGAGCCCTCCATCACTTTCTATGATTTTGAAATCAAACCTATGTCAACAGAAAGTATAGATCCTCCACTGCATATCATGGCCAAGATCGATAACAAGCCATTCAAGAGAGTCTTAATTGACACCGGTTCCTCAATCAATATCATTACAACATCGGCGTTGAGTCATCTAAAGCTGTCGCCATCCCTTATCACAAAGTCGACTTTTACTCTTAAAGCATTCAATGATGCTTTATCTTCCACGGTTGGCACGGTTATCTTGCCCATTGAGGTAGGGGCCCGAACTTTGCATACCTTGTTTCACATCTTGGAAGGGTCCATGGCATACAATGTATTGCTTGGACGGCCTTGGCTTAGGGAGATGAGATGTGTCCCTTCTATACTGCATCAATGTCTGAAGTATGTATATGAGGGACAGGTTCATTGTGTACTTGCTGACATTGAACCCTTCAAACATTGCAACTATGTCTCAAATCCTTATGAGATTGTGTTGCCATCCACTCATCTTTTCTTGACCCCATCTACTTCTTCTATACCATCTTCTTCTAAAGCTCCCATTCCTGAGGAGCCACCCATCATATCGCAACCACCTTCATCTTCCGTTATTCCATCTCATTCACCACTTTCTTCATCTCCTAATCTTCCTTCTTCTTCATCAGTGACCACATGCACATGTGGCCATGACCAATCATCTCTTTCCACGTCATTACCCCCTTCTTCTACACCTTCTTCAACATCACCTATTATTCCTCCATCTTCCCAACCATCACCAGCTGATGTTTCACAAGTTAGTGAAGCATCAACCCAACCAAATCCTTCCAATTCTTCTATCCCACATTCTTCTATTCCATCATCTAGTCCATCTCCCTCCCAAGTCAAGGTCCATCTCACTGATGTAGGTATTGGTGAGTATGCCATCCAAGATGTCCACATCACACCGTTCAATGTGCAAACAGTTAAAGATTTTGGTCATCCACATGACCAACATTTATCCATTGGATCGGTTTATAACATGGGTTCTATGCCAAATTCCATTAATTTTGTATATGGGGGAATAGAGTCATCTTCTAGTCCTACCACCATACTAGAACCTAAGCATCCAGTCCCTGCCAATATCGAAAGGATGGAGGGTTTTCCCTCTCGCTATTTCCACGGACATAATTGGCAGCAATTTGGCCTAGGTCGATACGAGCAAGGGGTAACCGAACGCATCGATATGCCATACCGAGAGACCCACCGAGCATTTTGGTCCGGGCTACCAACCACTTCCATCCCTTTCTTCTTTTGAACGAGCTTTTCAAAGCATTAATCTTAATTCGGAAGAAGAAATCCTCCACCCCGACGAATCCGAAGATGAAGCCTATGAAGAATTTGACGTCATGTCAAATGGTGATGAATCTGAAGAAGAGTCGGCGCCCATTGTTCCCCTCATTAAACAAGACGAGTTTTATCTCCAATTGTTCCCTCTCCAAGAGGCCATCTTTCGCTTGCTTATTCCACAAGAACGAGGTGAACCACCCCCTCCGCCACATCCATAAGCCATAATCCAAACCTGTATTATATGTATATACTAAAATAGTGGTTTTCACCACTACCAAAAAAAAAAAAAATCAAAAAATTCCCAAAAAAAAAAAAAAATCAAAATATATAAAAATACTTTATTGCTTTATGTATGTGTGTAATAGTGGTTTTCACCACTACAAAAAAAAAAAAAAAACTCAAACTCAAAAAAAAAAAAAACTGAAAAACTATGTTGTTTTGCATCTCGAGTCTTCCGAGGTCTTCACCGGTTTTCCCTTCCATTCCGCCCATCCTTTCTTCCATAAGTCGACAATGAATTTTGAAGACTTATTCACCCCACTCCATAATCCATATGATCCGGATAAGCCAATCTCGATCAACCCAAGCTTGATTGGCATGGATCGGATTTCATCCCCTCCATCTATTTCAGAGTTCATCCTTTTCGAGGAATTGTTAAGGGCTTCCGCCAACTACATTCCTCCTTCACCTCCACATTCACCTTCATCTTCTAAGCCAGAGGTCTTCCAGGCAGACATAGATGAGAGCAAGGCACAGGAGCTTGATGACATTTTAGATGACATAAATCCGATCCCTACTCCCCATCGGCTTGAGGAAGGTTCCCACATGTCTATTGAAGAAACTATCGATGTAGACCTTAGTACGGACCAAGATGGCACCCAAATTGTGAAACCGGCTAAAATTCTATCATCAGAGGAACAAGAGCAAATGATTGCTCTACTCAAGCGGAAGAAGGAGATATTTGCATGGTCTTACAAAGACATGCCAGGCCTAGACCCTAATTTGGTTGTCCATAACCTCACCTTACAAAAAGATGCTAAACCTGTCAAACAGAAACTTAGGAAAATGCATCCTACCGTGGCCCTCATAGTTAAATCGGAGATTCAGAAACTTTTGGATGTTAAATTTGTCGTCCCGATTGATTATCCCGAGTGGCTTTCTAACATGGTACCCGTTCGCAAGCCTAACGGGGGGATACGTGTTTGCACCGATTTTTGAGATCTAAATAAAGCGTGTCCTAAGGATGACTTTCCTCTTCCAAACATTGATACTCTTGTCGACACCTGCGCTGGTCATGAAATGCTTTCGTTCATGGATGGATTTTTAGGATACAACCAGATTCGAATAAACCCTGAAGATCAACACAAAACAACATTTACCACACCTTGGGGAACTTTTTGTTACAGGGTGATGCCCTTTGGCCTTAAGAACGCAGGTGCAACCTATCAACGAGCCATGACTTATATTTTCCATGATTATATGCATAATATTATCGAAGATTATGTGGATGATTTATTGGCAAAATCTAAAACTCGACAAGAGCATTTTGATGTATTGGAAAAAGTTTTTGATAGGCTTCTAGAGCATAAAGTAAGGTTGAACCCTAAGAAATGTGTCTTTGGTGTTACCTCAGGCAAACTCCTAGGTTTTATTATCTCTAAACGAGGTATTGAGGTGGACCCAAACAAGGTCAAAGCCATTATGGAAATGTGTCCCCCAACTAATTTGAAGGAGTTGCATAGTTCGCAAGGAAAGATTAATTCAATCCGTCGCTTTATTGCACAACTTTCTGATAAATGTAGGCCATTTTGCCACCTACTACAAAAGGGGGTACAATTTTCATGGACGAGATGAGTGTCGGAAAGCCTTTGATGACATCAAGCGGTACTTAGCGTCTCCGCCGAGTCTTAGCTCCGCCTCGTCCGGGGGTCCCTTTCAATCTTTATATCTCAGCAACGGACTTTGCCTTAGGGACAATGCTTGCACAAAAGAATGAACAAAATCGTGAGCAAGTCTGTCTATTATATTAGTCGAACATTGGTAAGCTATGAAACCCGATATGCTTATGTGGAAAAGTTGTGCTTAGCAATGGTTTTTGCCACTAAGAAACTTCGTCATTATATGCTTAGCCATACAACATATGTCATAGCTAGAGAAAACCCTCTGCGTTATATGATGTCTCGCACTTATAATAACACTCGTACCGCTAAATGGATAATGTTGCTTACCGAATTCGATCTTGAATTCATTAGCCAAAAATCCGTTAAAGGTCAAGTTATAGCCGATCAACTTGCGGAAGCTCCACTACCTAGTGATCATCCTTTGATTATTGAGCTCCCAGATGATTCGGTATTTGCTATCACTGAACAAGAAGAGGACATCATTCCGGAGGAAGATGTTGACATCACGCTATTCTTTGATGGCTCTAAGTGCGTGAAAGGTCAAGGTGCTGGAGTTGTGTTTCATACACCTCAAGGGATTCCCATCCCTTTATCATTCAAACTAGACTTCCAATGCACCAATAATACAGCAGAGTATGAAGCCTTAATTTTAGGTCTTCAATCAGCCATAGCTATGAGCATTAAGCGTATTCGGATATTTGGGGATTCTCAACTCGTGGTTAAACAAATTACAGGAGAATACCAAGCCAAAGAACCTACCATTAAGCTTTATCATGATGTAGCAATGAAGTTGCTCTCTAAGTTTGATTGGTATGAGATCACTAGTTTGCCTCGTTCGACTAATAGATTCGCGGATGCCATGGCCTCTCTTGGATCATTGATTCCAAAGGACTCCCTTGGAGAGGTACAACCCCTAATCATTTCCACAATCTCTAAGTCTGCAATTGTCCGTGCTTAGTCTAAGGATGAAAAAGATGTTTGCTTTATCCATTCGGATCCATATGAGCCTTGGTCTAGTGAGATAGTAGCCTTCCTCAAGTTTGGATGTGTTGTAAGAAAAAGGCAGCTCGTTTTGTTCTTTTGGGGGATGTGTTGTATAAACGTGGGTATGATGGAGTACTCCTCCATTGTCTAGAAGCGGGTGAAACACATAGAGCTATTGCTGAAGCCCATGATGGTACTTGTGGTGGTCATTTTAGTGGAATGGCCATTGCGAAGCGTATTTTACGTATGGGGTATTATTGGCCCACTATGGAACAAGATTGTTGCAAATATGTTAAACAATGTAAAAAGTGTCAAGAACACGCTAATTTAATCCATATACCATCACAAGCTTTACAGCCCATCCAAAGCCTTTGGCCCTTCTCACAATGGGGTCTCGATTTAATTGGCAAGATTTCACCCGCCTCTTCAGGACAACATACTTTCATCATTACAGCCACTGAATACTTCACAAAGTGGGTTGAAGCTATTCCTCTAACCAGTACTACAGGTCCTAGAATTGTGGAGTTTATACTTCACCATATCATTTGTCGTTTTGGTATTCCCTCTAAAATCATTTCTGATAACGGCAAGTCTTTTAAGAATAAGGATGTTCGAGCTCTTTGCGAAAAGTATAATATCCAACATAGTTTCTCAACTCCTTACTACCCACAAGCCAATGGACAAGCTGAAGCTTCCAATAAGACCATAATTGCTATTCTTAAGAAACTTGTTAAAGAAAATCATAAAGATTGGCATACACAAATCCCCTTGGCATTATGGGCTTACAGAACAAGCATCAGAACTCCCATTGGGGCAACGCCATTTTCTTTGGTCTATGGAGCTGAAGCAATCATGCCTCTTGAGCTCGAGATCCCTTCCTTGCGAATTTCTTTGCAGGAATTTATCGATGATGATACTTCTAGACAAGCACGTCTTGATCAACTCACACTCATAGATGAAAAACGAATCAATGCTTTAGAGCATTTGCGAGTTTATCAAGACCGATTGAAACGTGCTTACAATGCCAAAGTTCATCTAAGAGAATTTCAAGTAGGGGATCTTGTCCTTAAAGAGAATCAACAAAACACCAATGCATTGCCGCATCTTCGAGATAAATTCGCGGCTAATTGGTTAGGTCCATATATGGTCACCGAAAGAGTGGGTAATGGAACTTATAGACTTGCCAGTTTAGAGGGAGAGGAAGAACCCGAACCACTTAATGTTATACACTTGAGGGCATTCTACGCATAGTTTGAATTTTATATGTACATATATACATGGCTTGTACAACAAAAAACAAAAAAAAAAAAAAAACAAATAAAATAAAAAGAATTTGCATTTCATTGTTAGTTGCATACATCTCATTCAAAAACATTGCATTTCATGTGCATACATCTCATTGAAAACCATAACATTTCATTTTCAGCCATAGTTGCATATCATGTTAGAGACCATTCTATCTTTTGGATATAAAATTTGGTCAAGCAAAAGTCATGTTGCCTTAATCGGGGGCACCTTCATAAAATCCATCAAACCGAATTGTCATTCGTACACCCATTTTCCATTTGCACATATTTACATTGCCAAAATGTTTTCGAGTCACTCAACCATTCCTAGTGTTTTAAGCAAACTTTGAAATGCATGTCAAAGTTCTCTAGGGCCATATCACAAATTACACTAAATAAAATCTTGAGTATTGGGAAATGATTTCAAAAGCGGTCTTGAACCTATCACATTTTCACATCTTAAAAACATCTTGTGTCAAAGAGAGATAACACCATCCTTGGGTTGTGCCTTGAAGTGAAAAGGGTAATCCTCGTTTGTCCTATCATGCAAACATAGTCCATAAAACAGTGGTTCTTACCACTATCACAAGCAATCACAAAATATAAATATAAACAGAGTAGTAAGGATAGGGTAAAATTCTCATCATACTTCGGTTGAGAATCCGATTCCCCAAAGCTCTAAGGAAATGAACATTTTTCACACACCACCGATCCCAAATAAGTTGTAAGGATCGTACTACTTGTCCAGACAGACGGATAGGTAGTCATCCCCAAGGCTTACAAAGGTCAAAAACAACATGGACTATGGAGTTAACCTTCACCGGGGCTATAGACGCTTGACTGGCAGAGGAGTATACTCATTGCGTGGCGACATGTCTCTCCTCAAAAAGAGACCTCTGAATGCTCATACGGACAAACTAGCTTCGGGGTCTTCTCCATAACAGAGTTACCTAATTTATGCAAGATGAGGTTAATGAACACACTTGCACACACACAAGTTTTTGATTGCCTAGAGTCACTACCATGCTTCGGATTTGGTTAATGAACTCGCATGCACACACATTTGGTCCTAGTTGAATTAGGCAAGTATTAGTAAGTTTGTTTGATACCACTAGCATGTTTGAGTCTTTGTAAAATAATCAACCTCCATATCACCCTCCATATCTTCTTCCATATTCATTTCATTCCATACGTCATCCATTCACAAGCCACCAAGTTCGGTGCCCCTGATTAAACAATTATGATAACAGTTGGCTAAATCTAACTATCTAAAAGTATGAGTGCTTCTTAGTGCATATTTCATCTACTTAGTCTCGCATTAATCATCTATAAGTTTGCATTCCATTCCATCACATATGCATCAAAAACATTAAAACATATAAAAACATGCATCACAAAAACATAGGCATTCACACAAAAGAGAGTA
Source organism: Wollemia nobilis (assembly GCA_028583015.1). Lineage (NCBI taxonomy): Eukaryota > Viridiplantae > Streptophyta > Pinopsida > Araucariales > Araucariaceae > Wollemia > Wollemia nobilis. Next base: position 816,299 of record JAQPPZ010000499.1, read on the forward strand.
AAACACCAAATAAATAAAAGCCATGTATATATATATATGTATAAAGGACAAACTGTACGAGGAATGCCAAAAGGCTACAATATACAATAGAGCACCAAGGCTCATAAAGAGTGCATCTAAGCACTAAGCTAACCATCAAAAGAGGACCCCTGAGACCTAGTAGGAGCCCTAGACCTAGTGGTGTGTCTAGACTCACTACGCCTAGAGACAGAAGAGGATGGAGGATCAGGCAACACAATGTGATGCCTAAACAATGTGTCCTCTAGAGCCTCAATGTAACGAGTCCTCGACCTAAACCTAGCTATGTCTATCCCGTGCCGTCGCTCCCGCTCCGCTAGCTCTGCCTGGAGTCTCATCACCCTGTCATCCTGGGGCACCCTGGTCGCTCTATCCAAGTCCGCCTGCAGCTGGGCCATCCTCTCCTCCTGAGCAGCTAATAGGGCATCCCGCTCTGCTGCCTGTTGCTCTAGCCGAGCTATCCTCTCATCCCGGACAGCTAGCATAGCATCACGCTCTACTATCTGCTGCTGCAGCTGTGCCACCTCGTCCTCGTGCCCGCTAGGGGGTACTTCCCTAGCCTCTCCTAGGCCCTCTCCGTCATCCTCCCCATCATCTTCGCTCTCCGGAGCCTACCGTGCCATCTTCCCCTTTCGCCTTCGACTGTCAGATCGAAGGCGGGGACCCTCCCTACGCTTGGGAACCTCCGTGGTTCCCTCGCCCTCTCCAACCCTAGCCTCGGGCTCTCCGGCTCCACCAGCCACCAATGGTGGCTCCCACCTCGGCTCTACGGCCATCCATGTTGCATACTCAGCTGTCACCCCGACGTCGTCCATGTCGGGGATCTCCATGTCCTCATCGTCCTCTGCCGCCTCCCTCCATGGCTCGGCACATGGCAAATCACCCTCTGATCTGTGCCTCCGGTAGCGCACTGGCTCACCGGGGACATCCTACCTCAATCCGACTTGGCGGAGTACTCGAGACATCCGTATGTACTCCGCCTCACTATGGCCCCGCCCCACTACCCATCCGGCTCGTCGCACTCGTCTCAGGTGCTCTCCATCCCCGATCCACCTCGCCTCCCGCCAGGGCCTCCAAATGACTTGGGCATCTGTCAAGTCTGCCCATAATCTCCTATACCATTGCCCCGATCTCACGGGGCGGCTAGGCTGTCTCTCCTCCGCCACTGGCCATCTCCTACCATAAGCCTGGCTCATGTCCCAGTGAGCCCATGGCAACCCCTCCGGTCGAGCCACTCTGAAGTGCTCCCAGCCCCAAGCACTGGAGAACCACACTGCAACCTAGGCCCTTTCGGCCCCATCTCCGAACCTCATACAACTCCCGATACACCTGCGCCAATAAAGCGGGCGCCCAGGCATACACTACCCTATTAGTGAGCATCTCGCTCACTACACCCATCAGGTTCCATGGGAACCTGCACCCGGTGCTGTTCGGGGCCACAATGTTGGTCAACACGAACATCATCAGAGCCTCCACCGCTACCAACTCCTTGGCCGTATACATGGCCAAGTATGGGATCCCCCCGCTCTCCGTCCGGATCTCTCTCCAGTCATCCCCAAACAACTTGGCCATCTCCGTGGCCCTATCTCATCCAACCTCCACCCGCGCCCCCTCCACGGGCACCTTGAGGATACGGTATACATCCTCAAGCGTCACCGTCATCTCTCCAGTCGGGAGCTGGAACGTCCCCCGATCTGGATCCCACCTCTCGGCCAAAGCCGAGAGGTACCCCTCATCCACCCGAACTACCTCCAACCGGGCTGCCTCCGCTAGCCCCACTGCCTCCAATATCTCCCAGTCTGCCTGGGACAACGACCTCCTCATCCCCGGAATGATAGGGGAGAACCGGTGTCGTGCCTCTAACACCCTAAGCTGCAAAACAACAAAACAAAAATTTGTTACAAATTTTTCCCAAAAAAAAAAAAAAAAAAAAAAACACATAATAAGTACTTGCTTAAATGAACAAATACCTCAACTGGCTGCACTGGCGCATCCGCTCCCATCTCCGCCATAGCTCCCGCGTGCTTCACTCTCCCACACAACCTTTCACTTCACTCCACTCCCTCAGACGCACTTCTCTCAAGCTCGAACGCACAAATGAGCGAAATTCTCGCTGAAACTGTTTAAATAGCTGGTTGTGGCACCCTGAAACGTAGTGGGGCATTTCATGGTGCATTCAGACGCAGTGCTGCGTCTGCAGAGTGCCTAAACACCGACGGGCGTCTCTGCCACCCCCAAATGCAGACCGACGTTTGGTGTCAGTATTGAATAAAGGAACAAAACTTGCAAAATTGAAGCTTACCTCCTCCAAATTTCATCAAATTGCATTCATCCATTCTTCTTATCATAATAAAACATTTTGTGAAGGTTACAACAAGTTTTGGACACAAATTTTGTCATTTCGCTCAAAAAGCGCATCATTCATCATTGTTTTACAAATTGGGTTAAAAATATTCAAAACCTTCACAAAATTAACCACATTCATCAATTCTTCTGATCTATCGTCAATTTCATTCATTCTTCTTTCATCATGCATATTTTTGCCAAATCAAATTAAAGTAAACCTCGTATCTAGTGGTATATTCTATCACCTTGGCGATTGCAGCGATTTGCATCCATGCAATTCGGTAAGAGGATTAAACCACCATAAGGGCACTTACCATTTATCATCATCAATTATTTCACTTTTTGAAAATTGGAAATCAATTTTGGGTATTCTACTTTTCAAGTGACCTCATACCAAGATTAATTTTCTCAACAAGCTTGTCATTGATGGCCTAGTTCATGGGGCCTTAAACATGGACAATCTTTAATATCATCATTATTTTGAGTCTTGCTAGAGATTGAGGCTACCTAGGTTGATTGGTTCCGACCCGAGGAATTATCCATACAATCACTAGGAGCATCTCCGAGTTCTGGACTCTTTTCATGCATCTTTCATCTCTGCATATCAATGGCGCCAACAAGGCAATTTCATCAATAGTATGGACTCACACACAGGAGTTGGGGCATCCGTTATCAATTTCTAATTTTCCTATAGTGGAATTCATCTTACATGATCATGGAACTTACAATTTGGCAAAAATCCCTTTATAACCGTTGGGGCAGAAAACGGTCCATCTTTCACATCACTCATATCGTCTTCAATCATATTCTTTTCTCGGTTTGTACACCAACCCCTTTTCTGTTGGGACATAAACAGATGGTTCATACACCAACCCCTTTTTTTCACCGTTGGGGCAAAAACGGTTCATTTTCTTCCAAATTTCTTCCAATTGGCTTGTGAGAACCATTCTCGCTCGCCAATTGAGGGGGTAAGCTGATAAATTTTAAATATTCTTTTATTCTTTGGTCTTCAAAGTTGTGCTTTAGTCTTGAGAGAGAGTTGCGTCTGATCCAGCTTTTCAGGTGTCTTAAGTTTTTGTGCTGGCATTGTGTCTTCACACAAAGCAACTCAAAAAGGGGCATCTGTAGACACCAAAATCCAGCCACTTGCAAGTCATCTATACCTTCCTGTCAGCCACATGTCAATCATTCATCCTTCCCGCCATTATTTGGCCCAAATCCACACTTTCCCGCCATTATTTGGCCCAATTTCACCTTTCCCGCCATTTTTCATCCCCAAATTTATTTAAATTAATATTTATATATATATTTTAATATTTTAATATATTTTAATATATATATATATATAAATATAGTTTAAGTGATTTAATCTAAGCCGTCCATCTTTCATTTAATCTCATCCGTCCATCCTTCTTAATCCGTTTCACAACCTAGATTTATTCTCTACCCTTGGATCCACTTTAATCTTAGCCACACGTTCAAAGTGTCGTTAAAACCCTAAAGTGTGCCCTAAGAGTAGATTATAAATAGAGCCACCTTGATGGCTCAAACCCTACTTCTATCTTGGCTATCTTTGCTATCTTTGCTATCTTTTGGACCTATCTCTTCTATTTCATCTATCTCTTCAGCCATCCATCGCCGCCCCTTTTCGCCGCATCCATCGTCGCATCCGTCGCCAACTTCGCCGCCATCTCTTCTACAGTACTCTGTAGAATTCCCCATTCTTGTCACAAGTGCCCACGAGCGTTTACCCGCAGCCACAGACTCAGACCAGCATCTGAAACCTTGATCCAGAAGCACGCGGGCGTTCAGCGAGTGCACCAGGGCGCCTTCTACAGCCGATTTGATAGCCACATTACTTCTAGATGCCGCCTGGTCTAGCCGCGTTAATAGAGAACAGGTATAAATCAGTTTAAAGCAAGTAACTTCTTTTCTTTTATTAATCTGTTGTTGAACTCCTGCATTCTATTTTTCTAGGGTTTTAAATTGTTTCTGAGGGCTCACACAGTGGAGCCCTCTTATTAATTTCTAACTCCTTGATAGTGTTAATGTGTGCAGGATTTTAATGGCAGATCTGGTGTGTTGATAGCAACTGTTTAAGCTGGAGTGGTCCGAGCCAAAGGATACAACAAAACCCACTCACTTTGTTGGGATTAAGGATACGTCTTCGGAAATGCCACCACTTTATGCCAGCTAGGGTTTCGGAGAACCCTAGCACAAACTGTAATTTGTGTATCACAAAAAGGGTTACAGGCCCTGTTGTACTCAAAAGGAGTTTTTAAACTCCACCGATTAATAAAAATTGTTTGTTTTGTGCAAATTTCCTGTATTCCATTATTGTGGTTTTATTTCAACCCCTTTCCTATTGGGACATAAACAGATGGTTCATACACCAACCCCTTTTTTCACCGTTGGGGCAAAAACGGTTCATTTTCTTCCAAATTTCTTCCAATTGGCTTGTGAGAACCATTCTCGCTCGCCAATTGAGGGGGTAAGCTGAAAAATTTTAAATATTCTTTTATTCTTTGGTCTTCAAAGTTGTGCTTTAATCTTGAGAGAGAGTTGCGTCTGATCCAGCTTTTCGAGTGTCTTAAGTTTTTTTGCTGCATTGTGTCTTCACACAAAGCAGATCAAAAAGGGGCATCTGTAGACACCAAAATCCAGCCACTTGCAAGTCATCTATACCTTCCTGTCAGCCACATGTCAATCATTCATCCTTCCCGCCATTATTTGGCCCAAATCCACACTTTCCCGCCATTATTTGGCCCAATTTCACCTTTCCCGCCATTTTTCATCCCCAAATTTATTTAAATTAATATTTATATATATATTTTAATATTTTAATATATTTTAATATATATATATATATATATATATATATAAATATAGTTTAAGTGATTTAATCTAAGCCGTCCATCCTTCATTTAATCTCATCCGTCCATCCTTCTTAATCCGTTTCACAACCTAGATTTATTCTCTACCCTTGGATCCACTTTAATCTTAGCCACACGTTCAAAGTGTCGTTAAAACCCTAAAGTGTGCCCTAAGAGTAGATTATAAATAGAGCCACCTTGATGGCTCAAACCCTACTTCTATCTTGGCTATCTTTGCTATCTTTGCTATCTTCTGGACCTATATCTTCTATTTCATCTATCTCTTCAGCCATCCATCGCCGCCCCTTTTCGTCGCATCCATCGCCGCATCCGTCGCCAACTTCGCCGCCATCTCTTCTGCAGTACTCTGCAGAATTCCCCATTCTTGTCACAAGTGCCCACGGGCGTTTACCCGCAGCCACAGACTCAGATCGACGTCTGAAACCTTGATCCAGAAGCACGCGGGCGTTCAGCGAGTGCACCAGGGCGCCTTCTGTAGCCGATTTGACAACCACATTACTTCCAGATGCCGCCTGATCTAGCCGCGTTAACAGAGAACATGTATAAATCAGTTTAAAGCAAGTAACTTATTTTCTTTTATTAATCTGTTGTTGAACTCCTGCATTCTATTTTTCTAGGGTTTTAAATTATTTCTGAGGGCTCACACAGTGGAGCCCTCTTATTAATTTCTAACTCCTTGATAGTGTTAATGTGTGCAGGATTTTAATGGCAGATCTGGTGTGTTGATAGCAGCTGTTTAAGCTGGAGTGGTCCGAGCCAAAGGATACAACAAAACCCACTCACTTTGTTGGGATTAAGGATACGTCTTTGAAAACGCCACCACTTTATGCCGCCTAGGGTTTCGGAGAACCCTAGCACAAACTGTAATTTGTGTATCACAAAAAGGGTTACAGGCCCTATTGTACTCAAAAGGAGTTTTTAAACTCCACTGATTAATAAAAATTGTTTGTTTTGTGCAACTTTCCTGTATTCCATTATTATGGTTTTATTTTTGTTTGGCGTTGTATTTTTAATCTACAATAAGTATCCACATAATCCTTGACATGTATGTGTCATGACCTCCATATTTAGGGTCTAGTAGGATAGCTCTCGTACATCCACATCTCCAACATCAATGCACATGTTCAGGATGTCCACCTAGGTCTAGGTTGCTAGGTTAGATTCGATAGCAGTAGCGATTATGTCTAGGCTAGGTCATAGTTTATTGATTAGCTAGGTGTTCGTATCTATCTGGTAGTAGGAGCATCAGAGAATCCATATCCACTTAGGGTCCTGTACATCCATGCATCAGTCAGTTTACTAGTCAGGTCCCAACCACATATTACAATCAGATCTTATTTTTTTATTCTTGTTAGATCTCGCATGCTTACAGCCTATTATGCAGGGTTTCGATCCTTATCCAGTGTTTGATCACATCACCATACCATATGCCATCCAAATCGGGTTGATATCAGCATCCATGATGGTTTGTCCTAGTGTTTGGATTTGGTGGCTGACTTATCAGCTTAGATCGGATCGAGATTAACCTCCTCTATGAGGTTAGTCTTTTGACATTGGTATCCAAGTTAGATATGGTGATAGTGGAATTCATTTCAAACCAAACAAATGAATTGAATAATCAGAGTGAGGCCTAAATGGCTACTTTGATACCATATTAGAAGAAGTGATAATATGCATATGATTAATTAACAAATATATAGTACAACTTAGGATTAGAATAGCCTAGATAGAAATAGGAAATAATCATGCTAATCACAAAAACTACTAACCTATCACACTAATCATGCTAACTGTAGACCCAAAATGGCCACATACTTAGTAAAGTTTTGACTAAGTGATAAGACTGTTATTCCACTCCGAAATCAGGTTGATGGTATAAGTCCGCTGGGGAGTTATTCATCTTTGAAGGCATGATAATATTCTAGGAAACTCCATTTCGGGTCTGGAATAACGATGGGTTTCGAATCCACAAAAGTTTTTAAGAGATGGTGACGTCAACAATAAAAAGTGCAGATTTGGCTCTTGTCGAGTGTCCGATTCTAGAATATCTTTTTGCTTCCCGCTCTGGAAGAGCCTTTTTGCTTTCCACTCCGGATTGACAAAAGTTTCAAAATCTACAAAAGTTACAAGGAGATGGTGACGTCAGCTTGAAAAGAGTGTGGATTGGTAGATCCGGGAAATGAACGAAGATTCTCTTTCTAAAATAAATATGGGGCTGAAGGGTGGAATAATTTAAGTATTTGACTCCGGGCCCGGACTTGTGTTATCTCTAAAAACCATAAAAGTTACAAAGAGATGATGATGTCAGCAATGGAAAAGTGTGGATTGAAAAGGATGAGGCAGAAGATAAAGACCCCGGTCTGGATTGGATGTTCTACTACTAAAGAAAATGACGTCATCCAACGGAATGGCTTTCAGCTTATACCGGATTCAATCTGGATCATGGGATCAAGAAGATCAATGGTGGAGGTTAGTCTACTAAATCTTGGCCGCTTAAAATATGTCCCTGCACCAAAACTATAACATATTAGCCGGAAGACGAAGCGTCGAGAGTTTCCAAGAAGATCAAACCAGATGTAGTTGCAGATCGACGGTGGCGCTCTACTCCCAAGAAATATCTGTGGAAGCGCATGATCTGGAATGCTCTGAACCACAGTTCTACTGAGTGACCAACAAGTTGCAAAGAACTCATGCTGCTATGGCAGTTTTCCCTTTCAATGGATTTCTTGGAGTTCGGACCAATCAGCTAATGCCAACTAAAATCTTTGTTGAGTTGTTATAACAAGATTTGATGTATTGTTTCTTGAATATTGTAATATGAAAACTATAAAGAGAGATCGAAACCTCATTTTAAAGGGTCGACTCTAGCATGTTTTCCTGTACTACTGTAAATATTTCTGAAGGACTGAATGCAAGGAGCAATACATTGATCTTCACCTCAAAGCTGCATTTTTGTGCTGGATGTTAGAGGTTTGGATTTCATAGTTGTATTTTTGTAAATACTTAGATGGTTAGTTTGTGCCAATCATGGATTACTAGCTATTATGAGTAATTGAAATCTGCTTTGAAGTTTTTTATTTGTTATTAGAAGGTGCATTTCTATAAAATCTGGGTTTTGGTGAATTCTGCTATTTGGATTATCATTTCCTGGGTATTGAAATTGCTTACTGTAACATTTCTCTGTTATGCTTTAATATCTGAAACAAGCTATCTTGGGATAAATGTTGATCTGGATGTATATCTTTAGTATGGTTTTTTGGAAGATTTTTATGGTGATGCAATGTTGTTAACCTATCCGTCCACTGATATCTACATCTCTCTAACCTTACCCTTTTCTTACCCTAAACTCCAAACCCTAATTGAGCATAATTGTGTCAACAATCTGTTAAGTTGACAAGGAACCAACCTACTCTAGAGGTTGGATCTAAAACCCTTGTTTTGGTCCATCCAATGTTGAGTGTTGAGATGTAGCTATCAGGTGCAAGCCTAAATAGAAAGTAGGAAGATAGACAGCCATAGTATCAAGTAAAACTTGGTGCAATTCAGTGCCCAATAATTTTTGGCATGCCCGATGGGACAGTTCACAAGGAACATGAAACCCATCTAAAGAGTTATTGTTATCTCTACCCAAAGGAATCAATATTTGGTGAATTGTCTTGACCTTGTTAGCAGAGAAAATAAAGTTCACCTGGCGACTCCCTGGTCAGAAGACCCTAAAAAAGTATTGTAGACCAATGCCCTTTCATGTATACCAGGTCTTTCAAGAGGAACAACCCTGATTCTTTCTTTCATTGTGAGTTACCCCTTAGAGGGTCTACTGTTATCAGAATTTTGGATCAATATTTTGTTGAAGAAGAAGAGCTTCTGGAAGAAAACCCAGTAGTTCCCCCAAGAAGACCTATAGCTAGAAACATGGCACACAATGTGGCCCCAAATTAGCCACTACATAAGTACCCTAACTGGGACTCAATTGGGCCCCTTATATTAGCCCAAATGGATGCCATTCTGCAAGTTGTATCTAAGGCAACACCCACATATGATGGATTTGGAAAAATAGCTTATGAGCACTGCCAAGATATCTTGAATCTGGCAGCAATCCATAATATAAAAGAGGAAAATATTATTGTCAGAATTCTAGCCTTGTCATTTCATGGAAAGATATTACACTAGTTTAGAACTCTGGAAGATAATTCTATCACTTCATGGTAGTCATTGGCTGAGCCATTCATAGAAGAGTTTAATGAATCTGTTGATCCCTTTTCTCTGCTGAATCAGTTTACAGCCATGCAAAAAACATAGCAAGAAACTATCTCAGACTTTAATTTGAGATTTAGTAGAACATGGAAGAGAATTCCCCCTGAAGCTAGACCAGCTACTTTTTTGGCTTATATGTATTACATTCATGCCCTAGGATCAGAGCTAGGTCTGTAGACGCAACAATCTAGAATTGAAACCTTCCCCCAAGTCTATAATGTCATTGTCCATGCTAAAAATATCCTGATCAATGTAGGAAGAATTCCTGCCAAGACTGTGTTGCCCTACAACTCGAAAAATAGTGGTAGCCATGAACAATCTACAAAAGCCTCACACATGGATCCTCCTTCTGTACCATCCTCATTCCCTAAGATGAATCTAATTCCTGGATCTAAAGTTGTGTCCTCCACACCTTCTTTCCCCCCTCTTCCTTCCCAACCTTCTCAAGAATTATCTGCTATCCTGGACATACAAAATACCATGAAAACTCTGAGTAATAGAATGAATTCAATGGAGAAGAGAGATCAGGAAAGGTCACAACAGAGGAGATTTCCATATGTGAACAAATATCAAAGGCCCGGTCCTAGCAATAGTACCAGGGTTAGGGTGAATGCAGCATATGAGGATCCTAAATGTTCTGTAGATTCCACTCTTGCAAATATCTGGTGTTTAGTATGCAATGACCCCCATGACTCACAGTCTTGTGTGATGTATCAACACCATGTTCAACAAGCCATGGATCAAGCTGAAAGAAATCATAAGGGAAGAGTTAATATGTTATGGCACCCTGATCAGATCATGGTTGGAAAAGAGTTGGAGGAAGAAGGCCCAATTGCTGTTATGACAAGGTCCGAAAACAAAGCTTTACAAGTAGACCCTCAGAAAATGGGACAGTTCTAGGTCCCTTCTCAAAAGAAGGCTGATTTCCCCCCTCAGAACAGTGACACTTTTCCCATTCCCTGAGCTAAGGGAAGGGAGAAAACTGATAATTTCCCTAAGATTCTAGAAAGAGTAACAGAAGGAGATAGAATGAAATCCAAGAGTGAAGAACAAGAAAGACTCAGGTTCCCCTCTATTACTAAAATACAAAGGTTAGAGGTAACCCAAAAATACAAAAGGATGTATGGTGAGCCTGAAAGAGGACTGGAAAGACTATCCCTAACCAAGTATGAGTATAACATTGTGGAAGAGATGAAAAATATTCCATCAAAAGCTAGCCTGTATGATACCCTTTTCATTCCGGGTCAGATTGACTTGCTTAAAGCTTCCCTTAGTAAAAGCCCCCAGAATAGACCAGCTACCACCATCCTCAGTATCCCATCAGAAAAGAAAGAAATGACACCTGCTGTTCTAAAGAACAAACCTCCCCCTTTTTATATATCCTTAAGAATGGAGGGATGGGTAGTCTGGAATTGCATGATTGATTCAGGAGCATCAACCACAGTTATGCCTAAAGCAGTCTATGAAGAGATGGGTATGGAATATACCCGATCTTGTCCTGGAGTGTTGCAATTAGATGGGACACCTGTAAATATAGTTGGGGTTATTAAATATGTACTGATGAGGTTGCACAGAGCCCCTGAGGTGACAATAGTACAAGAAATAGTGGTGGTGGATTTAGAACCCTATTTTGGATTATGTCTCTCAAGAGAATTTATGGCAAAGCTTAGAGGATGTATGTATATGGATTATTCTAGCATGGTAATACCTTTCAAAGGAAAGAGGATAAGGATAACTCCTGAGAAGCCAATTGCTTATCATATTGAGAAAATTGAAGAAGACATGTGCAACCTTAATCCTATGGAAGAATTTGAGCTAGTACAAAACATTGAGGAACTAGACATTGAAGATGAGTTGCCTTTCAAAGAGGATTACAGTCAATTCGAAACTGGTATGGGTACATACAACATCACAAATGAATTGGAAAAGAAACTCCCTGCTATTTCTAATCAATCCCTAAGAAAAAATGAAACATGGGTTATGCACTTTGATGGTGCTAAATGCAGAAATGGTGCAAGGGCTGGTGTAGTTCTGCAATCACAGTCTGAAGGGATGAAGAATTTTTCTTATAGACTGACATGGTCATGCACCAATAATGTTGTAGAATATGAGGCTTTGTGCCTTGGGTTAATACAAGCTGAGAGCATGGGCATCAATATTTTGAACATATATGGTGATTCTGAGCTGATAGTACATCAGGTAAGGAATAGGTGTAGCAGTAAACACCATTACTTAAAGGCTTACAGGAATAGAGTATGGGACCTAATGGATTCATTTGATGCCCTGAACCTGACTTTTGTGCCTAGAGAAGAGAATCATCTAGCAGATGCATTGGCAACTAAGGGAGCTAATTTCAATCCTCCTATAGATTTTGGAACTAAGAAGACCAAGGGGATTAAAATGGTTTTCAGACCTACAGTGCTGGATAAGCAAATATTCTGGCAGGTTTTCGAGAGTGATGAACATATTCTGGACTTTATGATAAAAGAAGCATGCTTCACAACTGTCCAAGAAGAAGACTTGGAGGAGATAGATCAACAAGACTTTATCCAGCTGAGAAACAATCACATCCCAAAGGGGTTGGTTACCCTTGAAATTTTATTCGATAATGAAGATAGAAAGAAAGTGGGAGCTATGAAGGTTGGTGAGAATATCTATAAAGAGATAGAAGTTAGAATCAGAAAGAAGTTAAATATTGGGGTCCAATGTTCTCCTGAGGAAGCAGAAGATATTAAAGCTTTATGTCTAAAATACCAAGATACTATAGCTTGGTCATATGAGGACCTTAAGGTTTATGACAAAAGGATTATCCAACATACTATTGAGTTAGAACCTGATGCTAAACCATTCTAACAAAAATAGAGGCCTATCAATCCAAGGATAGAAGTCATTATGAGAGAAGAACTTTTGAAGCTGCTAAAGGCCAAGATAATATATCCGATAAAACACTCCACTTGGGTAGCTAATTTGGTACCCGTAAGAAAGAAGAATGGGGACATACGCCTATGTGTAGATTTTAGGAATCTGAATCAAGCTTCCCTCAAGGATCACTATCCCCTCCCTCAGATTGATCAGATTCTACAAGTAGTAGCTGGAGCAGAGAGGTTCTCACTATTAGATGGTTATTCTAGGTATAACCAAATTTGGGTAAAATATCAAGATCAATACAAGACAACATTTACTACAAAGTGGGGAACATTTGCCTATCAGAGGATGCCTTTTGGGTTATCTAATGCAGGAGCTACATTTCAGAGGGCCATGGATTATGCCTTTGGTACACTTATAAACAAGGTTATTCTGATTTACCTAGATGACATGACTGTGTTTTCTCATGATAAAAATGATCATCTATATCATTTAGAACAAGTTTTTCAAAAATGCAAAGAATTTGGTATTTCTCTAAATCCTAAGAAGTCATTCTTTGCTATACATGAGGGAAAACTGCTAGGACATGTGGTCTCAAAAGAAGGTATGGCCATAGAACCGGATAGGATTAAAGCAATCCTAGCTATTCCTTTGCCTACTAATCAAAATATGTTGCAGTATTTCTTAGGCCAGATCAATTTTGTCAAAAAGTTCATTTCTGATTTTGCACAGAAGGTGAGGCCTATATCTGAACTACTCAAGAAGAAGGCAGAATTCAAGTGGACTACGGTTAGGAAGCAAGCTTTTGAAATCATCAAGCAATCCATTTCTACAGCCCCAGTTTTGATAAATCCTGATTTCAGCAAATATTTTATTCTATATGCTTATGGAGCTGAACAAAGTTATGCTTCAGTACTCACTCAAAGGGATGATCAAGGGGATGAACACCCTGTATTATTTTGGAGTCAAACTTTGCATGACTATCAAGTAAAATATAATTTTATTGAAAAAAAAGTGTTTGTTGTGATGAAGTCACTTAAGAAGTTCAAACAATATCTGGTACAGAGCAAAACTCTGGTGTATGTGGTTCATCCAGATGTAAGGAGTTTTATTTTATAGGGTGACCTAGGTGATAAAAGAGCTGGTTGGATTACCAAGATCCAAGAATATGATGTAGAGATACGTCCCACTAAGTTGGTGAGAGGTAGAGCCTTGTGCCAAGGATTGACAGATACTTCAGCTTTGGTCGGGATGATAGCTTGTCAGGTAACAGAAGAAGATCAAGTAGAGATTGTTCACACTCCGGATTCTGATTGGATCGAACAGATGACCCGGTATTTTCAAACTGGTGTATGCCCACATGATCTGAGTTCTTCTCAAAGAAGGAGGTATAGACTTCATGCCCTAAAATATGCATTACTACCAGAAGGGTTATTCAAAATAAACTTGGATGGGGTTCTCCTAAAATGTTTGAGGGAAGACCAACAAAAGAGAGTCCTAGAAGAATTTCATGGAGGACAATCTGGTGGTCATGGCTCAGGAAGAGTTACAGCTTTGAAGATAATAAGAGTAGGCTATTATTGGCCTACTATCTTCAAGGATGCTTTCAAAGTTACTCAGGTTTAAGACAAATGTCAGAGGTATGTTGGAAGAACTAGAAATGTTGCATCTCCTCTAAAGCCTATTCAAGTTGAGGAGCCTTTTCAACAATGGGGATTAGATTTCATAGGAGTTATAAATCCTAACTCTTCTATAGAACATAAGTTCATCTTGACAACTACTGATTATCTAACCATATGGGTAGAGGCTATCCCTACAAAAAGGGTAGATCAAGATGTTGTGATCAACTTTATGGAGAGTTTAATTTCCAGATTTGGAATCCCGGAGGCTTTGGTGAGTGATAATGGTCCTGCTTTTGTAGGGGCCAAGTATATTGAGTTTGCTAGCAAGTATGGCATCACTCTCAAAAATACTTCAAATTATTACCCTCAAGGTAATGGACTTGCAGAGTCTACTAACAAGAATCTGTTGAGGATTTTGAGAAAGTCCCTAGAAGGCAACAAGAGGAGTTGGCATCTATTGCTTGACCATGCTCTATGGGCGGACAGGATTACCATTAAGAAGTCTATAAAAAATTCCCCTTATGCGTTGGTATATGGAAAAGAAGTAGTATTTTCGATTCACCTAGAAATTCCAGCACTAAAGCTGGTCAGCTCAGAAGAGGAAGAATTGGAGGGAGATCCAGTGAAAACCAGATTGACACACTTGCTGCAACTGGAAGAAAGCAGAACTCAAGCATATGATCATTTTTAGAAGCATTCATCAGACATTAAAGCATGGTTTGATAAAAGGGCCAGGTTCAGAAAACTTCAAGTCAGAGACTCAGTTCTCAGGTGGAATGTGGATAGAGCAAAGTCGGGCAAGCATGAAAAATTTGATTCCTTCTGGGATGGTCCTTTTGAAATAGTGGAAGCTAAAGAATCTAATGTATTTCAGCTCAAGGATCCGGAGGGGAACATTCAACCAATTCTGGTGAATGGTTTCCACCTCAAGCTTTACTATATGTAAGTTGTGATTTCATTGTAACATATGTACATAAAAATTTCCCTTCCTTTTTGCACTTTGTACTTGTTTTCTTTTTGCACTTTGTAAATTGGTTCTTTTCAAAAAGGGTTCTAAAAAAAAAAGAAAAAAAAATTTTTTCAAAAAATGACTAAGTGTTGAGAAGGGCGTGCTAAGGTTCCATTTCGCATATGGTACCACCTAAAGTTCTCTGGAATGATGCTCCGCCTTCGAATCCACGTGATTAGATCCGGATGGACGATTCTGCAAGATGATCCATCAGAAGGAAGATGAGAAGGGTACTAATCCGAAAATCTCTCAAAGCTTGGAATAAGTCAGAGTGGAATCAATTCAAAACCAAACGACAAGTTTTAGGTTGACACGTGGAGGCTAAATATTGCTCATGCATTCAATTCTAACAAACTCACGCATGGACTGAAGAGTAAGTTTAAGCAATGTGATGAGCTGGCAATGCAAATTCAAATTCAACCAATAAAAAGAGAGGACGCCACTTTTTGAGCCACCAAAGAAATAATGGAAAGGATAGTGAAGTGTGCCAATGAGATATCGCACAACAACTACATTTATGGTGGATGATGCATGCATTCTAGACAATAAAAGTGACAAAGCCTTGCACGGGATTCATTTTGCAACCATGAGATTATAGAAAAGCTTTAACAGTGTTCTAAAGTTCTCGTTGCTTACTCTAGTGCATAGAATCTTGGTGTTATAGGATGGCTCCTAAGAAATCCCCCATAGAGGCTGTAGAAGATGTTCCAGAGTTCAAAACTATGAATGAAAGTACGTCTGTACCTTACTTGGATAAATCCAAAGTAGTAGCAGATATGGAAATGACTATCATTGAAAGGACGAGATTAAGAAGGAGCATTAATGATAGGTACAAAAAGAATGTTACTCTATCAGTAGAAGGTAGATGCTCCATTCTATCTTATTTGTCCTTTTATATTTGTGATTTCATTCACCCTTGTCCCGAATTGATAGCTACTATAGTAAAATACTATGACCCACTAGCCAAAGCTATCAAAACCCATGAGGGCGAGACCCTCTTTAACATCACTACTGCTTTCTACCATAAGATTTTTTCCTTAGGGGCAGACACACCAGTACCACCAAAACCCTTTAGTATTGGTGAACAAACTGGGTTTTATTCCACGAAGAAATGGGCAAATGATGGTGAGGCTTTTAGGAATTGGGTCTATAAGCAGCTAAATAAAGAGCCCCGGGAAGAATTGCCTGAGGTCCCCATTTCTATCAAGAAATTTGAAAACCCAATTCTATTCTCTATGTTGGCCTGCATGGAGGGTTTAGACTCCGATGAAGAGATCCATGGTTGGCAAATCGCTACTGCATATTGCATCTCCAATGAAAGGATGTATGAAAAGGAGGTGACGAAGAGGGGAATAAGGGTGATTTATTTTGATTGGCCAACTTTTCTCACCCAAAGAATTCATGAACAGTTAGCAAGTATGAAGAGGGGCACTGCGCTCCTAGTTTTAGACATTGTTCGAATTTGGTGTGGATGTTTTATGCTACTGTAAAAGATAGAATGCCTTGGATTCTAGTAAAAGATAAGAATGACCAAGGAGAACTCATGTCGGTTTATTACTGGACAAGCCATTTGAGGAGCAGTGAGTCTCATTATAGGTTCAATTTGGAATTCCTCGGACCAACCCTTAGAATAATGTATGGTAATTTACCCAGATTACCACCCCTGGCCAAAAGGATTCTGAGGGCTAAAGATGCAGAGGAAGGGGATTGGTATTTTTTGACTGAAGGTACAATCATCAGATTATATGGCTTCATGGGTAAACCTTTTCTCTTACCTCACTTTGTCATAGAGAGACTCTTTGCTTTAGAATATTTGAGATAGGCGGAGTACATTGACTCGAATTATGGTTCAGGAAGAAAAAGGAAGTCTTCGCTTTCCCACCACACCTTAAGTGATATTACCATTACTAAAAGGGGGAAAAATCAGCAAATTGACCGATACCTGGATAGGTTAGGTCTATTTTATATTCTGTAGAGATGGAGTTATGATCCGGATGATATTTTTACTACAAGAAATAAAATTCTAAATGGAGACAAGGCTTACAAGTTTGAGAAGAGGCCTAGGGCTCACTTTGAACAAGGGAGAAACAATGATGAGACTACTTTGTTAGAGTGGAATATCACCAAGATGAGTCAATTACCTCCATGGTTGGATTTTTATGAACATATCGAAGACTTTGATCTGGATCACAACCCCGATCATCAGATTACTAAAGAGATGATTGACAAGATCAAGGCAAAAACTACAAAGAAAACCAAGCCCTCCTCTAGGTCGAAGTCGGCAAAGAAAAAGGAAATGCCTTCTAAAAAGGAAGTTACAGAAGAGTTAGAGGAGGAATATTATAAAGGACCATGGGAGGATGCCAAGATTGTGGATTGGTGGTGGATGAGAATTGAAATTGGAAAAGTTGATTCTAAATTTGGTTTAAAAATTGATAAGGAGTTCTCCAAAAGATATAATGAAAATGTTGATACTTGGAGACTAAAATATGTAAGGCACATTGTATTAACAGGTGATTTTGAGCCTTTCCAGCCTCCTACAGATCAAGAGGATTCTGTAAAAGCCTCCGTAGTAGTAAAAACTTTTAATCCTACTATTGAGCAGGTGGAGAAATTTCCTAAGGGGGCTAGGATGATGAGCAAAATGAGAGTTTCTAAAGAAAATGCTGTCACTACCCCTGTTATTCAAGCAAAATCTAGGCCTTCGCGGTTGGCTCTAGGAAGGCAGCCTCAAGAAAAATTTATTAATCAGAAGGAGAAGGATGAGAGTTATGGGTTCAGGCCACTTTCTTTTACTCCTACGACGTCAACAAAACCACAATCCATTACTAAACAACCTTTACCTTTTGAGGAGGTACAAGGAGGTTTATCAGAGGAAAATTCCAAAAATGAGATGGAAGCTTTTAGATTAGTTCAAAAAAGGACTAAGAGGTCACCGGAGAGAGAAGAAATAGATCTTTCCAAAAGGCAGAAGATGAGTATGGAAGAAATTGTTGCTGAAGTAGCTGCTTTTCCTGTAGAGGGGTTAGTTGACCAAGAACAACAACTTGAAACAGAAGCTGAGAAAGAACACCCTACGTCTATAGGTGAAGGTATGATTTCTAATCCCTCTTCTCCTTCCCATATTCATGAATTCCCAAAAGGATTTCCCTCCCTTTCTGGTCAAGAAGATCTATCGAATTTGCCTCCTTCACCCCACAGTTCTCCTCTCAACTCATCAGTATCTATGGAGGTGTCGGTCAGTTCTGTTGTTTCACAGCCTTCATCGAATCCACCTTCCACTTCTGAGGCATCCACTATTGTGGCATCCTCATCTCCCTCATTACCACCATCAGTGGGACACTATGTTCCAAATACATCCATCCCTTCTACAGTCAGTTTTGTCCCTGCTTCGCTAAATCTACCTGTATCAACTGCAACAATAGTCACAGAATCTACCATTGTGATAGAGACTGCTGTTAGTATGTCTTCACCCCCATCGAAAAGTAGTCAATCTGCCTTCATGTTTTTAATGCCATTGTCTCCTTTGGCTGTTGATGCTTCAAAGTCCATTGTTGTATCTCAAGAGCAAGCTGCCACACAGAGTATAAATGATTATTGGGAAAAAAAACTCACCAAGCCTTCCAGTCGGATGGCTGTGACCAAGAAGAGCATGTATGTCAATCCTATCACTAGGCAGATAATTTCAAGGTCTTTGATCCCATAGGTGAGCAAGCCTGAAAATGAGATGACTGCTAAAGATTATAAAGTAGAAGAAATTATAGAAGATATTGACAAGCTTCCTGCTGAAGATGAATTGGGGATGGCCAAGGCTCACTTAGACACCTTTTATGTAAAAGATGATATAGAAAAAGATAAGGTAGTTAAGCTAAAGCAACAAGTTGAAAAGCTTAAGAAGAGCATCAATGATCAGAAAGAAGTAGAGAAAGCTCTGAGGAAAGAAGCTAAGAATTGGTAGGAAATATTTCAGAAGGCTAATGAGTTGAAAGATCAGTTAGAACAACAAAAGAAGTTGAATGAAGATCAGGCAAAAGAAATTCAAAATTTGAAGCATCAGCTTCAGATTGAGAAAGCCAAGTTCTCAGGTTTTGACAAAGATAATTTGAAAAATATCAAGAAGGAGTTGCTTTCTGAAGTTCAAGAGAAATGTTTGGACCTTCAACTCATAATTGATTACCTAGAAGATGCCAGCCAGCTACTATCTACCATTCAGAAGGACCTAGATCAAATCACTGGAGAGTTACAGCCTATGGTAATTCCAGTGGAACGAATATACAGGTTGGCTGGTAGCAGGCTTAGTGATGTTGCTAAACCAATTCCTAATAAATAATGGAATCTAGCCAGAGTAACCTCCAAGATAGTGGTGAAAAAGCATAGGGTAGTCCAAAGAGCCTGGCTATTATTTGACCGGATAGATAGGGGGGTTAAAGAAATTGTTGAGATAAATGAGGAAATGATTCAGGTCGATTTCAAGGGACTTTGGAAGGAGGACCACAACTTGTTATCTATAAAAGAGGTTCAGCAAAACATAAAATATAGCTTACAATATGAAGCTAAAATCGATTCATTAGAAGAACCACTATCGCAAGAACAAGCTGCTAAGCTGATTATGGGCTACACTAGATTAAGAGATCATATGGAAGATCTGGTGACTAGAGGGAACGTTGCTGATTATGAAGATGTTGGGAAGTTGCAATATGTTTATAAGCAGCTCAAAGAGACTTCCAATCCCTCTGAGGAAGCCTGGAAGGAAGCTCTTCAGTCTCTAGAGGTGATGGTTCAATTATTTGGAGACACATCTGGTAAGAATGATCAGGGAGTACAGTCTCTAGAAGAAGACGGAGAAGAAGAAGCAGTGGAAGAATAGGAATAAGACTGAGCAGTTATAGGCCCGGGAGGGGGTCATGCTTAAAATAATTTTATATTGGTTTGTATATATATCATAAGTTTTGTATTTCCAAGTCATACATTTTGTATTGTTTGTTACTCTAACAACTGTCAGAAATAAGCCATAAAGGCATGAAGCCTTCAGAGCATCAATTTTGTATGGAGGTATGTTCTGGGATAAAGATTTATAAATGAGAGAGTGTTGTATATGGATTTAATAATAATGAGGTTATGAACGTAGTATCTTATTGAATCAATAAGTTCTATGATGTTCTTGGCATGATTTCGATGTGACCCTCTACCCTCTAGACAGAATTTGGGTTTTCAAAGGGTAGGGTTTGCATGGAAATCATTCTTTAAAACATAATTTCAAGGATAAGTCTTGTTTTGACTCCATAGCCCAATGGATAAGACTCTGGATTCGAATGGCTTTACGAGAAAATCCACCCGGGAGGCGCCAAAATGTAGACCCAAAATGGCCACATACTTAGTAAAGTTTTGACTAAGTGATAAGACTGTTATTCCGCTCTAAAATTAGGTTGATGGTATAAGTCCACTGGGGAGTTATTCATATTTGAAGGCATGATAATATTCCAGGAAACTCCATTTTGGGTTCAAAATAATGATGGGTTTTGAATCCGCAAAATTTTTTAAGAGATGGTGACGTCAACAATAAAAAGTGCGGATTTGGCTCTTGTCGAGTATTTGATTTTGAAATGTCTTTTTGCTTCCCGCTCTGGAAGAGCCTTTTTGCTTTTCGCTCTAGATTGACAAAAGTTTCAAAATCTGCAAAAGTTACAAGGATATGGTGATGTCAGCTTGAAAAGAGTGCGGATTGGAAGATCCAGGAAATGAATGAAGATTCTTTTTCCAGAATAAATATGGGGCTGAAGGGCGAAATAATTTAAGTATTTGACTCTGGGCCCAGACTTGTGTTATCTCTAAAAATCGTAGAAGTTACAAAGAGGTGATGATGTCAGCAATGAAAAGTGCAAATTGAAAAGGATGAGGTAGAAGATAAAGACCCTGATCTAGATTGGATGTTCTGCTGCTAAAGAAAATGACGTCATCTAGCAGAATGGCTTTCAGCTTATACCGGATTCAATCTGGATCATGGGATCAAGAAGATCAATGGTGGAGGTTAGTCTGCTAAATCTTGGCTACTTAAAAGATGTCCCTACACCAGAACTATAACAGATTAGCCGAAAGATGAAGCATCGAGAGTTTCCAAGAAGATCAAACTAGATGTAGTTGTAGATCGATAGTGGCGCTCTACTCCCAAGAAATATCTATGGAAGTGCATGATCTAGAATGCTCTAAACTATAGTTCTACTAAGTGACCAACAAGTTGCAAAGAACTCATGCTGCTATGGTGGTTTTCCCTTTCAATGAATTTCTCGAAGTTTGGACCAATCAGCTAATGCCAGCTAAAATCTTTGTTGAGCTGTTATAACAAGATTTGATGTATTGTTTCTTGAATATTGTAATATGAAAACTATAAAGAGAGATCGAACCCTCATTTTAAAGGGTTGGCTCTAGCATGTTTTCCTGTACTACTATAAATATTTTTGAAGGACTGAATGCAAGGAGCAATACATTGATCTTCGCCTCAAAGTTGTGTTTCTGTGTTGGATGTTAGAGGTTCGGATTTCATAGTTGTATTTCTGTAAATACTTAGATGGTTAGTTTGTGCCAATCATGGATTACTAGCTGTTATGAGTAATTGAAATCTACTTTGAAGTTTGTTCTTTGTTATTAGAAGGTGCATTTCTGTAAAATCTGGGTTTTGGTGAATTCTGCTATTTGGATTATCATTTCCTGGGTATTGAAATTGCTTACTGTAACATTTCTCTGTTATGCTTTAATATCTGAAACAAGCTATCTTGGGATAAATGTTGATCTGGATGTATATCTTTAGTATGGTTTTTTGGAAGCTTTTTATGGTGATGCAATGTTGTTAACCTATCCATCCACTGATATCTACATCTCTCTAACCTTACCCTTTTCTTACCCTAAACTCCAAACCCTAATTGAGCATAATTGTGTCAAAAATCTGTTAAGTTGACAAGGAACCAACCTACTCTAGAGGTTGGATCTGAAACCCTTGTTTTGGTCCATCCAATGTTGAGTGTTGAGTTGCAACTATCGGGTGCAAGCCTAAACAAAAAGTAGGAAGATAGACAACCGCAGTATCAAGTAAAACTTGGTGCAATTCAGTGCCCAAAACTAACAATGCATAATTAATGCTAACAATACTAACAAATTACTAACAATATAATATTTTTTAAATAGAAGATTTAACGAATATCTAACTAGGCAAATAAACTAATTTATCCAGGAGAATCTACATATTACCAAATAAGGTAATAGTATTCTAATAGTGGAAGGCTAGGCTAATCAAAGTAGAATAGGTGAGTGGGAAGGCTAGGCTACTCAAAGTAGACTAGGTGAGGTGGTAGGCTTAGATTAAATTATGATTAGATCTAATTAAGCATGTGATTTAGCCATAAAGCAAGTTTTGACCAAAAAGGTTAAATTTTGACAATAAAGTGCTTTTTGACCATGGTGGAGAATTCAACCTTGGTTGAGTTGTGAATGAGGTCACATGAGGACCTATAGTTAAGTATAGGAAGGAGCTTAATTAGCCCAAGGGGGCTAAGAATTATGAATAGTGAATTTGATGAATGAATAGTGTTTTAAAGCCAATTTATGCAAATTTTGAGGGTTTTGCAAATTGATTGGCTGTGAAGATGAGAAGAGGGTCAATGTATGACTTTTGGGTGTCTACACAATATAAATATAAGATGAAGGATATCACTAAGAAGGAAGAATATCTTGTCAAGATACCCACCATTTCTAAAACACTTGAATCTAAGGATAAAGTAATCATAAGAAGACAAGAAAAATATGCCAATGTGCAAGGTGGAAGTGATGCACAAGGTGCAAGGTGCAAGAAGGCATGGATTAGAGTGATGCCTTCAAAAATTTGCAATGGTGAATTTAAATCCTATAGAGGGAGTATAAAAATGCTGAAAATGGCATATAAGTGGAAAAAAATGGAGTGTCAGGTACCACTGATCTTGCACTCCATGTTACAAATCCACAATTTTGAAAAATGTTGTAAAAACCAAAGTTGGAGGATAAGCTAAAAAATACACTAAGATACAAGCAACTAGGGGAAAAGAACTCCAATTCATGGAGTACCCATGTGATATCCATGATCACATAAAAAGGGCCATGGTCTTATGAAGACAATAAGTCTCTAAGAACAAAAGTGGATTTAGGAGTGCCAGGTTCAACCAAAAATTCTCTTCATAATACAACAAGGATTTGGGAAACATAAAATTCAAAGCATGATAGGTCAAGTTAGACCTTTACAAAATTCTAAAATAATTCTTTGATGAGATCCAACTTGGAAAAATATTTCAAAAAACTATACATAAGGCTATCTTCATATTGGAATGGAGTCTCAAAAAGTGAGAAAAACCAACAGGGTCTTCAACAACACAATAAAAGGGACTGGATGTCTTACATCATAGAATATTTTACAAAATATTCCTTAGAAATTATTTTAAATAAAATGAATCTAGCGCTTGAATGTATGATCTTAGAAATGGAAGAAAGACATTATATAAAGTAAATATATCTTCCCCAAAAATAGAGAGCATAGCTATTAGGTAGCCACATGTTGTAGGGGGGCTTTGTATGTATGTCTAGCATGGGACATGTCCAACACGATGATGTAGAGGGTATAGTTGGAGATGATAGAAAGTGCATATGTATTGCAGCCATATGAGGATTAATCAAGACAAAGAAGCAATGGGGGGTGTCCCAAAGGTGCCATCAAATTAAGAGATATTGGGAATTTTTGATGCATAAATATTTAAACAATAAAAAAACCTCCACAAAAATAGTGTGGGAGATTGTGTTTAATCAAATGTGGTGAAGGGACTACAAGGGCCATGCATATATTGAATTGAGGAAGCACATGGTGGTGTTGCAATGACATAGATTAGGGTTGAGCAATGTGACAAAGCTAGGATGTCATCCATAACCAATTGGTTAGGAACTGTTGGTAGTTGATCTTGTACACGTGAGGTGGAGGGCAAGTGACTTGAGTGATTTACAAGTGGTAGTGGCTGGATTATCAAAATGGCCATGGCTCCACATGGGTATGTGGAATCCAAAGCATTCCTTTCTTCAAAAGGTGGCAATTCCGTCATGGGGAATATGGAAATAGGTAGGGATATTTTCAACATCGATTTCATCATGATGTTGCCCAAGTTGTTGAAGATTAAAGTGCATTCCTCCATGGTCTTGGCATTAGGAAACTATAGTGTATGGTCACACATTTTGCATGCATGATATGTGTCATTTGCATATTTTTGGGCCTCCTCCATCAAATAGGAATTTGATTCATTGAATTTTCTTTAGATTTAGGTATGTACTCTCTACAAAGAAAAAATATTCCCACACATTGTCTTCCTAGGTGCATGATTGAGTAGAGAACCAAAGAAACTAGATATCTAAGTTCATGATCTGGTCGCTTGCTTCACGTGAAACTTCCAGTCTATGTAGAAAATATGGATTAGCATCCATGGTAGATAGGGACCATAGTGGGGGGTCCATGATAGTGCAAGGGCATGTAAGATGGTGGTCTACAAGGCCCATGTAGGTGGTATTTATCATGCCCACAATATATATAGACCGTTGAAAGGAGGAGCAAATAAAAAATAATAACAATAATATTGTGAAGGTGAGGGTAACATAATTTCTTCTAGGAGGTCTCTACATGCAAATATGGAGATCCAAGGAGGATGATTACAAATAGAAGAAAAGGAGGGGAAGGGATATTTCCATGAGCCAAATCCCACCACATGGTGAATATACCACTCTGATACCAACTAATGTGGGAAAAATCCTAGATGAATCATTATTCAAATACCAAATGCTTTATAGGCAATTTTTTACAAATAAAACCAAAGGATCTCCAAATTATAATAGATTTGGAATAGGACATCCTGACAAATAATAATCCATAAAAATTGGCTAACTACAACCAATAGCCTAACAATTAACAAAAATCAGCTAGTAGCTAACTATGCAATGCTCTAGAAGCCTATGTAAGAGTATAAACTCATGTTTATACAAAAATTTATTAAAAAATAAACCTAGGCATAAAATAAATATAAAGCTATCCTTATCACGTGCACAAGTTTTTTAGATTAGGAGTGCATGCAGGAGTCCAAGAGTTATGTAGAGGTGTACAAATGTTATAGAGTTAAGTGTTCATCAAGTATGCAAGTGGCAAGTTGATAAGCCAAGAGTCATGAGACTTGGCATATGGAGAGCAATAGTCAAGTACTTGAAGAGTCACATTACTATGGCTATATTATGGAGACAATGATCCATAGGAAAGCATTTAATCAAATTAGAAATAAAAAATCTAGAGTTCAAAGTTGTAACACGAAGAGGGGCAATAAAGCTTGTATACATTTTGAGCAATTAATATTGTAAGAGTTCTTCATGCATATTTCATGAATGATTTTAGCTATTTAAATTCATATTTTAGTATATAAATGAATGTTATTTGAGTTCTTAAAATAATCCTTGATATACATATTAATTTGCTCATATTACTCTACTCTTATTATCATTATTTTGACCTTTATTATTGTGGCTATTTTATATTGGGACTTGTGTGATATTGTGAGATAACCTGTGATATTTTATGGTAGTATAAAGGCTTAAAAGTACAACATATGGAATCATTCATAGTTAAGGCCCTAAAATATTGGGCTGACCACTAATCATGAATGCGATCATAAATTAGAGAACACATAAAATTAGATACACCTTGACTTAGGTTATCCCTTTTAAAACATTGTTTTAATCCTTTCCCATTCAAAAACAAAACTAGACCTAAGAATACTATAGAAGATACTACCATAGTCACAATCATTATTTTTTATATAAGTACATTGAAATGCATCAAGTAGCTCAAACAGATGTAGTATAAATACTCCAAAGCTACACATTTATTATCCAATATAATAGTGTAGAGAATATCTAGTCTGATAGTCAAAGTAATTAGTTGTTAGTAGTCTACCATTGAGCGAAAAACAAAAAAAAACAACACAAAAAGCAATAGAAAGCTCCAAAAGAGCCAATAATTGCTATTTTGAGAGTCCATTACAATCCTCTTTGTGAGTTGATCATTTTGAGACATAACTTCATTCATGCATTCTTGGAAAAAAACTAAAAATCACCATGTTATGGCATAGTCCATTTCAATTCTCTCTTCAAGCCAATCATTTTGAGATATAACTTTGATAAACCTTGTTGGAGACCCTAAAGTGACTAAAATGGCTAGTGGTAGAGTGGTTTGGTGAATAGGTGAAATAAATTAAAGCTTCTTAGTCAAAAATCCTTTAGGCATTATCCAAGTTAAAAAATGGATAAAATTAATGAAATCAAAAGTTATTTAATAGGTCTAAATGTAAAATATGATGTTCTAGTAGGAAAATCATTAGGAAGTCAAGGTGCTAGTTTTGATGGAGCAACAACAAATATTCTACCTATAAATACAAATAAAAGAATGTCCACATTGGATTTTCCAAAATTTGATGGTGATGATCCAACTAATTCATTATATTAGGCCAAACAATATTTTTCTCTTGATGCCACTCCCCACAATAAAAAATTGTAATTTCATATTTCAACCTAGGACATGAAATAGTCCAATGGTTCCAATGGTTAGATAATATAAATTTGAGGTTCACTTGGATTGAATTTGAATGTGAATTACTCACCTGTTTTGGACCAATGAGTATGAATATTTTATAGTAGCCCTCACCAAGTTAAGACAAACAACATATATTTGTGATTACTAGATAATTTGAAAATCTAGAAAATCACACTAGGGGATTGAGTGCTAAGTTTTTACCAAAGTTGTTTTATTAGTGGATTAAAGGAAGATATCCACACAAAGGTGAAACTATTCAATCTAGACAACATGATAGTAACTATAGAATTGTCCATGCTTACTAAGGATAAATTTGTAGCACAAAGGCATACTTCTAAATGAACCTAGGATTGAATCCCATTTCTATATTGAACATCACAAAAATTAGAAAACAAACCACCCTAGGTTAAATATATCACCCATAAATAATTGAAGGCACATCAAGCATAGGATCTATGTTACAACTATGATGGTAAATATTCTTTGGGCCATAAGTGTGTACAATAAAAACTATATTTATTGGATGTGGGAGAACATTCCACTAGGGAATCACATGATGAAGGAGAGGACCAAATAGAGGTAGACCAACCTAAATATCCCAAACCGATAGAGGACCCATAACCCAAAATTTTAGTATAAGTATTAACTAAGATTTATATCCCCAAACTATGAAGGTGGTGGGGTATTTCAAAGGCCAATGACTTATCATCCTCATTGATTCTAATAGTATCCATAATTTTTATTGATCATGGAGTTTCTAAACAAGCAACTTGTTACATCTATTATTGCAATTCATTTAAGGTCATGGTTTCCAATGGGGGTACTCTACCATGCAAGGAAAAATATATAAATGTAAAAGTGGTAATGGATGACTACAAGGGCAAACATTTTTCCCTTCCTTGTGGGGGTTGTGATATTTTTTTCTATAATTTTTTCAATGAGTTTACATAGGTTTTCATGAGGGGTCTTGGTCCCCTCATACTAAGTGGGGTTTGAACCTTGGACATCTCAAAGATAGGACAAACCCCTTACCACTGTAGTAATCCTGCAACTATTTTTGGGGTTATGATAGTACATTGGGAACTCAATGAATTTGCACCCTAGGCCAAATAGTATGGGATTTTTCTAAGCTATGTTATGGTTTTGTTAAAAATCAATTTAATTTTATCAAATATGAGGTGGTTTCTAAAGGTTGTATGTGCTAGGAACTTATGTGGGTTTTTTTAGTGGGGTTCCTAAAACACTTGCAAAAAATTAAATTACTTTGCAGAAAATAAATCTTGCTAAAAATAGAATAATGCTTGCAAAAAATAAAATCACACTTGCTGAAAAGTAAATCACACTTGCAAAAAATTAAATGACACACTTGCAAGAAAGGAAATCTAATCTAGCAACTGCATGAAATCATCATGGAAAAAATAAACAATCAAAATAATATACAAAGATATTAATTACAAATTAAAACAATATACAAAAGAAATTAAAATAAATAAAATAGAAATTTGCTAATTAGTTTATGAACATATCTACA
This sequence comes from Wollemia nobilis, assembly GCA_028583015.1. Lineage (NCBI taxonomy): Eukaryota > Viridiplantae > Streptophyta > Pinopsida > Araucariales > Araucariaceae > Wollemia > Wollemia nobilis. The sequence goes on from JAQPPZ010000499.1 coordinate 844,470, forward strand.
AAGATAATACTTTCCATTGGGCTAATGGAGTGGGCCCTTACTCCTTATCCCAATGAAAAATAAATCTTAATTCAAATTAATATTAAACATATATACATACAAGGTAAATCTTGATGAAAAATAACATTAAACAAATATACATGCATTACTCTTGTACAATAATCTTCAATTCCTAAATCCATCATTTTCCTTCTCTTCAGTTGGATCTCCTAACATATTATAACCTCTACAATACATTATACCTCCTCTTTTATAGAGAGGTATTATGAAACAAACTACTAACTTACTAATATAAAATATTCCCAATATGAATTGGTTGGAAACAAATCCAACCAATTCTATCTAGAGAACATAATAACCAAGTTGGTTGGAAACAAATCCAACCAACTATACAAATAAGGTGACAACTAAGTTGGTTGAAAACAAATCCAACCAACTCCATACAAATAAGGTGATAACTAAATTGGTTGGAAACAAATCCAACTAATTCTATCTAGATAGGATAACAACCAAATTAGTTGGAAATAAATCCAACCAATTTTATTTAGAGAATATAACAACCAAATTAGTTGTTAAGGAATCTAACTAATTTGGATTTATCCAAATTAGTTAGAAATTAATTTCAACAAATTCAACTAATTTAGATTTAACCCAAAAATTATATTTTTTGTTGTCGTGGTGCCAACATCATCATTTTTTTCATATATCAAACTTTGGGGGAGAGGGCATAAGTTCTATGGAAACAAACTAGAGTTTCAAATATTAGGGTAGAGGCCTGGAGAAAATTTTCATATGATAAACAACATAAGAGAGCATCAATACCATAAGATGGTCTTTCAACAATAAGGGTTATGGCCAAGAAGGGGGGTCATAGGTACTTTGGTACCATATCCTCCAAAATAAGGAATATCATACTTGGATAAGCTATGTGGAACTCTAGATAGCTTTAGTGATTGTCAAACACATACAATAACAATCATAAACACCATGGGTAAGTGACGAAAGGATGATTCTCTGCTTGGAAGGGTGAATGGATGTTTACCAAAAGCAAAAGAAATACCAATCTTGAAAATAGTAGAGTGGGTAGCCCAAGAAATTTATAAGATGAAACATAGCCTAATAGGTAAAATCATGGGTTTCATACCATACTTGCACTTTCACCACATGTGGATAAGGAAACAATGGAATATGGAAGGATAATATAAGATTATAATTCTACCAAATAGTTTTTTTATGGAGTTCACATCAATGGTAGATCGACAAAAAGTATTTGAGGGAGGGTCATATCATCACGGGCCAACGTGACTATTATTGCAACCATGGAAGATGGGATTTTACCTAAGGGTGGAATAGGTCATAGTGCCAATATGGGTAATATTATTTCCCATTCCCATTGAATTTTGGAAAGAGGAGGCATTCGAGGCAATAGGCAACTTTCTAGGACATTATCAAGGTAGATTAAAAGAAATAATTTTAGGAGGATCGACAACTTTTGCTAGGATTTGTGTAGAAATTAACCTCAATAAACCTATTCCACTTGAGATAGACCTAAAAATAGTGTATTTTTTTAGCACCAAAAACTATATTATGAGGTTATTCCATTTAGATGTAGGGTGTGCCACACTCATGGACATCTGGCTATAATGTGCCTAATAGTTAAGGATCATCAACTAGAACAAGAGGGGACAAAAGTAATTGTTAACATGGTGGACCAATATATTTAGAAGAAGGTAAATCATAAGGCAAGGGAAGGCCCAAAAAAATTTGAAGGCTTCTAACAAGTAATTATAATTACAAACAAAAGAAATCAACAAAGTAATTAGAGATAAGGAGGAAAATTGAGAAGAAAAAACAATAAATATGAGATATTCAAACAACTTGGAAGCTTAGAAACAAAAGGGGGATTTAAAATGGAAGGATGAGAGGAGGATATTCACCAAGTCACACTGAATAATCATAAACAATACTTAAATGTAGCATAAAGGAACAAACAAGGAGCAAACCATATACAACCTGTCTTATGGAAGAGGAGTTTCAACTGATGAGGGAGACCACAAGAGGGAAAATGGAGTAGGGGATAGTATTACCTTAAGAAATAGATATGAAAGAAGGAAATAAGAAAAAATACGATCCTACTTTAGGAATTCATAAAATGGAGAAGAAATAAAAACCAAACCAATCATTAGGGAGGAAGTCAAACAAGGAAGAGATAGAGGAACAAGGAAGAAAATGAGCCATAACAGAAATGTAAAATCGATGGATGATTTCTTCTCTCCAAATTCTAAATGATATTAATTACTCTAAATGTGAGGGGTTTAGGTAGCCACCCCAAAAAAATGAATTCAAAAATATTATCATGGATACAAGTCTAGATATAATATTGTTACAAGAAACCAAAATGCAGGAAGAAAACTTATAGAAATCAACAGGAGGATATGGCAAAAAGGAGATATCCGTAATCAACATAGGGAAAATCAAGGGGATTGACCACTATGTGAAATCACCAACTGTTCCTAGAAATAGGGGTAACCTCCATGAGAGAGGTGTTGATGGTTTGATTACACAATAAGAAAAATAGGAAAAATTGGACTATAGTTAATTTCTATGGAGAATAGACAATCAAATTATAGAGGGATAAATGGGTGACCATCCAAAAAATTAGAGAAAACTACCCAAAGGACTAACAGATCATGGGGGGAGATTTCAATACAAATATTAGAATAGAAGAACAACAAGGAGGTAGAGCCATGTTGGAGGAAAAGTATAGGTTCTTCTCAACAATAACATGTCAAATGAACCTAATATATATCCCAAATGTGTATAGCTCCATGACATGAAAAAACAGAAGAAAGGAAGGTGAGATAGTGAAATATTGCTTGGATCATTTCTTCATGGGGGAGTAATTATACTTTCATACCAAGCGTCAAGGGAGGGTCATGGGTAGGCTTTCTTCAAACCATTTTTTGGTAAGCCTTACTATAAATAAATATAATCATTAAGTCGTAGGAACTTTTAAATTTAAGCTATGGTGGCTGAAATATGAGGATTTGTATGACAACTTAAAGGAATTGTGGGAAGTAGGGAAACCAATATTTGGGACAACCCAATTCAAACTCCAAAAATAACTAAAATATGTGAAGAACCAACTAAAGGGGTGGAATAAACTCAAGAAGGAACTCACTAGAATCCAAAAGAATGAAATAAAGAATCAAAAGGAGAATATTGCTAGGGAGATAATACAAGGAATTATTACAAAATATTTGTTGCAATGTGAGGTAAAAATTCTTAGGAGACAAGAAGCATTTGAGGAACAAGAAGATATCTACTGGATCCAAAGAGCTAAAGTTACATGGTTAAAGGAGGGGGATCAAAACACAACTTTCTTTCATAAGACAACAACAACTAGAAGACAACACAATAGAATTACAAGCCTTAAAGATATGATGGGCTAGGTAAAAACCAAAGGAAGTGAAATGAAAACTATATAAAATTAGTATGTCATACCCTATTCAATAGCAATGAAAATTTGAATGCAGCATGACAGGAGAAGATACTAGAGGTAATTCCACAATCAGTCAAACCTAGATACAATAGATTATTAATGAAGGAAATTTATTTTGGAGAAACATCATGGATCATACAAAAAATTCAAAAATAAAAGACCCAAAGACTATATGGGTTCACCATTGAATTTTATTAAAACTTCTAGTAAATTGTGGGCCAAGCAGTGGTGGAGGCATTGGAGGAAATCAGATAAAGTAAGCAAATGTTAAAAGCCTTGAATCATAATTTTATTACCTTAATTACTAAGGACCCACCTAGAGATATAATTAGTAATTATATGCCTATTTACATATTTAATGTAGTATAAAATATTTTAATAAAGTTTATGGTAGAGAGGTTAAAATTTTTTATTATCAAATTTGATCTCAAGTGACCAAGGTGGTTTTGTTGAAGGAAGAAAAATTCTAGATGGAATAGTAGTGGCCCAAGAGGTGATACACACAATTTCCAAGAATAAGCCAAGTATGTTTATTAAATTATATCTTTCTAAAGCCTATGAGAGAGTAGACTAGACCTTTATGCAAAGGATTTTAGAAATAATGGGCTTCTGAGAGGGCTGGAGAGACTAGGTAAAAGCATGTACATAGACTACATCATTCTCAGTTCTAGTAAATGATAGTCCTCCCTTGTTCACAAAAATATGGGGACTGAGGCAAGGGGAACCTATTTCCCCTTACCATTTTATCTTATATGTAGAGGGTCTAGGGAGACTTCTATAAAAATGGAAACAAGAGGGGAGGCTGAGGGGTCTAAAAATAAGCTCTTAAATTGAGGTAAACACCTCTAGTTTGTGGAGGATACAACTCTTATTAGTCAATCAAATATCCTAGTAGAAAGAAATATAAAAGAAGTTCTATATGGGTATACTCAAGCTACCAAACAAACTTTAAATGAAAAAGTCTCAAATAGTCTTTGTTAATACATCGAAGAGGGTGAGAGAAAAAATTATCTAGAAGTACCTTTGTCTACAAAGAAAATAAAAAGCAAGGAGTAGAAAATGTTGATTGCCTAAATTTAGAAAATGTATGCATAAATGGCTAATCTTGGGAGGAAACATTACAATGATTAAAGTTGTGCTCCAAGCCCTTCAAATTTATAAATTTTCTATACTTCAAGCTCCAAAGAGAATTCTAAAATATATTAAGAAACACACAAGATAGTTTTTGTTGTCAAGTGTAAGAAAATAACATGAATTAGTACTAGTTAGGTGGGAGAATATATGCCAACCTAAAAAATATGGAGGCTTGGGGTTAATATAAACATCCCAAAATAGTAGGGTACTAGTAAGGAAACTATACTAAAGATGAATTACAACTGCTAGGGGCTTATGGAGTAGACTACTACAATTCAAATATCACCCAAGAGTGGTTGAGGAGAACATACCAAGACTCAAAGTGGAAGGAGAGGAATCTATATTATGGGAAAAAATGGAAGTGGGCTAGGAGTTAATAATGCCCTACCTATATTGGTAGTTAGGGGATGTAAAGGATACTATCTTTTAGGAGGATTCATGGAATCAATCTTGACCAATTATTCAAACATTCCTAGAGATGGAGAGGTGGAAATCAGAGCTTCAAGAGGTAGGGTGGTTGAAAGCCTCTCACTATATGAAATTAACATGTGCTAGACTTAATACAATGGAAATATCCCAAGGAATGGCCAATGAGGGGGACATAGGAACTAACCAAAAAATTATGGGAATATCTCCAAAGACACCCAATTTAGGATGGTTCCAAGAGGGATATACTTGGATGGGGAGGAAGCAAGTTGGGAATATATAAGGTAAAGGAGGGATACAAGGTAGCCTATGGATATGAGATTTCCCTAGCACCACTTCCATGGATATTTGTGTGGCAAAAGGAAGGATGGCCAAAAATTAATATTTTCTCATGGTTGATTAACCATGGAAAGTGCTTGACATTTGATAATTTGAGGTAAATAGGCTTCTACAGGAATTATAAATGTGTTCTATGTGGGAAGGAAGAGGAGACCTTGAATCACCTCTTTTTAGGTATTCTTTTTCCAGAGACATATGGATCAGTTGGTGGGGGTAGATGAGATAATGTTGGGAAATATTTGCGAGCCAAGAAAGTTTTATGATAAATGGAAACAATGTAGTTTTAAGAGTAAAACAATGAAAATGGCATGGAAGTTAGGACCTAACTTCATATGGTGGTAGTTATGGATAGAAAAAAATACACACATATTTATATAAGATCAAAGAATAAGGGAGCAAGTATGGGAGAGTATTATTAGTAAGGTAGTGGAAACACTATCTATTATATTACAAGAGGAAACATACATAGAAATGGAGGAAGTGACTATCCTTAGGATCTTTGGAATAAGTATAAAAGAAAAAAAACTAATGATTGGATGTGCAGGTGATAATTCCCCAAGTGACACATAGTGGATACCACCTTCCAAAGAGTGGGTGAAGGCTAACCTAGATGGGACTTCTACTAAAAACCTTGAAAAATCTAGTTTTGGCCTTATCATAAATCATTGGAAAGGAGAATAGGTGTACTAGAGAGAAGGTATGAGGGAGGTGAAAAAAATAATTAAGAATAAGGATAGATTATCCTATTGGAATCAATGATAACTATGAATCTATACTTACATAGGCTGTGGATAAAGATTGAATATTAGGTTTGATCTAGAATATTAGATCCGATAAGACCCTTTTAGGTGTTGGGAACTAGGGAGATAAGGAAGGTGGAAGTAGTTCAAAAGACTTGGAATATTATTCAAGATGGCTTTATTATGCATACCAAGTGAGAGGGAAATAGGGTGGCAGATTATTTAGCAAAATGGAAAAAGGAGATGGACAAAGGGCAATACGTGGATGCTCAAATAAGTTAGTACCAAAAAATCCAAGGGATATGAGAGGTGGTATAAGAAGATAGTAAAATAGGTAAAGTAGATAGTGATTCTAATGAATCTATCATATTTAGCTTAGTGAGCAATGGCCCTAAAGGAAACAAATAATAATTTATCCTAGTGTCAAGCTAGGTAAGTAATTTTCTTGGCTTATTGCCATAGGCTCCTATGTCTACATATTTAGGCCACTATTGCTTTACTGTATGACATTACTATAGGCTTAGAGCGACCAAGGTAAATGGATTTAAAAAATAGAACACATAAAACGATAGGCATTTTGTTGAGTATGTCCAGATTAAGAGAAAATAAGTCTCTGCCCCATAGAGCAATAGGTATGTCATACATGATCAAGATGCCAAGAATAACTTCAAAACAATATGAATAAATGATTGAGGAAAATTGGAATTCAACTCAGGTGCTATTGATGTGCATGGATAACTACATAATGGTGGTCTTAGGTGTCATTTTCATGAACCCACCTATATAATATTTGTAGTGCTTCATGGGAAGTGGTTTAAATGAATGGGGTTAGAATTGATCCCATGGAAACCTCCACAATGCTTGATATATTATTTATATATAGTTCTAAGTTACTCCCAACATAGGTTAAAAATCAATTAGGGCCCATATTGAGACAGACATTGATGATAAGGATAACACTTTCACCAGGTTTATGGCTAATTTTTGATCCAAGAGGGATTTGAGGAGGCTCCTCTTTCTCCCTTGTTTCCTGTCTGACTCAGTTTACTTTGTAATGCTTATATTAATATAATCTATTTTTCAATCTTAAAAAAACATCATTTCTAGTGCTTATGTCATCATCACATTTGGTGCTAGCATCATCATGTCTAGTGCTTATGTCATCCACTATATAGTGTTGATGTCATCCACTATCCGATGTTGACATCATCCACTATATGGTGTTGTCTAACCTTGACTGTATGAAGCTATGTTTGGGCTTGTTTTATGTTGTTCTAAGCATTGGTTGTTCTATGTTGTTTTAGAGCTATCGTTCAATACTATGTAATGTTGTTTTATGCTACTCCAAACCTATAAAATGCCAATCCTTATTTTCATACCATAATATCCATTAATTACATGTTAAAAATTGTATTTTTATCTCCAAAAACACATAAATGCATCCTATTCAATTTAGTACTATATTCCTCCTTTTTACTATGCTTAACTATAATATATATGCAAACTATAGTCTAATCCATAGTTAAGTGGCACAAAAGAAGAGTTAAAGATTGCATTAAATGAGGCATTTTAGAGCCTCATCACTCACTCCCCCAAGCCTAATGTAATGCATGTCCTCATGCATTATTTTTCTCTAAATTTGCATTGATATAAAATTCTCTTTCAAGGCGCTTTAAAAATATTGCAATCCATAGCCTTGAGTATTATGCCACTATCTCTTTTTTAAATCACTTTTTTATTTTGTTTTTTTTAATGGTATTATAAATGTCTTGGAGACCACCAATAAGGCTTATAAACTCCCCCAAGCTTATCATAATATTTGTTCTTGGATCACAACCATAAAATCTTGTAGTTGAACACTAAAGAGTTCTAATGCTTAATACAAAGTATCTTCTAGTGCTACATACATGACTTTCTTCATTGAATAGTTCTAGTGTTGTATAATTTTTATGAAAATGCATTAGACATGAAAACAACTTACACCCATGATACAAGCATATTTCTTTTGTGCACTATAACCAATGGACTAACTATAATTATGCAAAATATTCAAATTAAGCCATAGTAAGAAAGGAAAAACATATACCTTATTGAAAGAGATGATGTATGATGCTTTGAAGGAGATAAAAACCTAAAAGGACATCAAGGAAAGATAGTTAGAATTGTACCAAGACTTAAAATGATCATGCACCAAATATATATTTATTTATTTACATTTTAACAGAAGGGACCACTATTTATGGTTTTCAATCCTTTCCTATCTTGGTTGCATCCACAAGGGATTTTCACAACAAAGTTTTTATTTTTATTTATTTATTTATTGCAAGACTAGCATGCCAAAAACTAGTTTTCATTCTGGCTTTGGTCCAATAGTGCCTCAAAAGAGGTTATCACTATTGAACTTTTTTCTTTTATTTTTTTTTGAAACAATGACAATGGATACCTCCATGGAAAGGAAAAACCCTTTTAGAATGTGCAAATCAACTATGAATTCTCTCCATGAAAAGGGAAAATCCTTTTATATAGTGAAAATCAACTATGAATTCAAATGTTTGGGGATGGGATACGTAGGAGACATGTAACATGATATGTATGACCACTCATTTGGAATGGGGTTACCACAAAGCCCTTGTAGCGCCACTCACGGTTCTTAAGAGAACCTTACTACAAAAATAAAAAGAAAAAACAATAATTAGTAAATATCATAATCAAAAACTAAAAATACATCAAAATTCAAAAAATAAGTAAGTACAAAACTTTGCATTTGTCCTTAATTTACAAATTTGGACTTTATTTGCAAATTCGAACTTTATTTGTAAATTTGGAAACAACTTGCAAATTTGGAGGTATGCAAAAATAGATTTGGATGACTGAATTTGCATTCCGCATGACCAAATTTGCAAATTCATACTTTTCCCAGTAAAATATTGACATATGAAATTACTGGAAGAGGCCCAAATTCATAAATTTGGACATCTGTCCAGACAAATTCGAACGTCTAGGATAAGGCTTAGCTAATATTTGTTTAGGTATGGGATACGTAGGAGACATGTAACATGATATATATGGCCAATCATTTGGAAGGAGGTTACCACCTCAATTTGTTTCATCATGAATGGTATCAACATAGATAAATGAATAACTTTATATTTGGACTTTTACTCCTTTCCTATTAGGTAAGCCTAAGGTACGAGGGGAAAGAAAAAGACTAACTAGATCTGTAAATGGATCCTTATTTTAGTTGATCAAATTGATTTGATATTTTGTTGTTGTTGATGATCATTGTTTAATTTGATAAGATTTTATTCAAACATCTTGTTTTATTTATTCAATTGAGGAGAAGTAGATGGCAAAAATGATTGCAGCAATGGAAAAAGGTTCGATTTGAATTGTTTTACTTCTATTGTTTGATAATAGGAAAAGGGTTCTAGGTCAACAAGGATATTTATAATCCTTCCTTGATATTCATATTTGATACATTGATGCAATGTGGAAGGAACTACTTTTATAGCATGAATCCAAGGCCATCCAAGTTGTATACTGTAAGTTACATCAAATAGAATAAATAAAAGAGGGTGTTCAAAATTTGATGTCCTACTTTAAAATGTAAATTTGTGGTGCTAGTGACTTCTCATTCTTTATTTTCAAAAGTTATAATTATAAGGTCATATTTATGAAAAATATTTATTTAGTCCAAAGTGTTGGAGGAATTTTACATTACAAACATTGAGTGTCGATCCATTGTCTATTAAAACTCTTTTAATAAGCTTATCTCCAATATGGGCCATTATGTAAAGGGATAGATCTCATGATATTGCAGATAAGGGTATTTTGGCTTCATGGAATGCCAATACATTGCTATTTACCACAACAAATCCTACTATGTTGGTGATATCACTAGGTGGAAAATCTTGTGAGATTTCTTGTTAAATAATTTATTCTAGTAGTATGTCTCTATGAGTGGGCATGGTTATTAATAATTTTAAGAGGGATATTTTAGTTGGTATGTTCTCTATTTGTTGTCAAAGATTAAAATAATTTTAACTATCCCTAGGAGTCCTAATAACCTAAGGTGATTTTTTGAAGGAGGTTGTCTTGGTATTCCAAAGAAGGATTAATAGTTGTTGTGTAGGTTGTTTTGAGGATTGATTTCTAACTTGTTTTTGAGTTATAGCGTAGGATGGATTAGATAGATAAATTATTCCTACAAATTGGTAGCTCTCTTGTTATGGGCCAATAAAGGATTTTGATATATTTCTAAATTTTTATTAGGGGAAGGTTATTTATCAAAAATAATTTTTCCAGCATCTATAAGATCTTGAATGATATTTTACAAAATATTACACATTGATTTTATGACCATCAACATGATGGTAATCATAATGTTAGTTACTTTACACTTTCAACTAATAAACAAAGAGTTTGGAAATAAATTTAGATCCAATTGACCTATATGCAATCAAAAGTAAATAAAAGTGTGAAAACCCTAATTTTTGATGTGTAGGATCTTGAGTTATAAAACTTCACAAAATGGATTTAAAAATTCCCAAAAAATATGTGGAGAGTAAAATATGCTAGTAAGGACTAATAAATGATAGTTGGTAATTACAAATACCTGTAAATAGGTTCTAGATATTCCTAAAAAGCAATAAGTGCCTAAAATACCTATAAATAACTACAAGAAGATTATAAAAATTGATTAGAGCTAATATTAGATAATAGGAAAGTAATATAATAGTTATTCTATTAAAAAAGATAAAATTATTGTGTAGTGTCCAAATGGAGACTTGATACAATGATTTAGCAATATTTGGAGCTAATAAGTTAACTATAACTAGGAAAATGTGAGATTGCAATAATATAATAAGGCTATTTTCAAATTGTAATGCTAATGTACCTACAATAGGATGAAAGTGAGTTTAAAATATATTTAAATCCCTATAAAGTCAAATAAAAGTAAATATGAAAGACTAAAAAATAATGTATAAAAGAGACAAGGAATAGTAAGATAACAAAGTAACTAAGCCTGCAACAAAATGACTATAAGAATGAAATATTTGTGAATTGCTATAAATGAAAGCAAAATTATAACAATAAAATGGTTATATGTCTAAAAATAATAATTAGAAGTGTAATAAATAAAGCAATGAAATGTAGTAGAACAACAAACAAATTTTAACGGTTGTAGAATGCATAAGAAAAAGTGTTGGCAAGGTTATTAAGAGGAAAATGAATATGATGAATAGTGAAAAGAGATGAAATAGGAGCTAGTAATGTTACATCCTAGAAGATAATACTCATTGAACCAATAATATATCCTTGATACAATGCCCTTTAAATTGCTTCATTTGCCCAAAAGCTTGATATAAATGCTCTAGATGCTAGAATGGAGGTAATGAGAATACGATAGAGAGAGAGGATTGTGGTAGAGTTTTGATAGTTGAAGAATGATTTTTTTGGTCCATCCCAAAACCTCTATTTAAATATTTGGAAGAGAATATTCTTGGAGGGAATATGGAGTCAAATATGCCATTAGGGAGAAAGGAATTCAAGTTTCATAGGCTTGAGGAGAGGGAATGCCATGTGTGATCAAGCTAGGGAGTGGGAGGAAGGAACATGTATGCTTCTAGTTCATGTCACAAATATTCCACTCATGCTAGTAGAAGCACTAGGTTTTGAAGAAGTGTTGGCTATTGCTTTTGAATTTAGGTAGCAGTTTAACTCAACAATATTTTTGACTGGTCAAATTGTTGAAAACTAATATTTTGCAAAATTATTAGGTGGTTTTTTTGCAAAAGGTAGAACTTCTACAAAAGTGCCAAATTTGATAACTAATTTTTCTAGGTTAAGTTGTTTTATTGATGATATGTTGTTTGGTTCTTTGTTGAAAGATGCAGATGACTAGGAAAGTCAAAATTAGGTGTCTACACAAACTATTAGATAGGCATACCCTACATTCTTGAGGGATTATAAGTAGGTAAATATAGTAATTAATCTTAGTAAATACAATTCATTGTGTGAGATTGGTGCTTATTATTCACAAAAAGAGGACTAGAAGAATATGCTAGCATCAACTACCTAGTGCAAATGCATTATAAAATATTCTATTCTTGAGTAGGATCATCATCACATCATTGTGGATTCCTTGAATTAATATGCAATATGCAATCCAAGTAGCAATAATCGTGTGCATATAAGTAGATATGAAGAAAAGTAAAATGAATGCAAGTAGAATGCAATCAGGTAGCTAGATGATCAAAAGTAATCGATGCAAACTCAGACTTAGTATTTCTTAAGATGTATTATGATTATAGGTTCTTTAAATTCTTGCCCATCAAGCATGTCTAGGTGGCAAGATCCTAAGCTAAAATTAAAAGTTATAATGGATGGACTTAGCCAATTAGGATCAAGCTTACCTTTGAGCTTGGCTTGGGCATTGGTGTTCTTCAAATTCTCCTTGAGGACAAGGTCACCAACTTTGAATGAGCGGGATTGTAATTTCTTACCGTACATGCTTAAGGCTATTTTGATAGGCCTATAGGTTATCTAAGGCATGGATTCACTTTTTATCAATAAATTCCAATTGATAAAGATGAGTGAGATGATAATCATCTCCAATGGAAGAATATTGTAACTAGATTTGTAACGAAGGGACCTCAACCTTAAATAGGAATATGACTTTAGTACTATTATCATCTTAGAATGCACTAGTCTATTAGGGTGGTTTCCTTATGTACATAGGGCACCTATACCTCACATAGAGTGGCATAGTAATAAGTGTCATGTGTAGGATGAATTGCCTATAGAGCAACCTCTAGGTTTTTAGCCAATATTAGCTCCTCATTGGTGAAGAAAATAAGCTTATACTGAGAGGGGGGTGAACAGTATAAGATCACTTTTTAATTTTATTTCCCAAACAATATTATGCAATATATCAATGACAATATCAACAATAGTAATAAAAGAAATGTACAAATCACCACACATAATAGAGACACCAATTTAACGTGGTTCACCCAATGTGGGCTATGTCCACGGAGAAAATATTTCATTAAAATTTTCTCAAAAAATATCTTGGGAATCCTTTCCCTATTATAATATTTATGGACCTCTATCCAAAGGAGACACCAATCCCCTAATCTAGTTTGTGGGAACCAACCCATAGGAGACACCAATCCCCTCAGGTGGTTCGTGGATCTCTATCCATAGGAGAACTCCTTCTCCTCTACTATGGTTGGTTATCCTATAGAAGACTACTACCTCCACTGCACTAGATGTTGGAAATATGAGCATGTTTTGTTTTCATTGATGTCAAGAAGTTAGCACCAGCAAATGTTAGTTTCAGTGAGTAGCATCAGTTTAAGGTTTCGTAATCAAGTGCAAAAGAAAGTTTCCTCCTAGGTGGTCCTATGAGGTTTAAAGGGCAAAAGGAAGGCCCAATAAAAATAATATTATAATAATTTATTATAATATTAAAGGTGCAAGACCCAGAGTTAATTAATTATAATAGTTTTATTATAATTTAATTTATAAATTAATTTAATTAACTTTTAAAGTTATTAAGTTAATTTTAAATTAATTATAATTTAATTTAAGTTAATTTATAAATTAATTAAGTTAACCCTAAATCTAGGGTTATAAATTTTATAATTTATAATTTTGAATTATTCAATTTACCCACACCAACATCGTCGAAGACATCAATATGCATATAAAGGAGGGAAGAAACCCATGGCAAATATTATCCATGATCAAGTGTTAAGTGTATTTTAGAGCGCATGGTAATAGAAGGCGATCGTGTGTTTTTCAAAGAAGTGTGCAAGGTAGAAGACAAGCAAATGCGATTATTTTTTTCTATCCCAAAGTACATTGTAGTGCAACTGGTAGCAAGGGAGGCACCAAGTCATTGGTGAATGTGAGGTGCAGAGATCGAATCCCGCTGATTTGTTTTTGTGAAGAGGAGAGATGTCTTGATAGATTTTGCGCCATCGAGGAAGGTTCAAAGGGAAGGCGGTACCTTTCCCTTTGTGTGGAGGCACGTAGCTCACATGGTGAGCGTACGTCTTGCTAAGGCACTTGGAGTGGTGAGGTTAGGTGTTCAAAACCCACCGAAAGTGTTTTTCTAGGCAAAAAGGTATGCACCAATTTTGATTTTTCTCTTGTTAAGGTTGTAATTTTAGGGGTTGCTTTGCTGTGAAAAATAAAGGTTGATTAAAGTTTTTGAGGGAGATATAAGGGTATTAAAAATTAAATATTTGATTTTATTTTTTTTGTGATTGGATTTTATGAAGTTGGAGATTATAGTGTGTATAAGGACTTTGCTATACTTGTTGTTAAGTGTAGTGTTATTGTAAAATTATTTAATTGAATATTGTGAGTTTGGATATTATAAGGTGTACAAAAGGATTTATTATTTTATATGAAAAATAATCTTTGTGAAAATTATTTTGTGATCTTGAGAGAGGTGTGGTAACCTAACCCTAGTGTTGGTAAAGAAAATTTTTATTGTGGTTAAGATAGGTTTTGAAGACATATCTCCATCAAAATAAAAGGTATGGGTAAATATTCCTTGTGAGAAAAATATTGTTGGATTGGATGTTGTGAATGCTAAGTTGGAGTGAAAAGGATTGTTTGGTAAGCATTATTGAGTTTGATTGTTAAAGGTTTTTATGAGTGAGAGTTAATGATAAAAACCTTGTTTGATAAGTATTGTTAGAAATATTTAGTAAGCTTTTATATGCTTGGAACTAGGGTTTATGAAATAACATGAGTATCATTGTTATGTGAAGTTGAGAACTATCTTGGAACTATGATTTGTGAAAGAACATGAGTATCATTGTTATGTGAAGTTGATAACTATATTGAACTAGAGTTTATGAAAGAACATGAATATCATTGTTATGTGAGGTTGTTTGATAAGCATTGTTGGAAATAATTGAGTGAGTGATTCATATGCTTGTAATAGGGTTTTTAAGAAAGGAAGTATTTTTAAGTGATTTATTGAGTGGAGTTGATTAAGCCTAGTCAAGTGGAAGTGTTGGAGTGATAGTTCTAATTCTGTGAAACAAATTGTTCTATATTCTAAATTAATTTGAGAAAGAGTTTGGAAGTGATTGAGTGTTTCTGTGAGATTGGATAAGTTCTAGTGACGATTTGTTGAGCATATTGGACAAGTTCCAGTGAGGACTTGTTGAGAGTATTTGAGACAAGTCTTGGTGAGGACTTGTTGAGTAGATTTGAGGTAAGTCTTGGTGAAGACTTGTTGAGCAAATTTGAGGTAAGTCTTGGTGAAGAATTGTTGAGCAGATTGGACAAGTTCTAGAGAGGACTTTTTGAGAAAATTTGAGGTAAGTCTTGGAGAAGACTTGTGGATAGATTGGTGTAAGCTTTTATGGAAGCTTACAATACATATTTAAATACAAATATCGAGAGTAGATTTAACAAATCCTTGAGAGGACTTGTGGATAAATTTAAAGCAATTCTTTGAGAAGACTTGAGAGTAGAGTTAATTTAGTGATTTGTTCAAACCTTGAGTTAAGGTTTGGAGCAGATATAGTAGATTTGATTTGTAATTGAGTCAATATTTGTGTTAAAGCTTGAGGATAAAGATTGAGCAAATTTGTGCTAGACCAAAGGACTATGTTTAGTGCAAATTTGAGGATAGAGTTTGGTGCATATTTGAGGATAGGTTTGTGTCAGACCAGAGATAAGGATTGAGTAGATTTGTGCTAGACTCAAGGAATGTGTTTAGTGTAGATTTGAGATAGAGCTGAGAGAAAGCTTTGGAGGTGACAGAGTATAGAGGAAAACAATCTCCAATGGATAGAGGTCCATTAGCCAGGGCAGTAAAGATAGATATTCTAAGTGAGGACATGAGTCTTCAGTGGATAGAGATCCATAAGCCAATGTAGTGGAGGTAGTAGTTCTTCTATAATATCACGAGCCATAGTAGAGGAGAAAGGAGTTCTTCTAGGGATAGAGATCCACAAACCAGATGAGGATATTGATGTCTCCTATGGATAGATATCCACTAACTTGATTAGGGGATTGGTGTCTCCTTTGAAAAGAGGTCCATAAACATCATAATGGGGAAAGGATTCCCAAGATAATTATTGAGAAAATATTAGTGAAAGAGTTTCTCCATGGAGTAGCCCACATTGGGTGAACCATGTTAATGTTGGAAAATTACCATTAGTAAAAGGTTAAAAAGGTATTTTACCTTGGGTAAGATTACTTACCTTTTACCTTACCTCGACGGCAGTTGGACGACAGCATCTTTGGGCGGCAAGAGAATTTGTTTTTAATTTCTTCTCCCTTAATTTCTCCTATTCCCCCCTTTTCTCTAGAATGGTTATTTTAATGTTTATTTAAACTTTGTAACCTTATGTTAATGGTTAATGCAAATATTACCTTTGTATCAATTGCTCACCTCCCACATTTGGTATCAGAGCCGAGAGCCGAGACCGGCCCGAATCCCGAGGCGATGGGGCCCGTAGTTCGAGGCGATGGCACGGATCCCGAGGCAGCCCGTAGGAGCCGAGGCGACATGGATCCCGAGGTAGCCCGTAGGAGCAGATCATCGGCATGATTCCCAAAGCGCTGGTGGAGCTGGATGAGGCGGCCCATAGGAGCAGATCGGCATGATTCCCGAGGCGCTGGTGGAGCTGGACGTTGACGAGGTGGCACGTTGGAGAAGGCGTCACGTGGCCCGAGGCGGTTCGTTGACGTGGCGACCTGCATGCAGCCCGAGGCGACATGTGGCCCGAGGCGATTCGTTGACGTGGCGACCTACACGTGGCCCGAGGCAAAAGGTTCTTCACAGCCTGTGACTGCCCACAGGCAATCAAAGCACGTAGTGTGCTTTGCTCTTTTTAAAGAGCATAAACATCGCCGCATAGGCGATGTGGGACTAAAGTCCCAAAGAAATCCTTTGCTTCGGCACGAAGCCAAAAATTGCTTCACGTTCGACGCGTAAGCAATAAGGGCAGGGAGCCTACTTTTGCTCCCGGATCTGCCCGGTAGCACAGCGGCTACCCTTTGCCTTGACTCCCGCGAGGTCGCACGATCGAACCTCGGCGGGGTCATTTTTTTTATTGCTTCGTGCTAGCTTGCGAAAGCAATAAGGGCAGGGAGCCTGCTTATGCTCCCGGATCTGCCCGGTAGCACAGCGGCTACCCTTTGTCTTGACGCCCGCGAGGTCGCACGATCGAACCTCGACGGGGTCAACAGTTTTTTTAAAAAAAATTCTTTAAATTTTTTTTTTAAGGTAACTTTAAATTTTTTTTATTGTCATTTCCTAAGAGGAAATAGATGTAAAATTTAAAAATAAAAAAAAAATTGAAAAGTTTTTTATTTATCATTTAAAGTTGATGATTGACATTTCCTAAGAGGAAATAGTTGTAAAATTTTTTTTACGCTTTAAGAGGTAAAAAAAAAAAATTAGTAAAATTTCCTAAGAGGAAATCTTTGTAAAAGAAAATTTCTGGGAAATTTTCTTAAATGATAAGATCGGAAGGATGTTACCAAGCACTTTGTAGTTTGTTACTGAGAACAAACGCTGAAAGCTTTGATGAGCACGTGAGAACACTAGGAATAAATACAGTCTTTTCACAGTTGCAAAACATGGTTATTGCCCAACAGAGAAATCCTGATCTAGGATACGAAGCTGATTCAGAAGATAACTCCTTTGGGAGCAGATTTGAACAATCCGACACAGTGGCGATTGCTTCACAAGGATCTGAATATACTCATTATAGTAATTCAGTTGAAATCCTACAAACTCCTCCTGAAATTATATTGATCAGTGACGACGATGAACAAGTCGCTGACAATTTTGTAATTGCTGAACAACAAGAGTGAGTTGTTTATGATTGTAAATCAAGCAAGGCTTGATAGTTTGTAAAGTCTTTTTGAAATAAGACTATATAAGAGAGGTTTCTTGTTTTAGTAGATAATAATGGGATCAAATAACAATCTACCAATCCTCGAATTCAGTGGGGATAATTATGAGTACTGGTCCATCAAAATGAGGACATTACTCATAGGAAAAGGACTATGGGATAGTATTGAAGACGGTTACACTGCTCCAACAGATTGGACTACTTTGAGTGCAACCGACAAGAAGATCTTCAAAGATGCACAGAAAAATAATTCTTTTGCCTTATACCATCTTCAAGCGGCATTAGATCCAAGTATCTTTCCTAGAATTGCATCTTACTTAACTGCTACAGATGCATGGAATGCCTTGAAAGAAGGATTCCAAGGAAGTGATAAAGTGAAGCAAGTCAGGCTTCAGACCTTAAAAAGAGATTTTGAAAATCTCAGAATGAAGGAAAATGAAAGAGTCGGTGACTACTGTGTACGAATCAAAGCAGTAGTTGATATGATGCAAACTTTAGGTGATGACACAAAAGTTGAAATAATTGTGAAGAAAGTGTTGAGAACACTTCTTCCTAAGTGGAATCACATTGCCATCATAATTGAAGAATCCAAAGACCTTTCTACTCTTACATTTGATAGTTTGATTGGATCATTAACATCACATGAAGAGAGACTTCAAGGAGCACCTTCAACAAGCTATGGAGGTGATGACAAAGCCTTCACTTCGAATGAAGCTGCAAGACGAGGACAAGGAAGAGGCCGAGGCAGAGGACAACAACAAAGAGGCAAAGGCCAAAGCAACTCCTACAGAGGAGGAAATCAAAACAGAGGTGGAAATCAAAATAGAGGAGCCAATCAGAACCAAAGCGGCAATGCAAGCCATGGAAATCAAGGACGAGGAAGTAACAAGACTAAAACAACTTGTTTCAATTGTGGGAAACAAGGACACTTCGCTCGTGACTGCTGGTCAAAGACTTCAAAGGATCAAAGCAGTCAATATGGCTCATTCTACGGAGAAGAAGAAGGTCCATCAAATATTTTTCTCTCTTATGGACAGTCAGATCAAAATCTTAAAGATACATGGATTTTGGATACTGGTTGCTCCAACCACATGAGTGGCAAAGAAAATCTCTTTGCTACATTAGATTCAAATTACAAATCCCATGTTAAGTTAGGGGATAATAAATCTTTGCAAGTTGAAGGCATTGGAGCTATGGAAGTTCCAACAAAATAAGGACTTAAAAAAGTGAATGACATATACTATACTCCACAGCTACAACACAATTTGTTAAGTGTTGGCCAAATGATGGAGAAGCATTACAAATTAGTTTTTGATGAAAGAAAATGTACAATCCTTGATAAAAACAATTGTAACCGAGTCATCACAGAAGTACCTATGACAAAGAATAGGTTATTCCCTCTAAAATTTGGTGAGCCAGGGGGAGCTCAACTTGCAAACATTGCTATTACAAATCCAAGTGAATTGTGGCACTTGAGATATGGTCACCTCAATTCCGCTAGCTTGAAAATGTTAACATCACAAGCTATGGTGACAGGACTACCAAAAATTCTAGAACATAAGAAGGTATGCGAAGCATGTGCTTTGGGAAAGCACTCCAGAATGAAGTTTCCAAGAGGCCAAGCATGGAGAGCAAGCTATCCTCTTCAGCTAGTACATTCGGACATCTGTGGTCCAATGCAAACAAAAAGCCTTGGAAACAATTCTTATTTTCTAACATTCATAGATGATTATTCTAGAATGTGTTGGATCTATTTTTTGAAACACAAAGATGAAGCATTTGATTGCTTCATAGACTTCAAAAATAATGTAGAAAAGCAATGTGACTACTATGTCAAATGTCTTCGCATCGATAGAGGAGGAGAGTACTCCTCAAATGAATTTTTACATTATTGTAAGCAAAATGGGATAAAAAGGCAGTTCACCACTGCCTATACCCCACAGCAGAACGGTGTGGCCGAGAGAAAGAACCGCACCCTTGTTGAAATGGCACGAACAATGCTTCAGACAAAGCATCTCACATACAGCTATTGGGCAGATGCAGTGAGAACTAGTGCATATATTCTAAATAGAAGTCCGACTTCTAGTTTAGATGGTATCACTCCTTATGAAGGATGGTACGGTAAGAAACCAAATGTCAAACATTTCCGAGTATTTGGTTCTTTAGCTTATGCACACATTCCTGAGGAGAAGAGAAAGAAGCTTGATCCCAAGAGTCAAGCATGTATTTTTGTAGGGTATTGTGAATCAACCAAAGGGTATAGATTGTACAATCCCAAGACACATAAAATAATTATCTCCAGGGATGTAATTTTTGATGAAGGGGGAGAATGGGGTCATAAAAAATTTGTTGATATTGACTCTAATTCGAAAAGTTCCACATTTGTACAACCCAAGAAAAGTAGTGGAAAAAGTTCCCCTCCACAAAGTCCACATCAAGAATCTTCATCAAGTACATCAAGTGGTACACCAAGTCCAAGAAGGACTCCTTTGTTGGCACCCCCAAACTCTCCGAAATGATTTCATAGATCTGTAAGCGCTCCAAGTCCGATGGATATTGATCCAGTTTCTCAAAGGAAAGAGACAAATAAAGGAAAGCGCATACTACAGAGTCATCCATCTTCTCAAATGTTGGATAGGAATTTCCAACAAAGATACACTAGGAGTCAAGCTAGTGAGATGGACGACATTTTGTCAAGACTTGAAAATCTTCAAATGTCAGGAGATGATGAGTCTCATGAACCAAGGGGTGAAGTAGTCAATTATGCTTTGTTGGTCTGCTGCACAGCTAGAACCATCTAGCTATGAAAAAGCATGTATTGAAAGTATATGGCAAGATGCCATGGAAGAGGAAATATCCTCAATTAAAAAGAATGATACTTGGGAGCTTGTGAAGCTTCCCAAGGGAAAAAAATGTGTTGGATGTAAATGGGTCTATAAGACCAAATTCAATGCTGATGGAAGCATTGAAAGGCACAAGGCAAGATTAGTAGCTAAGGGTTTTACTCAGAAATATGGAATAGATTATGAGGAAACCTTTGCTCCAGCTTGCTCGACAAGAAACAATCAGAACTGTTCTTTCCTTGGCAGCCCATAAAGGATGGAACATTCAACACATGGATGTGAAAAGTGCATTTTTAAATGGATACCTGATAGAAGAGGTGTATGTACAACAACCTCAAGGTTTCCAAGAACAAGGAAAAGAGAACCTTGTTTATAAATTGAAAAAAGCACTTTATGGCCTCAAGCAAGCACCACGAGCGTGGTACTCACGAATTGATGGCTATTTCAGCAAGTATGGTTTCACAAAAAGCAAGAGTGAACCAACTCTATACTACCTGAAGAATGGAGTAGATATCCTCATAGTTTGTTTATATGTGGATGATCTAATATTTATGGGTAGTAATAATAAAATGAATATGGAGTTCAAAAACTCCATGATGAATCGGTTTGAGATGAAGGATCTCGGATTAATGAGATAC
This sequence comes from Wollemia nobilis, assembly GCA_028583015.1. NCBI lineage: Eukaryota > Viridiplantae > Streptophyta > Pinopsida > Araucariales > Araucariaceae > Wollemia > Wollemia nobilis. The sequence continues at coordinate 865,992 of JAQPPZ010000499.1, forward strand.
TTCCTAGGAATGGAAGTACATCAATCAAAGAATGGGATCTTCATATGTCAACAGAAATATGCTCGTGACATGATTCAAAAATTTGCTATGCAGCAGTGCAAATCAGTTGCAACACCAACAGGACATGGAATTCAGCTAAGCAAAGATGATGGAGCACCAAAAGTTGACATGACCAATTTCAGAAGCATGGTTGGGAGTTTAATGTTTCTCACCAACACTAGGCCAGATATACAATATGTTGTTTCTCTAGTATCAAGGTTTATGGCATGCCCATCCGAGCTGCATCTTCAAGCAACCAAACAAATTTTACGATATGTAAAAGGTACATTGGATTTTGGAATCCATTACCACAAGTCTAACTCTGTGAAGTTAGTTGGTTATAGTGACAACGATTGGGGCAGTAATATAGATGACAAAAAATCTACATCAGGGAACTGTTTTAGTCTAGGTTCAGGACTAATAACTTGGAGTTCCAAGAAGCAATCTGTTGTAGCATTATCATCTACAGAAGCTGAGTATATAGCCATTACCCATGCTAGTACTCAAATCCTCTGGTTGAGGAAAATCCTTGAAGAGATTGGCGAAAAACAAATTGGTCCAACCAAACTGAATTGTGATAATATTAGTGCCATACAGTTGGCATATAATCCGATCCACCACAAAAGGTCAAAACATTTTGATATGAAGTATCACTTCATAAGAGATATGGTGGAACAGCAGATAGTTGAGCTTCAATACTGCAGCACTTTGGATAATCTAGCAGACATCTTCACCAAAGGCATGGCTAAAGCTCAATTTATAAAGCTGAGAGACTGTATAGTCAGTCCTCTCAACTTTAAGGGGGAGAATGTTGGAAAATTACCATTAGTAAAAGGTTAAAAAGGTATTTTACCTTGGGTAAGATTACTTACCTTTTACCTTACCTGGACGGCAGTTGGACGACAGCATCTTTGGGCGGCAAGAGAATTTGTTTTTAATTTCTTCTCCCTTAATTTCTCCTATTCCCCCCTTTTCTCTAGAATGGTTATTTTAATGTTTATTTAAACTTTGTAACCTTATGTTAATGGTTAATGCAAATATTACCTTTGTATCAATTGCTCACCTCCCACAGTTAAATTGGTGTCTCTATTGTGTGTGGTGATTTGTGTATTAATTTGATTATTGTTGTTGATATTTCTATTGATACATTGCATAATATTTATTGGAAAATAAAAATTAAAAAGTGGTCTTATAATGTTCACCCCCCTCTCTCAGTATAAGCTTGTGTTTTTCAATTGATATCATAGTAGGTTCCTTCAAAATATTTTAACAACTTGAAGGAAAATCTTACAAGAACACAAATGGATTCTAAGAGTGGATCCTCAGATAATTTAGCACCAGTGTTTAATGGAAGTGATTATGTATTTTGGAGTATGAGAATGAAGATTCACCTGATGGCACTTGGCAATGAAATATGGGAAGTAGTTGAAAATGGATACACACCACCAACTACTCCACCTACAAATAAATATGGTAAGCTTCTACATAATTACAATTCAAGAGCAATGAATGCAATTTTGAGAGGTTTGCATAGAATAGAGTTTTTTAAGGTTATCCATTGCAAATCATCAAAATAAATCTGGGATAAGTTGCAAGGCATATATGAAGTAGATATAAAAGTTAAAAAGGTAAAGTTATGAAATATCAAGGGATAATTTGAAGATCTAAAAATGAAGAATGAGGAAAAAATTAGTGCTTATCTGCTTCATGTATATGAGGTTGTTAACTCCATGCAAGGACTTGGACTTGAGCTTCAAGAATCTGATGTTTGTGATAAGATCTTAAGATCACTCCCAAAGAGGTTTAGTGAAAAAATTTCAGCTATAGAGGAATCAAAATATGGTGATATTTTGACAAGGGATGAATTACTTGGAATTCTTACAGCTTTTGAGATGATAAAAAAAGAGGAACCTAATATTTGAAAAGAAGAAACCTTCAAAGCTACTAAAAAGACAAAGGGTAAAAAGTAAAATTCAAGAAATGAGTCATATAGTGATGAAGAATCAAATTATGGTAGAAATAACAAGGATCCAAGAAGATTTAAAGATGTAAAATCAGTTAGATATTTCAATTGTGGAAAGTATGGTAACTATGCAACTGATTGTCAAGAAGCTAGAAATAGCAATGATGAATAAAAATAGGATCATAAGAACAGGGAATCAGAAAAACATAGGTACCAAAAGAAAAGTATGGATGGTCAAGGCAAACATTGAAATAAGTTCTTTCAAAGATAGAAGAAGAGTTACTATGCATATAATGCAAGTAAGTACTCAAGTGATAGTGATAATAGTTCCTCGTATAATTATAAAGATGAAATTCTATTTCTAGAAAAATAAAAGGAAATGGTTAGGAAAGGGTCACCAAATAATCCTCAAGTGTTTTAGATGTGGTAACTTTGGTCATCTTGAAGATAGTTGTATAAAGAGTGGTTTTAGTTTTACTGATGATGAATATGAGGATACACTTGAAGTGCCAGAAGAGAATCTTCTAATGACATTATAAGAAGAATGAGGTTATCCTAGAGAAGACAAGTTAGAAAAGAATGAACATGTTTTCAAAGGTAAACAAATAGAGGAAGAATCAGAAACAGGAGTAGTTGATCTTGAAGGTGAATTATTCATGCCCTTGATGCATTAAGAATGTAAGAAATAAAAACTCCCAACTTAAGCTTCAATTTCAAGAATGTGATGAAGAGAAAGGAAAGCTTATAGAGGATATAAATAAGTCAATGACTAAGACAATGAAGATCAAAGATAAGTTAGAAGCAAAGGTCTTAGGATGTGAAAGGTTAGAACATGAAGTGGCTATACTAAGGGAAGAGGTAAAAGATTCTAAGGATAGGTTACACAGGTTTGGAAAGAGCTCAATGATCATAGATAAGATGATCAAGGTACAAATATGGTCAACAAACAAAATATGTCTTGGTTTTGAATAGGTACAAAAGAAACAAGGAAAGGAGTCAACCTCAAGTTCTGAAGAAGAAGAAACTTTAGAAGAAGAGAGTGTAAGAGAGAGTGAGACTTCTGAGGATAATTTGGATAACAGAAAGTTCAACAAGGAAAGGAATAATGTACGAAAGAGTAACAGATGGAACATGAACCAACACAGGGTAAAAGAGGCTAAGAGACCAATGAGGTCAAGGCAAGGTAGTTTTAATGGACGATGCTTCTCATGTCACAAGTTTGGGCACAAATATTTTCAGTGCAAGACACATGAAAGATAGGAATATGGAAGTTTTAGAAAATACATATTTTTCATGGGTATTTCTACTCATATAATTAGTTTGGTTACAAAGTCATTAATTGCAGGGTTTATGATAGTAATGGATATGGCTTCACCAGGATAAACCCTAAGATATTTGCACATCCAAGGAATAACAATATTAAGTGTTATAAGTACAATAATGATGGACATACAAAAATATAGTGTAGAGCAAAAATTCCATAGACAATCAGGAACAAGAATAGTCAAAGGAATCAGAAGGATCATATGAGGAAGAAAGTGGATAAATGTAAAGACCAGTGCATGCTGGGAGTATAAATACTCCCACCCTAGAATTAACCACCTCAATATGAGGTGGGGGAGGGTCTAAGCTAAGATTTTCATTCTTATACCTGATCCCCAAAGGTGACCCTTTGCCATTGATGTCAAAGGGGGAGAGATTTGAGTCAGAAGGAAAGCATTCGGTTAGGGGGAGCAGTTTCTAAGGGGGAGCAAAACAGAAAAAAGTTAACGAAATGGTAAAAGGAAATTGAGTTACCATCAATAACAAAGGGAGATATTGTTAGAAATATGAGTATGTTTTGTCATCTTTGATATCAAGAAGTCAACACCAGTAAGCGCAAGTTTTAGTGACCAACATCAGTTTCAGGTTCCATAATCAAGTGCAAAAGAAAGTTTCCTCCTAGGTGGTCATATGAGGTTTAAAGGGCAAAAGAAAGGCCCAAGCAAAATAATATTATAATAATTTATTATAATATTAAAGGTGCAAGACCCAAAGTTAATTAATTATAATAGTTTTATTATAATTTAATATAATTAACTTCTAAATTTATTAAGTTAATTGTAAATTAATTATAAAGTTAATTTATAAATTAATTAAGTTAACCCTAAAGCTAGGGTTATAAAGTTTATAATTTGAAATTTTGAATTATTTGATTTACCCATGCTGACATCATCGAAGACATCAATATGCATATAAATAAGGGAAGAAACCCATGGCAAATATTATCTGCGATCAAGTGCTAAGTGTATTTTTGAGCGCATGGTAATAGAAGGTGATTGTGTGTTTTTGAAGAAGTGTGCAAGGCAGAAGACAAGAAAATGTGATTCTTGTTTCCTATCCCAAAGTGCACTGTAGTGCAACTGGAAGCAAGGGAGGTGCCAAGTTGTTTGCGAATGTGATGTGCAGGGATAAAATCCCATCGATTTAATTTTGCAAAGATGAGAGGTGTCTTGATAGAGTTTGCACCATCGAGGAAGGTTCAAAGGGAAGGTGGCACCTTTCCCTTTGTGTGGATGCACACAACTCATGTGGTGAGCATGCGTCTTGCTGTTGGACATTTTGAGTCCCTAAGCCAAAGTTGTTATTGATGTCAAGATGCTAGTGAGAGTTCTTCTTTGGTTCGAGTGCAAAGTTTAATAGAAATTTATAATGGGTTAAAATATTTTATTTTACACCCAAAAATATTGGGTCAGAAAGACGTTTTTATTTCTCCATGGAAGCAATTCATCTGAAGCATTGGAAGGTTAAAAATATTATAATTTTTATTATAATATTTACCAAAGTGGTAAAAATCTAATTAAATATTATAATTTTTAATTATAATATAATTAGATTTTAAAGGATAAAGTTCATTTGATAAAACCCTAAGGTTGGGTTTTAGAAAATTAAAATATATTCAAGCACAAAGTTTTTAGAGATTAAAAACCCAAATGTTGGGTTTTACTAAGGCTTTCAAAGCCTTAGAGCGCCGATGTAATGCATTCAAATCAAAGCATCAACATCCTAGACAAAGGAGGAGGGCAATATAAATATATTCCCAAAGTTGTTCATTAATTATCCTTGGTCAAATGAAATTTGTTGGCATATGCGAAAATGAGCTCATGTGGTTTAAAACATTTAGCAAATGAAGCAAAGGATAATACGGAGTAAGACCACCCCCAATTTGCATTGGGTAGTGTGTCCTAGTGGCAGCTTGGAGAGTGCGCAGGCATTGAGAGCACGGAGGTCATGCGTTCAATTCTCGCGAAGTGGCTTTTGGTGGCAGTGTTGTGGAAGCACCCAAGGCGCACATTTTTGTTAAACGTGGGTAAAGATAAGTGCAAAGAAGAAGCACGTGGTGCTTACCCCTTTGTGAATGAGTGTGTAGCTCATGTGGCAATCTTAGCCATGGCTAAGACACTCGCGATGAGGGCAAGTCGTGGGGTCGAAACCCCTTGAGGTAGGTATGATTTTTTAATTAAAATTTTAGGGTTTATGCCCTAAGGTTGGAGTGATAAGGTTGTTCTAAAGTTTATTAATTTTAATAAACCTTATTAAATAAAGGTTGTGGTGACTGATTTGTGAAGGTGAAGTATTTATGATTATTTGAGTTCTGTAATATGGAAATTGTTGTTTTGAGAGTTATGTTTTAGGAGGTATAAGGAGTTATAATAAAGGCTTAATTGAGATTTATTTTAAAACTTGTTGGCTATTATTTTTTATAAGGGTTTTGGTGGATGTTATTATTGAGTTGGAGTAATAAGGTGTTATTGGGTTATTATTTTTGTATTGTGATATTACTCAAGTCTACTAACCCTTTTGTGATTGGAAAGAGAAATTGATGAGAGTGGCAGATTTGTGAGAACAACTCCTTGGCATAAAAAAGGTATGGGCATATTCCTTCTTGGTTGATTTATTGATTGGATTTGTTGAAAATTAAGTTTGGAGTGAAAAGGACTTGATTAGGGTTTCCTTTTCGAAAGTGGTTGAGTTATTGCTTCAAGGTTTTCTGATTTGAGAGTTGAGATTAAAACATTTTTTTATTAGAATTGTTGTTGAGATCATTGGTTGATTGAAGTATTTGAGTTAATGCTTCAAGGTTTTTTGAAATTGAGAGTTGTGATTAAAACATTGTTTGATGAGCATGGTTGTTGAAGTGAGTTGTTTTGCAAAGAACTTGAACTAGGGTTTGAAAAGATCACGAGTATCATTGTTATGTGAGGTTTATTGTTGAGCAATGTTGGAAACATTTTGAGTTGGTTGATATATGCTTGAACTAGGGTTTGTGAGTGAGAGTTGGTTCTTGAGTGATTGGTTGAGTAGAGTTGAGTGAACCTAGTCAAGTGGATGTATGAAGTGATTGTTCAAGTTACATGAAACAAACTATTCTATATTCTTATTTGAGTTGTGAAAGAAATTGAGTTGTGAGAATAGAACATATTGAGTCTCTAAAAATTATCTTTATGATTCTATGAGATTTATTTGTGAAAGAAATTGAGTTGTGAGAATAGAACATATTGAGTCTCTAACAATTATCTTTATGCTTATATGAGATTGAGTTGTGAAATAAATTGAGTTGTGAGAATAGAATATATTGAGTCTCTAACAATTCTCTTTATGCTTCTATGAGATTGAGTTGAGAAAGTGATTGAGTTTTGAGTATAGAACATATTGAGTCTCTAAAAATTCTCTTTATGCTTCTATGAGATTGATTTGAGTTGAGAAAGTGATTGAGCATTGATTATAGAACATATTGAGTCTCTAACAATTCTATCTATGTTTCTATGAGATTGGACAAGTTCTGTGTGGACTTGTTAAGTTGATTTGAGGTAAGTCTTTGAGAAGACTTGTGGACTAATTTTGTGTGAGCTTTTGTGGAAGCTTACAGTATATTTGGTTAAGTCCTAGAGAGGAATTATTGAGCATATTTGGACAAGTTTTGTGTGAGCTTTTTGAGTAGAGTTGTGCAGGTTCTATGTGGACCTCTTGAGCAGATTTGGACATGTTCTGAGTGGACATGTTGACCAGAGTTATGTAGGTTCTGTGTGGATATGTTGAGCATATTTGGATAGGTTCTGAGTGGACCTATTGAGCAGAGTTGTGTAGGTTCTGTTTGGACCTATTGACCAGATTTTAGTAGGTTCCTGAGTGTACCTATTGATCAGATTTGTGCTAGACTTACTGGACTATTTTTAGTGGATATTTGAGTGGAATTGTGCTATATCGACTGGACTATGTTTAGTGCAAGAGATTGAGCAGAGCTGTGCTATACCAATTGGGCTGTATTTAGTACATAATTGAGATAGAGCTTTGGAAGTGATAGAGCAGAGAGGATAGAGTCTCTAGTGGATAGAGATAAATCAGCCAGGATATTGAGGACAGGTCTTCTAAGTGAGGACAATATTCTTCAAGTGGAGAGAGATCCACCAGTCAGTGCAGTGGAGGCAGTGTCTTCTAGAGGATTACTAGCTAGAGCAGAGGATAAAGAGTTCTCCTATGGATAGATATCCATAAACCAAATTTAGGGGATCAACATCTCCTTTGGACAGAGGTCCATAAACATTGTAATTGGGAAGGATTCCCAAGAGATTGATTGAGAAAATTTTAGTGAAATATTTTCTCCGTGGAAGTAGCCATCTTTGGTTGGACCAGGTAAATTGTTGTGTCTCTATTGTGTGTGGTATTGTGTACATTGCTTTGATTACTGCTGTGGATATTGCTATCTTTACATTGCATATATTTGTTTGAGATAAAAAATAAAAAGTGCTCTTATACTGTTCACCTCCCCTCTCAGTATAAGCTTGTGTTCTTCACTTGCTAAGGTACTTGGAGTGGTGATGTTAGGTGTATGAAACCTGTCGAAAGTGTTTTTCTAGTCAAAAAGGTATGCGCTGATTTTGATTTTTCTCTTTCTAAGGTTGTAATTTTGGAGGTTGATTTACTGTAAAAAATAAAGGTTGATTAAAGCTTTTGAGGGAGATATATGGGTATTAAAAATTAAATATTTGATTTTATTTTTTTGTGATTGGAATTCATGAAGTTGGAGATTATAAGGTGTATAAGGACTTTGCTATACTTATGGTTAAGTGTAGTGTTATTGTGAAATTATTTAATTGAATATTGTGAGTTTGGAGATTATAAGGTGTACAAAAGGATTTATTATTTTGTATGAAAAATAATCTTTGTGAAAATTATTTTGTGGAGATCTTGAGAAAGTTGTGGTAACCTAACCCTAGTGTTGGTAAAGAAAATTTTGATTATGGGTAAGACAGGTTTTGAAGACATATCTCCATAAAAATAAAAGGTATGGGTAAATCTTCCTTGTGAGAAAAATATTTTTGGATTGGATGTTGTGAATGCTAAGTTGGAGTGAAAATGATTATTTGGTAAGCATTTTTTAGTTTGATTGTTAAAGGTTTTTCCGAGTGAGATTTAATGATAAAAAAACTTGTTTGATAAGCATTGTTGGAAATATTGAGTAAGCTTTCATATGCTTGGAACTAGGGTTTATGAAAGAACATGAGTATCATTATTATGTGAAGTTGAGAACTATCTTGGAACTAGGATTTGTGAAAGAAAATGAGTATCATTGTTATGTGAAGTTGAGAACTATCTTGAACTAGAGTTTGTGAAAGAACATGAGTATCATTGTTATGTGAGATTGTTTGATAAGCTTTGTTTGAAATAATAGAGTGATTCATATGCTTGGACTAGGGTTTGTAATCAAGGAAGTGTTTTTGAGTGATTGATTGAGTGGAGTTGAATGAGCCTAGTCAAGTGGAAGTGTTGGAGTGATAGTTATGATTCTATGAAACAAATTATTCTATATTCTAAATTAATTTGAGAAAGAGTTTGGATGTGATTGAGTGTTTGTGAGTGTGAAGCATATTGAGTCTCTAAAAATTCTCTATATTTTTTTGTGGTAAAAAGAGTGAGTAAAAGTGATTGATTATTGTTGTAAATGTGAAGTATATTGGTCTCTAACAATTTTCTATATGTTTGTGTGAGATTGGACAAGTTGTAGTGAGGACTTGTTGAGAATATTGGATAAGTTCTAGTGAGGACTTGTTGAGTAGATTTGAGGTAAGTCTTGGTGAAGACTTGTTGAGCAGATTTGAGGTAAGTATTGGTGAAGACTTGTTGATCAGATTGGACAAGTTCTAGAGAGGACTTGTTGAGCAAATTTGAGGTAAGTCTTAGAGAAGACTTGTGGATACATTGGTGTAAGATTTTGTGGAATCTTACAATACAAATTTAAATATAGAGATCGATATCAAATTTGACAAATCCTTGAGAGGACTTATGGATAGATTTAAGGCAAGTCTTTGAGAAGACTTGAGAGCAGATTTGATTTAGTGATTTGTTCAAATATTGAGTTAATATTTGGAGAAGATATAGAAAATTTGATTTTATTGAGTCAAGGTTTGTGTTAATGTTTGAGGATAGATATTGAGTACATTTGTGCTAGAAAAAAGGACTATTTTTAGTGCAAACTTGAGGATAGAGTTTGGTGTAGATTTGAGGATAGGTTTGTGCTAGATGAAATATAGATATTGAGTAGATTTGTGCTAGACTAAAGGATTGTGTTTAGTGCATAATTGAGACAAAGATAAGAGTAAGCTTTGGAGGTGATAGAGTATAGAGGACAATAGTCTCCAGTGGATAAAGGTCCATTAGTCGGGGTAGTGAAGATAGGTCTTCTGAGTGAGGATAGGAGTATTTAGTGGATAGAGATCCATAAGCCAATGTAGTGGAGGTAGCAATTCTTCTAGAAGATTATTAGCCAGAGCAAAGGAGAAAGGAGTTCTCCTATGAATAGAGATCCACGAACCAGTTGAGGAGATTGATGTCTCATATGGATAGATATCCACAATCTTGATTAGCGGATTGGTGTCTCCTTTGGATAGAGATCCATAAAAATTGTAATAGGGAAAGTATTCCCAAGATAATTATTGAGAAAAAATTAGTGAAATATTTTCTCCGTGGAGTAGCCCACATTGGGTAAACCATGTTAAATTGGTATCTCTATTATGTGTGGTGATTCGTACATTGCTTTTATTACTTATGTTGATATTACTATTGATACATTGCATAATATTGATTGAAAAAAAAATTAAAAATTGGTCTTATGCTGTTCACCCCCCTCTCAGTATAATCTTGTGTTATTCACTAGCTTTTGGATCTCTCTCCATTGAAGACTTTGTCCTCACTTAGAATATCTCTATCCTCACTGCCCTGGCTAATAGATATCTATCCACTGGAGACTACTGTCCTATGATATGTCACTTCTAACGCTTGATATAAAATCTACACTAAACACAATCCTTCAGTCTAGCACAAATCTGCTCAATATCTATCTCAAATCTACAATAAACAAAGTTCTTCATTCTAGCAAAAATTTGCTCAATATTTATCTCTGGTCTGGTATAAACTTGTCCTCAAATCTACACCAAAATATATCATCAAATATTTCCTCAAATCTATCCTCAAATCTATCCTTAAGCCTTAACACAAAGCTTAATCCAATCACAAATCAACTCTGCTAGATCTGCCCCAAACCTTAACTCAAGGTTTGAACAAATCAATCAATCAACTATGCTCACAAGTCTTCTCAAAGGCTTGCCACAAATCTATCCATAAGTCCTCTTAAGAACTTGTCCAATCTGCTCAATAAGTCTTCACTAGAACTTGTCCAATCTGCTCAACAAGTCTTCACCAAGACTTGCCTTAAATCTACTTGTAAGCTTCTACAAAAGCTCACACAATATATCCTTAAGATTTCACAAAAGCTTCCTCAACTCTGTCCTTAATTCCACTCTAGGACTTTCTCCAAATCTGCTCACAAGATTTCACAAAAGCTTGTTTAAATCTGTATTGAAGTCCACTCTAGGACTTACTCAACATTTACTCACAATATTTCACAAAAGCTTGCTTAAGTTTATCTTGAATTCCACTCTAGGACTTACTCAAATATGCTCACAAGCTTTCACAAAATATTATTCAACTCAACTCAATATATCACAGAAAACCTCTTCAATCACACAAACAAGCTTCATAAATAATCTTGTTTAATATCATAGAAACATATAGAGAATGGTTAGAGACTCAATATGTTTCACACTCACAATAATGCTTAATCACTTTCAATCTCTCTTGTTTTACCACAAAAACATATAGAGAATGATTAGAGACTCAATATGTTTCACACTCACAACAACACTCAATTACTTCCAACTCTTTTCAAATCAAATTAGAATAAAGAACAATTTGTTTTACAGAACTTGAACTATCACTCCAAAAATTCCAATAAATTATACTCAATCAACTCCACTCAACCAATTACTCAATGAAACACAACTTGCATCCAAACCCTAATCAAGTGTTTCACTAAATTACAACAATTCACACTATGGAACTCAACCTTGACTCAAGATGATTCCAAATTCACATAACAATGATACTCATGATATTTCACAAAACCCTAGTCATGCACATGAAGGCTCACTCAATATTTCTAACAATGCTTATCAAACAAGGTTTCTAGCATCAACTTTCATTCTAGAAAAACCCTCATCAATAAATATTGGATATCTCAAAACCAAACTCAACAATGCTTATCAAACAATCCTTTTCACTCCAACTTAGCATTCACAACATCCAATCCAACAATATTTCATTCACAAGGAAGATGTGCCCATACCTTTTGTTTTGATGGAGATATGTATTCAAAACCTGTCTTAACCACAATCAAATTTTCTATACTGATACTAGGATTAGGTAGCCACAATCTATCTCAAGATCTCCACATAATAATTTTCCCCCAATAATTATTTTACCATACAAAATTATCAAATATTTTAGTACACCTTATAATCTCCAAAATTATACAAAATAAGTAAACATATTTATTATAACAAAATACACAACAATTTCCTTTATATACCTTATCACTCCAAATTTATAAAATAAATTTCAATCACCAAAAAATTAAAATAAAATATTTTAATTTATTTTACCTTATAACTCCCTCAAAAACCTTATAGCTTCTAGCTTATGAAACCCTCTAAGCAATTTTTGAATTTCAAAACCTTTGGAGAAATAAAAATATGTATAGCATACCTTTCAACTATTCTACCCACCAAAACGTCTTCAGTGAAATTTTAACACATGACATAGCCTCTCCAACACCCTAGCCCTAAGCTAGGCTACCAAGTGGGCTACGTGCCCACATGAAACTTTAGGCGCACGTTCCACTATTTATGCTGCCTATAAAAACATCAAACAAAAATGAAGGCCTCTTTTCTTAGCAAAACATCAATCGTGTGGATTGAACCGGTTATCCCTTCCTTGTAAGCCTTAGCTCTTTCTCAACTACCTCCTGCACTATCACCACCGGTAGAACTTTCTATCCATGTCGCTACCCTTATTCACTCGTCTACCTCCAATACTTTGAAATGTGAACTCCTCTTCTTCCTAGGTAATGCAACACACAATTTCCTCTATAGCATTGCATTCAAATTAATAATTTTTGAGACTTAGGAAATGAGAATTATTTCCTTTATAAATACACATGCTTCTTGTCTTTTACACATCGGCCAATTTCAAATTTTAAAATTCAAATTAGATTTTAAATATTAAATTTAAAAACCTTTGGCACTCCTTATTAATTTAAATTTTAATCAAAGATTAAAATATTTTAATTTAAACTAAATCTTTTGTAAATTGCTCATGGGTCTTTTCAACTTGAACCTTGTTATTTGGCCCGAAATATTATAATAATATAATATTATTATTTAATTTAAAATTGCTTCTCCTTCCTTGGGTCTTCATCCTTTGTACCTTTATAGGCATATAGTATTAAAAATAAATATTATATCCTATTCCTTTTCAAGACCTTCTTGCTTCTGGAAAAACCACTTGATGTCCTTAATGATGATGAAATTTAAACACTATTCTCTTGACATCAATGACAACAAAAATACTCAAAATTTCCAACAATTGGATTAACTGTTGGTTCACTAGGACCTTTGTGACCTAAGACCTATTTTTTCTTGGGGTGGTTGTAGGGAAAGGAATTGCAATGTAAGTAAAAATTATAGGAAACATAAAAAATAGGAAAGTAAACTTTTTAGAAAACTAAACCTAATCTATAGAGATGATGTGCCAAAATTAAAGTCCCCCTCTTGACTGAATGTGTTGGGACCAATAGAATGCACCCTTGTATTCACAAATATGTTATAATATATAGGCATCAATACTATGAGGGAGATTTGACAAGTGTCATAATCTCCACTCCAAGTTTTATGCAGAAGACATATAAATCCAACTCAAACTAGAAATAAGATAAGTGGCATAACTGAAGGAAGGCATAGTGCACATAAAATAATATTCTAACATTCCCCCTTAATGTGCACTATCCTAACTATAAAAAGAAAAAAATCAACATTATATAACATTCTCCCTTAATGTTGACTTCTATTACATACATAGAGCAATTTGCTAAACTGAGAAAACTTGTCTTGCCCAAGTGACTTGGTGAATATGTCAACCACTTGATATTGAGTTGGTACATACTCCATGTGTATAATATCTTCTTGGACCATTTATCTAATGAAGTGATGATGGATCTCAATGTGCTTTGTTCTAGCATGAAAAACTGAATTCTTGGTCATCTTGATGGTACTTTGATTGTCACAATATATAAGTTGGACCATCTATGAATAGCCCAATATCTTGAAGTAATTGCCTCAACCAAATTGCATCCTTAGTTGCCTCAACTGCTTCTCTATATTCAGCCTTTTTTGAAGATAATGAAACTGTGTTTTGCTTCTTTGTGCTCCATAAAATAGAGCCCTAGCCCAATTAAAAACAATAACCTGATGTGGATCTTCTAGTTTTAGGACAACTAGCCCAATCTGAATCTGTGTAGCCAATAAAATAAAAATCATCACATGATGTATACATAAGGCCATGATGAGGGGTGGCCTTGAGGAATCTCAAAATCCTCTTAGTTGCTATCCAATGGCTCTTCTTAGGATCCTACATGAATCTGGAAACAAGGCCAACTGAATAGGAAATATCTGGTCTAGTTGAAGTTAAGTAGATAAAAATTCTATTTAGCTTCCTATAAAGGGTGCCATCAACCCTTTCTTCATCATCACTATTAACCAATTTCAACCTGGTTTCCATGGGAGTTTTCCATGGGAGTGAGGGAGGGTTTACACTCCTCCATGTGAAACCTCTCCAAAATAGACTAAATGTATTTATCCTGTGAGATAAAAATTTTACCAGGTTGTTGCCATACCTCTATGCCTAAGCAATAGTGGAGGATTCCTAAGTCTATCATCTCAAAATTTTTACATAAGTCCTCCTTGAGCAACCTTATTCCTTATCTATTATTACCTATAATGAGAAGTTCATACACATACAATGTTACCAAAATGATGTGGTTCTTCCAATGTTTCACATAGAGAGTAGATTCTGCTGCAGATCTAGTGAAACCAAGGTTGATGAAATAGGATTCAATATTTGGATACCAAGCTTGGGGTGCTTGCTTCAAACCATATAGAGCTTTCTTCAATCTAATTTTTTTTTTTCTTGACCCTCAACTGTGTACCCTGGTGGTTGGTTCACATACACTTCCTCCTTCAAGTTACCATTGAGAAATACACTTTTGACATCCATATGATATATAGGCCAATGTTTTTGAGCTACCAAAGCAATAACTGTGTAGATTGTAGTCATCTTTGCCACATGAGCAAAAGTCTCCTCATAATAAATTCCCTCTTGTTGCTTATAACCTTGATCTACTAGGCAAGCCTTGTAGCGATCTAATGAGCCATCTGCTTTATACTTTGCCTTGTACACCCATTTTGTGCCAATGGTATATTTTCCTTGGGGTAAATCAACTAACTCCCAAGTGTGATTCCTTTCAATGGAATCCAATTCTTGATCCATTGCAAGAACCCATTTAGGATCACCAAGTGCTTCTTTGATATTATAAGGTTTAGGTTGGCTAAGGACTTTGGCCATGAGGGCATAATTTACTTGGTGTCTTAGGGTTGAAGGCATTTTACCTATATAAGTGGGAAAATAACTTTGGGATTCATCTATGGTGGCTTGAACCCACTTAGGTAAAGTATTGGATGATGTGGCTTGATCATTAGATGGAGGAGTAGAAGGATATGGAGGACATGGATAATTTTTGGGGAGTTATTCATGTGGAGAAATTTCTTGATTTATGAGTGAAGAGGAAGGACTAGATGATATTGTATGTATTAAGGAAGCAACCATTTCATTAGTTAATTCCAAAGTGGGGGATATAGGAGGAGGACTATATGGGGGATACTCATGAAAGGTAACATACTTATATAAAAATATCCTCTTGAAAATAGGATCATACAACTTATAGGTATTGGCACTTTCACTATAGCCAACAAAGATGCTTTTTTGGCTCTTATCATCAAACTTCTTCCTCTTCTTATGATGAATGTGAGCATAGGCATCACATCCAAAGACTTTGAAATGTCCCACATAAGGTGTCTTTCCACTCCATGCTTCTTCAGGTGTTATATCATGTAAGGTCTTAGTGTATGACCTATTAGTCAAGTATGCAACAGTAAAAACATCTTCTCCCCAAAATGAGTTAGGCAATGTAGCAGCAAGTAACATTGATTTTTCCCTATTTATGATTTTTTTATTCATCCTCTCAGCTAATCCATTTTTTTGTGGGTATAAGGAGTTGTGAAATGCCTCCTTATCCCATGGTACTTAAAAAAATTGAAGAATTCATTGGAGACATATTCTCCATAATTATCTGATCTTAAGGTGGAGTTTTGGTAGCCACTTTCTCTCTCAAAAAGTGCCATAAATTCCTTGAACTTATCGAGGACTTGCTATTTGTAATGATTCAAGTAGATCAATACCTTTATGTTGTAATCATCAATGAAGGTAATGTAGTATTTGTCCCCAGTATAATATTGCACAGACATTGACCCTCAAATTTTTGAATAAACCAATTGTAATGGTCTATTGGCTCTCCAAGCCTTTCCTAACTCAAAGGAATGTCTATGATGTTTGGCTATAACACATGGCTCACAAAATCATTTTGACTCCTTAATATGTGGAAGTCCTTTTACCAAACCTTTCCTTGCCATCATTTGAAGATTATGAAAATTTAAATACCCCATTCTTTCATGCCACATGTACTCCAAAGAAAAAGTAGTTGTTGTATACAAAGAGTTTTGAGTTACATATTTGGTAAGGAGGTAGTAAACACCATCCTTTTTGACTCCCATGGCTTTGATAGTGTCATTTGGTTCTTAAATGTAGCACTTGTATTTTTCAAAATAGACAGTGTAGCCCTTATTTGTAAGTTACCCAATAGAAAGAAGGCTCCTTTTACGACCAAGTACACACAAGACATCTGTTACAGGAACATTTTTCCCATCATGCAAAGCAAGTGGTGCATCTCCAACTCCTTAAATGGGAAGGTCAATTTCATCACCAAAAGTAATGAATTGATTAGACGTATGTTAAACCTTGGTCAACCAATTTTACCTTCCTGTCATGTGCTTTGTTGTCCCATAATAAATATACCAATAATATTTATCTTCAACATTAACTTGGTTTGCTGCATACAATGTGTTGAGATTATTATCTTGTGGATCCCTTTGATCTCTTTGACTTTTATAGTAATTAGTGATATTATAATTCCATTTTACACAATAGTCACACCCTTGTTGATTGTTATTTTGAGGCCCTCTATTAGGATGACCCCTTGAGGAGGTATTGTTTGCCATATTGACTACTGAATCAGCTGCTGATTATACTACTATGGCTATTGCTAACATGCCTACTACTAGTACTGCTGATGTGGCTTCTACTACTACTGTTGATGTGGCTACTGTGGGTATCTCTAATGTTGTATACCTCTCTGATTATAATTCTATTGATTTGGACCTTTATTTTGTCTAGGTTGTAAGGATGCCTTGGTGGCAAAAGCTGCTGATGAGGATTCAATATCTTCATATTTTATTAGGACTTGCTCATGTTTCTTAAGTAGAATTTCAATCTCCTCAAGTGTTGAATTCATTATTTTACCACTTAGATCTAACATGGTAGCATAAGAGTAAAAATTTGAAGGAAGGCCATGCAATATTATAGGAATAAACTCATTATCATCAAGATTTTTGTCAGCAGCTAAGAA
The DNA here is from genome assembly GCA_028583015.1 of Wollemia nobilis. NCBI lineage: Eukaryota > Viridiplantae > Streptophyta > Pinopsida > Araucariales > Araucariaceae > Wollemia > Wollemia nobilis. The sequence goes on from JAQPPZ010000499.1 coordinate 883,223, forward strand.
ATCATTCCTAATAGACTTCACTTCCATAAGGTAATCGGTAAGTGAGCCTTTCATACAGAGATTATGAAATTTTTGTTTCAAATACAAAATATTGTCTTGACTAGGCCTATCAAACAATATTATTAGAGCATCCCATGCTTGTTTAGGTGTAGTTGCAACTCTTATAGTTTCTCTACATTGAATTCTTATAGCTAGCTTGATGAGACTTAAAGCTATATTGGAATTCTTTTCAAATAGTGCTTTTTTGTAGGGTCTTCAGGTGCTATGAGTGGGTCTTCATTAGCTTTCCTATATCTTACAAAATCCCACATGTCATTCATCATTAAGATAGATTCCATTTCATACTTCTAATTTGCAAAAGAGTGAGCTCCTTCAAGATTTTTAGTGAGACCACTTAGTAGATTTTTAGTAGCCATGATTTAGAAAAGGATTTAGAGAAGAGGGAGCTCAGCAAACGAGGAAGTAAGAAACACAAATACCAAATTAGAGCCCTAAAAAAAACTAAGGTACACCACTTAAAATCCAAAGGAGGGTTCACCTAGTTTTCCACTCTGAATCATCAAGTGGTTCCAACAGTGGGAGGGATAACTTGAACACAAGTGCCCTTTTCCACCCAAAGAGAGTAAGAAGTGAAACTTCTTATTACAATGCTTGCTTGCTTACCTTTTGAGAATTTGTTACAATAGTATACCAAAGTTTTAGGTGCTTAGATGTTATGACAAGGTGCTTATGTGCTTGCTTTCTTGTAGATGTTGCAAAAATATCTAGTGTATATGCAAAGTAATTACACTTTATTACAATTATATGAACCCCAAAAATAGCAAGGGTTATAGCAAGCATTAAAATGGAGAACAAGACTAAATGAGGAAAGGCAAATATCAAACACAAAGTGGCCAAGACAATGCCATATGAGGATTCCACAAGCACGAGACAAGGGGCTCTAAATCACCCCTTGAGTTGATGATTGTATTGGAAACTTTGGCTAAAAAATAGCCCCAAATGTGCCTCAAAAATGGTACAATATCAATTACTTCAATGACAATTATGCCTTAAAATTTGTCAAGTTGAATGAATAATTTGGCCTAATAGTCCCTTAATGACTTAAAAATGACCCCCTCTCAAGTTTGTCAAATATTTTATCCAGGAGTGTTGGATACTACCGAAAATGCACTTCGATTTACAATCTCACTTTCAAACCACAATTCATAATATAAAATGATTTAAAAACTAGAAAATGATTGCACCAATAGATCCCCCTCAAAAAATCCATCTATATATAATCCTATAGTCGGATACAAATTATTGCTTCAAAAAAGCAAAAAATAATGACCCTCTAAATATGTGCAGTTCTGGGACTTCCCAAATGGTCACCCATCCGAGTTTTTACTCCAACAAAAGAATGCTTAAGTCTATAATTTCTATGGGTTTTTACACCAATAAAATCTTACAATTCCCTTGAATAAAATTATACCCCCTTCAGAATAAAATTTCTAGTGCCCCAAAAAATGAAATTACATGGTCTTTTTCATAGTGAACACTTTCGATGGGCTCCATGTTTTAAAGAAAATATAGAAAGAATAAAAAAAATGAAACCCTAAGTACAAATATTCTACCAGTTGAAAATAGACGTGGCTTTCTCTAGGTCACAACTCAATGCACGATCCATGAGCCCCTTCAATTCATCCACGAGAGGAGTTGTTGGCTCCAAACACATATTTTATTTCGTTGCACATATGGGAGCGGGATTCAAATCCTAGGAAATAATTGAATGTGCTCTGAGGGGGGTGACTATCTGCACTACTCAGGTCTCCAAGATGACTTCAACATAGAAAAAAATGATAGTCTTCCTATGATCTACAACAAACATTTTACGTCGATGACCTCTGATGCGGGTGTTTAACAACAAGTCTACGTTTCTGTCTTATGATGAATCATTGTTGTGGTAGATGGTAGCTATTGATGGTTCTAATCCTATTTCACCATGAGGGTAGCCTGGAAAAATAAAATTGCATAGGCTCTGTTGTCTTCATTTCTTACTTTTGCTTGTCATTTTCGAGAAAATAGAAAATGGGGTCTACTGTGGTTGACACTGGAGATCTGGATTTTTCAAAAGAATGCTTATGGAGGCCGTGTTCGTGTCTAGATATGCTACTTATTTTGGCTGCAACTTTGGTTATGGTAATGTCTTCAGCAATGGTGGATGAATTTTTTGGTGCCCACCTTGTACTAGCCTTCACACAATGAGCTCACAACTTCCCACAGTGTTACGCCACGTTTGGACTCCACAAGGGCTCATTCGATGTTGCAATGGAATGCTTAGAAATATCCCTAGGAAGAATGTGGTAAATAGAGGTTTGACCATGATCACATATTTGGAATTTAACAATCTCACCCGATGAAGATATCGAGCTCCAAAAATTTACCAAAAATAAAAAAAATAAAACTGGCAGTAAAACACGAGTTCTTGTTTAACTTCTGCACCTCCATTCCATGCCAGGTTCATCAATAGAAGTTGTGATTGGGTTGTTTATAGATGCATGATGGAATAATAGAAATACAATGGAGAACAATAGTGATTTAGCTCTTGACTACCATGGGTATAGCATTTTATGGGTGTTGCATATTGAAAATTTTGTCACCATAGTACTCCTTCGCAGACACCATATTAGAATATAGAAACTAGAAGAGTTTGTCATAGGGGGATCTGCTTCAAAAAAATGCTCACGGTGGTTCAGCATGATCTCATGCAGTGAAAAATAGGACACATTCACAAAGGGTAGAGTTGTATGCTTGTGTTCCCAACTAGCCAATCAAATGCTTCAATCGCGTCTACTAGTCCTTTTGTAATCGCAAATTATAGTTTCACTCATCTCCACTATGTAGCTTCTGGTGAACTCCAACTGTGAGGGTGAAATAGTAAAAATTTGGGAATGCACCGATTTTATTCAACTACTACCGAATCTGAGCATAGGGAGTAGAAATCACTGCCTAGGGTCTTCAGAAGTTCAAATTTTTAGTGAACAAAAGATATGGATCAACACATTAGGCAGTGCATTTTGAAAATAATGAATATGACAAAGAATGCAGTGTGTCTGTTACAAATTTTAGTAATAGCCAATTTGACAGTCAACAGCTCATCAATGAGCTAGCACAGGTGGATGAATGACAACATGGTTGAGATGGGTCAAATGGCCTTCACTTGTTTGGAAAGAAAGTTTGAAACAATAACCCCACCAAATACACAATCAACATTTAGCAAAAAAAGATGAGAGATTTCTATGGAGTCTGTAGATGCAATCCGTAATCCATCTAGGGGGGATTAAGATTCAGGCACCCAAATGGATATGGTTTATATAAGAAAAATTCACTGTATTTTTACTTTGAATAAAAAATATAAACAAAGATAGATTAGGATTAGGGAGAATAAAACCAAAAATAGAAGAGGAGCTTTATGTTTTCTGATCCACTCAATGAGTGGAGAGCATACTCCCTCAGCCCATAGTTCAAGATCAAAATTTCAAACCCTAAGGGTCCCCATAGGTGGATCTCAATGCTCTGATACTAGATGTTGGGACCAATAAAAGGAACCCTTGTATTCACAAATATGTTACAATATATAGGCATCAATCCTATGAGGGAAATTTGACAAGTTTCATAATATCCACTCCAAGTGTCATGCATAAGACACATAACTCCAACTCAAACTGGAAATAAGACAAGTGGTAGAACTGAAGGAAGGCATAGTGCACATTAAAATAATATTCTAACAGAATGAAGTGACTATAAATGAACACACTCACCATAGTATAATAGCTAGAAAGTGAACACACTAAATTCTGCAAAACTCAAAATTTAAAACACACTAAAGAAGTAGGTAGAGCAAAATTAGTCATAGCTTCCATTCATGTGTCTAAATGATTACAAGGCATACAACCTAGATAGGCCTGATGCTCCTTAAATAGTGGCTCAAGGCTTGAGCTCTACTTATTACAATCAATAAGGGAGGGTGAAAGGAAGAGCTTACAAAACCAAATACGAGGCATAAATAGACAACTCCCAATACCTTTACAATACAAAACTAGGCCTATTTATAAGTTGGGATGAGGGTTTATTTACTAAAACTATGTGTAGGTCTAAAAATTCTCTATTGTTCTAAAGTTAAAATCCTTCTACAATGACAATCAATATATTTGAGGTCTGTATATTCAAGGCCATTAATGCCTAGAGGTTTTTAGGCCTTTGGATGAAAATCATCACTAATACATCTCATTGTCACTATGCTAGGGTGGTTGCACCATTAAGGTCTCACTAAGCTTATTTTCAACTATTTGAGGTAAATATAGAAGCTCATCCTATCAAGCATTCCAAATAAACTATTATCACATTATAATGCATTGGTCCATTGGGATGGTAGCCCGATGTGCTTGGGGAACCTATTCCTCACATAGAGCAACACAACAATACTCTAAGAAAGGGGAATCACCTATGATGAAACCTATAAGATTTTTAGCCAAGGCTAACTCCTCATCAGAGTAATATTGAGTGCACTAGAAACTTCTCAAGCTAAGGCCTAGTTTTTCTTGAAGGTTTATAGGGAAAGGAATTTTAATGAAAGTAATATATACAAAAAGTAAAGAAATAGGAAATCAAAGTTTGCATAAGACTAAACCAAATATATGGAGGCAATTAACCAATATTAAAGTGCCCCCTCCCAACTGAATTAAGTGGCTATAAATAAATACACTCATCATAGTCTAATAGCTAGAAACTAAACACACTAAATTATGCAAAACCTAGAATTAGAAACACACTAAAGAAGTAGGACAAAGTGAAATTAGTCATAGCTTCCATTCATGTGCCAAAATTATTACAAGGAATGTGGCCTAGAGAGGCTCGATGCTCATTTGATAGTGGCTTGAGGCTTGATATTTACTTATTATAATCAAGAAGGCAGGGTGAAAGAAAGAGCCTATAAGGCTATATAAGAGGCATGAGTATATAACTTCCAATTCCTTTACAATGTAAATTTGGGCCTATTTATAAATTGGGATGAGGGTTTCTTCCCTTTGTAACTATGTGCAAAATGTATGAAAATTTTCCTTTGATATATAGCCAAAATCCTTCTATAATGGTAATCAATAGATTTGAGGTCTCTAGATCTAGGGCTATTAATGCCTGGATACTTTTGGGACTTCAGATGATAAATCATCATTGACACATATTGTTACCACTACACTAGGGTGGTTGCACCATTAAGGTCTCACCAATATTCTTCTAGAATATTCCACTATCTAATGTGGTAGACATGGCTTCCTTGACTAGCATAGAATAGTAGGATAGACTAATCCATATATTGGGTGGTTTTCATAATTACCATGCAATCAATTTTGACAAGTTAGGATGTAGAATTTTACTTTGATGGCCAATGGGTATCATCTTAAATGTCCTCTTGGGATGCCTTCTTGTATGTGTGTAGTTGCCATGTGTCCTTGGTTGAGGTAGAACCTCCTTTAGCCAATGGTGGGACTTTTTTTAATGTAACCTAATACTTTTCTCTTCTAGCTTTAGACTAGTGACCACATGTCCATCTTCAAATTGTATTAGGAATTTTTCTTATTTCCATGCTTTTATCTATTAGGAGCACCATGCAAATTATTAAATGGAACATTGATGGCCCACAAGAATTGACATTTTTTTTATTGCTAGCTTTAGATAGAATATGAGTGCTGAATATTGATGGAAAATCTAATTGTCGGTATGGCTTTTGGAATCATCTATCTATCCCTTAACATCCCTTCCTTTTGACTAAATTTGAGAGGCTCTAGTCTGTTCCACTTTTAATTAAGCCTTGGAGTGAAGTGGGGGCTATAGGAAAAATTTATCTAAAAGTACCATAGACCAAAACATATGGCATCATGCCATTGGGAATTTATACACTAGTATGATAGGTCCACAAGGCTAGAGATCTAAAGATGATAATCTTGATCAATCTTGCTAATAAGATTTTTTTTTTTTTTAGCGAAAAACCCCTTGCGGAGCCGCCTTGGTCTGAGACCACGAACAGGGGGTTCTACACCGTCAAAGTCACCCGGGGGTCACACCCGACTCTGCTCGCACCAACATTATCAATTGGATTTTGCATACCCAATTTAGCTTTTTGGTAGGGTGGAGATTTGAACCTGGGACCTCCCTTGGAAGATTGCCCTCTCCTCTTCAACTCACCTGCAACACCTGGGTATTGCTAATAATATTTTTGAGGATCTCAATCAAGTTCTTGTTAGATGCTTAAACTTGGCCATTACCTTGATGATAATAATATGTATATAGTTTATTTCAATATTGTACTTGGCACAAATCTTTTGAACATCCTTATTCTTGAAGGGTGTTCCATAATATAATATTATTATGGATGGAATATCATAATAACATAAGATTTGGTTGATGATAAAGTTAGAGACTTGTACTCTAGTGGCTAAGAAAATAGACTTGGATTATACACATTTGGAAAATATTTTGTAGTTCTGATGATAAATTTATGTCCATAAAATGATGTAGTGTTAATTTATCCAATGATATCAAGGCCCCATATGGAAAAATATCAAGTAGAAGGTATTGGTTGGATTTATTGACATAAGAACACGAGTCTTTCTCCATGTAGACCAGTGATATCCCATCTAAAGGAGTTTATTGGTGATAGCCATTCTACTAAAGTGGGCACCACATAACCCATAATGTACTTCTTTGAAAATAGTTTGGGCTTCCATAGGTGAAAGGAATCAAAGAAGCATGCCATGAAAGGAGTGATGATAGAAGATATTACCAATGATGACATAATAAAAAATGCATTACCTTAAGTTCTTGTGCTCATTGATGAGGCCTAGAAATGCCTCATTTTTACGCTATGTTTGATATATAAAAACTTCCATATTACCAAACATGACAAATTTAATTTCCAAATAGTTGATTAGAATATATTATTTGTTAAGTATTTGCATGATTTTATGTTAAGAACACCATATCTCTATTTTTGACTATTTTCAGCATTTTGTGACTGTTTTTGCTTGATTAAGTAGCAAATAAAAACATGTATTTCAATTAGCCAAATGTGGTATGATGATATCCATTAACTTCACAATGGTTTTTGAATATTTTCCTGCCCTTCAACTTGTTTTAAATCCACATTAAAGCCAAATTTTTAGGATTATCATAAATCTAAAAATCTACAGAAAATAGCCATATAAAAATCAGCAAGCTGTCACTTTATAGGAGCACCTTGAAGTTGTCAAGAAAAGCATGAGGAAATGGATGGAATGAGTTTAGAAGAACTACATAAGACATATAACCTATTTAGAAACATTCCCACATGGTCTAAATAGGCAACAGCAGGGTATAACAGAGCAAGGACAATTGTACAGCACCGTTGCACTATTTCAGCATGGTTACTTGGTGAATGAAGTGTATAAATTCAGTAGCAACTTGATGTACTCCTTCATGTTGATATTTGAATTATTTTTCCACATTCTAATTTGTTTGAATTTTCAAGAAATACCAATAATTTGCAACTGTGTAGTAGATCTGGAAAATACAACAATTTACCATGTAAATTCAAGCCAACTGCCAATGAATGACAGGGCCTAGAATTTACCAATAGAAGAAGGTAAAAATGGTTGGGATCACCTCCTAGGAGTTGGATTAAGTGACCTACGTAAAATAAGCAACCAAAACAAAAAATTTGAAGACATTTTGAACTTAAAGTGCACCTACAACCAGTTATTCTGAAGATCTTTGGAATAACAGGGGAACACGCTTTTGTTTGACTTTTTACGGTTTCCAAGTGGTTGAAAAGGAAACTTAAGGTTGAGAGTATATAGGAAAAGTATTTTACAACTGTACCTATTGAGTGTATATTTTTCCCAATTGCAAAATACCACCACATGCAGAGTATTGAATAGAAAACTCTCTCTTGAAAAGAAACCAAATGACAAACATTCAACTTCTCCAAGGTTCTGGTAAAATATCTAAAAGATTACAATAGTGCCAGAAATAATTCAATAATGCATGTGACCATAAACAAGGGGCCTTTACTGGTTCTAAACAATGCTTAGTGATTTGAAAGATCTAACTAAAAATAAAAGCGAGTTCTTTTTAGGGTTTTTTAAATTGGTGCTACCACTGAATCCTTGTTAGTAGAGTATTTTATCTTCATTTAAAAGGTTTCAAATGACAAAATGTGGAATTTTCCACCTCATTTTAATGCCCGTGCCTTTAAGATGAAGTAAATTTTAGATAGTTGGGTTCATTTTATCTTCCTTATGTTGATGTCACTACCCTAATAGTGGTTAGTAGAAGTTAGCATGTTAGCAATGTTAGCAAAGTTAGCAAAGTTAGCTTTCATTTCTTATCTTAGTTTAATGTGAAATAGTAGGTTAGTATCCCTCCTAAACCATGTGTTTTATCTGAAAGCTTTAGATTAATGAAACTTGGAGGTGCAAAAATTCTGGAAAATGACCAGAATGGAAATAACTTGAAAGCTTAACAATTCTGGAAATGGACCAGAAAAAATGAAACTAACAGGAAATTAGCAGAAATTCTGGAAAAGGACCAGAATGGAAATGAAAGAAACTAAAATTCTGGATGGACCAGAATGGAATGCTTGAAATAAAATAAACTTTGAGAACAGTAAATGAAATAAACATGTAAATTTGGTTAGCTGAAAAAGTCAAATTCTGAATTAGTTTAGCAAGCTCCTCCCTGCAAAATCCCAAGTTATGAGGTAATCATAAAACAACTCTGAATCAATGGACCTGCAACATAAGCACAATACCATTAAATCAAGTGCGAGACTCAAAGGAAACATAAAGAAACTGCATAATCTTGACCTTCGCCTATTGCAACCCATTTCATGGCATAAGACAATGGCTAGAAGTCACTAAAATGCAGAAATGATAAGACACTAAAAATGTTAGTTTTATGATAAAAACCCTCCTTTTGATTTTGCTCACAGAAGTTTGCTACCCTCTCAAAATCTGAAAAATGCTCTTTCTTTATTGCTTTCTCGGAATGTTACATCATTTCCAACCCCCCTTGAAAAAGGTAGGATAGCAAGGTATAAATAATGCTTAGAAGTCCTTTCGCTTCATCTTCTCTCACAACCAAAATAATGAATGGATATAAGAAAATAATCCATCATCATTTTCTATGATTTAATAAACATAACACTTCTAAACGTTATTTATTTTAAAAAAAACTAACAACAAAAACATAACCCTGCATGACTCCTTATATCTCCCCTTTCTCTTATAAGCATTCTACCCAAGAATACCCCTTTACATCCATCAAACGAATGATAAAAGCATTAACTATACCTTATAACCCCTACGATTTTAGACCTCCTTTAAAACATTGAACGTGATCAAACCACATTCACATTAACTAAAATAATACAGGCCAATCTTATTCAGCGAAACTTTCATTGTCACTTTTTGAGGCCGAGACCCGATGGTATTTCTCCTAAGCCATACCAATGTGCCCAAGGACTGGGATGGCATTCCCCCATCCTAGGCACTTTGGTTTCCATGTAACCAAATGAAACCATCACATTGCCTACGCAGCCATGGCACTGTCCAACTTACGTAGCCATAGCGCTACCAACGACGCAGCCATGGCGCTGCCAAGGCTACGCAACCATAGCACTACCATCGTCATTGTGGCATTGCCCAACCTACGCAACCATGGCGCTACCAAGACTACGCAGCCATAGCGCTACCATCGATGTCGTGGTGCTGCCAAACCTACGCAGCCATGGCGCTGCCAAGACTACGTAGCCATAGCGCTGCCATCATCATCATGGTACTGCCAAACCTACGCAGCCATCGATGCTACCATCGATGTCATGGTGCTACCAAACCTACGTAGCCATCGACGCTGCCATCGACATCATGGTGCTACCAAACCTACGTAGCCATGGCATTGTTCAACTCCCTACTCTCACACTCATGTTGCCATAGCGTAATGAAATAGATGCAACACTAAAACCTTCCATGCTCTTCGAGGCCGACCTTTAACTCCATCAATTGGCATCACAGGTTGCCCTAATAATGCTTCTTCCTTCCTTGTTTGATGGCATGCCTCTGCCTCTCGACCGTTTCATTGACAACTTTTGTGCCTTTCATGTTGTTCTTCTGAAACCCTAATGCCATCTTGGACCGCCTCTTCTTTGTCGGTGTTGCTCCGTGAAGCTTCGTTGCCATAGCGTTGAACGTTCTTGGACTAGCCACTCATGTCTTTGAATGTTTTTGAATAGCCACCATCGCCTTATCTGCAATCAAACGAAATGACGTTAAACTTTACCTTATCATAAATATTATTATCACGTCTTTTATAAAGTACATTATAATAATATTATTATATACAATATAATAATATTATTATAATAATAACATTTTAGAAGAATATAATCACAAAAATATTATTATAATAATAACATTATAATATAATCATAATAATATTATTATAATGATAACATTTTAGAACCTTATAACATAATCTTAAAAATATTACTATTATGTACATAATATAGTTAATGCAATTATATTAGGTAGATAATAGCATATTGGCTTCTATCTCAATTTCTTTGTACCTTTTGTATCCTCTTTTTGTTTTAGGTCAGGCCTTGCTTTGTTAAACACATTCCATCACCTTAGATAGTATGAAGAACATTAAACTCTTATTCATCAAAATGGATTTTAATTAATCTAAGCATTAATGCCTAGATTAATTAATCATTAAATATCAAATAACCAAAGCAATTAAAATCATTAAAACAAAACGGTCAAACATCCCTATTCTTACAAACCAAAGAAAACCAAAAACCTTTCATATCAAAATATGACAAGTGGGTCCCCAAGAATTTTGGGGTGGTTGTGGAAACTCCACAACAAATGGTGACTCTACTAGGAAATGCTCCTGAGCATTTCGATGAGAACCCAAAAAGAAAATCTGAAAACACACTCCAAACCAGAAAGCAACAAGCATCAACAAATGCATGAATAATGTCAATAGACTTATAAGAACAGTAAAATATTAGAATCATGCAATATTAGCTCTGGGTGTGTGTAGCACTCCACACCTTATTTTTTTTGTAACTTTTTTGCATTGCATCATCAATTTTACCTGACTAGAATTATGGCAATGGATATGGAGAGCTTTGAGGGTAAAATTTTTTATAGCATGAGCAACACATTCTATGGTGGCTTGAGCAAACACCTCAAAAATGTCTAACCATCTTAGGATCAACTGTGTGTGCGATGAATTCATTGACTAGATCTAGGGCTTGGTTATGAGTCATCATCATCAAGGACCAGTGTGTGCAAGTGTACCTTAGAGCTTTGGGGAATCGGATTCTCAACCAAGGTGTGATGAGAATATAGCCCTATCCTTTAATGCTCTCATATTTGACCAAAATAATTAAACCGGTTATGGATGAGGTCATCAGACTAATCTATCCTCATGGCGGCCATAAATCTCAACCTTACGGGAGTCATGTCACCAGGCATGAGTGTACTCCACTGCCAGTCAAGCGTCTATAGCCCCGATGGAGGTTAACTCCATAGTCCATGATTTTGCTCTTGACTTCTTGAATCTTGGGATGACTACCCATCCTTCGAGGGACACGTAGTACGATCCTTACAACCCAATAGTCAATGGTGTGATGGAAACGGAGTGGTGAACATTTTGCTTTGGATTTCTTGAATCTTGGGATGACTACCCATCCTTCTGAGGGACACGTAGTATGATCCTTACAACCCAATGATCCATGGTGTGATGGAGGCAAAATCAAAGCTTTGGGGAATCAGATTCTCAACCTAAGCATGATGAGAATTTGACCCTATCCTTACTACTCTGATTTTGGGCTTTCAAGTATTGCGAAAGTGGTAAAAACCACTATTTTATGGACTATGTGCAGGGCGGGATAGACCAGAATTATCTTTTCACCTCACATCCCCATCCAAGTATGGTTTCATATTATTTTACCCAAGATGTTGGACATGGACAGAAATGTGATAGACCTACGACAACTTCGGCAACAACTTCCAAACCTAAGATCTTCTTAGTGTTCTTTGTGCCTTTGATCCCAAGATAATTGGACATCACTTTCAGTGTTTGGGTTTAGCATATGATGTTTATGTAATAAGAATGTGCCTTTGAGACATGGGTGGATGATATGCAAGATCAACGACTTCATGCTTCATGAGCTGCAAACAATATTTCACATGTTCAAGCCTTTTGCCATATGATTCCAATTTTTCACATCCTTTTAGTCTTGGTTGACATTCGTATACACATAGGCTGACCTCTTACTCCTACAATCAAATCCAAAACTGGACCACTTTGACATACTAAAGACTTCTAAAATCAAAGAAACAAGATCAAATAAACAGGAAATAAAACTGATAAGACAAACAATTAAGCAAGTTGATTAGTGTACATATAATACAATGACTCTACCCTTAGGCCTGAAAATAATGCTTTAAATGAAGGCCATTGATGGGTAAGGCCAAATATTTTCCATCCAAGGTTTTTAATCTGAAACTATTTTCACCTAGGACTTCGGATATTAGATAGGGTCCCAGCCACAAGCAATCAAACTTTTCATGTTCTCCTTTTTTTCATGCCTTTTATCCCACAACAAAACTAAATCTGAAACTTTAAAGACCTTAATTTTGGACCGTTTATCAAACCACCTTTTGATTATGTCTTGATGTTTGCTGAAATGAAGCATGGCTTCCTCCCTTTTCTCATCAAGATGCATTAATTGGGTTAATCTGGTTTCAAGTTTATCATCAGTCCCAACATAGTCTTTTATAAAATGTAAAGTTTGCAATTTCAGATTAGTAGGAAAAATAGGGTCTTGCCCATAGACTAAGTGATAAGGAGATGTCCCAATTGACTCCTTGCTTCTGGTCCTATCTACCCAAAGGGCAAATTTTAACTTACTATGCCAATCTCTAGGGTTCTTTTCAAGTAATTTTTTGATTATGCATAATAAATTTTTATTTGATGATTCTGCCAAACCATTGCCTTGGGGGTAATAATTGGAAGAGAATTTTAGACTCACCTTATTGTCGTACGCCCAATTTGCAAATTCTAAAGAGGAAAAGGTAGAACCATTGTCACTTACTATGGAGTTAGGCATTCCAAAATGAGTGACTATGTTTTCCTCTAGAAATCTAATCACAACCTCGGAGGTGGCATTCTTAGTAGGTATAGCCTCTATCCACCTTGTGCAGTAATCAGTAGTGGTGAGGATGAACTTATGGGAATCGGACGAGTTAGGATTTATCACCCCAACAAAGTCTAATCCCCATTGTGCAAATGGTCTCGTCTCTACCATTGACTGCAATGACATTGTTGCATTCCGCTCTCTGTTGGCTGCCACTTGGCATATGTGACATGTTCTTACATGTGCATGTGCATCTTTAAACAAGTGGGGCCAATAATACCCAACTCTAAGAATTTGGTGTGTTGTCGCATTTGCTTGACCCATGTCCAGTTCCATACTTACCATGGAAGTCTTTGAGTACTTGGGTTGCTTCCTCTTGAGTAATGCAATGAAGGAAAATTCCTTCATGATTCTTCCTATACAACACACCAGATTTAATCAGAAATCTAGCTGATTTTAAATGTAGTGCCCTGCGTTGAGTGGAATTCAAATGAGAAGGGCACTTACCATGCAACAAAAAATATACAATATCTACGTACCATTCCTCTATAGTGATATCATTAACCTCGTAGTTTTGGCACGTTATTAAAGGGTCAATTTCTGTGATAGCCTTGACCAAACCTTGTCCACGCACTATCTTCATGGGCTTTATCTCTAAGTCAAATTCTTGAAGGGTGGAAAGCCATTTCCCCCTTCTTTCACCTAGCTCACTCTGTAAGAACATGGACTTTACTTTCGGGTCAGGAACTATAGCAAAAACTTTACTATGCACAATGTAATGCCTAAATTTTTTTACAGTTTTAAACAAGGCATACATTTGCTTGTCTAGGACAGAATACCTCAGTTTCACATCCTTCAAAGGAGAACTCAGAAAGGCTATAGGATTTTCAATGTTGTCTTCACTTTTTTGAGTTAACACACTTGCAAAAGAATGATCTGAAGCAAATGTGTAAATATAAAATGGTTTAGCATAGTCTGGACTAATGAGAATAGGGGCTTTGGAAATAGCATCCTTGATGCTTGTGAAGGCATCCCTATTCTCACTGGTCCACTTTATCTGAACATATTTTTTCAGCATGTCATTTAGGGGCTTGGCGATTTCAGCAAAACCTGAAATGAATTTTCTCACAAAGTTAATCTTACCGAAAAAGGACCTAAGCTCCTTTTTGCTATTGGGATGAGGAATATCCTGGATAGTGGCTATCCGCTCTGGGTCTATAGCAATCCCATATTTTGAAATGACATGTCCTAACAGCTTACCCTCCGTTACCCCAAAGATGCACTTTTTTGGATTTAGGGAAATTCCATGTTCCCTGCACCTTTGGAGCACTTTCCTCAAGTCTCTAACATGATCTTCCCTCTTCTTGGAGAAGATAGGAATATCATCCACATAGACAATAATGCACTTACCACTGAGCCCCTTGAATGCAAAATCCATGGCTCTTTGGAAAGTGGCTCCAGCGTTCAACAAACCAAACGACATCCTCCGGTAGGCAAATGTTCCCCACTTCGTGGTGAAGGTCGTCTTCATCCTATCATTTGGATGTATGAGAATTTGATTATATCCCGAGTATCCATCCAAGAATGACATCATTTCAGACCCATTTACCTTTTGGAGTATCTCGTCAATGGTGGGTAATGGGTAATTGTCTTTTTGGCAAGCTTTGTTCAGATTTCTAAAATCTATGCACAACCGAATCTCTCCACTCTTCTTCCTAACAGGGACAAGATTAGCCACCCATGTGGAATGCCTAATAGGGAAGATGATTTTGGCTTCCAGAAACCTCTTCACTTCCTTCTCTATCAGGGGCTCTAGGATTGGGTTAACCATTCTTTACCTCTGTCTAAAAGGCTTGGAATCAGGCTTTAGAGGAATAGTATGCATGATTACATTCGGGTCATAAGTTTTCAGCTCTTCATAGCTCCAAGCTATGCAATCAATGTATTCTCCTAAAACCTGAGCTATTGATTCCTTCTCTCATTGTGTGCATGCCTTTGCAATGAACACTTCACGTGGATCTACTGCACTCCCCAAATTGACTGAATTGCATGATTCCTTGGGGGATGGTATTTTTCTTTCTTTTTTCTTTTGATATCCAATATCAAACAACTTTTCTAGAGAGGCCCTATCACTTGGCATCTCATTCCATACTCCGGTTGTTCCTACTTCTACTTGCCTCCTCTCTTCTTCATCTATAACCTGATTTTCAAATATACCAGAATTAGTGACAAAACTAAAAATGTGTCTATCACTATCAAAGACCTGTAAGTTCATGACATTGTCTAGTATGGAGGGGCAAGGCACTAACTCAATGGAAATTTTTTTACATTTTTTATGGTCGGCAGGAGAAAGCATGTTGGCCGCTACGGCTAACGAATCAACCATTTTATTATTTTTTCTTGAGATGAGGGAAATATTGAAAGCATCAAACTCATTAATTAATTCCCTCACTCTGGTTTTATAGAGGTTCAACCTCTTGTCTCTATAGGTATATTGCTCCTTGACCTATTTGACTACTAACTCTGAGTCTCCCGATGCCTTAAGGCATTTTACCTTTTCTCTTAGGGCCAACTGAAGTCCAAAAATTAGGGCTTCATACTCCACCACATTATTGGTGGTCGAGAACTGTAATCTGTAGGCAGCAAGCAAAGGCTTACTACCAGGACATGTGAGCTCTACCCCAGCTCCCGCACCTTGTTTTGATTTGGACCCATCAAACTTTAGGGTCCACACCCTCTTGTTTTCTTCCGAAGTACAATGGTAAAGATTATCATTTTGGGACCCTTCGGCTATGTCCTCTATGTCAAAATTGTAAACCCCTAATTCTATTTTAGTAAACTGAATCTCATTGGGTTTATTATATTCTGTAATCATTTCCCTAAGTCTGGGCTCTCTGTCTACCCAGATTTGGTTTGCAACTCCTCTCCATGGCAACCACATATGGGAGGAATCAATCACCACATAACCATTGAGATTTTTGCTCCAATCCCTGCCCAACACCATGCCATACTTGGCAGCAATATTTAGCACAAGGATATCCATGTAATGTTGGACCCTAGGCTCTGAGTTGATCTGAACTAGGACATATTTTACAACACCTATTACATCCACCATAGATCTATCTAATTGGACCACTTTGCTATTCGAATGAACAGGCTTAAGTCCTAGCTTTTGGCTTATCTCAAGAGGCATGATGTTGGCCGAGGCACCAGAATCAATCAAACAGTTGTGTAAATTCTTGTCTGTGATCCTAACAGTTATGAGAAAAGGAGGTACCTCTGGTTTCTCTTTCATCATAGCAAGTTGGGGTTCTACAGATTTAACCTCATGAATTTGACTCGAGGAATTTAATCTCTTCCCCATGATTTTATCCTGCCCCAACAATAGAGAGACCTCATACATTGAGATATTGGCCTTGGTCCTTTTCATATCTTCTTCCAAGTCATAAGTGGATGTTCCAGGATTTGACACTTTTGGCATTGTCCTAGGTGCTTCCAAAAATGGAGGTGGTGGATTCACATCACCTTTTGTATCAAGAGGAACTAAAGGGTTGTTTGGGGGAGTAGAGGAGGTTTTGGGATCCTTAGAACTCCTAGTAAAATACTTGTGATTAGCTTTCCCAAAATGTTTAGCGACCTAGGCTTCCAAAGCTTCATCCTCTTCCTCTCCTAACACATTCATATCTTCCTCCATCTCATCATTTTCTAAATAATGAATGACTTCAGACACCAAAGAGTCTAACTTTCTATGGCAACAGTGATGCATTTCCTCATCACATGACTTTGACTCATCACAATCTCCTAACGCATCAGCCTGATTGGCTATCGGATTGGGTACGCACCCATTATTAGGTTATGTATTGTACGGTCCTATTCTCCTATGGTCATGGTTTCTATTGGGCATGTGATTTTGGGCAACTTGTTTCTGTAACCGAATGATGTCATTGCCCTATTTGATGGTCATTCTCTTGAGCTCTTCCAGCTCAGAATTGGGTCCTTGTGGCTGGGGCATGATAGCCCCAGATCCACTGACATTTTTGACATTAGCAACCTCTAGATTAGGCACTAAGGTTTGACTTTGGGTGTTTTGGGTCCACCATGGACCCTTGGCCTGAAGAGGTGCAACCATGGGATAGGCATTTGAGGCTTGAGTACTACTCACCTCAAATCTTGGTAAGGTTATCTGATTAGCAGCCATCATTTTTGGAGTGGGTGGAATGGCAGCACTAGGGTATGTCAAAAAATATGGAAGCGTGGGAGCGAATGGGTATGACTGATGATATGGCAAAGCATTCATCATGGGCATATGAGGTGTCACATCTTGATTCATCATGGCAAATTGATTGTAAGGGCCATATTGCCCTAACATGGGAAATTGAGGCATAGTGCCACCTTGCGGTGTCATTTGTTGCTCAATAGTCATGGCTTCAACATAGGCTAAGGCCAGCATTGTAACTTGAGGATTTCTCCTGGTAAACATGGTTGTCATCGGATCTAAGGCTGTGAGGTATAATTGCAATGCCACAACAGCATCTATTGCAAAGTGATGAGTCACGTTTGTGTAAAGCTTTTGGAATCTGGCATTAAATGTTCTGATAGGTTCATTAGGATACCTCTTGCATGACACGAATTGGTTATACATGATGGTAGGATCTAGAAATGACCTAAATTGATTAACAAAGGTAGCTTCCAACTGGGCCCAAGATGTAATGGACCCTGCAGGAAGATTCATGTACCATTCATGAGCCATTTGGTCAAAGCTATTAGGGAAGAGTCGACAAGTGACGTCTTCATGACTGACTCCCTGCCTAATCATATGGTCCTTGTAAATTTGAACGTGCTCTTCAGCTGAAATGGGACCATCATGGAAAAACTTAGGGATAGACCTCTCAAGGTGCCTAGGTATGTCATGGACATCCCCAGGTATACTTAACGGAGAACTTTGGGTACCAAACCAGGGAACTAGTTGTTGTTGTTGTTGTTGGGCCATATTAACCAAAGGTAATGACCCTACTAAAGTAGTTGATACACTCGGGATGACGGAGATGGGTACACTTGATGTAGCTCTTGCGGTGGAACTAATGGGTGCACATCCACTGAAGGTATTCAGATTCAGAGGTCTGAGAGCTAGCCTTTCCAAATCTTGGCAAAGCGTCTCTAAACCTAACGTATCAGAAAGCTCGGACGAGATTTTAATCTCCTAGATTTTGTACCTCGGTTTCCTAGTTTTGGGAGAAAGACTTTGAAAAATGGTTTCCTCAATGGTTTTAGACCTAGTAGCAATGCGTCTAGGTGGGTCCAGCTTGGGAAAACTCAAATCTATTCTATTAAGGCTTCTCACAAACTAGTCAAGAGTAAAATGTTGCACCTGCAAACACAATATTGTTGAACCAAAACTGACCACGTTAGCATTAGCAAAAAACTAAATCACAAAGCATAAAAGAAGGCCCTCCTTCTAGCGCCAAAGATGTTGAGTGTATATTTTTCCCAATTGCAAAATACCACCACATGCAGAGTATTGAATAGAAAACTCTCTCTTGAAAAGAAACCAAATGACAAACATTCAACTTCTCCAAGGTTCTGGTAAAATATCTAAAAGATTACAATAGTGCCAGAAATAATTCAATAATGCATGTGACCATAAACAAGGGGCCTTTACTGGTTCTAAACAATGCTTAGTGATTTGAAAGATCTAACTAAAAATAAAAGCAAGTTCTTTTTAGGGTTTTTTTAAATTGGTGCTACCCTGAATCCCTGTTAGTAGAGTATTTTATCTTCATTTAAAAGGTTTCAAATGACAAAATGTGGAATTTTCCACCTCATTTTAATGCCCGTGCCTTTAAGATGAAGTAAATTTTAGATAGTTGGGTTCATTTTATCTTCCTTATGTTGATGTCACTACCCTAATAGTGGTTAGTAGAAGTTAGCATGTTAGCAATGTTAGCAAAGTTAGCAAAGTTAGCTTTCATTTCTTATCTTAGTTTAATGTGAAATAGTAGGTTAGTATCCCTCCTAAACCATGTGTTTTATCTGAAAGCTTTAGATTAATGAAACTTGGAGGTGCAAAAATTTTGGAAAATGACCAGAATGGAAATAACTTGAAAGCTTAACAATTCTAGAAATGGACCAGAAAAAATGAAACTAACAGGAAATTAGCAGAAATTCTGGAAAAGGACCAGAATGGAAATGAAAGAAACTAAAATTCTGGATGGACCAGAATGGAATGCTTGAATGCTTGAAATAAAATAAACTTTGAGAACAGTAAATGAAATAAACATGTAAATTTGGTTAGCTAAAAAAGTCAAATTCTGAATTAGTTTAGCAAGCTCCTCCCTACAAAATCCCAAGTTATGAGGTAATCATAAAACAACCTGAATCAATGGACCTGCAACATAAGCACAATACCATTAAATCAAGTGCGAGACTCAAAGGAAACATAAAGAAACTGCATAATCTTGACCTTCGCCTATTGCAACCCATTTCATGGCATAAGACAATGGCTAGAAGTCACTAAAATGCAGAAATGATAAGACACTAAAAACGTTAGTTTTATGATAAAAACCCTCCTTTTGATTTTGCTCACAGAAGTTTGCTACCCTCTCAAAATCTGAAAAATGCTCTTTCTTTATTGCTTTCTCGGAATGTTACATCATTTCCAACCCCCTTGAAAAAGGTAGGATAGCAAGGTATAAATAATGCTTAGAAGTCCTTTCGCTTCATCTTCTCTCACAACCAAAATAATGAATGGATATAAGAAAATAATCCATCATCATTTTCTATGATTTAATAAACATAACACTTCTAAACGTTATTTATTTAAAAAAAAAAACTAACAAAAACATAACCCTGCATGACTCCTTATATCTCCCCTTTCTCTTATAAGCATTCTACCCAAGAATACCCCTTTACATCCATCAAACGAATGATAAAAGCATTAACTATACCTTATAACCCCTACGATTTTAGACCTCCTTTAAAACATTGAACGTGATCAAACCACATTCACATTAACTAAAATAATACAGGCCAATCTTATTCAAATGAAACTTTCATTGTCACTTTTTGAGGCCGAGACCCGATGGTATTTCTCCTAAGCCATACCAATGTGCCCAAGGACTGGGATGGCATTCCCCCATCCTAGGCACTTTGGTTTCCATGTAACCAAATGAAACCATCACACTGCCTACGCAGCCATGGCACTATCCAACTTACGTAGCCATAGCGCTGCCAATGACGCAGCCATGGCGCTGCCAAGGCTACGTAGCCATAGCGCTACCATCATCATCATGGCACTGCCCAACCTATGCAACCATGGTGCTACCAAGACTATACAGCCATAGCGCTGCCATCGATATCGTGGCATTGCCAAACCTACATAGCCATGGTGCTGCCAAGACTACGCAGCCATAGCACTACCATCATCGTGCACTACCAAACCTATGCAGCCATCGATGCTACCATCGATGTCATGGTGCTACCAAACCTACGCAGCCATCGACGTTGCCATCGACGTCATGGTGTTGCCAAACCTACGTAGCCATGGTATTGTTCAACTCCCTACTCTCACACTCATGCTGCCATAGCGTAATGAAATAGATGCAACACTAAAACCTTCCATGCTCTTTGAGGTTGACCTTTAACTCCGTCAATTGGCATCACAGGTTGCCCTAATAATGCTTCTTCCTTCCTTGTTCGATGGCATGCCTCTACCTCTCGATCATTTCACTAACAACTCCGACACCTTTCATGTTGTTCTTCTGAAACCCTAACGCCATCTTGGACCGCCTCTTCTTTGTCGGTGTTGCTCTATGAAGCTTCATTGCCATAGCGTTGAACGTTCTTGGACTAGCCACTCATGTCTTCGAATGTTTTCGAATAGCCACCATCGCCTTATCTGCAATCAAACGAAACGACGTTAAACTTTACCTTATCATAAATATTATTATCACGTCTTTTATAAAGTACATTATAATAATATTATTATATACAATATAATAATATTATTATAATAATAACATTTTAGAAGAATATAATCACAAAAATATTATTATAATAATAACATTATAATATAATCATAATAATATTATTATAATGATAACATTTTAGAACCTTATAACATAATCTTAAAAATATTACTATTATGTACATAATATAGTTAATGCAATTATATTAGGTAGATAATAGCATATTGGCTTCTATCTCAATTTCTTTGTACCTTTTGTATCCTCTTTTTGTTTTAGGTCAGGCCTTGCTTTGTTAAACACATTCCATCACCTTAGATAGTATGAAGAACATTAAACTCTTATTCATCAAAATGGATTTTAATTAATCTAAGCATTAATGCCTAGATTAATTAATCATTAAATATCAAATAACCAAAGCAATTAAAATCATTAAAACAAAACGGTCAAACATCCCTATTCTTACAAACCAAAGAAAACCAAAAACCTTTCATATCAAAATATGACAAGTGGGTCCCCAAGAATTTTGGGGTGGTTGTGGAAACTCCACAATAGTACCCACCATTCCTTTCCGACCAGAAGACACAGCTCACGAGGAAATATCAATTGATGCAATTGACCCTGTCCTGAAATAGACCCAGATTAATTACAAAATATTAGGAAATGATATTTTAAAGTGGAGACAGGTGTGCAAGATATTTATAAGACTCCTCCAATGTACTCCTACCATTGAAGATGCCTTCTAAGGGCCAATGAGTGTTGTTGTAGCACAAACTATCCAAAATTACACTTATTTCAGTTGCAGATTATTTGGCAGATCACTAAAAAATAGCAAATAGGTTGATTTGAGCACGAGATATATTGTAATATTTTATTATAAATAACATAACTCCCTCCTTGGTTGAGCTAAGTAGGAAGTAGAATAGAGGAGAGTAGTTAGTAGCAACAAATAGGATAGTACAACATTTTCTATAACAGTTTTGATAGAAATAAAGTGCAGTTTTTTTGTTAATTTTTGTTCATGAGAAAGTGTGATTGTTAATTAGTTAAGGAGTGTTTTTCCCACCTTCTTCTAGATCAGGAAGCATGGGCCCACTTTCAGGCCTAGAAGGAGGATTTTTATGACAAGTTTTAATCTGTAATTTTGTTGCAGTAGAATTAATAGATTGCTTGTCAGATTTCATTTTCTTGTTTTAAGTTTGTGTGATGTTATTTATATTTTCCATTATGTTTATATACAAAATTTGTGTGTGTGTCAGATGAAAAATTAGATTAGACATTTATTTCCCATATTTCCTCTACTTTCCATGTTCTCTATTTTTATGTTTCAACAACTTTCAATTTTTAGCAGATTTCATTTTGTTGTCAATCATTGTAGCAGAAGCTTGATGACCTTTTGTAGCAAGACATTGACAGGTGTTTTTAGCATAAGTTTTATTTCCAAGCATCATTTCAATTCTGCAAGAGTAAACTAGGTTTCAATTCTGCAAGTGTAATTTAGGATTTCATTTTAGCAACATTTCAATTTAGCAATTTCAATTCTATTATTTCAATTCTGCAAAAGTAGATTAGATTTCAATTCAGCAATTTCAATTCCTGCACTTGTAGTTAACTTTAAATTTTTGAACTTAGAATTAGTTTTCAATTCCTGCAAGTTTCCATTCTATAGATTAGGTTTAGTGTGACACCAAAAGGCTAAACCAAAATCTGTTTCACCCAATAAATGCTTGAAATCTGAATGCCTGAATTGTACTCTACCCTAACCTTCTATCGTAGACAGCCTTGGACACCACCCTGGATTGATAAATCATAAGATTTAATGATGCTATTAATGACACGCATCATTTGGCACCATTGTTGAGGAACACGGTGTTGTTAGAGGGTAAAAGCAGTCAAATAATTATTATTGTGCTAAGTTGTGAATTTTAGAGTAAAATATGAATATAATAACTGGTATAAATAATAATTTTTGATAGTTGCATTTCAGTCCATTTAGAAAACAAGCAAGAAATCACAAGGAGGTGATCTTCACACTTAGGGGGTTAAAATTGCCTATGTTTGAAATTCTTGATAAAATTGAAAGAAATTCATCATCCTCATTATCAGGAAACATAAGATCTCTTGAAAATATTAGAGGAGCCATCTGCTAGTACTACCCTTTTTATATCCATATCATCAGGGTAGTATAAACAAATTTATACTAGGTGTTAGGAAGACATCATGGCAGATATACAAGACTATCCCTTGAAAAAAACAACCATATCAGCTACTTGTAGCATTTGTTCATAGGGACATATCATTGATGAATGCCATTTACTTCCACAACTCAAAAATATCCTAGAGATGCAAAATTTGTTGCCTAGTCTGAATTCTTCTCAAAGAGAGATCCCAACAACAACAAATAGGGCAAGTAAATCAACCACTACCTCCAGCCCAACCTGTGGCCAATATGAATAATACAGGACAGGCAACCCTTGTCTATGTAAGCTGAATCTGATAAAAAACTACAAGAAATGTTATTGACTACAACAACATCCAACTATGCTCAAACAAGAACTTACCTGAGCTTGAAGAGATAAAAGTCAATGGAGATACACAAAAACCCTTTAGTCCAGACACACAAAAATCAGCCTTGGATAAAGGAGAAAAACTAGAAAATCTGCACATAGAAAATTTACTTCCATTGAACTCCTTAGGGGTAAATTTTGTCCTCCTAGGAATGAAACAAATTGAAGTACAACCAAGAAAATTCTTAAACATTATTAGTTGGCTGACTTATGAACAAAAAGAAAAATTGTTTGCTATTTTGAAACAATATTTCAATCCCTTTGCATGGAATTACAAGGGTATGTCAAGATTTCATCTTGATGTATGCACTTAACATCTTTGGGAATTGGTATTGAATTGTTTCAAGTACAGATTGACAAGATTTTGCAGACTAGGAGGCATGGACAACACTTGATTGAAGAAATTTTTAGATATGGAGTAGTGCTTCTTTCTCCCATTGGTGATTCATAGAGGAAGTTAGTGGTGAATGGATATTGCCTTCGGGTATACCATGCACCATTAAGTAAGGAGGAGTTCTTGAGGTGAACAATTGGATGTACATAGGATTGAGGATAATTTCTCTTCCATGAAAGATTCAGAGTGATGCTAAAAGTCTGACAAAAAGAAAAAAAATACAAGAAAAGCAAAAGAGAATAATCTTGCTTGTGAACTTCCTTCATGGGCACAAGCAAGACAAGAAAAAGTGAAAAAAAGAGAAAAAAAAAAAAGATGAAAAAAAAATACAGCAAAAGGCATGTCCCATAAAATGAGGATACATGAGGACAAGCATCAATTTCAGCAGGGAGGAGGAACAATGAAGTCAATATTTCATTTCCAACAATAAGGAGTTAATGATGACATAAGAAGGCTCTTATTACTCATATGGAAAGAAAGGGTGCATCATTGTTGCAGCTTTCAGCAGGAAAAGATGGTGTCTTTATACAAAGATTGACATGTTTTTGCAGAATAAGGATTCTTCTTATCCAAATAAGAGTGAGATACATTCTCTCTCATTATAGCCTCATGAGAGACATTCTCTCTCATTGAAGCATTTAAAAAAAAATGATAGAAGTTGGTTGAAAACTAGAAATGGCAGCCTCTTATGATGAAAAAGAAAAAGAAAAAAAAGATGAAAAAAAAAGAAAAAAATGAATAATTTAGTAGTGAAAACCTCCTTGAGGCGTTGTTGAGTTGGCTTGCATGAAAACCGGTTTTTCGGCGTGCATTGCCTTGTTGATCCACCCATCATTGTTCCACCATTGTACAAATCTCACACTGCACATGAGTTATATTTATGTTTTCAGATAGCTTGCTAACAATCATTAGAAGCAACTTGTAAGGTGCATGATCAATTTTTAGGACAGTAAGGTATGTGTTTCTTGCATTTAAGTCATAGTAAGCATTTAGAATTTAGTGTATGATAATCGGTATTTGGCATAAACTATTCATACAATATTGGCAAGTTGAAAATGGAACATGTTCAAAATGTCAAGAAACACCCCCTTCTGCCCTTAGTTGCATGAGAACTTCAAAATTGTGCAAAAACCTGATTTTGGGACAGACATGGCAACAATTCTATTTCAATTAGTAGGGCAGGTTTCAGAAGGAGAACTGCAAGTTTATATCTCACAATTGTCTCATAAATTTGAGGAGGATAATCTAGAAAATGCACCTAAAGATTCTGTTTTACTACTGCTGCAATAAAATAACAATATACAAAATGAAGAATAACATCTAAACAAAAGGATAGAGAGGGGATTTTTGATGTTATGGAAGGCTTACATACCCTAGAGATGGGTCCAGAATAGAATCTACAACTAAATTTTGCATATGAGGTCATTTCTGCATTTTTAGATGCATCTTCGGAATAAGCAGAGACATCTTCGGAATAATAGTCTTATTTCGAAGATCTTCGGAATAAGATAGAAATTATGCCAAAAATTCTTAAAAATGTTGTAGAATAGAAAAAAGAGTAGGGCACATCAAATATTAAGGTTCCTAAAGCTCAAAATCATCCCACCACAAGTAGTACATCCCTCAAAAAGATTCAAATTTAAATTTTTGTCAATTTTGTTTCAAAGGTGCAAAAACAACAAAAATAGGCATTCAGGCTGAAATGTTGTTAGAATAGAAAATTCCACTAGTAGTAGTGCATCTACCAAATATGGTTCCACAATAAGGCTATTGCAAGATGAATCACATGATATCAAGCCTTTAAGAGGTACCTTGCAACACTAAAACTTGTAGAAAAGCAGAAACAGAGTCATACATGTGCTTAATTGCAAAATGCTTGATATAGTGCAGCAAGGAGGAATTTCTCAGGTAGCAGGTGGCAAAGGATGTTTTTCACAAGGATAAAACCAACATATTACTATGGCCTACTAGGATGCATGAGGGCATGCATCAGTTCAAGCTAGGGGGAATGATGAGGCCTAGAAATACCTCATTTTTACACTATGTTTGACATATAAAAACTGCCATATTACCAAACATGACAAATTTAATTGCCAAATAGTTGATTAGAATATATTATTTGTTAAGTATTTGCATGATTTTATGTTAGGAACACTATATCTCTATTTTTGACTATTTTCAGCATTTTGTGACTATTTTTGCTTGATTAAGTAGCAAATAAAAACATGCATTTCAATTAGCCAAATGTGGTATGCTGATATCCATTAACTTCACAATGGTTTTTGAATGTTTTCCTACCCTTCAACTTGTTTGAAATCCACATTAAAGCCAAATTTTCAGGACTGTCATAAATCTGAAAATCTGCAGAAAATAACCATATAAAAATCAACAAGCTATCACTTTATAGGAGCACCTTGAAGTTGTCAAGCAAAGCATGAGGAAATGGATGGAATGAGTTCAGAAGGACTAAAGAAGACATCTGACCTATTTAGAAACATTCCCACATGGTCTAAATAGGCAACAACAGGGTATAACAGAGCAGGGACAATTGTGTAGCACTGTTGCACTATTTCAGCATGGTTACTTGGTGAATGAAGTGTATAAATTTAGTAGCAACTTGATGTACTCCTTCATGTTGATATTTGAATGATTTTACCACATTCTAATTTGTTTGAATTTGCAAGAAATGCCAATAATTTACAACTGTGCAACAGATCTAGAAAATGCAGTAATTTACCATGTAAATTCCAGCCAACTACCAATGAATGGCAGGGCCTAGAATTTACCAATAGAAGAAGGTAAAAATGGTTGGGATCACCTCTTGGGAGCTGGATTAAGTGACCTACCTAAAATAAGCAACCAAAACAAGCATTCTGAAGATGTTTTGAACTTAAAGTGCACCTACAACCAGTTATTCCGAAGATCTTCGGAATAACAGGGGAACACGCTTTTGTTTGACTTTTTGTGGTTTCCAAGTGGTTGAAAAGGTAACTTAAGGTTGAGAGGATATAGGAAAAGTCTTCTACAACTATCCCCACCATTCCTTGCCGACCAGAAGACACAACTCACGAGGAAATATCAATTGATGCAATTGACCCTGTCCTGAAATAGACCCAGATTAATTGCAGAATATTAGGAAATGATATTTTAAAGTGGAGACAGGTGTGCAAGATATTTATAAGACTCCTCCAACGTACTCCTACCACTGAATATGCCTTCTAAGGGCCAATGAGTGCTGTTGTAGCACAAACTATCCAAAATTACACTTATTTCAGTTGTAGATTATTTGGCAGATCACTAAAAAATAGCAAATAGGCTGATTTGAGCACGAGATATATTGTAATATTTTATTATAAATAACACAACTCCCTCCTTGGTTGAGCTAAGTAGGAATTAGAATAGAGGAGAGTAGTTAGTAGCAGCAAATAGCATAGTACAACATTTTCTGTAACAGTTTTGATAGAAATAAAGTGCAGTTCTTTTGTTAATTTTTGTTCATGAGAAAGTGTGATTGTTAATTAGTTAAGGAGTGTTTTTCCCACCTTCTTCTAGATCAGGAAGCATGGGCCCACTTTCAGGCCTAGAAGGAGGATTTTTATGACAAGTTTTAATCTATAATTTTGTTGCAGTAGAATTAACAGATTGCTTGTCAGATTTTATTTTCTTGTTTTAAGTTTGTGTGATGTTATTTATGTTTTCCATTATGTTTGTATACAGAATTTGTGTGTGTGTCAGCTGAAAAATTAGATTAGACATTTATTTCCCATGTTTCCTCTACTTTCCATGTTCTTTGTTTTTATGTTTCAGCAACTTTCAATTTTTAGCAGATTTCATTTTGTTGTCAATCATTGTAGCAGAAGCTTGACGACCTTCTGTGGCAAGACATTGACAGGTGTTTTTAGCATAAGTTTCATTTCCAAGCATCATTTCAATTCTACAAGAGTAAACTAGGTTTCAATTCTGCAAGTGTAATTTAGGATTTCATTTTAGCAACATTTCAATTTAGCAATTTCAATTATGTTATTTCAATTCTGCAAAAGTAGATTAGATTTCAATTCAACAATTTCCATTCCTGCACTTGTAGTTAACTTTAAATTTTTGAACTTAGAATTAGTTTTCAATTCCTGCAAGTTTCCATTCTGCATATTAGGTTTAGTGTGACACCAAAAGGCTAAACCAAAATCTGTTTCACCCAATAAATGCTTGAAACCTGAATGCCTGAATTGTACTCTGCCCTAACCTTCTATCGTAGACAACCTTGGACACCACCCCGGATTGATAAATCATAAGATTTAATGATGCTATTAATGACATGCATCACTCATTACAACCCAAATCATCAGGTAATATACTTGATTTAAAGAAGGTTAGGATATCCTTTTACCAAAAATTGGGAGACAAGGATGCTTCTAACATGAAAATTCTAAAGATGATTGGATATATTCCATGGTTGTGGGCTCCATATTTTGTTGAATGAAAATCATGGCTTGTTTTTCATCTAATTCTAAGGGAATAATATATGTTGTTGTAGCCTTGGCATTGGCATGGTTATTTCTAGATCATGGGAAAGTATCAATGAAACCTTTTTAAATACAGCTATTAACTTTGAAAAAATGTCTTTGTAAGGTCTACATTTCTCATTCTTGGTTTAGTGAACACCATTTACTTGATTGACCATAGGTTAATAATATGCAATTATGGAGAGGATCCTAACTTTCAAGGCTAACTCTACACAAAATCCTAGGATAAGGGCCTTATATTCAATAGTGGTGTTGGTACAAGAAAACTAAATCTTAAAGGAGAGAGGAATTAGTTGTTTTTGAGGTATGACCAAGATAATTATTATCCCTAATCCTTTGAAATATTGATCACCATAAAAGTATAGGGTCCAAGAATTAGGTTGATCAACCACTAAACTGAAGACTAATTCATTAGGAAAAACTACAAAAATAGTATGGGTCACTTCTAAAGGTGCTATAGATAAATTATTATCAATAACTTATCCTTTTACTAAGTTTAAGCTAACAAAATCTAGATCAAATTCACTAAGGGAAATAACCCATTTGGTGTTTGTTAATTCTCAATGCTTTGATGACTTGCATTACAAAATGATAGATATTTAAACACATTATATATGTTTAAATACATTGGATGCCTAGTTTTAATATAATAAATTTCTAATATATCCTCCAACTACCCTTAACTTTTAGTGCATGCATAGTCATTATGAGGGGTATTTATACAACTCTCATTTTCACATAGGATATGATGTAATAATTCCTAAAATACCATCCTTATTACATATTAGTCTTAGCTCTATATTTGTCTTTAGCTCTTAGTTCTCACTCTAGGTCATGGCTCTCACTTTGGCTCTTGGATTGTGGTTTTAGCTCTTTGGATTTTGACTTGATGAATTTTCTATGATGATGTTAGAATTTGAGAGAGGAATCCCCCCCAATATAAAAATTATACTATAATACTTAGGAGTGCTAGGTTCCATCGATCATTAACTCCAAAAAAATATTTATTACAAAATACTCATTCAATACTTTTTAAAATTTCTAATACTTATAGATTTAGTGCAAGAAATATATTCCTCCTCAAATATCTTCATGTGGAGGATTTTTTCATGTTCTACCACACATACTATGTCGATAATTGAATTAATTGGTCATCAATTCTGGTCTTGCATGTAATGAGAAGAAATTTGTATGGGAATTCTACTTCTTCAACTTCTTTTGCTCTTCATTTATTCTATCATGATCAAGTTCAAGATTATTTGTAAGATATAATTTTATTATAAATTCTTTGATATGATAAATAAGATGTATGTTTTGAATACAATATTTAGCTATTTTGTGTCCTTGTCTTAGTCCTTAAATGATCCCATAGCTACTACCAATTTTTCTTGAACATGAATGTAACATCCTATCAAGTGGTTAATAGCCTTTATCATTGAACCATTAGGACCCAATAGTTGTTGATGATGTCTAAAAAAGCTCCCTTCATTTTGAATTATATTTTCACTTTTGATGATATCACATTGCATCTCATCATCTAGTATCTTGATTGCTTGTGACATTGATATGATTCTTGATAAAATATTTATGAGATCTCAGGCTTTGATAATGATGGAAGGATCCTTAGTTTGAAAAGTTGTAGAAATAAAAATTATTCTCTCAACAAGATTGAGTTCACCAGTTATGACATGCTTCTTTAGAACCTATGTTATGATGGGTCATGCATTCTACAAATATGTTGCTTTATACTAACATAAGAGAGTACTATAAATAGTTAAATTTGATCAAATTGCCTTTATTCTAGGAAGTATTTTTCTTCTTGGATTTCTAGTGATCAATGTTAGATGTATCCCATGGCTTGGGCTTGTCATATCTGCCTTTGTATCTTGGTATTCTTCTCTCTTTTTAGTTATTTAGTGACTTGAAATTATCAATTGATGCATTATTTTATGTATAAATGGAATACTTTGGATGAAGAAAGTTTTATTGACCTATCATTTGTTTGGTTACTTCAGAGTCATATCAAACATTATTGTGCTTACTTAGCTAATATTGTACAACAAACACATGTTATTTTTCTTCTTCATGATTTATTTCTTCATCTTTAACATGGTTCTCTTTAGCTACATTATTTTGTTGTACTATTTTACAAATTTGATTTGTCTTATTTGATAATGGCATGTCTTGTTGCTAGTGCATATCTCATGAAGGAGATCCATTTATGAAAGGATTATACCAAATTCCTTCATTGTGTGGCCACTTTTACCACAAAGTTCACACATTGTTTGTGTGTAAAAAATATTTATTTACTTTTGATATCCTTGAGAATCATTTCTCTATTGTTGATATTCTTAAGAATTTTTTTTTTTTTGGAAGCACTATTGAGACTTTATGCCTCTTCTAAATGGTTGCTTCCATTTTTATTTGTAATAAGTATATGTTCTTTTTCTTAAGTTACATGTGAGGCATCTACTTTTTGAAGTAGATTTTCTAGAAAATTAAACATTGGTGTTTGACCAGTGATATTTAATATTGTAACAAATATATCATATTAATAAGGGAGATATATTAAACTAAATGGAACAAGTGTCTTTTCAGACACCTTTTCTTCCAATTCATATAATGATACTCATAGTTTAGCTATTCTCCTCATGAAATATTTGAGTCTTCTCTTCATTCTTCACTTTAAGTAGTGTAGTTAACTTTATATAAATTGAATTTGAATTTGGTTCCTTGCCTTAAATAATATCTAAAGTTTCTCCCATGCATATTTGGCTATGGTAAAATCTCGAATGTATGGTTTTACTTTATCAACTACTCCAAACATGATTACCAGTCATGCTTTTCTATCTATCTTGTTGAATTTTACCTTTTCTTCATTTATTATATTAGGATGGGTAATGGTCCTATCTACAAAAACACATATTTATTCAAACTCAAGTTGTGTATTGAATTTAATCTTTCAAGCAACATAATTATTTCCCCTCAATAGTTTAAAATTGGGCAATAGGAACTTTGGTGCACCACTAGTTATATCAAATTTTTACAAAACGTAAATTTTTTTCTTTAATTGAATATGACTTAAAAAATGCTTTCAAATGAGTATATATAAGTTTATACTTGTATCTTTATTTATGCCTTAAATTATAATAAATCATTGCCTTGTCAAGCAAAAAATTAAGTAGAGAAATTTTCCTTCCAATTGAAAATCTTCTTTGGAATATTTTGATTCATCAAAAATTATATGCTTCTCCTTTTCACTTGTAACAATAAAAGAAAAGAGTAAAGTAGATATAGGCTCTATGAAGCCCCCACTATAAACGTGTGATTAATTTAGTTGATGGCACAAATATTCTTTAAGATGGACAAGAGATGTCCTTTTATTTTCTAGTGTAACTTTGACTACAATGTATCTAAGAGTGCTATTTTTTCTTTAAATTTGAATTTAGAAATGTTGGATAATTTAGAATTTTTTAAAAATGAGAAATGATCTCCTCATGTGTTCAAATCCCTAAGTTTTGTGGATTCTATATTCAATGCCATTTGAATTTTCTTTTAATTGATGCCATGGTATTTGAATTGGTCCTTGTTAATCTAGGTGCTCATCATAATTATCTCCTTTATTTAAGAGTATAAAAGCTCGCAATTTTTCTTTAGACATGATTCAAGTGCTCATTTTATGTCTATCCTCATTATATCTTGGCTTGTATTGTGTTGATTTTCCTTAGATATTGCATACAAGTAGCACCTCTAGATGTTATATTTGCTATTTCTTCTAAAATCATTCAATGTTTTGCCTTGCCTAGTGTTGGTCTCTAGTTAAGATATCTTGAAGTTCCCCTACTTTATTGATGTGTTATATGCTTTTTAGATGCTCGATGTTCTTGCTATCCAAGAATATTCATGTTCAACTTGGAATGTTCATGACCTTATTTTGATCAAATACTTTTTTTTTTGGTCTAGATGTCTTGAATTTTTGTGAAATATTACCCAAATTAATTCACTATATAATATATATATTACAATTTGATTCCCAATTCATTGAGTTATTAATTTCCTATGAACAATAATAAATGTAGGGATGTTGGAAATAAGCGATATTTGGTAAAAATATTATTTTGAATTCATATGTGCCTTGTTGATTTATGCTTGCATATACTTTGTTGGTATATGCATGTGTGCACCTCATGGAAATTAGTTTTTACTCCTTTTGGAAAGAAACATGTAGATCTTGTTTTAAATGCTTCCTATCTCTCCTTTGTAGCACCTTCTGATGATCAGTTTTTGCTCTTTTTTTGTAAAGAGACATGCAATACTTGTGTTAAAAGCTTCCCTTTGTAAAGAGACATGCAATACTTGTGTTAAAAGCTTCCCTATTCTCTAGATGTTTTTTCTTGGTGCTTTCCTCAACCTAATGAATGATTGGTACCACTAGGGGTGCTTATGCTTAGATGTTTTTCTTCTATTTGAAAATAATTTTATAAATGCTTTATCATATTCAATTTTGTGTTTACAAATTTATGACATAAATTTTTACCTTATGTTGATCTGTAGTAGGATTTCTGATCTTGAGATTGATTCTACCTCTATAAGGGTCTTTCAACA
Organism: Wollemia nobilis; assembly: GCA_028583015.1. NCBI lineage: Eukaryota > Viridiplantae > Streptophyta > Pinopsida > Araucariales > Araucariaceae > Wollemia > Wollemia nobilis. The sequence continues at coordinate 916,492 of JAQPPZ010000499.1, forward strand.
TGATATTTATTTTGAGACCCTTCTTAGCAAGAGCATGATTTCTACAAATATTCTATTTGAATGCTTTGTATAGAGAATGGTTACCTCTTTCTCTTGAGGTTAAACATTACTTGGTCTATTGCAAGGTTCTTTGTGATGAGAAATTAAATTCAATCAAAATTGAAAATCCAATTACTAATTAATAAGTAATAATTTCATAACTTTATGAAAAGATAAAAAATTAAATGTAAAGGCATATCCCAAAAAACATGCCTATTCATAAAATGTAATATTTATATTAACAAATAATGGATTCAAAATTTTAATATCTTTTACCCATATCAGTTGGTATCAAAGCATATCAATCTATTGTTAGGAAATAATATTCTATTCAAAGAAGGAAATAGTTTTGCAATACATCACAAGACTGTAGAGAAGCTCAATAGACTGATTGATTTATTCCATGGATCAACTTTGTATAAATAACAAAGTTGATCATTGAGAGCCATTGGATTACAACTCATCAAATATGATCTAGACTATACTGAGAGTTCACTTGACTCATGGAGGAGTGGTAACTCAAGTAAGTCTATCCTAGTAGAACTTAAGAGAATAATTACTTATTCTAACACCCCCCTTAAGTGATACTAGGGATGTTTTATACGAATGAGTCCCAGCAATAGGGCCTGATGAGGTACTCATGTACAATGATTTCTTATTTGAAGAGATGGTAAAAACCACATGGGAAAAACCATCTATAAAAAAGAAATATGAAGAGGTATGTCTTAGGTTTGCAAAGATTGTCCTCATTGACCAAAAGGATGTCCCAGCTGTAGAAAACCAGCGAACTTCGATGTATTATTTAGGAGGCATTTAAATAAGGTTACAACTCCGAGAATAGCACACCGGATGAAACTGAGAAACAGAACTCTGTTACGTAGTTATAACAGAGAGCTACATAGAGAATAGAAACAAATGTATTGTTAAGTACGCTAACATCCCCCTTTATTACATTATTTGGGTAATGTAATAACTAATAGCTATACTAACATCCCCTTACATCATTTTGCAATACAAAGTGAGCAGCGAAACAATTCAAATTTGACACGTCCAAGTGCCTTAGTGAAAATGTCTGCAACTTGAGCATCGGTGGGAATGTGTTGAAGCTAAATTCGATGCTTTGGAACTTCATCTCGAATGAAATGACATTGTGTGTCAATGTGCTTTGTTATTTCATGATGGACTGGATTCTTGATGAGGTTCAGAACACCCTGATTGTCGCAAAACAAGTGTATTGGAGATTTTGATGGATGGCCCATACTTGTCAGAATGCGATGTAACCATATCACTTCGCACACAGCTTCACATGTGGCGTGATACTCTACCTCTATTGATGAAATAGCAAACACCTGTTGCTTCTTGCTATGCCAAGAGACAGGACCGGATCCTAGATGAAAAATGTATCCAGAAGTTGACTTGCGATCATCAAATGATCCGGCATAGTCGGAGTCCGTGTATCCTTGCAAGAAGAATTTGTTGTTCCTCTTGTATTCTAGGCCATATTCCATAGTACCACGGACATAGTGAAGAACACGTTTTTCTGCTTTCCAATGAGTGGTCTTAGGCTCCTGCATGAACCTCGAAAGATAGTTGATAGAAAATACGAGATCTGGCCTAGTATTGGTCAGATATATGAGACTCCCAATCAACTGTCGATAGAGAGTACCATCTACCTGAGGTGAATCATCATATCACGATAACTGAAGTCCATTCTCCATCGGAGTTGCCATTGGCTTGCAATCAGTCATGCGATATTTTTCTAGCAATGTATTGGCATATTTTTTCTGAGACACTTTGATTGAGTGCTCCTTCTGGATGAATTCCAAACCAAGACAATAATGGAGAAGTCCGAGATCTGTCATCTCAAAATATTTGCACAAGTTTCTTTTTACAGTAGAGATCATAGTTTCTGAACTCCCTGTAATGAGCAGATCATCCACATAGAGTACAAGCAACACTATCTCGTAACCCTGTTTCTTGAAATAGAGGTTTGCATCTGACGGACATCTCTTAAATCCATGCTGCATAAGGTGATTGTCCATTTTTATATACCAAGCTCGAGGAGCTTGTTTCAGACCATACAAGGATTTGACCAATTTGCAAACTTTCTACTCGTTGGCCTTCCACTTCAAATCCTTCAGGCTGAGTCATATAGACTTCTTCTTGGAGATCACCATTTAGAAAGGCACTTTTGACATCCATATGGTGAAATTTCCACCCATATTGTGCTGCCATAGCACACATAACCCGAATTGTGGTCATCCGAGCAGTAGGTGCAAAAGTTTCCTCGTAGTCAATGCCTTCCTTTTGAGCATAGCCCTTTGCAACAAGATGGGCCTTATGCTTATCAATTGTTCCTTATGCTTATCAATTGTTCCATCTGCCTTGTACTTGAATTTATATACCCATTTTCAGCCAATGGGCTTCTTTCCATGCGGCAAATCAACAAGCTTCCAAGTTTTATTCTTCATCAAAGACTCATACTCTGTATCCATAGCGGCCTTCCACTGAGGCTCACCGAGAGCATCTTGCACTGATGCAGGTTCAAGATCATCTATGGTAGACATGAACGCCCTGTCATCATCAATATCCATATCCTCAACTTTTGTACTTGGAGTTACAGAAAGTTCCTCAAAATATTGACAAATATCATCAACCTCACCAGTTTCTTTGGCTTCTTTTTCATTTTGAGCCATACTGCATGTACGAGGTCTATCCAAATTCAAATTGGGAGGAGTGGATAAATTTGCGTCTCTGATTGTATTTGTACACCATTTAGGATTCTTCTTCGATGGTGGTGAAGAATATGTATAAGGACCTCCTGTCTGTGTTGACGAAGGAATATTCTCTTCCTTAGTTTCCACAATGTCTTGGTGTACTTTAGATGTGCTCTGTGATGTGAAAGCTTCATCAAAGACAACATCTCTACTGATATGAATTTTCTTGGTCAAAGGATCTATCAACCGATATCCTTTAGAGTGCTCAGAATAACCAAGAAAAATACATCTCAGTGTTTTCTCATCTAGCTTCTTCCTTTTTTCTTTCGGTATGTGCATGAAAGCGTGACACCCGAAAATACGTAGATGAGATATGGAGGGTTTTCGACCACTCCATGCTTCCTATGGAGTCATTCCTTTTAGGGCCTTTGTGGGTGCCCTATTCAACAGATACACTGCAATGGTGACAGCTTCTACCCAATATTTTTGCCCAAGAGTAGCTCTTGTGAGCATACAACGAACCATTTCCATGATAGAACGGTTCCTTCTCTCAGCAACTCCATTTTGCTGAGGAGTATAGGCAGTTGTTAACTGTCTCTTTATTCCATGCTTATATAGGAATGCAAAAAATTCATTAGAGGTAAACTCTCCCCCTCGATCTGAGCAGAGGGTTTTAATAGAAGCTCCTGACTCCTTCTCAACGGATTTCTTGAACTGCTGGAAGAATGTGAAAGCTTCAGATTTCAGTTGGAGAAAGAAAACCCACATCTTTCATGAGTAGTCATCTATGAATAACTGAAAGTACCTCTTCCCTCCACAACTATTGGGTGTGAAAGGACCGCATAGATCGATGTGAATTAACTCCAGAGGTTTTCGTGCTCTTGTTGAGCTCTTCTCAAATGGTACTCTATGCTGCTTTCTTGCCAAGCAGTCAGAGCACACTGGCAATGTGGCAGAAATGGAAGGAAGACCCTTTACCATCTCATACTTGATGAGCTCAAGTAAGTAGCCAGAACTAAGATGCCCATATCTCTTGTGCCATAGGGAAGTTTCCTCCTTGGTAGAGACAGTCATGGCAACATGTGGAGTAGAGATAGCATCTAGTGCAAATAAGCCATGCTTATATGAAGTCTGTTGCAATCGCTTACCCTTCCCGGTAATGGTACAACACTTCTTTCCATTCTTAACATGAAAGTTGACAACCATATTTCGTCCGGGATTTGTGTGATCGACAAGCAAATTGTTAGCCAATCCCGGAACATAGAGGACTTTGTCAACTCGACACTTGCCATTAGGAAGAGTGACTGAAACTGTACCCTCTCCCTGAAACCTGTAGGTCTTATCATCAGCAATGGTGACAGGTTTGCCCTCTTTGGCCACAAATGATTCAAACCATGATTTGTCGCCAGTCATATGTTTGCTAGCTCTAGAATCGACATACCAAACATGATCCCTCTGTGTGGAATCTGTGGTAGTCATGAGCACCTTGTGTGCCCATTCAGAATCTGATTTAGATTCTTCAACAACAACATTCACCTGGGGTTGCTTGTTTTTATTTTGTGGTTTGTTTTGGCCTTTCTGCTTGTTCTTATGCCAACACCTGTTGGTGTCATGGTTGTATTTCTCATAGATCTTGCACCACCTCTTCTTCTGTTGAGGTTGTTTGCCTTTTACTTTCGTATCCTGTTGAGAATTTCCTCCTTTCTAAAAGTTTCCTCCTTTTTTCCCATTACCTTTCTTCCTAGAACCTTGCCTGTTGGTGTATACGGCTGTGTTGGAAGAATCATCCTTGTGAAGTTGGCGTGCCTCCTGTTGTTGAAGCAGATTGACAAAATTGATGTAGGTAATTTGTCGTTGAGACACCTAGATGGAGGTTATCAACATATCAAATGAAGAAGGTAAAGCTCTCATCACAAGTGAAATGAGAAGCTTTTCGTCCACAGTATCTCCCAAAGAACTCAATTTCTCTTTCAACTCAGACACTCGCACATAAAGAGTTCAACTGTTTCACCCTGCCTCAAACTCAGGTTATGAAGTTGTTGTTGAAGATGAAGAATGGTGGATTCATTCTTTCCCTCATAGATGGTTCTAAGGGCATCCCATGCCTCTTTACCACTTGCTTTATCAGCTATATGAGGTTGCACTTCATCTGAAATAGCAAACAAAATGAGCACCTTTGCTCGACTGTCTTTCTTGTCAAAAGCTATCTGATATGCTGAAGGACCTATGGATCCTGTTGTTGGTGAAGGCCTAGTTGCTACTCCAGTAACAATATCCCACAAATCTTCCATTTGGATAATAGCCTTCATCTTATGTTTCCATGGTGTATAATTTGGACCTTTCAATAACTGATGCGGATTAGTCATCAACTTTGCAACAACGGCCATAGTGAAGGTTCCTTATATCACCAATTGGTCCCCATTTCGATATACCTTTTGCTAGGCCAATATACCATACAAAATACCCGCCCTTACATGAGGGAAACTATACATATTTAGAAAGATCAACAAAAATCACCCGCCCTTACGTGAGGGAGACTATAGGTGAGTTTTAGAGATCATACAATACGTGGAACATAAGCGGTACTGAAAGGGAATCGCCTTGTTGATGGCACCTACCATAGAATATTCTTCTCATGCGTGGGGCGTAACTTCCCCTAAACACTATGAAGAATACTTCGTCAGGATTTACGCCTAAACACAAGTGCGATAAAGGGTAGTGGATGGAGTAAAAAAATACAAAAATGGAGTACTTATTCCTCCCCGACGATTTATAGAGAACAAGCTCAGATTTCGTTGTAGCAGCTATATTAGGCGGCGGATACAGTAGCCAAATCACGACAGCTTTACCTGTAAGTGCTGGCCAGAGGTATCACAAATACCGAATGCTGTAGTGCAATAAATTGCACAGATGGGTTTTAATTATTTCGGGGACTTAGGGAGTGTTTTGATTTTAAGTTTTTAATGTTATAGTGCAAAAATGAAATATGCAACATACAACATAAAAAAAATGCCCACAAGAATAACCCACAAGGTGTCGGTCACAGCCGAAAATGCACCTTTTACAATTTGCCAAATTGCTATTTTTCGAAAAATTACTCACTATCCCCCTTTGATTTTTTGAAAAAAAATATCCCCCCTTAAAAGGCTTTCTTTAACAAAGCATTTTAATAATTATTATTTATTTAAAGTTAAAAAAAAAAAATTAATTTATATAGTTTTTTAAAACTTTAAAAAATAAATTAAAAATAAATTTTAATTTATAAAGTTTAAAAAACTATTAAAAAATAAATTAAAATTAAAAAATTTAACTAAAAATAATAATAATTAAAAAACATTTGAAAAAAAAATTATACCTTGGGGGAGTCGGCGGGATTTGAACCCCCGACCTGTAGGCTCCTTGAGCCTTACCGCACGGCTCACGACCACGTGAGCCAGCGGGCTGATCCGAGAGGATCAGTGGACCTCCTCCCTTATCAACACCCGAATGCTCCTCCTCCTTTGCTGCGGCCTCCGGTTGCTTGATCGCCCCGCTGCTGCTTCGCGTCTGCGCTCCGCAGCGTTCTGGTTTCTTTTCGAAAAAAAATTCCGCAGTAAAATTTCGCAGTCTGGTTTTTTTTTTCCAAAAATTTTCACCCGGGGGGGCGGATGGCGTCGACGCTGCAACTGCGCGTCACCCGTTTGTTGGGGGGGGGTTTATACCCCCGTGTTCGGAGAGCAGGAATTTTAAATTTCTTGCTCGACATGGGGGGGGGAGGGGAGGGGGGGGCGGCGGTCTGCAGTGCAAAACTGCAGACTGTACACGTCTGCGGCGCGACAGCGCAATCTGCGCTCTACACAAGACTACAGACTGTACACGTCTGCAGGCTATGCAAGACTGCAAACTACGTCTCTACAGGGCATCGTCACCGACGTACTGCAGACTACAGACTGGCCACGTCTACAGGCGTCTCTGTGCTCTGCACAAGACTCAAGACTGCAGACTGCTTCTACAGGACGCGACGTAGCCTCCTTCCACGGACGCGCACTGCGTCTCCTCTTTTTTTTTTTTTTTTAAATTCCTGTACGCTGCACGCGTTCAACAGGGACCTCCACCTCTCCACATTCGCTCAGATGTCGCAACACGACAACCTTCACAGCCTCCTGCTCCTAGCCACGCGATGGCATGAAAAGAAAATGTGTTCGGGAAAAAAATGCACAACAACCTTCTCACGCAACTGTCTCTGATGCCATGTAGAAAACCAGCGAACTTCGATGTATTATTCAGGAGGCGTTTAAATAAGGTTACAACTCCGGGAATAGCACACCGAATGAAACTGAGAAACAGAACTCTGTTACGTAGTTGTAACAGATAGCTACATAGAGAATAGAAACAAATGTATTGTTAAGTACGCTAACACCAGCAATAGGGCCCGATGAGGTGCTCATTTACAATATTTTTACATATGTGAGAGATGGTGAAAAACCACTTGGGAAAAAAAAATCTATCAAAAAATAAAGAAAGAGGCATGTCTTTGGATGGCGAAGATTGTCTTCATGGAGAAAAAGAATGAGTCCTGGAAAATTGACTGTTAGTCTCACAATGACACTGAGAGGGGGGGTGAATCAATGTGGCTCTTTAAAACTTAAAAACTTCAACTCTTAAAGCCAAAATAATGAAAACTTAAAACCACATAAAGCAAATATAACAAGAGAGAATCACACAACACAAGATGTACCGAGGTTCACCGATTTGGCTACTCCTCAAAAATTGACTATTTGGACTCCCATCCAAATCCAACCTTTGCAAAATACCAATTTTACAATCAATTTACCAACACCCACTGGAAGGAGCACCAACCCCTAATTTATCTACACCAACAGAAAGGAGCACCAACCCCTAATTTATCTGCACCAACAAAAAGGAGCACCCCTAATACCACCAAAGGACACCAACCCTATATTTGCTCCAATAGAAAGGAGCACCAACCCCTAATTTATCTACACCAACAGAAAGGAGCACCAACACCTAATTTATCTGCACCAACAGAAAGGAGCACCAACCCCTAATTCCAAGCACCAACTTGGACTGCAATTTTGAAACTATAAGATTGACATAAAAATGCCTTCACTTATACAAGACCCTAACTGGTCTATTGCTAACCCAACCTCTCTCGCTATTCACCAAAACACCACACACACTTAAGGCTTGCTTACTACACTTTTACGGCCCTCTTACAGCCCTCTTGCTGTGCTTCTTATTGCACTCTTACTGCTCTCATGGCTCTGCTTAACGCTCTCTTACGACACTCTTCCAACCCTCTTTTTGCAGCACTTTCACCCTTTTTACAAGCACTCAGTAATTCTCCATGCAGACCTCATTTTATAACAAAGTTCTGACTCTATTTTTAACTTCCATATTTTGCATGCAACTTATTAATAGAAACTTCTATATGTAACTCCTTTATCACACAGTATTCTCTCATGCAGCCTATTAATAGTTACGACTCTTTGTTTTGTCTTTGACTGATGACTTTTAGTTTAACCACCGCTCGATGATTTCACTCTATGACTGGCCCTGTAACTGTCGTTTTGACTTTAGTTCACTGTTCTTATTTTAGCTGCATGATTTTTCTCTGTAACTGCACCTGTAACTATCGTACTGACTTTAGTTAACTCTTCTTATTTTAGCTGCATGATTTTCTTTTGCAATGGCCCCTGTAACTGTCGTATAACTTCAGTTAACTGTCACATATCTTATTTCGGTTGGGTTCTCTTCTTAGCTCGTGCCAAAGCGACCTGTCATGAAATCGCAACACTTATGCCTCTTTGTCCTCTTCTCAGATTTTTCCTGTGAAAACACGACATGTCGCGATATCACGACACTTTCGCCTCCTTGCTTCTTCTCTTAGCTTGTACCCACAAAAACACATGTGATATCGTGACACTTTTGCCTCCTTGCTTCTTCTCTTGGCTTGTACCTGCAAAAACACATGTCACGATATCATGACACTTTTGCCTCTTTGCTTCTTCTCTTTACTTTTGTCATGATATCATGACACTTTTTCACCTTTGCTCTTTCTCTTGCCTTCGGGTCACGAAATCGTGACATGTCGCGATATCGCGACACTTTTTCTCCTTTGCTCTTTCTCTTGCCTTTGGGTCACGAAAATGTGACATGTCGCGATATCGCGACACTTTTTCTCCTTTGCTCTTTCTCTTGCCTTCGGGTCGCAAAAACACAACATGTCCCGATATCGTGACACTTTTTCTCCTTTGCTCCTTCTCTTGCCTTCGGATCACAAAAATGCGACATGTCGCGATATCGCGACACTTTTTCTCCTTTGCTCTTTCTCTTGCCTTCGGGTCATGAAAATGCGACATGTCGCGATATCGCGACACTTTTTCTCCTTTGCTCTTTCTCTTGCCTTTGGGTCGCGAAAACATGACATGTCACGATATCGCGACACTTTTTCTCTTGGACTCTCTCTCTTGCAATATGTCACGAAATCGTGACACTTTTTCTTTCGTACAATCTCTCTTGCAATATGTCATGAAATCGCGACACTTTTTCTTTCGGACTCTCTCTCTTGCAATATGTCGTGAAATCGTGACACTTTTTCTTCCGTACAATCTCTCTTGCAATATGTCACGAAATCGTGACACTTTTTCTTTCGGACTCTCTCTCTTGCAATATGTCGTGAAATCGCGACACTTTTTCTTTCGTACAATCTCTCTTGCAATATGTCACGAAATCGTGACACTTTTTCTTCCGTACAATCTCTCTTGCAATATGTCACGAAATCGTGACACTTTTTCTACTTGCCTTTTTCTCTTCCAACATGTCGCGAAATCGCGACACTTTTTCTTCCGTACTATCTCTCTTGCAATATGTCACGAAATCGTGACACTTTTTCTACTTGCCTTTTTCTCTTCCAACATGTCACGAAATCGCGACACTTTTTCTTCTGTACTATCTCTCTTGCAACATGTCATGAAATCGTGACAGTTTTTCTTGCTTGCGCTTTCTCTTCGAACATGTCACGAAATCACGATAGTTTTTCTTGCTTGCGCTTTCTCTTTGAACATGTCACGAAATCATGACAGTTTTTCTTGCTTGCGCTTTCTCTTCGAACATGTCACGAAATCGCGAAAGTTTTTCTTGCTTCTCAGGGATGCTTTCTCTTGCTCAACATGTCGCGATATTCCTTTTTCTTTCTTGTCAAAGTCGGATTTGACAGCTTTTTCTTTCTTGTCAACATGTCGCGAAATCGCGATAGTTTTTCTTTCTTGCTCAACATGTCGTGATATCGCGACAGTTTTTCTTTCTTGCTCAACATGTCGTGATATCACGACAGTTTTTCTTTCTTGCTCAACATGTCATGATAGTTTTTCTTTCTTGCTCAACATGTCACGATATCGCGACAATTTTTCTTTCTTGCTCAACATGTCGCGATATCACGACAGTTTTCTTCCTTGTGATTTTCTTTTGATTTTTAGCATATGGGCCACTTTGATCTTTTGGAAAATCACTGTACATACTCTGAAGAACCTCTTAACTCCTGTCCACTGCATCAACCGATCTGTATGACTGTGTTGACAACAATGACAATATTGTTGTTGCACCTTGCTCAACAATCTCCCCCTTTGGAATTGTTGGCAACACACGTGCAATTTCTTGTAATTCTTCTCCCCCTTTGACAATAATACCAAAGGGCTGCTGCAGACTCCCCCTAAGTCCATGCACAACATTCTCAGGCACAAATTATTATAGTTAGCAAAAATTACAAACATGAGCAAAAAGATAATCAAATATATAAATGCTCCCCCTAAGAATGTGGTCCCGATAGCTAGTCGGTTCTTGGGAAGCGTGACCACTCCCAATTTATTGCGAAGGTACTCAAAAATTTCCTTGGGCAGCGGTTTTGTGAAGATATCCACTACTTGCTCTGTAGTTGGGACAAAATCCAACTTAACCTCACCTTCCGCAACTTTCTCCTTCAGAAAGTGATATCGGATAGCAATATGTTTTGTGCGAGAATGCATAACCGGATTCTTTGAGATGTTAATGGCACTGGTGTTATCACACTTAACTGAAATTGGCTCACTGAAGTTAATGCCAAGATCTTTTAGGGTTTGTTTCATCCATAAGACCTACGTACAACACGTAGTTGCTGCAATATATTCTGCCTCTGTTGTGGATAAGGAGACTGACTCTTGTTTCTTATTGTGCCATGCGACCAACCTGTCTCCAAGATAGAATGCACCTCCACTGGTACTCTTTCTATCATCGACACATCCTTCCCAATCTGCATCTGAATACACAATAAGGGTGAAGTCCTTACCTTTTGAATACCATAACCCATACTCCATAGTACCCTTCAGATATCGAAGAATCCTCTTCACTGCTGTCACATGAGTCTCCTTGGGACTAGCCTGAAATCGTGCTACCATGCAAACTGCCTGCAAGATATCTGGTCTGGTAGCTGTCAAATATAGTAGGCTCCCAATCATAGATCTATACATGGTTTGATCAACATCTAGAGATTTGTCATCCTTGCTCAACTTGCAACCTATCATCATGGGAGTGCTAACAGGCTTACAATCCTCCATTGTGAACTTTTTTAGCATCTCTTTCACATATTTAACTTGAGAAATAAATATGCCCTTCTCATTTTGATTAACTTGCAGTCCGAGGAAATATGAAAGTTCACCAATCATTGACATTTCAAATTCTTTCTGCATCTTATTTGCTAAATATTTACATGACTCATCATTGCTGCTGCCAAAAATGATATCATCTATGTATACAACAAGGACAATGAGATGGCCATTCTCTGTTTTGACATACAAATTGCTATCCACCATACCTTTTTTGAACCCTTGTTGAGTAAGATAGTTGTCTAGCCTTGCATACCATGCTCTGGGTGCCTGTTTCAAGCCATACAATGCTTTATCAACTTGGACGTTGGGATTATCACCAGTTGGAAACCATCCGGCTCAATATAGACCTCTTCTTCAAGTTTTCCATTAAAAAATGCTGATTTCATCCATTTGAAAAACTTTGAAATTCTTGTGAACCAAAGCAAAAATATTCTAATTGCCTCTAGTCTAGCCACTGGTGCAAAGGTTTCCTCAAAGTCAATACCTTCAACTTGTGCATAGCCTTTATAGACCAATCTTGCTTTATTCCTATTGTACCTTGCTTTTACTTATTTAGTATAGTATGATCAACACTCAACTCTCAGCTGCGCAAAATTTACTCCCAAATCAAAAGTGACCGACTCTCCAAGCAGCCTGTGCGTAATTTCTTCAACCTTTTGACTGCCACCTCCTCCGTGACTGACGACTTAGCCTCGCATGCATTGTGCAGCTCAATGTCTCTGGTTTCTAACGGCTGCCATGAATGTTTTCATCGCCTACATAGGTATTGACAGTGGACCGTTACATCTAGCGTTGGAGCCTCAATCTACGCGTAGTCATCAACACTCGGTATTCTGCTTCTTGCTAGGGCATATGTCAGGGCTACTCAATGTCTTAGGTGAACATTCTTTACGTGATTCTAGGGAGCATTTCTCCTCGCTGCGATCAAGGGATTCCTCGGACAATATCTCGCATTTCTCAAATAATGCAAGACTTCCTTAGGTGTATGGGCATCTTGTCCTCCTTGGCGCTTCACCACCTAGATGCTATCCTCTCAACGTCTCTGCCTTGCATGTGCCACTTGGCACTCTTGACGAACTGGGTGCTAGTGCCACTATTTGCTTTGACTTTGGCATCTCTTTGATAACGACTACTTTAGAGAAAATTGATGCTCTCTTATACCAAACGATGTGTTGTATTTTTGGTTAAGAACCTCACGCCTTCCACCTACACGTTGGCAGTAATTTTCATAATGATCATGAAGAGCTTTACCATAGTCCTCCCTCAATATTGGTAGATGAATTGAGACATACTCACAACATGGATTCTATTTTATCTGTAGATTGGGAATGTTACAGGCTTCAAAACCAGCACCTGCCAGCTTATGCTTCCATGACACGTCGACCTGTGCTGCATGTTCTATCTCAGATAATGCCTATCAGCTGCTGCATCGACAACCTAGTTGTTCACCATGTTGTTCTGCTGAAGCACATCAGTTTGACACTATCTCCACAAACATCTACATGAACTGAAACACATTTTGACAACTATACGACAACTCCTCGACTACTTTCCTTTCATCCTCAGATAACCACACAAATACATAGGAGCATTAAAATAAAACTTTAAGATTGCTCCCCCTGAGGATGTGCTACCTGGAGTTGCTTAGTGCAATAGAGGAGTAGTCTCCTTCAATCCAAGGAGACACGATTTCCTCTCTTCTTTCTTTCTCCAACCTTTCTTGAACTTGGGCTTGAGTTTTTCAACAACATCCCTATTTTGAACCTTTTCGTGAACTTGAACATTTCTCTTGGGTGGTTGTCTCTTGTACATCCTTGATGGATGATTATTTTCCTTTCTTTGATGCACATGATTTCTTCCCTGTCTGTGTTGCATTCTTTGCATCTGATGAAATCTATTGTCTTGCCTTAGATTAGATACAAAAGTTCTTGGACAAAACCTTGCTATGTGCCCATGACCATTACATTTAAAACATTGCACATGGTGTTCAATCCGAAATAATAGATGTATTTCTACCAGCATAACTCTTTGATCTATTATTCAATCCACAATAAATTGCCTTGTGACCATAATGGTTGCATCTAAAACAATAGCCATTAAAAGCATTATTATGAATAAAGTGAGAGTGATAGAACCTCTTTTGTTGTGGTTGCTTTGTTGTAGATCTCCTTTGAGATTTTCTTCCTTTTGAAGATTCAACTTCAAGCTTTTCTTGCTTTGATCCTTCAACAGTGGACTTCTTCTTCTCTGCAGATTTAGAAGATGAAGGTTGTTCAGCTTCACATCCAAGACCAAGCTTACACATGGGGCTTCTTTGTTGCCTTATCATTTTATCTAGCAACTCTGTGCTCTTCTCAAATTTGAGATTTGTATTGGCCTCTTCTAGTTGTTTCCTCAATAAAACAATCTCCTCTTCTTGTTTGTAGCAAACAATCTCTTTCTCATTGATCTGTGACTTCAAGGCTTCTTCTATTTTCTTGGATTTATGAATTTGTAAGAAGAGATCTTCAATATTATCCCCATATTCTTCCAACTTCTTGGACAATCTTCTGTTCTTTTTCCTTTCTATATTCAACTCTTCAAGTGCAGCGATCAACTCACCTTCTAGATCTACTTCAATCTCAAGGTTTTCATCACATACTTCAGAATTCACTCCTATCTTTTCTAGTTCAATTTTCTCTTCCATAGGAACTGAAACTGATTGAGATGCCTTATTGGACGAGGATCTATTCTTCTTACCCATTGCGTACTAATCCAAGATCAACCCTAGCTGATTTAGCCTGATAAGGGAACTTGGCTCTGATACCAATTGTTAGTCTCACAATGACACTGAGAGGGGGGGTGAATCAGTGTGGCTCTTTAAAACTTAAAACTTCAACTCTTAAAGCCAAAAAAATGAAAACTTAAAACCACATAAAGCAAATATAACAAGAGAGCATCACACAACACAAGATGTACCGAGGTTCACCAGATTTGGCTACTCCTCAAAAATTGACTGTTTGGACTCCCATCCAAATCCAGCCTTTGCAAAATACCAATTTTACAATCAATTTACCAGCACCCACTGGAAGGAGCACCAACCCCTGATTTATCTACACCAACTGAAAGGAGCACCAACCCCTAATTTATCTACACCAACAGAAAGGAGCACCAACCCCTAATTACCTCCAAAAAGGCACCCTAATGGACAAAGGAGCACCAACCCCTAATTTATCCGCACCAATAGAAAGAAGCACCAACCCCTAATTCCTCAAAAGAGCACCAACTTGGACTACAATTTTGAAACTATAAGATTGACATAAAAATGCCTTCGCTTATACAAGACCCTGACTGGTCTATTGCTAACCCAACCTCTCTCGCTATTCACCAAAACACCACACACACTTAAGGATATTCTTACTACACTTTTACGGCCCTCTTATAGCCCTCTTGCTATGCTTCTTACTGCACTCTTATGGCTCTCATGGCTCTGCTTAACGCTCTCTTACGACACTCTTCCAACCCTCTTTTTGTAGCACTTTCACTCTTTTTCTACGCACTCTGTAATTCTCCACATAGACCTCCTTTTATAACAAAGTTCTGACTCTATTTTTAACTTCCATATTTTGCATGCAACTTATTAATAGAAACTTCTATATGTAACTCCTTTATCACATAGTATTCTCTCATGCAACCTATTAATAGTTATGGGTCTTTGTTTGGTATTCGACTGATGACTTTCAGTTTAAATGCCGCTCGATGATTTCACTCCGTGACTGGCCCTGTAACTATCGTTCTGACTTCAGTTCACTGTTCTTATTTTAGCTGCATGATTTTTCTCTGTAATTACACTTGTAACTGTCGTATTGACTTCATTTAACTCTTCTTATTTTAGCTACATGATTTTCTTCTATAATGACCCTTATAACTATCGTATAACTTTAGTTAACTATCACATATCTTATTTTGGCTGGGTTCTCTTCTTAGCTCGCGCCAAAGTGACCTATCACGAAATCATGACACTTCTGCCTCTTTGTCCTCTTCTCGAATTTTGCCCACAAAAACATAGCATGTCGCGATATCGCAACACTTTCACCTTCTTGCTTCTTCTCTTGGCTTGTACCCACGAAAACACATGTCGCGATATCGCGACACTTTTGCCTCCTTGCTTCTTCTCTTGGCTTGTACCTACGAAAACACAACATGTCACGATATCGTGACACTTTCGCCTCCTTGCTTCTTCCTCTTTACTTTTGTCACGATATCACGACACTTTTTCTCCTTTGCTCTTTCTCTTGCCTTCAGGTTGCAAAAACATGACATGTCGCGATATCGCGACACTTTTTCTCCTTTGCTCTTTCTCTTGCCTTCGGGTCGCGAAAACACGACATGTCGCGATATCGCGACACTTTTTCTCCTTTGCTCTTTCTCTTGCCTTCGGGTCGCAAAAATGTGACATGTCACGATATCGCGACACTTTTTCTCCTTTGCTCTTTCTCTTGCCTTCGGGTCACGAAAATGCGACATGTCACGATATCGCGACACTTTTTCTCTCGGACTCTCTCTCTTGCAATATGTCATGAAATCGCGACACTTTTTCTTTCGTACAATATCTCTTGCAATATGTCGCGAAATTGTGACACTTTTTCTTTCGGACTCTCTCTCTTGCAATATGTCGTGAAATCGTGACACTTTTTCTTCCGTACAATCTCTCTTGTAATATGTCGCGAAATCATGACACTTTTTCTTTCGGACTCTCTCTCTTGCAATATGTCACGAAATCGCGACACTTTTTCTTTCGTACAATCTCTCTTGCAATATGTCATGAAATCGTGACACTTTTTCTTCCGTACAATCTCTCTTGCAATATGTCGTGAAATCGCGACACTTTTTCTACTTGCCTTTTTCTCTTTCAACATGTCGCGAAATCATGACACTTTTTCTTCTCTACTGTCTCTCTTACAATATGTCACGAAATCGTGACACTTTTTCTACTTGCCTTTTTCTCTTTCAACATGTCACAAAATTGTGACACTTTTTCTCCCGTACTATCTCTCTTGCAATATGTTGCGAAATCACGATAGTTTTTCTTGCTTGTGCTTTCTCTTTGAACATGTCGTGAAATCGCGATAGTTTTTCTTGCTTGCATTTTCTCTTCGAACATGTTGCGAAATCATGATAGTTTTTCTTGCTTGCACTTTCTTTTTGAACATGTCACGAAATCGCGACAATTTTTCTTTCTTCTCAACATGTCGTGATATCGCAACAATTTTTCTTTCTTGCTCAACATGTCACGATATCGCGACAGTTTTTCTTTCTTGCTTAACATGTCGCGATATCATGACAGTTTTTCTTTCTTGTCAACATGTCATGATATCACGACAGTTTTTATTTCTTGCTCAACATGTCGCGATATCGTGACAGGTTTTCTTTCTTGCTCAACATGTCACGATATTGCGACAGTTTTTCTTTCTTGCTCAACATGTCGCGATATCGCGACAATTTTCTTCCTTGTGATTTTATTTTGATTTTTAGCATATGGGCCACTTAGATATTTTGGAAAATCACTGTACATACTTTGAAGAACCTCTTAACTCCAGTCCACTGCATCAACCGATCTGTCTGACTGTGTTGACAACAATGACAATACTGTTGCTGTACCTTGCTCAACATTGACCTAATGAGGTACTCATGTACAAGTTTAACACATAGGAGAGATGATAAAAAAAACCACATGGGAAAAAACCATCCTCCAAAGTAAATAACAATAAGAATAAAGGAAAGGTACAAACCTCTATTCTGTTTAACGCAATTGTTTTATCCCAAGTTTCTCTCGTAACTAAATGTAATCCAGAGAAGGAAATTATTTGGTGAAGATGTCTACGATTTGATTTTTATTTGGAATATAGTCCAAGTATATTCCCATCTCTGATTATGCTATTGAATGAAGTGCATGTGAATCTCAATGTGTTTGGTGCGTTGATGCTCAAATGGATTACATGTAATATGAATTATGCTCTGATTTTCACACCAAAGAGTAATAAGTTTGTCATGGGAAAAACCAAATTCTCTTAGTATCTGATGAAGCCAAAGAGATTCCTGGCTTGATAAAATTGCTACCCTATATTTTGCCTATGTAGATGATAAAGCCACTGCTTGTTGTTTTTTGCATGACCAAGCAATTGGTGAAGAACCAAGACAAAAGACATAGAAAAAAGTTGAACATCTGTCTTTTATGGAACCTGCCCAATCAGAATCTATGTAATCAATTATATCCATGGATTTTATCTCATATAAGAGCCTAAGGTGAGTAGTTCCTTGCAAGTAGTGTAGGATTATTTTTGCTGCTTTCCAATAACTGAAATGAGGTTGATGTGAGAATCGGGATATAAATCCAAAAGCATATGAGATATCTGGGTGAGTATGAGTAAGGTATAACAGACTCCCTACAAGTTGTTGGTATAGAGTTGCATCACATAGAAAGGATGTGCAAGAAGTACTTAGAGTGACTCTAGATTGAAAACGTGTAGAAGAGGGTTTGCAATCAGTCATCTTAAACCTTTGAAGAAGTTCTAGAGTGTATTTCTATTGAAACAATGAAAATCTTGCATTTGTTTAATTTATTTGAATCTCAAGGAAATAATGAGCTAAGCCTAGATCAGCCATTTCAATTTTTTTAGAAAGGGAGTCCTTGATAGTCTAAATGTGAGCGATGTCACTACCAATGAGTAGTATATCATCAACATAGAGAACAAGTATGGTGATTTTTTCTTCATATCTCCAAATGTAGACTGTGGCATCAGACTCACAATGAGAAAAACTTGAGGAAAGAAGGAAGGAGTCCATTTTTTCATACCAAAATCTAGGAGCTTGTTTGAGGCCATAGAGAGACTTCCTTAGCCTACAAACAAGGGAGGAGTCTTGAGTGAATCTAGTAGGTTGTTCCATGAATATCTCCTCTTTTAAGTCCCCATGTAAGAAAGCACTTTTTACATCCATTTGAAAAATAAGCCACTTTTGGAAAGCAGCTAGAGCAAGTACCAATCTAACAGAATCCATTTTGGCAACTGGTGCAAAAGTATTAGTATAATAAATCCCTTCAATTTGAGAGAAACCTTTGGCTACCAAGCGAGCTTTGCATTTGTTAATTTCTCCATTAGGTCCATATTTTGTTTTGTAAATCCATTTACAATGAACTAACTTCCTTCCTTTAGGCAGAGGAACTAAATCTCAAGTTTTTTTTTATTAATAGAATTCATTCTCCATGGCATAATCCTATTATTTAATACCATTTTCTTCTTTGAAGGATTGAGGATCTATGGAAATGGACTGACAGACAAGACCAATGCCTATGGATTTGCCTAATTTGGATGATGGAAGATTTTGGATGTATGGAGTTGCTTCTTTAACAATGGTGTAGTTCCATTTAGGCATTGTGGAAGGAGTAATTAAAGTGGCAGGACTTTGAGTTGGAGTTTGGAGTATAGGATCCTCATTTTGGTCATTTTGATCATTAATATCTAAAGTGGGTTCTTCATTATATTGAGGCTCTAACATTGGAGATGGCTCAAGAGAATAAATGGTGGAAGAGGATGGTTGAGGATCTTTATGAGGGAATGTTTCATCAAATTGAACATTCCTATGAAAAAAGACCTCACGAGTTGCGGGATCAAGGAGCCTGTATGATTTCATTTCCTCACAATAACCAATAAAGATGAGTTGTTTGCTTTTCTTATCTAGAGCCTTCCTTTTCTTCTTTGGGATATACGCCCAAGTAGTACACCCAAAAATATTTAAGAAAGAGACATCAATTTTTGGGCCAGTCCATGCTTCCTCGGGAGTCAAATGGCCAAGAGCTTTATGAGGTGTGTGGTTTTGAATATAGTTCGCACAGTTAATTACTTCTACCCAAAATTTTTTTGGAAGATCTCTTGAGTGGAGCATACAGTTTGCAATTTCCTTTAAAGTTCTATTTTTCCTCTCTGTAATACCATTTTGTTGTGGATTATGGGAGAAAAAATGTTGATGAATTATGCCATGACGATAGAAAAATTGAGAACTTATTACTGAAGTATTCCCCCCCATTATCTATATGAAGTTTCTTGATTTTGCAAGAGGCCTGATTTTTAACTAAGGATTTGAAGATTTTGAAGTGGGATAGAACATCACTTTTGTATTTTAGGAAGTAGACCCAAGTTCTTTTGGAAAAATAATCAATGAAGGTTAAGGCATATTTTTCTCCTTTGAAAGAAGGCTCTAGGAAGACCATCAAGTCACTATGGATTAACTCTATATGGGATGAGGCTTTTAGAGAACCACTTGGGTGGAAAGGATCTTGATGTTTCTTTCCAAGAGCACATCCAGGACATACTCCATCAATAGAAGAGACTTGAGTAATCTTGTTACCATTGCATGGGTGTTCAATTCCTTTAGGTAGTTATAACTAAGATGTCCAAACCTTTCATGCCAAATTTTTCTTTCAATATCTCCATGTGCAACAAAACAGGATATCCCTTCTAAATTTTTGAACGCTTTGAAGTGAAATAGGTGAGTGTTGTGATCAATATATCCTTTTTCTATGAGAGAGTTTGGGTCTTGAAAGTCCCTTATCTCAACTCCTGTTGGTGAGAAGAGAATTGTTTTGCCTTTTCTAGAAGTAAAAATCTGATAGACAGAGAGGAAATTTGTTGTAATGTTTGGTACATAAAGAACATTATTGATATAACCACCATCAATGGATATATCACATTTTCCTTTGATTGGGATAAATGATGAGTCACCAACTTCTATGCTACATGTTGAACTTGAGGATATTGAAGTGAATGACTCATATGAGGAAGTCATGTGATGAGTTGCTCCTGAATCTAGAACCCAGTATTTTTATGAAGTTTTTATAGTCTTTCCTTGAACATTTAAGTCTTTTCCTATTTGCTTCTTAGTGTCTATATTTTGATCCTTCATTGCTGCCTCTAGTTTTTGTAGTCTTTTCCAATATTTATTCATAGAATGACCATTATTTTTGCAGTGAGTACAAGTTATGGGACTCCTTTCTTTATTTTTGAATTTTTCTTTAGTAGAGGTGGATGCTACTAAGTCTTTTGAGGAAGAGGAAGAGATCTCATACTTTGCAAGTTTTTTTTCTTCTCTAGTTAGCCTATCACAAAATTCCTCTAAGGAGGGCATTGTAAAACTTGCACCAAGAGCATATTTTGTAGACAGAAAGGTGGTTGCAAAAATTTAAAATACACCATTTAATTTAGAAATAATTAGATAGATGCATTCTTCTTCTGTTTTATTCTTGCCACTACCTTTGTATTGAGTGAGGACTTCTTTAAATTTGGTGAGAAAGTCAACAATATTTCTGAAGTCTTCAGGAGATAATGTTGTTAATTCTGCCTCTAGCTGCATTGACCTTATTTGATCTACTTTTCCAAACAAGTTCTTTCGTTTCTGCCAACTTTCATATGGATTTTTACAATCCGTAATGTGAAACCATAAGATTTAATTTACATTAGTGCTTATAATACCCATTGTTTCATACATCTTACCTTTATGAACAAATATTTCATATTCCTTTTCAAATTCAGGTTGCTTCTCTTCTAGCAGGTGTGTGAGCACTTTTTAAGAAATAATATTTAATATTTTGGGTTTTCATGTATGATAGTTATGAGGGTTGAGTGGATCAATTGTATGCATTTTACTTCAATTGCAATGGATCTTTAAATAAGGATATATAATCTTGTTTTTAATACCTATCTCCTAAAATTACCCACCCTAACGAGAGGGAAACTATAAGTAAATGAGAATATTAGATATATTGAAAGTGGCTTATGAGGTAAGAAAAAATGGCTAGGCCTTTATATCTATTCTTCTCAATACCCATCCTTACGTGAGGGAAACAATAAGTAATGAGTAGAATTGATACGTGGAACATAGGCTTTTGAAACCTAAAAATAAATAAATTGCCAGGCCACTATACCAAGTATCTCACAAAAACCCGCCCTTACATGAGGGAAACTATAAGTTTTATGAGTATAATGGTACATGGAACATAGGTAATTTTTGAAATTTTTTTTTTTTGAAATTTGCTTTGATTTTGAGAGAAACTTATTTATACATATATAGGTTTAAAAATCAGAATATGCTAAAATAAGTAGAAATAAGTAACAAGCAAGAAGTGGCCAAAAAAAAAGGTGCCACTAAAAAAAGAAAGACTACTAGTGTTGTTAATGAAGATAGACACAAGAAACTCCCCCTTTCAAAAAATCCAACAAAACCATAGGTGCAAGAACCAACACCATTAACCCCCCCTCCAAATAGTCCTTTGTATTATGTATATTACAATGGAATATTTCACTTTTTTATAATAGACTTTGGAAAAGGCTTAGGAGAAAAAGTGAAAAAGAGTCAGATTTTTTAATCTAAATATAAAATTGTATGAGTATTAAGGTTACAACTTCGAAACTGAAGAGACAAAAAAAACTCTATATAAAAAAATATAAGTAAATGAATGGAGGAAGAGTGAGACATTAATGCCTCTACATTATAAGGCTCTCATCTATAGCGCTAGTGAGTGTCATTCTCTCTTGAACAAAAAATTTTAACTCCCTACGAGCTGACTGTCTACAAAGTGCCTTGGATTCAATGAACGTGATAGAGAGTTGGGATTTGCTTCTGTCTCAAAGCTTGAGGATAGGGATGTACCACAAAATAGTATGTAGTCACTCCTAAAAAATTTCTTCATTGCTAAATGAAATGTTGTCTCCCTATAAAAAAATGTGTTACACAAAACAAGGCACATGAAATGCTTTCTTTTAGATGCAAAGAAGTCAAATGGGTGTTGTCCTAAAATTTCTCTTCGCTGCCAAATGAAATGGTGTCTCCTTGCAAAAATAAGTGTTACACAAAATAAGCCAAAATGTAATGTGTTATGTCATGTTGCTGCACCATGTAACAGAATTCTTAGTACCCCTAAAAGGTCTCTTCGCTTCTTATGGTAATGGTTTCTCCCTGCAAAAACAATTTTTTACACAAACAAGCCAATTTCTCCCTATGTCGCAATGAAGCCAAACTGATCACTTTCTCCCTAAAAAAAACAATTTCTCATACAAAAGAAGTGACAACGAGTGGATTCATAACATTATAATGCATCACCATTTCGATTTGAAAGGCGCAAGCTTTCGAATCCCTGTAAAACAATGAAGTTAGAGAAAAAAATAATTTGGATATACCTTATGATCAATATGGCTTCGAATTGAGGGAGCAGAGTAGATCAATTTTAATGATAGGACGGAGGATATAAATAAGGCATCATTGGTAGGAGAGTGGAGGACACCAAATCAAAATAAGATCGAAGTACTCCTATTGGCATTGATGAAATTGATGCCAATGAAGACAACTAACATCAACCATAGAACTACACGAGTTAACTCGTAAGAGGGAGGGAGATGTGCATTGAGCTATAATAGAAGTAAGGTGCGCTATGGGAAGTCAAGGCACGATATTAAATAGGACACGTTACCAAGAATTAAAGAGGAGCCCAATGGTCATTTTGAACAGGACTAGTTCAGAGTTACAATGGACGTTAGGAGTGTTGAACAAATGCCAAGCAAATCAAAGAGGAGCCCAACATTCATTTAGAATAGAAGGACCAGTGCAGTGTTTAACGTTCACCTAGACACAACTAATAGAGACCCAATGCATGATATCGAGAGGCTCTTTAAAAAAAAACCTTTGAACGCATATCAAGAAACGTGCAAACAAAGAAGAGAGGAGAGAGCACATATATCGATCAACAAAAAAGACTACGAAGCCCTATAACAATAGTATGGTTGTGTTGCTAGATTTTTCTTGAAAAGAGAATGAATTATAACTCGTTTGATGCAATGAGGGGGAAAATAAATTGCTGACACCTTATAATGGGTGTGAATGCTTCAAATTTATCATAAATGCTAAGTGAGATGTGGGCAACACACCCAAAGAATATATCCTTAAGCTCTAAGACAAAAATAGCTTTACAATAATTTCCCTCTTGCTTCAAAATTATACAATTTGAAGAAAAAATTGCTAAAGAATTAATTTTCAACAAAATATAATGTTTTTGAAAAAAAAATGGTTAATGGATAAAAATGACTTTTTCACAACTTTCAAGCAAGTTGAGTAAAGTCACAAAAAAATTTATCCAAAAACAAATGAAATAGATCCTAGAAAAAAGGAGATCTTCGAAAACTCGAATACTTGCAAAGAACTATCCTAGCTCTGGTACCATGTTAGGAAACAATATTCTATTCAAAGAAGGAAATAGTTTTGCAATACATCACAATACTGTAGAGAAGCTCAATAGACTGATTGATTTATTCCATGGATCAACTTTGTATAAATAGTAAATTTGATCATTGAGAGTCGTTGGATTGCAACAACTCATCAAATATTATCTAGACTATACTGAGAATTCACCTAACTCATGGAGGAGTGGTAACTCAAGTAAGTCTATTCTAGTAGAACTTAAGAGAATAATTACTGATTCTAACATCTGCATATGGACCAAGTTGCTTCTAACCTGGTTTTAGTCTTTTGTCCTTCCAATGTGGCCATATGAAGTTTCTAGACCATTTTTGAATGTCAAGGCAATATAGGAGTTGGCACCATGTTGCCTACCCTAAAAAATATCTAGATTCTACAAGAGATCCAAGGACCGACACAATAGGCCAAAGATTTGTGTACCCAAATGATGAAGACCATGTAAAATATGTATAACATGACCTAAAAATATTTTCTTAGTGTTGAGGACTGAAATTTGAACATAAAAAAGGATGATTCTAGCCCTACTTTGTTAGTCACAAGCCTTTGCATTATGGAAAACAGAATTGACATGACCAAAGTTGATTCGATGGATAGTTTTGGAACTATTGTCCAATCCATGGAGGTCAAGGGCTAATATGTACATGAAGAATAATTTTGTGTCTTACAACTTCCTCTTCCATGGTATATTAACAAGGAGGAAATCCCTAGAGTAGCAAAAGAATTTTTAGTTGTTATGGCAAAGTCTGTAAAGCAAAAAATGGCTTCTACTTCTATAGCATCTTCAGTGGTTATAAATATTGTCAATTCAAGTATGACAATATTTCCTAGGATTGGTTTAGTTGGTATAATATTTTAGGTAAAGTACCTAGAAGCTAGAGAGTCTATTTCAATAAAATAAGTGTTGTAGGAATCCTTCAATGGGAAGGAACTTTGTAAGAGCATTAGTCTAGATGAAGGCTTGGTACTGCAGTGTAGGCTTCCATTTTGAGCAATGAAGGGGACCAAAAAGTGCAATATTTGTTGCTTCATGTATTCTAATAATTCGTGGGTATTAAAACTATAATGTCTTATAGTCCCAACATCATTCAAATAGTAGGATTCACATACAATAAGGTGGTTTTGTTGTTATTTCTTATCACATCTAATTTGAGCATCATGGATTTGATTACTAGTATTTACTCAATTGATAAATCAGGAAAGAAGAGGCTCATTCTTTTTAGTTTGTCTAAAGTGATCCTAGATTTGACAATGTTAGAGGTTGTGTTCCATGTATTCATAGATGAGATACTCCCATTATGCAGGCCACCCCTATGGTCTACTCATGAAATTTGATGCCACACCATTCGATTGCCATTGCATTTGTGGCCTTCACATGCTCTACTAGTAGTAGAGATAATTTCTACCTTTAGTCGATTGTCTAAAAATATTTTTAGATATATGCAATGACATGGTACCCAATGGGACCATGAAAACTCCTTCTACATATCCTAGAGGAAACTATCAATAACATATTGGATTATGATGAGCCTTAGAAATTCTCATTTTTTGTACTCATTTCCCTATAAAATGTGGCACTTATTTTTATAGATGTACATGTTTTATAAAAATTATATATATATATTTAACAGTTTATTCTACATGTTATTTAATATTTGTCTTTAAGTGTATTTTGTGTAGATTTTGTGGAAATTGTTGCATTTTGGTATGTTTTCGTCGAGGTCCCACTCGGACCTGGAACTTGCGATTTCATGAAGGTAAAACATCTACGGAACATCGATGTGAAGTATGAAGTCAGGTGACCAATTTTCTTTGAAGC
Source organism: Wollemia nobilis (assembly GCA_028583015.1). Taxonomy (NCBI): domain Eukaryota; kingdom Viridiplantae; phylum Streptophyta; class Pinopsida; order Araucariales; family Araucariaceae; genus Wollemia; species Wollemia nobilis. The sequence continues at coordinate 941,988 of JAQPPZ010000499.1, forward strand.
ACTTGACTTATGTTCGACACTTAACTGTTAGCTGTCTGCTTCTCGATAGGCATCTACTTCCCATTAGGCACCTGCTTCTTGTTAGGCACCTGCTTCCTGTTAAGCGCCTATTCCTATTAGGAACTTGCTTTTCGTTAGGTGCATGCTTCCCAAATTCTACAAACAAGGTGCCTGCTTCTCGACTTCTTTAGACAAGGTGCCTGATTTCCACTAAATCCAAATTCTAGCATGACTATATGGTCAGCAGAATAGAGCAAAATTTCAACAACAAGCATAAAAAGAGTTCCAGCATTGAAACCAGACAAGGGACAACATCAAAGATGACTCACCACCTATTTTTTAGCTGCTACGTAAAATTTTTATGTAAATCATGTAAAACAAATATCAGATGTATTCTGGAAACATAATATGCTTAAATAGCTTATCAAGCTTGATATTTTGCTCGATTCCTTTATTCATGCAAGTGATTGTAAAAGAAAATTATATTTCTGATTTGTTTTATAAATTGTAATATGGTGTGGCCGCATATATTATAAATATGCAAGCCACTCTTGAAGAAGACCCCCCAAACTTTCTTGTAAATTCTTTACTACAATTGTTAAATAAAATGTTTTTGAGTTATTTTCTGTTAAATTCGTCTAAGCATCCAGTGAAGATTTAATGTGGGCAAAACCTGCTGGAAATGTGGGCCCACTTACAAAAAAGTTTTTCCCTTACTTTCCCTTATTTTATATTATTTAATTTTTTGTAGATTAATTTATTTCTTTGTTATTTTCCCTTGTTTTTAGTATTTTCCAGCAAAGTACCGCTTTACTTTTTGTCTACATTTTAGTTTTGTTTTCACAAACGTAGGATAGATTATTGGTTTGGCATTTAAAATTAAAACTTCAAAAAACATAAAACACCCCCCAAACCATAAATATAATGGAATCATATCTGAAGGAGAAATCATAAGTATATATTTTGCACGAGTTGCTCATAAGACTACGAGCTACCCCGAGTTGACAATTAAATGGAGGCAATTAATTGAACCATAGAAAAAACTAACCAATGTTTTGCCCAACATTTTGGCACCATTTTCAAGGAGTAGCCATTATAATTTCCTATTCTGAAGGAAGCATAGTAGAAGTAGTTTAGATTTTTTTCTCCAAAAACCTTCATCTAAAACTTTGTATGAGTCCACCTAAGAATAGGGGACCAGACGATCATTTTGTCAAAAAAAAATAAGTTGTTTCTTAGAATCCTTCTGCTTCAATATAATCTAAACCTAATACTGAAATCTCACGATCACAATGTCCACCTCTACATTGGCGGGAACACCCACTATATGCATAGGACCCTTTTAAAATAATTCAGCAAAATCTTAGAGGAGGATCATAGATAAGTAGAGTTCAATATGAGGAAGATATACTGAATACCGAATGCTATAAATCAATATTATATGGAACCATATCAAATACTAACTTATCCATCCTCTTGAAGGATACAAGAAATAAATTAGAAACATTGTCAGTTGCTCTAAATGCAGCCGATGTAGAAACTCCAATAGCTGATAGAATGGCAAAAAATCCAGAGGAAGCATCTACTAGTTTTAGTTTTTCAATAGGAGAGGTAGGAGGAGATCACAAGATGAAGCACATATCTCCTACCCACCTTCCAACCTTTAGATGACTACCAATAGAAGATTCAAATCTGTTCTTGTTTAAATTTGATGTTTTATGCATATCTGTGGATTACACCATAGATGCTCAAAAACTAAAATTATTCCCTTCCACCCTTGATGATTCAACTTTGTGCTGGTTCATTAGCTTGGAGGATAAATGGATAACTACTTGGAAACAACTGAAAAAACTTTTCCTAGATCAGTATTAGTATTTTTGCAGAGCATGAGATGCAAGAGAGGAAGTCCTAGACATGACACAAAAGGAAGGGGAATCTATGGAAGAATGTTGGGATAGGTTCAGCTTTAATTTACAAAGATCACCCCATTCAAAACTAGGAGATAGGTCCCTAAGAAGTATTTTTTTGAAAGGACTGACAAATGAATCCTTGGAAGCCTTAAACATGATATCTAGAGGGGATATTTACCAAAATTAAATGGATGATATTTGATAGTTGTGTCAAAAATTTTCAAGAAGAAAATGTAAGTTGATCCCTAGAAATGTTAACCAGTTAGCCACTATCACTATAACAAAAATAGGTAATATGCTTGAGGACCTTAAGAATGAGATGTTATCATATCTAGATTTTCAAATGGATACCCTTCTATTTCAAAATAAGAAGTAGGAGAATGAGGCAGTATTGGCCCACTTCTATCCTAAATACAGAGGCAAACACCCCAGAAACGAGTGTCCAAAAACCAAATTTCGTGTATGTACTATTTGTAAGAAGGATCATAAAATGAATTTGTATCTATAGTTAATGAAATCTAAAGAGGAACCTAAAATAGCAGAGGTATAATTCATGGGTAATAGGAGAAACTGACAATAGTCTCCTATGAGTAACAATATGCAATTAGGAATTCTATATTATGGGGGCATTAATTACCAAAACCAAGGTCAAGCCCAACCACCCAATATGGGTTGGTATGGGCAACAATCTTGGAGTCCATTTCCCCAAGGAGTAAATCCTTACAACCCTTACCCTTAGATGCAATACCAGTAGCCTAGGTAGCAATGGAGAAACTAGAATGCTTGGAATCAGTATCCACATCATCTTGCTCTAGCTCCACTACAACCAAGTCTGTCTGCACCTCCTAATTCAAGAACTCCTTAGTTACCAGCACAACCTACAACAAACCCAAAAAAAAACAACCAACCTATCATATGGAAAATGAGATTTACCCCATGTATAATATTAAAGTAGATTGTGATCCGATCCAGTTATGATCAGGAAAATAATTAGGTGTAGAAGTCACTCCTCTTGTAGAAGAAGAGGAACACATAGATATAGATAAAGGGGAATCACCCCTTATAGAGGAAGTATAAGAAGAATCAACACTTGTAAATAACAAAGAAGAGGTTCCACATTTTCCATAAAGGTTGTAGGAATCCAAGAAACCAATACAGAGTTTTATATCCTCTCTATTTTAAAAAACTTAATATTCATAATCCCTCTCTTTTAGACCATCAGAGATATACCTATCTATGGTAAGGCCATAAGAGAGCTATGCCTCAAGAAACCAAGGAGGAAACCAGCTAAATCAATTAGTTTGGTAGGTCAGTTAGCTAACCTTATGTTAGGGAATACCTACAGCCATAAGTACTCAGATCCAGGAAGCCCTGTGTTGATTGTAAAAATAGAAAGCTATATTTTACCCAAAACACTAGTAGATTTGGGGGCTGCCATCATTATCATACCTTAGGAGACCATGCAAAAACTAAAATTGACTAATCTAAAGCCCACTAAAACTGTATTGTAGTTGGCAGATAGGTCTATAGGACTCCTTGAGGGAATACTGGAAGATATCACTGTTACAACAGATGCATGAGAGTATCCAGAAGATTTCTTAGTGCTGCAATCTAAGTCTGGACTAGGTGGATACCCATTAATCTTAGGTAGACCTTGTATGGTAGAAAGTGATGCTTACATAAGTTGTATATATTGGCAAATGACCATTTCAAATGGTCATAATATAAATAAACTAATCATACATCCACCTGCACAATATGCATATTTATTGGGAGAACCTGATAATGAGAATAAAAAAATTTATGGTCTATCAATGATCCATCCTGTCATGACACTTGATGAGTTGGGAGATGAAATGATGAGTATAGGATGATATCTCACTTTTTTTAGGGAGAACCATCCTGTCCTCCTCCTGAGTTTCCAATAGTGGGAGAAAAAGACCATATTTAGCAAATAAAAGTTTCACCTAGTAGAATACTGAACATAGATAACAAGTTGACAGTTGAACAACAAACCAAACTAAAAAAAACATTGGAAAAATGTCATGATGCCTTTGCTTGGGAGTATTCTAACATGAGAGGAATAGCTCCTGAGACCTGTACTCATAGAATATATCTGGAAGACCAGGTTAAACTAGTAAGACAACCATAGAGGAGAATGAACCCAACCATAAAAGAAATTGTCAAAATAGAATTACAAAAACTCCTCACAATTGGATTCATCTACCCTATTTCAGATAGTGAGTGGGTATCACCATTAGTGGTGGTGCCCAAGAAGAATGAAAAGTGGAAAATTTGTGTTGATTATAGGTTGTTGAACAAAGCAACCAAGAAAGACCACTTCCCTTTACCCTTCATAGATCAAGATTTTGACACCTTAGTAGAAAAGAAGCATATTTCTTTCCTGGATGGGTTCAGTGGATACAATAAGATCCAAATAGGGGAAGAAGATCAAGATAAAACCATCTTCACTTGTCCATGGGGGATATTTTCTTATCAAGTTTTACCATTTGGTCTATGTAATGCACCTGCCACCTTCCAAAGGGTAGTTATGAGCATTTTTTCTGACATGATTGGAGAGACTGTGGAGGTATACATGGATGATTTCACTGTATATGGAGAAACTTTTGAAACCACCATAGAAAATCTGGAAAAGACACTTAAACATTGTGAGGAACTAGCCTATACCTAAGCAATGAGAAATGTTATATGTTGATGTAATAAGTGATAGTTTTAGGACATCACCTTTTTGCAGATGGGATAAAAGTAGATAGAAAGAAAATATAAATCATCCAAACCCTGTCTACTCCCAAAACACATAAGGATATACGCAGTTTTCTAGGATTGTCTAGTTACTACAGGAGGTTTATATTCAACTTTAGAAAAAATGCTAAACCTCTTAACACATTGTTAACTAAGGATATAGAGTTTGTTTGGACTAAATAATTTGAACAAACATTCAACACCTTAAAGGAAAAACTAATTATTGCTCCAGTGCTGAGAGGTCCAAATTGGACCATACCGTTTCACATATATATTGATGCATTTAACAATGCAATAGGCTCAATACAGGGACAAAAATATAGTGATGATTTTTATGCAATCTATTATGTTAGTAAAAACCTCATAGGTGTTGAACTCAAGTATACTATCACAAACAAGGAGTTTCTTGCAGTAATACATGTTCTTAACAAATTTTGTCATTACATTACAAGTTATCAGGTTTTTGTACACACTAACCACTCAATGATCATATAATTGACAAACAAACCTAGGATTAGTGGTAGAATTATCATATGGATGTTACTTTTTTAGGAATTTTATGTGACAATAGTAGACAAGCCAGGAAAGGATAATGTGGTAGCTGATTTCTTGTTCAGATTGACACCTCCAGACTATGCAGCTATACAGGACCAATTTCTAGATGAGCATTTGTTTTATTTGAATGATCATATACCCTAGTATGTAGATATGGCTAATTATTTAGCCACTATTAAAGTATCCCTTGCACTTTTATCTCATAAAAAATAGGCTTTAGTTGAGAAAAGTGCAGATTTCTCATAGATTGATGGGTGCCTATTCAAAATAGGGCCTGATCAAATAATGAGAATATGTGTTGTTGAGAATGAAATAACTAAAATATTGAATGCTTTCCATGATGAACCTTGTGGTGGCCATTTTATAGGAAAAATGATTGCATATAAAGTGTTGCAAGATGGTTATTACTAGCCTTCACTATTTAAACATGCAAGCAAACATGTGACCCAGTGTGATCAATGCCAAAGGATAGGTAGACCTACTCTCAAAGATGATATGCCACTCCAACCACATGTTCACATTGAGCCATTTGATAAATGGAATATGGACTTTGTAAGACCTATTAATCTACAGTCAGGAGGTAAGAGGTATATCCTAGTTTGTACTGACTATGTGACTAAGTGGGTTGAAGTGCAGGATTTACATGATTCAAAGGAGAAAAATATAGTGTATTTATTGTATTTATCAATATTTACAAGATTTGGGTTCCAAGGGAGATCACAACTAATCAAGGATCTTAGTTTACTTCAAGGATGATTCAGTAACTCATGCAACAATACAAAATTAGGCATAACAAAACCATTCCCTACCATCCATAGACGAATGGGTAGGTTGAGGTGACCAACTGGGAGTTGGAAAAAATTCTGACAAAGACAGTGTATCAACATAGGAAGGCCTAGACTACTAGATTACTAGAATCAGTGTGGACCTACAGGACCACCTGGAAGACTACTACTGGTTTCACACCATTTCAGTTAGTCTATGGGGAAAGTGTTATGATGCCTATAGAGTTTGAAGTCAAAACACTTAGGACTATAGTACAGTTGAATATAAACCTATATGATGTACAACAAGAATAGATCTAGTAGCTTAATCAACTAGATGAATACTATCTTGATGCTATGTAGAAAATAAAGATCATTCAAAAATAAAGGACAAAGTGGCATGATTGCCACACTAGGTCAAAGCAACTTAAGTGGAAGAATGGGCATTACTATATGATTATCAATTATAAGAAAGGAAAGGTAAGCTTATACAACATTGGATGGGGCCATATGAAGTGACTAAAGTCATCAAAAATGGGATTGTGAGTATCGAAATAATAGACGATAGCAACATTACCTTAACAGTCAATAGCCATCGCCTGCATCCATACCATGTATCTGAAGCATACATGATTGAGTCTAGATTAGGCATGGGGGAGACCCCAGTTGATTCTGATTTTATCTTGAGTCAGTAAGATGTGGACATAGTCCACATAGTCCCAAAGATAATTATTCTTTCAATTTTTTGTTTTTTAGTTGTATTTTTATTTTGTAGGAACAATGCCCTGAGTGCAACTGTTAGGCAACCTGGGAAACCTAGGCCTAAGAAGCATAGGATCCATGAACCTGTGTATTCCTAGATTTCTAGGATAAATTGCTTGTAGTAGGAGTAGTTTATCCCCATTTAGAAAGGGGAATACTAAACCTGAATCTGCACAAGAGTGTTTGGATTGGTCTTTATGGATAATAAAATACTCAACTACTAGTTCAGGGGCAGATGATGATTTTGTTCTTGTTCTTAAATTAGAAGCACTAAAGGGCCTGATCAACCTTACAATGCACATACGAGGAAAAGTTAGCACCCGTTGAATAAATACAAGCACCTTTTTTCTATAGTTTGATGGGAAAGGTGCTTGATTTCCATGGTACAACAAAAGGTACTTGATTCCCGTTATATGGCAGAAGGTGCCTGATTCTTGTTTTATGATAGAAGGTACTTGATTCCCATTATATGGTACACAATGTATGAATCCCAGTATGTGAAGGAGATGACACCTGTATCCCATTTTTTGGTAGACAAATACGTAATTCCTAGTTTCTCCAAGAGGGGGCCTGACTTTGAATTTTTGGAAAACTGACACCAAATCTTCTTAACATTATAAAAAAAAGGTTGAGTTTGTATAAATTTTGTTTTATAAGTATAGCACATGACATTTAGCTAAGGCACCTACTTCCCATGATAAGTAGAGCACTCGATTACTAAGGTGTCTGCTTCCCATGTTAAGTAGAGTGCCCGATTGCTAAGGCATTTGCTTCCCATGTTAGGCAAAAGTGCTTAATTGCTAAGGCACCTACTTCCTATGTTAAGCAAAGCACTTGATTCCTAAGGTACCTGATTCCAATTTCCAAGGCACTTGTGCACCATAATTTGAAAAGAAGGCATCTAATTTTTGTATGGAAAAGGCACCTGATTTCTATCTTTTTTGATTGTTTTCTACCTTCAAATAATAACACATCAACATTGGGATGTGGCTCAAGCCACGTTAGCACCCCATGCATGTGCAAAGTCAAATCTATCATGGATAAAATTAAAAGTTGCCATCAACCAACTTTTGAGGAGGGGATGTTTGTCATCCCAAGAAGATACGTTTTTCCTAACAATTATTTTGAATTTTGTAGGATATCTCGAATAAGTCACATTACAGCTACCGAGAACCAATCACATGGAAGAGAATTAATTGTATGGAAAATATGGCCATCATTATCCATTGTGATTTGCCTAGTCATCAAATGCCATCCAATAGTGATGCACCATGGACATCTGTGCATATACACCCACAAAACAAATTTAGGTGCATGATTAAATTTTCTATTTTATGTCTAATTTTTTCATATGCATGTGTGTCTATGTAAAAGTGTCGACACAACCTCCCTTACTATCCTAGCCAACCGAATAATTCCAATTGGAATTGTGCTATGTGTCATGGATCTGATTTGTCGATTGCCTATGGTTATAACCTCCGCAAAATCGGGCACATGCTCAAATGAAATTTACCATGAACAACCAAAATCATTGTTGATTACAGTGATTAACTACCTACATGCATGAAAGAAACTATTTTAAAAATTGCTTAACAACTACTATAAAGCTACCTTTAGAAAGAAAAACCAAAGTGTGAAGTACTGTAGCAATTCAGGAAGAAAACCAGAGGTATTTTTGAGTGAACTATAAACCAAAGGAAAATCATGAGGAAAAATTAAAGAACTACAACACAATAAAAGTGAATCTATTGACTGCTCAAGGATTTTTACAAATGTACAAGATCAATTTGATGTTGCAGGATGGATGGAGTATTGTCAACTAGTTAGTCAAGGCTAAGATGTAGTGGTAGTGAATGAATTTTTAGAATCCATAAGATATGGGATCGTGCACATGCAGGGGTTGGATATTCCAATCATCAAAAATTATATTTCCATAGTGACTAGCTTCCCTCTAACAGGGGAGCACACGTACAAGGAAGATAATCTCACTCTCTGTGCACAAATATTCTTTGAGGGATCGATCGAGTGCTTGATGTGCACTAATTTTCTCAAACACCACATCCTCAAGCTCTAGAAAGCGGTCTTTGAACATATCACAAGATTCTTCACTTGCTCCAATAGGTACTCAACATTGAATGTAAATCATGTTGGTTTTCTCAATCACATACTGCATGAGTATAAAATCAACATCCCGTATTACCTTGCATGCATCCTCAAATATGAGGCCAAATAGTACCAAGCGGGTACAATATCTTCCTTGGCTCACCATGTCTTGATTTTGGCCTTGGTAAGATATGCAAAGTCACTTAGATATGTGAAAATTGAGGAGATCGAGGGCAAAGACATAGTTCCATGGGTACAAGAAGAGGGAGAGGTGCCAATTTAGAATGAGTTGTTGGCCCAATAGGTGATAAAACAAGAAGAGATGACGCCTGCATCCTAGCATGTAGAAAATACAAGGGAAGTAGGACAAGCCTCATCCCTTGTTTTTCCTCAATTTGGTGAGGAATTAGGACAAGCTATGTCTCCCACTACCTCTCAATTTGAGGATGAGGTAAGGTAGGATCTACCAAGCCCTCCTTTCATACCAATTTCCACTAGGAATCAAAGTAGAAGGACGAAGGTGTCAAGGGTGGTTTCAAGCTCATCTGATGATGAAACATCAATCGATGAGATAAACAAGGAAGAGTACCTAGCCCAAATTTTACAAGAAATCTCCAAGGGTTAAACTCCTCAATAGGAGGTTATAGCAGGATATTTATCATAGGAGGGCTAGGAGGAAGATTTGTAGTAATAGTTGTAGGTATTGAGAGAGTAGGCTTCCACTTGGGATGCCAAATATAGAGAACATACTCTATTTTAGAAGTCTATGAAGAAGGCTCCATTAAAGATGCACAAATTGTATCAGACAATTCACTAATTGAAGGGAAAAATAAGCCATTTGCAACTGTAGGGTAGAGTAGTGGGAGCCGAACGATCGACCAAAATAGATGTAGTGGTGCAAAATTATGGGGTAACAGAGGTGCTCCCTATTGATATAGAAATATATTAGGGATAGGATGCTACAATGGAAGTAGAGTAGCCTTGTTCTACATCTCATTCTACAAAATAGGTACTACACGAAAATGAAGTTGAGATTGAAGAACCTTAGAATTCAAAATAGTCTATAGAAAAAGAATATGAAGAGGAGAATGAGATGGAGGTTGAAGAGCCTCAAGTTTTAGGTAAGGAGGAAGAGCCAAAATATTCTCTAGCTGATGTAGGGGTTGAACAACCATAGGAGGAAGAAGCAGTTCCATATGAGCAACAATTTGCTGTAGAGGAAGAAGAGGCTCAGCAACCTGAATCTGTTGACAACCAAGAAGTAGCAGCAACACCAACATGCCTTGGAATGCAGAAAATGAAGTTGAGGTCAAAGTAAAAAGATGTAAGGGCATCTCAGTGATCACCTATAACCATAGCAAGAGTTTCCAAATTGAAGGTGTTGGGCATAGAATTCGATGAGGAATCAGAATTAGATTCTGATGAAGAATGGGAGGTAGCAAAGAAATTGTTTGCTACCCAAAAAGAAAAATTTAAAAGGCTCAAAGAAGATATGGTAGTAGATGAAAATAATTAGAAAAAATCTTCTAAGAGGGCCCACAAAGAATAAAAAAAGAGGCTAGAAATCAATCCAATAGGCCTCCCAAGAAAATTCTAGTTGCTCGACCTGAGTAGTTCTAGAGCTTATATGGGTTGATAGGTGATCAACCTTCAAGTATGAAGGTTGATTTCATGAGAATGGGATTTATAGATCATGTGCCACCTACAGATCAACCATCAAGTAGTAGAATCCCTATGATGGCAAAAATAGAGGTCAATTTTGAACCTGAGCTTGACCTAATAGGGGCTGATTTACCCATAGTCAGGGTTGTTAAGAAGTTTAGCATCTCATTTGGTGATGAAGAAGTAGTGCTTGTCGACGAAGAGTTACACATTCACCATGAGTACTAGAAAATGGCAAAGCCTACATTCCAAAAGGATGCCACCAGTTTCTCTGGTTACTATTTGAATGTCAAAAAAGGCAAGGTGGCCTAGACAAGGGAACCACCCTAGAAAAGAGTATGGTCAATTCAGCTAGTTTGACACATCAAGCGCTAGAAACAGTAGGGTTAGGAGGCAACCACTCCCAAAGCACTAAAGGGGTGAAAGCCCTGAGATAAGGAAAAATTAAAGGTCACTAAAAATAAAATGATATAAACCAACTAGACTTATTGGGATGTTGTAAATAGAACTAGTAATTACCAGTATAAAGTGGCAAAGGGATGTACCACCCCTTAAGCATAGGGGATGATAAACCTTAGAAATACTCATTTTTTGTACTCCTTTCCTTATAAAATGTAGCACTTATTTTTATAGATGTACATGTTTTATGAAAATTATATATATATATAACAATTTATTCTACATGTTATTTAATATTTGTCTTTAAGTGTATTTTGTGTAGATTTTGTGGAAATTATTGTATTTTGGCATGTTTTCATCGAGGTCCCACTCAAACCTAGAACTTGTGATTTCATGAAGGAAAAACATTTACAGAACATCAGTGTGAAGTATGAAGTCAGGCACCCAATTTCCTTTGAAGTGCCTAACATCCATTCGACACTTAACTGTTAGGCGTATGCTTCCTGTTAGGTACCTATTTCCCGTTAGGTGCTTGATTCCTATTAAGTTCCTATTCTTGTTAGGTGCCTACTTCCCGTTAGGTGCATGATTCCCAAATTCTACAAACAATGTGCCTTCTTCCTGACTTCTTCAAATGAGGCACTTGATTTCCACTAAAGCCAAATTCTACATAAAAGGAGTTCCAACATTGAAATCAGACAAGGGACAATGTCAAAGATGACTCACCACATATTTTTAAGCTATTACGTGATATATTTATGTAAATTAGGTAAAAAAAATATTAGATGTATTATAAAAATAGAATATGTTGAAATAGCTTATCAAGTTCAATATTTTACCCAATTCCCTTTATTCATGTAGGTGGTTGTAAAAGTGAATCATATTTTCGATTTGTTTTATAAATTATAACAAGGTGTGGCCACATATATTATAAATATGTAGGCCACCCCTGAAGAAGACCCCCTAGAATTTCTTATAAATACTTTGTTGCAGTTTTTAAATAAAACATTTATGAGTTATTTCTTGTTAAATTTGTCTAAGCGTCCGATGAATATTTAATGCAGGTAGAACCTACTGGAAGCATGGGCCCACTTACAACAGATTTCTTCCCTTACTTTCCCCTATTTTATGTTATTTAATTTTTTGTAGATTAATTTATTTCTCTATTATTTTCCCCTATTTTTAGTAATTTATGGTACCGCTTTACTTTATGTCTGCATTTTATTTCTATTTTCACAAGTGTAGGATAGATTATTGGTTTGGCATTTAGAATTAAAAATTCAATGAACATCAAACAACCCAAAAACCATAAATCTAAGGGACTCATATTTTAAGGAGAAATTATAAGCATATATTTTGCACGGTTGCTCACAAGACTACGAGCTACCCAAAGTTGATAATTAAATGGAGGCAATTAATTAAACCATAGAAAAAACTAACCAATGTTTTTACCAATAGATTATATCGCTCTCAAGGTTCGAATCATTTTCCACCATATTTATGATGGAATGCTTGACCATGGTCTGCAGTTGTAGTGTCACCTAAGCCAATGCAATATTCAATTATTACTTCACAGATTATTGTTTCCAAGAGGAGGATTTAGATACAAGGATTCCCTCATGGAATAGTTAATATTATTTTGTATTAAAAGTATGGAATGAGAGAGAACTATGCTTAGTTTCCATTATTTATTTATATTTATAATCTATGGTACAACTTCCCCATGTAACCGATCCTCCATGGTCTCTGGTGCTTCGAAATTAATACCATGAATAGAATGAAATTCCACTTGGTTTATAGATTATAAGGATGTATTTAAGATTTGATGTGATTAATATTATCTTTATGCAATAATAAAATTATTTCACCAAAGAAAACAAAAAAAAACCCACCATATCACAATAGAGAATGAAGTACTATGGTCTACACTATGTTATATATACTTTTGAATGTCAGCAACCAAAACCAACTTTTGATAGATGTTAAGTTATTCCATCCATGTAAGTATTTATTATTAAAATATAAGCAATCTATAAAGACAATTTAGAGAATAAATATAAATCTAAATTCTTGAGTTTCAAGTGGAAATGGGCCAACCAAGAACAATCATCACGTTTATCCTTAACTTAAAATGTTCCCCGAAAGAATTACTGCCCATAATATCATAATCGTCTTAAAATAAAATAAAAAATATGACAGATGTACAAGTGCTTGCTTCCCTTTATTCCCAAATATATTTTTAGTGACCCCATGATAAGGCTTAGAAACAGCTAAGCAAGGTACACTTTGGACTATGGAGTCCCACTATAAAGTGCTTTTAAAGATATTTTAAGGCCACATCAATTTTGAAGTCTGTTGTAACTTTATCTAGTTTGAAGTTTATTTTAAAGGAGAAAAAGTTAAGATAAATAAATAAATAATGTTGTAAAAGTGTGCCACATGAAGCCATGGTATAATGACAACATTGCAAAATAATAAGTGAAATAGTATGTCTACTTTTACCCTCCATTTACATAGAAATGAAGCTGAATGATATCAACTACTATACAAAGATCATGTTCTTTGAATGGAATATATCTTAGAATAAAATGTATAATATTTACCATAGTCAAATATAAAATATATGAAATATTAGAATCTCCCATATAAATTATCAGGAGAACCATATAAAATATATGATATTTACTACAATCAACATGGTGGTACCAAAGACTAGCTCTGATAGATAATAAAACCCAGTGTCCCAATGCATATAGGGAAGGCTAATTTAGCATTTAAATATTCTCCTTTTACCTATTTTTTAAATGCAATTTAAGGCATTGACATGTAATTTTTAAAACAATTGCACATTTTAAAGAATATTCCCTTCAAAATATTCCATGTCTAGAAAATATTATGGAATATTCTACTAAGATTTTTCTTAAGGGAAAAACACATCCATCTATTTTTTTTGTTCAATGGAAAACTTGTTTTCTTATGTTTTGATGCATTAGATCAATTATGAGTATAGTCTAATACATACTCATTGAAAAACTCTTTCCAGACTAGATCCAATGGAAGCACAATCCTTCAGTTTTGTGAAGGTCTAATTAAGATAGTGGTGCATCAAAGTTCCTAATGATAATTTGGGTTTCCTATTCCAATACTTTGGTTTATAATATGGAGTGTTGGGAATGAAACTCCATAAAATGATGCAAGTTGTCCAATTTCAAGAATAATGTTTTCTATTCCATCAAATATCCAACGTTGAGTATTTTTATTAATGAATTAATTCCATAAAGTTTATATTCAAAATGCTTATTCCACCATGAAATATCAATTGATATTTCATCCACAAGCCCTTTGAGGCTTTTGTATACTCTTGGTTATAGATTTGGGTTTCTTTTTGAGCCATGCCTTCATTCATCCTCATGTCTTCGTGCTTCTTCACAACTTCATGCATCCTCACACCTTCGTGTGTCTCCATGCCTTCATGCGTCTTTACACGTATGTGTGTATTCATGCCTATGCATATATTTTTCATCTTCTCTTCATTCATTCTATTTTTTTTTAGGCTTAGAATGAGTTTGATGACTTTGACGTTTATTTCCACCTCCTCCTTTGTGGATAGCATTTTAACACTATGTGAAGTTCAATATATTGCAAGTGAACCTCATACGTAGTGATATTTCCTATAAAACCTAGCAGTTATCCCATGTAAGACTTGCAATTGATGTAATACTTCTCAAGACAACACCACATCAAGCACATCAAACACAATTTCTACATCAACATCTACTTTTGGCTCACTGGATCCCTTATTAATCTCAATTATCTTAGATATTTCTTCCCTTATTGTGAATGCATTGGGGATCAATGCTCCTATTGTTGGAAGAGATAATGAGGAATTAAATTCAATAAAAATTAAAAAACCAATTAATTATTACTTAATAATTATTCATTAATATTTTCATAACTTTATGAAAAGGTATGAAAACTTAATTGTAAAGGCAAGTTCCAAAAACATGCCTATTCACAAATTATAATATTTATATTCACAAATAATCAATGAAAGAAACTTGGCATTGGATTTAAAATTTTAATATCTTTTTCCCATATCACTTTGCCCTGAGACAATTTTTTCTTTAATAGAGAGCTCTTTTATGGATTTTCTATGTTGAAGCTTGAGAAGGATTAGAAGAATATATGACTCTTCCTTCTATGTACTATGATACCACATGTTAATTCTCAATGCTTTGATGATTTAAATTATGATATGGTAGAAAAAATCTAGCACTAGCTTCCTTCTTATCCATGGGGAAAATATTAGAGATCCAATCAAAATAATCAATTGGTGTGATGAATTTTATATCAAGAAGCTTTTGAAGGTCCTCCTTAACAAGCAAGAAAACTTTTGGATGTATTTTTTATAATTTTTGTTTGACAAGTTTCACATCTAGTTTGACTACAAGGTGATAGAGAACCAAAGGTTGAACAAGCCCTTGCATGTTAGCATATGATCAAGCAAATATATTAGTAATTTTTTCAAGATCTTGGTATACTCCTTGTATTCAACAAGGCTTAATACCTTACCTAGTATTAGAATTTTAGGAATATTGGGTGTCCCAACATCAATGTCAATAGTCTTCTCAATTAGAATGTTTGATTCATCATCCAATTAATAAGGGCTAGGTAGCAGTCCTAAGTTGTCAAAATATTTAGGATTAAAAGGTGATTTATTATAATTAGAGGTATTGACATTAGCTATTTGAGGAAAAGACCCATCAAAATAAAAGTTTTCTTGGTAAAAATAACTCAAGAGACTACTTTTGAAAAAATCATAAAAGATATCCCTCTTCTCATAATCTTCTTTAGTGGTGATTAACTTGGTATGAACTAAGAAAATAAAATTCCATACCTCCAACCATATCTATAGGTATACCTATCATGGGTATGCCCATTCCAACATCATCCCCTAGTATCACAATAGCTATTCTAAATCTCAATTCTACAAATCGTTTCTTATCCCATGACTTAGGGGTCAAACATACCCCTTCACTTACAACATCTAACCAAACTACTTCATATTTTATGATACCTTTTCTCTCACAACACTTTTGAATTTACATAATCCACCAAATCTATCAACTAATGATTTTTAAAACATCAATGCCAAACTTGAACACCTTGAAAAGAGAGACTCTAAGTTTGAAGAGATTGAATGTCAAATTGCTTCTCTTCAAGAGGGTATAGGATAGGTAGGGGGATCACTTTTGGAATTCTACTAAACATGTAGTTTTAGTAAGGTGAACCCCAGATTACATGGGATCTGGCCACTCTTGCTCACTGAGTTTCATCTATAGTGACCTAGAACTCAAATGTGGTGAAGCTTTGTATGTTAAGATAAATAAATAAGGGTGTTCCCTTGTGAACTTGCTTGTAATTTCTTTTTGGGTTTCTAGTTTTGAGTTGCTACAATTAGTATCAAAGCTCTAGGTTTATAGGGCTAGAAGCTTCCATGCAGTGTGACTAGGTTGAACCTTGAATTGATGTTTAACTTTGAATTTGGCACCTTGTGATTCGACATGGATGACCCTGAATAATATCGATGAAATAAAAATATTTTTGTTAGCTCACAAGGAGAATGAATATAGTAGCATATAAGTATAATTAAGGAAGAATTGTAACTTACCTAAATTATTTTTTATGGATAGCGATGAAACTTGTTTGAAAAGTAATTTTAGCAAAGAAAACCAAAATGGTTGCATAAGAAGGTGTTGCAACATAAAATCCTAGACAATCTAGTAAGAAAACTATGAAAACACTGACTCCTAGAAAGAGGTCTAAGACAATATTAAATCTTGAAAAGAACATTAAGAACACATTAATATCTAATTAGAGAATAGAAGATCTCTCCTCTATAGTTAAGTTGCTTCAAGAATGTCTAGAACAACAACAAAAATTGATAGAAACCCAAATCAATAAGGAAGCTAGTTCTAAGAATGTAGATGGTAGACAAGAAGATAACCCTATCATAAAAAACCTTGAAGATAGGGATTGAATAGTGGTCAAGTTAGCAAGATATCTCAATAATGGTAGATTAACTCAATTTAATGGGAAATATCGAGGAGATGCAATCGAGTCATGGCTGAAAGAGTTAAAAACTTTTTTCCATTAAATGTTATTCATTTAAGACCAAGACTGTGTGGGCTACCCTTCATATTCTAGATGCAACCCTAGAATGGTGGGACACATTTAGTTCAGGAAAAAAATATCTAACCCATAGAACTCAAGTGGGATGATTTCATTGAGGCTTTTAAGAAAAGGTTTCTTTTTGAACAATTTTATATAGAGAAATTTGAGGAATTATCTACATTGCAACAAGGATCACTATCAATAGAAGTGTATTTCTAGAGATATGTGAAAATCTTGAAGTATGTTCCAGAGTATGATAAAAATGAATGTCTAAAAGTGCATAAGTTCATTCTTGGGATAGACCCTAAAAATAATAACGGTGATCAATATGCTCAAACCTAAAACTCTGTAAGAGTCCTATGAGTCTATGACTTGGCTAGACAAGATGAAACTAATTTTCAAATTAAAAAGTTGTTCAATTATGTAGGTTTGATAGAACAAGAGAGACATGAACTCATGAAAAGGAAGAGTTTTGGTTTTGTGAAGTGGTATAAGGAGCAAAAAAAAAGAAACAAGGGAAACCTAAAGTTCAATAATAAGAACAACAAAGGTCAAGGGAAAAACAAAAAGAAATTCTAAAAAAAGGATAATTCAAATCCTCATCCCCATAAGCAAATATAATCAATAAAAAGAATAATTAGGGTATAAAATATAAGGGAGACCACAAGAACCTAGGATAGGTTTCTACATATGTGGAGAACCTCACTATGCCAAGAAATATCTTGAAATATCAAAGTCAAGTCTCAAGGTAGAGGAGCAATCACACCAAATATATACCACCATTGGGAGTCAAAATTTGGATGGAAAAAATACACCAATTTCACTAAATGGTAATTTGTATAATAAAGACAAATATTTTAATAGATAGTGGAGCTATTGATGGTTTTATTTCCACTAGTATTATCGAGGATATGCCAAAAAGACCTAGATTTTTGGCACAAGGATGGAAAGTTGAGTATGGTTCTAATCAAATCTAGTGTGTCACCTTGGGGTGATTCAGTATAATTTATGAAAAATAAGGATGGATATTTGAGGTTGTGCATAGATTATAGGATGTTGAATAAGGTAACCATTAAAAATAAGTATTCTTTACCATGAATTGATGATATCTTTGATCATCTAAAGGATGCTACCATATTCTCAAATATAGATATAAGATCAAGGTATCATAGGCTAAGGATTTAGAAATAGGATACCTCTACGACAATATTTAGGACCAAATATGAGCACTATAAGTTCATAGTGTTGCCATTGGGGTTGACTAATGGATGAACGTTTATGAACTTAATGAACAATGTGTTAAAAAACTATCTAGATTGGTTTGTCTTGGTATGTTTGGATGATATTCTATTCTAATTTCATTGTAAATAAGAACATGATCACCATATTTGGTTAGTGCTAAAAGTTTTGAGGAAGAACTAGTTATATAGAAATTTATCCAAATGTGAGTTGTGTACCTCATAGGTGCATTATTTGTGGCACATGATGTCAATAGAAGGAAATGTTGTGGATCCAAAGAAAATTGAGGTAATATTAAATTGGCCTCCACAAACGAATGTGATAGAATTCAAGAGTTTCATGGGAATCATTGGCTATTATAGGTGTTTTGTAAGAGATTTCTCTAATATTACCTATTTGATCACCGATATTAAAAAAAATGGAAAATAGTTCAAATTGATAGATAAATGTGAGGTTGCATTTGAGGCTTTGAAGAATAAATTATACAAGGTTCCAATTCTTAAGATACTAAATCTTTACTATATGTATCGATGCTTCCATAGAAGGTTTGGATGGGATATTATCACAAGAGGCTATAGTAGCATATGAGTCTAAAAAGACTAATAAGAATGAAGTATACTATGCTATGTATGATTTAGAATTGGCAATGGTGGTGCATGCCCTAAAGGTATAAATATATTATTTTTTGGATAGACCATTTAACTACAGACCATCAAAGTTTGAAGTATATCTTCACCCAACCTATGTTGAATGCAAGGGAGAGAAGATGGTTATAATTCTTAGCAGAGTATAACTTTGGTATTGAATATATCAAAGGGAAGGATAATAAGATTATGGATGCCTTGAGTAGGAGAATACATATAATAGCATTGACTCAGAGCCATATAGATTTGAAGGATAGGATCAAGTAAATACAACTACAAGACTCGTATTGCATTTAAATTTGAGATAAACCAAGGTAATTTCTGAGGAATATAAATATTTCAACATAAAATATGGTATTTTATGCCTTAAATATAGAGCATTTATACCCAAAAATGGTGATATAAGGAGACTAATTATGAAAGAGGCACATAATTATCCTTATTTTGCTCATTTGGGATGGTCAAAAATAAGGGAAAACATGAAGATCTTTTATTGGGCTGAAATGAAGCAAGATATCACTAGTTTCATTGCAACATGTTTAGAGTGTTAGAAGGTGAAGGTAGAACATCGACACCCAACAAGGAAATTATACCCACATGATGTACCTATGCATAAATGGCAAGTAATATCTATGGATTTCATTATGGGTTTACCTAAGACTAGGTACCAACATGATGCAATATTGGTAGTGGTCGAGAAGTTAAAAAAGGTCACACACTTTATACTAGAGAACATCAAGGATGATGCATTGATGGTGGCAACAAGTTTGCCAAAGAAATATTTAGGTTACATGGGTTTCCTAAGGTGATCATATCATAAAGAGATTCTAGATTTGCATGAGTTTTGGTAGGCTCTAAATCATGTAGTAGGTACTAAGATTAATATTATTTTTGTATATCATCCCAAAATAGATGATCATATTGATAGAGTCAACCATATTTTGGAAGACATGCTATACATTTATTGCATGGACCAAATGTCTAAGTGGGAAGACTTTTTGTATCTTGTTGAATTTACATACAATAATGGATGTCATGCATTATTGAGGATGTCCCCATTTGAAGCTTTGTATGGTAGAAGATGTAGAACACTTATATCATGGGACAATCTAAAGGATCGAGTGATGAACATACCAAAAACTATTCAAGAGATGGAGGAATAACTCAGAGCAATATAGCTAAGGCTCAAGGAAGTGACTGATCACCAAAAAGATCTATGTTGATCTAAAAATATTTCAAATATAATTTTCTATGGTTGATAGAGTTTTCTTAAGTTAAGACCCATGAAAAGTGCTATCAAGTCAACCAAATAGTGGATCCTTGCTATGTTGGGCCTTTTGAAATCACTGATAAGATTAGCCCAGTATCCTATAGGATTGCTTTACCATCCAAACTATCAAAGATACACAATACTTTCCACATATCTATTCTTAGGAAATATGTTGTTGATCCTACTCACGTGTGGAATATTTCTAAATTGTAGATGGTAGATCACTTGACCATTGAGGTGAGGACTAGTTAAGACTCTAGGGATTCATTCTAATAGGTTGAGGAAATATTCCTTGGATCAATATAAGGTCTAGTGGGATGAGCATTCTAAAAATGGTACCACATGGGAAAATGTTGAAGAAATGAGGCAATAATCTATATTTATTTGAATGGATATTTGGTTACTCACTTGCAGGAAACACATAGGATTGTGTTTAGTCCAAGGTAGGAGTATGTAACACCTTGCCTTGGAATACCTACATTTGAACAATGAACCATGTTTTGGTGTGACTACTTTTAATGGCATAGTTTCATTTTATGATATCTATATTATAGAATGATTATATTCATTGATCTTAGAATATGCTACTGTTGATGTATTTGTGGATGTAGTATAAGGTGTTCTCTCTCTACTGGGATCATATGGGTGAACCACATACATAGAGAGATATTTTGGGAAATTATGATGATGACTTGCTCATTGATAGCTCAGGATAACAAGGAAAACTACCCTTCATGTAGATGTATTGTTTGTGTGCTTAATTCATGTTCACACCATTGGGCTAGGAATTTTCTTGCAATGAGTCTCCTTAAGTAGGTTGGCAATAGCATTTATCTATATTAAAGGAGACCACCTATTAAGGATAAAACAATGGTGTGAAACATTGTTGAAATGAATCTATGCATGTTCTTGGTGTGATTATATATATATATATATATATATATATATATATATATATATATATATATATATATATATATATATATATATATATATATATATATATATAGATTAAATGCATTAAGTGTTTGGTAAAATTAATACCTTAGATTCATGAAGTATTAATTAGCTATTGATATTAATACTTGGGATTGGAGAATATTCTTCTTGTTTTTTTTAATGTATTTTTGAGGAAAATGTCTTTAATGTTTACAAGCAACAATAATTTAACATTGACATGTGATATTAATTAGTAATTGTTTGATATCTACTCAATATTGAGAGCAAAGCCTTCTTGGAAGGATTAATTGTTTTGTTTATTTTTAATTAATGAGGTAGGATAGGATTAATTAAGGAAAAATTAATCCAAGGTTTTGTAAGGTTTGAAACTTAATTTTATGATTTTCTTTCTTTTAAATCTTCCTTACCTTCTTTAAAAACACACTACCCATGACATCCTCTAGACCTCGACAAAACTTGTTGGTGCCTCATCTCTAGGGAGTGCATGGTTATGCACCCATGTGTAAGGATGCCTTAATTTTTAGGTATTGTTGCTTTTGCATTGGATTGCTTTGCAGGTTTTTTGATGAACTATGTTACTATGAGTTTAGAACTTTTCTTTTACCTGAATATTTTTAGATAGCAAAAGATTCTAAAAGTAAAGTTTTATAGTTCCTTTAATTGGAATAAAATATAAGGATGTTATGTTTTATGAAGCTTCAAAAGTGAATAAAGTAGCTTAGCATGTATATATTTTTATTTGAGAGTTAAAAAGGTTATGTTTAGTGTAATTAGTGAATGGATTGTTATGGGGTTATCCATTACTAGAGTTATTATTATTTTGGAAAAAGTGTTTGAGAAGAAGAGTTATTATCTTTGCTTTCTTGTTTTTGTTATGTTCATGGGTTTTTGTCCTTGAATGTATGGAAAATATTGTGAGATAACAATTGCTTAGTTGTTGTATTTTATTTTTGAAAGATAAATGGGATATTTTTGCTCTTTGTTGAAAATGAATAGAAAGAAGATTTTTGGTTAAATGGATTATTGAGGTATGGTTTTGAAAAAGAAACTAATTATAATGATTCTTGAGACTTGTGTGAGTTAAAGAATCATTATAAAAGAGAAGTATGGGATTCTCTTGTTAAATGGAAATACTAAATGATGATTTTGAAAGAGAAACTAATTATAATGATTCTTGAGACTCGTGTGAGTTAAGGAATCATTATAAAAGAGAAGTATGGGATTCTCTTGTTAAATGAAATATTGAATGTTGGTTTTGAAAGAGAAACTAATTATAATGATTCCCGAGACTCTTGTGGGTTAGGGGATCATTATAAAGAGAAGTATGAAATTCTATCTTGGTTGGTTGTTTATCGTTGTATGTATATTGCATGGTTTCTTAAATACCAAAAAAAAAGGTATGTTTTTTTAAATTGCATTGCATCTAAATTTATCATGATCCCTAAGTATCTCTCATAAGATGTGGATGGAGTTTCCACTCATAAGATGTTGCAGATCTTAGAAGGCTTGGAGAACTTTTTGGAATGGCTTCATAGACTCTAGAAATATTTGGTTGATGCAAATGAATCAAAGGGTTTTGTAAAGGAATACTTGCTTAATAGCTTTGTAAACTTGAGTTTTGTACAAAGTTAAAGGCTATATTGTTAAATGATGTTTTGATTTTTGCACTCTAATATGTGTTCAACAATTATTTGCCATGGATAGATAGAAATGAGTTATTTCAATTGCTAGAATACATTATTATGATAATTGGATCTCTTGTGTTAAAGTATGTATGGATCCTTGGAGTATATGTTAAGTATTTTTTATATGTGCAATTTGGCTTAGTTGTATGTTGAAGCTTTATTTATAAATTACAACATGTGGAATCATGTAGATCTCTTTTAAATGCTTATCATATAGTTTTATGCAATGGTTTTATAAAGGAGTTTTATTTTTGATGCAATTTTATTACCTTGGGTTAGGGTGATTAGTTTTACTCTTGTAGATCAAAAACATAATAAAACCCCAATCCTGGAAGGAGTTGCATGGATGCAATAGCTAGGTAAATATGAGCCTTAGAAGGAGTTGCAAGGATGCAATAATAACCAGGTATGTTGTGAATTCTTACACCTTGAATGAGTAGGATTATGTGTATCTCAACTAGGAGTTGAGTAACCATTAACAATTCAGTAATGGTGATCCCTAGTTCATGTAGGATCAAGTGATCATTTTAGATTTCATTGAAGTGATAATAACCTTAGTTAGACCATGGAGTTGTGGTAACTAAGCACCAAGGATCTATGCATTATTAACCTACCTAAATGTACATAGAGTTGATTTAGAGAATAGATATCCCCCTTTAAGTTGTATGAGACTTAAAGGGTAATTCCTACATCTTGTTCACATGGTCCTATTCTGATGAGGGTATAGGACAAGTGGGGGGGCCACTTTTGGCATCCTTCTAAATATATATGTTTAGTAAGGTGAACCCTAGATAACATGGGATTTGGACACTCCTGTCCATTGAGTTTCATCTATAGCAACTTGAAACTCAAATGTGGTGAAGCATTGCATTTTGAGATAAATAAATAAAGGTGTTCCCTTGCAAACTTGCTTGCAAATAATTTTTTTTTTGGTTGCTAGTTTTGGGTTGCTAAAATTAGTATTAGAGCTCTAGGTCTATAAGGCTAGAATATTACATGGAGTGTGACTAGGTTGAGCCTTGAATTGATGTGTAACTATAGGTTTGGCACCATGTGATTCAACAAGGGTGACCCTGGATATTATCAATAGAATGATAATATTTTTACTAGCAAACAAGGAGAATGAAGCTAATAGCTTATAAGTATAATTAAGGAAGAATTGTAACTTACCCAACTTCCTATATATGGATAGGGATGGAACCTATTAAAAAATGAAGTTTAGAAAAGAAAACCAAAATGGTTGCATAAGAAGGTGGTGCAACATAAAAGTCCAGATGAACTAGAGACTTTAGTAAGAAAGCTAGGAAAATATTAACTCCTAGAAAGAGGTCTAAGATGACAATAAATCTTGAAAAGAACATTCAGGACATAATAATATCTAATGAGAGAACGTAAGGTCTCTCCTCTATAGTGAAGTTGCTTCAAGAGTGATTAGAAAAACAACAAAAATTGATAGAAACCTTGATCAATAAGGAAGTTAGTACTAGGAATGTAGAGGGTAGACAAGAAGAGAACCCTGTTAGAAGAAGCCTTGAAGGTAGGGCCCAGATAGAGGCTGAGTTAGCAAGAGATATCAAGAATGTTAAAGTAACTAAATTTAATGGGAAATAAGGAGGAGATGCAATTGAGTCATGGTTGAAAGAGTTAGAAAATTTCTTTTCCATAAAATGTTATTCATTTGAGACCAAGACTATGTGGGCTATCCTTCATCTTCTAGATGAAACCCTAGAATGGTGGGACACATTTAGTTTAAGCAAAAATATCCAATATTGTAGAACTCAAGTGGGATGATTTTATTGAGCTTTTGAGAAAGGTTTCTTTCTAAGCAGTTTTATATAGAGAAATTTGAGGAATTATCTATATTACAACAAGGATCGCTATCAATAGAAGTGTATTTATAGAGATGTTTGAGACTCTCGAAGTATGTTCCATATTATGAGAACAATGAATATATAAAAGTGAATAATTTCATTCTTGGGATAGACCCTAAAAATAAGGGCGGTGATCAATCTTCTCAAACCTAAAATTCTGCAAGAGGCCTATGACTTGGCTAGACAATATGAAACTAATATTCAAACTAAAAAGTCCTTTAATTATGTAGGTTTGATAGAACAAGAGAGAAATGAACTCAATAAAAGGAAGAGTGTTGGTTTTGTAAAGTGGGATAAGGAGAAAACAAAAGAAACAAGGGAAACCTAAATTTCAATAAGAAGAACAACGAAGGTCAAGGGAAAAAGAATAATAAATTAAAAAAAAGGATATTCGAATCCTCATCCCCCTAAGCAAATAGAATAAATACAAAATGAATAATAAGGGAAGAAAATACAAGAGAGGCCACAAAAACCTAGGACATATTTCTATATATGTTGAGGGCCTCACTATGTTAATAAATATCCCCAAATATTAGAGTCTAGTCTCAAGGTAGAGGAACAATTGCACCAAATATATGCCACCACTAGGAGTCAGAATTTGGATGGACAAGCTATACCAATTTTGCTAAATGGTAATTTGTATAATAAAGACAAAAATTTAAATGGATAGTGGAGCTACTGGTAGTTTTATTTCCACTAGAATTATCAAGGATATGCCATAAAGACCTAGATTTTTGGTATAAGGGTTGAAAGTCAAATATGGTTTTTATCAAACCTAGTGTGTCACCTTAGGGTGCTCCAATATTATTTTTGAAAAATAAGTATGGATATTTGAGGCTATGCATAGACTATAGGATGTTGAATAAGGTAACCATTAAAAATAAGTATCCTTTACCATGTATCTCTTTGATCAACTAATGAATTCTACCATATTATCAAAGATAGATCTAAGATCGGGGTATCATAAAATAAGGATTTAGGAAGAGGATACCTCTAAGATAATTTTTAGGACTAGATATGGGTACTATATGAAGAACATGTGCTTATACTAAGAGGGGGTTGAACAATATAAGATAAAAAATTTTGCTTTTTAATCCAAATAATAACATTAGCAATATTAAAGCAATAAACATCACACAAAGCATCACACACATGAGAGACATGATTTAACATGGTTCGCCCAATATGGGCTACTTCACAGAGAAAATATTCCTTATAAGTTTTTCTCAAATAAATTCTCTTGGGAATCCTTTCCCTACAATGTTTAAGGACCTATGTCCAAAGGAGACACCAATCCCCTAATCAATTTCGTGTATATATATCCATAGGAGAACTATTTATCATTAGCTTTGATTGGTGATCTTCTAGAAGAACTGTTACCCCCACTGCTCTAGCTAAATGGATCTCTATCCACTGAAGACACCTATCCTCACTGCCCTGGCTAATGGATATCTATCCACTAGAGACTATCATCCTCTATACTTTGTCACCTTCAAAGCTCTGTCTCAAATTTGCACTAAACACAGTCCTTCGGTCTAGCATAAATTTTCTCAATCTCTATCTTTGATCTAGCATAAACCTATCCTCAAATATGCACCAAACTCTATCCTCAATATCTGTCCTCAAATATGTCCTCAATCTCTATCCTCAAATATATCCTCAATCTTTATCCTTAAATATGTATTGTAATATTACACAAAATCTCACCCAAATATATCCACAAGTCTTCTCAAATACTTACCTCAAATCTGCTCAACAAGTCCTCACTATAACTTGTTCAATCTCATAGAAATATAAATAGAATTGTTAGAGACTCAATATGCTTCACATTCACCATAATGCTCAATCACTTTCACTCTCTCTTTTATCACATAAACATATGGAGAATTATTATATACTCAATATGTTTCATACTCACAAATACTCAACCTCTTTCTCCAATCAATTTAGAATATAAAACAATTTGTTTCATAGAACTCGAACAACACATCCACTTGACTAGGCTCAACCAACTCTATTCAACTAGTCACTCAATGAGTTAATCTTTGCTCACAAAATCTAGTCCAAGCATATGAACACTCACTCAAATGTTTCCAACAATGCTTATCAACCAATCTCACATAATAATGATACTTATGATCTTTCCAAATCCTAGTTCAAGTTCACTCAACTAATCACTTCAACAACAATGCTTATCAAACAAGGTTTTATCAACAAATATTTATTTCAAAAAACCTTGAATCATTAATTCAACATAAACTCAACAATGCTTACCAAAAAATAATTTTTACTCCAACTTTGCATTCACAACATTCAACAATAACTCACTAGGAATATGTGCCCATAACTTTTGTTTGATGTAAAAGTGCCCTTGGAAAACCTGTCTCAATAACAATTTTCTTCTTTCCAATTTCAATGGTTAAATGACAAAATATCACTTCAACACTTTCTCAAAATATTCCTTAGACACAAAGATAATCAAAGCTCAATTATGCCTTATTGTTCCCTTTTGAAAATAACATCCATCAAATCATACATGAAAAAATAATCATTTTGATACACCTTATAATCTCCCACTTAAAATAATATCCAACACCACAAAACCTCAAACAATATTCCTAAAATACCTTACTACCCTTTTCAAACATTGAAACAAATAAAACCCAAAAATTTATTTTGCATCAACCTTATAACTCCCCTTACAACTTTACAAACCAAATAAAATATGCAAAAATTAATTTTTAATACCTCAACTAACTCCTCCAACAAATTTGGTGCTCAACTAATGCAGACCGTCATTTTTCTCCTCAAAAGGGTTTCGGTGTGATTCAAACTGTCATCTCCCCAAGTGCCAAGCACGTTAGTGCTTTGGAGCCCACAACATGAGCTATAGGCACCCACGTGAAGGGAGGAAGGCTTCCTTCCTATTAACTCTTTGTGCATCGTTTAATTCACATGAAAACCACAAAGCAATCCTCTTTGATGCAGCACGATTCGCACAAACTTGCATTAATCAAAATAATTCGAAGGCATAAGGTTAGTTTGGCTAATGTGGTGTAGTCCCTATTTTATACACATTTGGTTGATTTTGCTCCCACGTCGGTGCTGAAAATTCGAATTTCAAAATTCAAATTTTAATTTAATAACCCACCTTAGGGTTATTTAAAATTAATATAAATTAACTTATAATTAATATTAAAATTAATTAATAATTAATTTAAATAACTTATAAGCTAAGTAAATTAATTTAATAATAAAAATTATATTAATTAATTTAAACTTCCTTGTATATAATATTATAAATAATTTTTATAATATTATTCATCTGGGCTTCTTCTTTGCACTTTGGACCACATCTAACTACCTGGAATCGGGTCTTTGATTAACTAAAAATAGACTATCCTTTTGCACTTATTGGAGAACTTGAAACTAATGTTGCCCACTGAAACTACCACTGATTGGTGTTGAAGGCTTGACATCAGTGACTACTCACTCTTGACATTAATGACAAATCATCTACTCAAAATGTCCAATAATCTCCCCCTTTGTCATTGATGGCAACCCAAAATATTTTTACCAAAACTTGACCGTTTTCCTATTTTGCTCGCCGTAGGAAATTGATCCCCTTGATTCAATTCTCTCTTATTAAACCAAATATCTCCCCCTTACTCAAATATCTCCCCCTTTGAAATCAATGGCAAAGGGTCACCTTTGGGGCTCGGGGCTAAGAATGAGTCTCTTATCTTAGCCCCTCCCCCACCTCCTCTTGAGGTGGTTAATTTTGGGGTGGGAGTATTACTCCCAATTTTCCTCAAAGATCTCCTTTGAAAGTGGCTTAGTGAAAATATTTGCTATTTGTTCCTTTGTAGTAACATATTCCAACCTTACCTATTTATATGTCACATGTTCTCTCATAAAATGATACTTGATTGTAATGTGCTTTGTCCTAAAGTGCATCACTGGATTATTTGAGATACTTATAGCACTTGTATTATCACATAATATGGGAATAGGATGATCATATTTTATCTTGAAGTATTCTAGAGTTTACTTCATCCATAATACCTATGTACAACTAGCTACTACTGCAATATATTTTGCTTATGTTGTAGATAAGGATATTGAAACCTGCTTCTTACTTAGCCAAGAGACTAAACAATCTCCAAGAAATAATGCTCCTCCACTTGTGCTCTTTCTATCATCAATACTACCATCCCAATATGCATTTGTGAAACTATCACTTTTGGGATACCAAAGTCCAAAATCCATAGTCCCTTTTAGATACTTGAGAATTCTCTTTATTGCTACCACATGTGTTTCCTTAGGTGCTTCTTGACACCTTGCCACTAATACCACTGATTGTACTATGTAAGGTCTTGTAGCTGTAACATACAAGCTGCCAATCATAGATCTATATAATTTTTGATCTGCCTCTAGAGATTCGTCATCCTTACTTAACTTGCATCCTATGACCATGGGGGTACTTATCGGTTTGCAATCTTCTAACTTGAATTTATTTAGCATCTATTTTATATACTTGGTTTGTGAGAGAAATACTTCTTTCTCTCATTGTGAAATCTAAAGTCCGAGAAAGAAGGACAACTCACCAAGCATAGACATCTCAAATTCATTCTGCATGTTCTTTGCAAATTATTTACACATCTTATCATTGTTTCCCTCCAAAATAATGTCATCAACATAAACAACCATAATTAGTAGATTATTTCCTTTATTTTTTATGTATAATTTGTTGTCTGCTATTCCTTTTCTGAATCCTTTTTCTTGAAGATACTTATCCAATATTGAGTACCATGCTCTAAGATCCTGCTTTAGACCATTCAATACCTTTTTCAATTTACATACATGATCTAGTTTATCTATTAATATGAATCCCTCTGGTTGTTCAATATAGACTTCTTCTTCTAGAACACCATTTAGAAATTTTGACTTAACATCCATATGATATACCTTGAAATTTTTAAAACTTGAGAAGACTAAAAACATTCTTATGATGTCAAGTCATGCAACTAGAGAAAATGTCTCATCAAAGTCAATTCTCTGTACCTATGCATATCCTTTGCACACTAACCTTTCTTTATTTCTTACTACCTATCCATATTCATTTAACTTATTTTTGAATACCCATTTTGTGCTAATCACATTCTTGTCCTTTGGTCGTGGAACAAGTTCCCAAGTCTTGCTTTTCTCTATCTGATCTAATTCCTCATCCATTGCCTTAATATAAAACTCATATTCACTTGCCTAATTGAAATCCTTTGGCTCAATCTTAGATAGAAAAGAAAAATTTGTTTGTTGAGATGGTTTTATTATCCTTCTCCTTGTTTATTTTTCATCTGGATTCCCAATGATTAGATATTTTAGATGATACTTCTGTACATACCTGGATGGATTTTTAGGAAGAAGTCTTTATGTTTCTTCTTCTTCTTCATCTGATTCCTCACAAAAATCTTCTTGACAATTCCCACCTTCCTGATACACAATTTGTTGAACTGATTCTCTTAAATATATCTTCTCATCAATTATTATATTTATACTTTCCAAAATAGTGTGTGTTCTCTTGTTGAAGCATCTATAAGCTTTACTCTTAGTGGAATAACCAAGAAAAATTCCCTCATCACATCTTGGGTCAAACTTGCCTAAGTTTTGATCTTCTCGTCTTATGTAGCACTTGCTTCCAAAAATATTGAAATGTTTTACAATGGTCGGTCTTCCTTTCCAAATCTCATAAGGAGTCTTATGATGGTTTACCCTCATTTGAGTCCTAGTGATTATATATACTACTGTGTTGACTGCTTCTCTCCAAAATCCATCTAAAATTTTGGACTCATTTAACATAGCTCTAGCCATATTCTCAATATTCTTATTTTTCCTTTCAACTACTCCATTTTGTTGAGGAGTTCTTGCTGCTGAGTATTCTATCTTGATTCCATGTTGTTCACAAAAATATACAAATTCATTTGAGGTAAAATTGTTGGAAATTTTGAGCTCATTTAGTTTTCATTGATGTCAAGGTGTGAAGTCACCATTGATGTCAAGGTGAACACATGAAGCTATCATTAATACCATGGAGTACACCATTACTGTCACCAGGAACAATCCAAAGAGTTGAAGAAAAGTTGTCAAAATATTATTTTATAAGGGTTTGTGTTAAAACCATGGTGGCAGAATAATATTCATCAAATCAATGGAGTACAAATTAAAGGTTTAAATTTTATCCCAAGGAAGGCTTTAATTTTTATTAAAGTCAAAGGTTTATAAATATAATTTATAAAATTTAAATTCTTTTAGAATTTAAATAATTTATAAATTATAAAAGGTTTTAAAAAGCGTCGACGTCATCAAACTTCATGGAGCACCGACGTCTATGGAAAAATGGGAAATCGTGTATAAATACCATGCCAAATAACATTAGAACTTACCTTCTTCGATTAAATTTTATGCGACCAAAGAGAAAGATAATTCATGCAATCATTGAGGAAGAAGACAAACTCTTTTTGTCTTTTAGCACGAAGGAAAAATATGAAAAGGGGAGGATAAGGCCTCACTCCCATTGGATAGGGTGGTCCATTGGTAGCGTGCATTTTGTGAGAGCGTTGGGAGTGGAAGTGACCATGATCGATTCGCGTGGTGGTTAGTTTGTGTGTTTTTCTTGAGCACCAAGGGAAGAGCCTTCTGGCACGTGCTTGTTTTGAGTGCCAGACTTAGGAGAAAGAGCACAAAGTGCTCCTAAGATTTCAAGTGTGTGTCTAGCACATGCAGTGGTCAATCCCATAGCTAGAGCACTCATAGAGGCAGAGATTATGGGTTCGAATCCCACTAGTGGCAAAGGTATTTTTAATTAAATTTTATTTGCCCAAGATTTTATATAAAGTGTTATTTGGAGTTATAAGGGTTTATGAAAGTTTGTATTATTGATAAGTGAATTATGTTATTGGAGTTATAAGGAAAGTAGATTTGGTTTTTGACAAAGTTCTTTTTGCAATTAAATTTGATTAAAGAGGTTTTGAATTAATTTTGGTGGATGTTGAATTTATTTTAATTGGGAGATTATAAGGTGTTATTGGATAAATATTTTATGTATGTTGATGGTTGTTTTGAAATATGGAGTGATAAGGTGTAATTGAGTTTTTACATTACATTGTGAGAAATATTTATCTTCTAACCTCTTTGAGCTTGGCATAGAAGTGTTTGTGGTTGTGACAGATTTATGAAATCCCTTCATCATCAAGAAAAGGTATGAGCACATTCTTCCATAGTTGAGTTGATTGATTGGTTTTCTGGAAAATAAGTTTAGAGTGAAAAGGACTTGATTAGGGTTTCCTATTGAGTGTGTTGAGTTAATGCTTCAAGGTTTTTTGGAATAAATAATTATTGTTAAACCTTATTTGATAAGCATTGTTGTTGAAGTGAGTTGTTGAGCAAAGAACTTGAACTAGGGTTTGAAGAGAACATGACTATCATTTTTATGTGATATTTGTTTTATAAGCATTGTTGTTGAAGTGAGTTATTGAGTGAAGAACTTGAACTGGGGTTTAGGCAAATTTTCTTCAATGGATGATGCTTTTCATGTCACAGGTTTGGACACATAGCTTCACAGTGCAAGACACAGGAAAGATAGGAATATGGGAACAAAGAAATTTTCCATGGGTATTGCTACTCATGTAATCAGTTTGGTCACAAGTTAATGAGTTGCAAGGTCCATGATAGAAGATGATATGACTTCACTAAGAGAAATACTAAGATATTTGTACCTCCAAGGAATAATAATATTAAGTGTTATAAGTGCAATAATGATGGTCACGTAGCAAAGTGGAACAAACATTCCAAAATCAATCAAGAACATGAACAGGAATAGGAACATGGATAGGAACAAGAACATGAACAAGAACCAAAATGTAGATATGGACAAGAACATGTATATGGAAAGAAACAGTCAGAGGAATCAAAAGGATCAAATAATAAGGAAAGAGGATAAAGGTAAAGAATAGTGCTTTCTGGGAGTATAAATACTCCCACCCCAGAATTAACCACCTCAAGAGGAGGTGGGAGAGGGGCTAAGCTAAGAGGCTAATTATTAGTCCCAAGCCCTAAAGGTAACCCTTTGCCATTGATGTCAAAGGGGGAGAGATTTGAGTAAGGGGGAGATATTTGGTATTTGAGAGAGCATTGAGCTAGGGGGAGCAATGTCCCAAGGGGAGCAGAATAAAGGAAAGGTCATTTTTTTAGTAAAAAGAATTTGGGTTGCCATCAATGACAAAGGGGGAGATTCTTGGACATTTTGAGCTCATTTAGTTGTCATTTATGTCAAGGTGTGAAGTTTTCATTTATGTCAATGTGAACACATGAAGCTATCATTAATACCATGGAGTACACCATTACTGTCACCAGGAACAATGAAAAGAGTTAAAGAAAAGTTGTCAAAATATTCTTTTATAAGGGTTTGTGTTTAAACCATGGTGGTAGAATAATCTTCATCAGATCATTGGAGTACAAATTAAAGGTTTAAATTTTATCCCAAGGAAGGCTTTAATTTTTATTAAAGTAAAAGGTTTATAAATATAATTTATAAAATTTAAATTCTTTTAGAATTTAAATAATTTATAAATTACAAAAGGTTTTAAAAAGTGACGTCATCAAACTTTCTGGAGCATTGACGTATATGGAAAAGAGGGAAATAGTGTATAAATACCATGCCAAAGAACATTAGAGCTTACCTTCTTCGATTAAATTTTATGCGACCAAAGAGAAAGATAATTCATGCAATCGTTGAGGAAGAAGACAAACTCGTGTTGTCTTTTAGAACCAAGAAAAAGACAAAAAGAAGAGGAGAATGCCTCACTCCCATTGGATAGGGTGGTCCATTGGCAACACGCATTTCATGAGAGTTTTGGGAGTGGAAGTGACCACGATCAATTTACATGGTAGTTAGTTTGCATGTTCATCTTGAGCACCAAGGGAATAGCCTTTTAGCACCCACTCGTTTTGAGCGCCAGACTTAGGAGAAAGATCACGAAGTGCTCCTAATATTTCAAGAATGCGTCTAGCACACATGGTGGTCAAGCCCGTGACTAGAGTGCTCACGGAGGCAGAGATTGGGTTCGAATCCCACTAGTGGCAAAGGTATTTTTAATTAAATTTTATTTGCCTAATGTTTTCTATAAAGTGTTATTTGGAGTTATAAGGATTTATGAAAGGTTGTTTTATTGATAAGTGAATTATGTTATTGGAGTTATAAGGAAAGTAGATTTGATTTTTGTCAAAATTCTTTTTACCATTAAATCTGAGTAAAGAGGTTTTGAGTTAATTTTGGTGGATGTTGAATTATTTTAATTGGGATATTATAAGGTGTTATTGGATAAATATTTTATGTATGTTGATGGTTGTTTTGAAATATGAAGTGATAAGGTGTAATTGAGTTTTCACATTACATTGTTGAAATATTTATCTTCTAACCTCTTTGAGCTTGGCATAGAAGTGTTTGTGGTTGTGATAGATTTATGATATCCCTTCATCATCAAGAAAAAGGTATGAGCACATTCTTCCATAGTTGAGTTGATTGGTTGGTTTTCTAGAAAATAATTTTGGAGTGAAAAGGACTTGATTAGGGTTTTCTATTGAGTGTGTTGAGTTAATGCTTCAAGGTTTTCTGGAATAAATAATTGTTGTTAAACCTTCTTTGATAAGCATTGTTCTTTAAGTGAGTTGTTGAGCAAAGAACTTGAACTAGGGTTTGAAGAGAACATGAGTATCATTTTTATGTGAGATTTGTTTTATAAGCATTGTTGTTGAAGTGAGTTATTGAGTGAATAACTTGAAGTAGGGTTTGCAAAGATCATGAGTATCATTGTTATGTGAGACTTGTTGAACATTTTTGGAAACATTTTGAGTTGGTGTTTATATGCTTGGAATAGGGTTTGTGAGCAAGTATTATTTCATTGGGTGATTGGTTGAGTAGAGTTGGTTCAGCCTAGTCAAGTGGATGTGTGAAGTGATTGTTCAAGTTCCATAAAACAAAATATTATATATTCTGAATTGAGTTGAGAAAGTTATTGAACATTGAGTTTAATTTGAAGCATATTGAGTCTTTAACAATTCTCCTTATGTTTCTAAGAGAGTGATTGAAAGTAATTGAGCATTGTGATTAGTATAGAACATATTGAGTCTCTAAAAATTCTCTTTATGTTTTTATGATATTGGACAAGTTCTGTGTGGACTTGTTGAGCAGATTTGAGGCAAGTCTTTGAGGAGAATTATGGACTAATTTTGTATGAGATTTTGTGGAGGCTTACAATACAGATTTGTATAATATCTTAAGAGGACTTATTGAGCAGATTTGGACAAGTTCTAGAGAGGACTTGTAGAACATATTTGAGCAAGTTCTAGAGAGGACTTGTAGAGCATATTGAGAAAGTTCTAGAGAGGACTTGTAGAGCAGATTGAGCAAGTTCTAGAGAGGACTTGTAGAGAATATTGAGCAAGTTAGAGAGAGGACTTGTAGAGAAAATTTGAGCAAGTTCTAGAGAAGACTTGTGGATAGATTATAGTGAGCTTTTATGGAAGCTTACAAGGCAGATTTAAGACAAGTCTTTAAGAAGAATTGAGAGTAGAGTTGATTCAAGCCTTGAGTTAAGGTTTAGGGCAGATCCAAAAGATTTGATTCAAGCCTTGAGTTAAGGCTTAAGGATAGAGATCGAGGATATATTTGTGCTAGACCTAAGGACTATTTTTAGTGTATATTTGAGAGTAGATTTTGGTGTAGATTTGAGGACAGGGTTGTACCAAACTAGAGATAGATATTGAGCAGAGTTGTACTAGACCAAAGGACTGTGTTTAGTGCATATTTGATACAGAGCTTCGAAGGTGATAGAGCAGAGAGGACAGTAGTCTCCTATGGATAGAGATACATTAGCCAGGGTAGTGAGGATAGGTATTCTAAGTGGGGATAAGAGTCTTTAGTGGAGAGAGATCCACAAGCCAGAGCAATGGAAGTAGTAATCTTCTAGAGGTTCACCAACCAGAGCAAAGGAGAAGGATTTCTCCTATGGATAGAGATCCACGAACTTGATTTAGGGGATTGGTGTCTCCTTTGGACAAAGGTCCATAAACATTGTAATAGGGAAAGGATTCCCAAGATATTTATTGAGAAAAGATTAGTGAAATATTTTCCCCATGGAGTAGCCCACATTGGGTGAACCACTTTAAATTGGTGTCTCTATTGTATGTGATGATTTGTGCATTGGTTTGGTTACTGTTGTTGGTATTGCTATCTTTACATTGCATAATATTTATTGGAAAGAAAAGTAAAAAGTGGTCTTATACTATTCACCCCCCTCAATATAAGCTTGTGTTCTTCAAAATTATCCTCCTCTATCATATCTCAAGCACTTAATCCTCTTACCGGTTTTATTTTCAACCAGTACCTTGAGTGCTTTGAATTTTTCAAATGCATCTGAATTCTCTTTTAGGAAGGCTACCCAAACCATACCCAAACCATTCTAGAGTAATTATCTATAAAAAATATAAAGTAACTCTCACCCTAAATACTCTATGTTCTGGTAGGACCACATAGATCAGTATGTATTAGACTTAATGGCTCAGATGGCATATACCCCTTTGACTTAAAGCTTGTTCTAGTTTGCTTTCCATGTTGACAAGGTGCAAAAATTATGTTTTGTGGCCTCTTTAGCTTTGGGTAAATCTCTTACAGCCTGCTTATTGCTTATGTTGACTATGTTGTCACAATTCAAATGACCCAATATCCTATGCCACAACCAACTCTCATATTATTATGAGAAAAAACACTTTTCCCTTTGATCTCACTAAGCATGTATAGACTGTTAGGAGTTCTTGCATTTGCAATGACTTTTCCAATTTCTATTTTTCTTATTTCACATCTATCTAGGTGAAAATTAACCATATGACCTTGATCACAAATTTGAATTACACTTAGCAGATTATGTTTTAACCCTTTGACATACAAAACATTTTTTGTTCTTGTTTTCCCATTATCTAAGCTCAGAGTTCCTCTTCCACCAATATTTGTTGATCCATTATCACCAAAACTTATTGTTCCTCTATTGGTTTCTTTTAGTACAATAAATTTTTATTTGTATCCTATCATGTGTCTAGAGCAACCACTATCAAGATACCGTTGTTCTTATTTATCTTTAGCATGAAGGATTCTTTGAACTAACATTCATCTAGTATTTATATTTCCCTCTTCCTCTTTCCTAGTTGTTGAAATTAGTTTTCTTTTACTAGACAAAGGAAGTATCATTTTACACCATCTAGCATTGTGACAAAAATTATTGCATTTGTAACATATAATATCATTATCCATAAGAGGTGCAAAATAATTAAAATTTCTATTGACACTGTTTCTTACATGACCAATACAATGTACAACTCTATGACCATATTTGTTACAAGAAAAACAATGACCATGGAAAAAAATATGTAACCTATTTGGATGCCTTTAAGATTGTGGTTGAGTGCTTCTTTTGTGGTTAACTCTCATCCAAGGTTCTTCTTTTCTTTCTTCCTTTCTGATATCTTTTTCTTTTAAAGTATCCTTTTCTTGCCTATCTTTATTTAAAGTTTCTCCTTTTTGAATACTTGACTCTTCTTTCTATTCCCCATACTCTATATCTTGTAGTACTTTAGTAATTTCAAATTCATTGCTTAGATAAACAATTTCTACTCCCAATATTTCACATTCTATTTCTCTTGCTCTTAATAGATTTGTCATATATTGCTCAATATTCTTTCCTTCTTCTACCTTTATCTTAAGTTCTATGAGAATTTGTATAAGTTCCATATTTTCTTCTTCATCCTCTTGAATTTGTTCCTTCAGGATTGAGTTATTTTCTCTAATCCTTTCCAAATTCTTGAGAGTATTAAAGAATTCCTCTTTTATATCAAACATGGTATCTTCTTCATTTTTTGAAGTCATGTGTGTTTCTGATGGATCCTCCTCCAAGCTATTAGTCTTTTCATGGAGAGACCCACTTTGATACCAATTGAAGAACATGTGCTTATATTGAGAGGGGGGTGAACAGTATAAGATACAACTTTTTTATTTTTAATATAAATGATAACATAAGCAATATTAAAGTAGTAAATATCACAAAAAGCATCACACGCATGAGAGACATGATTTAACATGGTTCACCCAATGTGGGATACTCCATGGAGAAAATATTCCTTATAATTTTTTCTCAAATAAATTATCTTGGAATTCCTTTCCCTACAATGCTTATGGACCTCTGTACAAAGAAGACACCAATCCCCTAATCAATTTTGTGGATCTCTATCCATAGGAGAAATCTTTCTCCTTAGCTCTGATTGGTGATCTTCTAGAAGAACTGTTGTCCCCACTACTCTAGCTAAATGGATCTCTATCAACTGAAGACACATGTCCTCACTACCCTGGCTAATGGATCTCTATCCATTGGATACTATTTTCCTCTATACTCTGTCACATTTAAAGCTCTATCTCAAATCTATACTAAATATAGTCCTTCTATCTAGCATAAATCTTCTCAATCTCTATCTCTAATTTGGCACAAACCTGTCCTCAAATCTACACCAAACTCTATCCTCAAATCTGTCCTCAATCTTCATCCTCAAATCTATCCTCAATCTCTGTCCTCAATATCTATCCTCAAATTTGTACTATAATCTTACACAAAAGCTCACCCAAATATTTCCACAAGTCTTCTCAAAGACTTACCTCAAATCTGCTCAACAAGTCCTCACTAGAACTTGTCCAATCTCATAGAAACATAAAGAAAATTGTTAGAGACTCAATATGCTTCACATTCACCACAATGCTCAATCACTTTCACTCTCTCTTTTATCATAGAAACATATGGAGAATTATTAGAGACTCAATATGTTTCATACTCACAAATACTCAACCTCTTTCTCAAATAAATTTAGAATATAGAATAATTTGTTTCATAGAACTTGAACAACACATCCACTTGACTAGGCTCAACCAATCACTCAATGAATTAATATTTACCCACAAACCCTAGTCCAAGCATATGAAAACTCATTCAAATGTTTCCAACAATTTTTATCAACCAATATCATATAACAATGATACTTATGATATTTCTAAATTCTAGTTCAAGTTCACTCAACTAATCACTTCAACAACAATGCTTATCAAACAAGGTTTTATCAACAACTATTTATTTCAGAAAACCTTGAGTCATCAATTCAAAATACACTCAACAATGCTTACCAAACAATCATTTTCACTCCAACTTTGCATTCAAAACATTCAATAATCACTCACTAGGAAGATGTGCCCATACCTTTTGTTTGATGTAAAAGTGACCTTGGAAAACCTATCTCAATAAACATTTTCTTCTTTCCAATTTCAATGGTTAAATGACAAAATATCACTTCAACACTTTCTCAAAATATTCCTTAGACACAAAAATAATCAAATCTCAATTACGCCTTATTGCTCCCTTTTGAAAATAACATCCATCAAATCATACATGAAAAAATAATCATTTTGATACACCTTATAATATCCCACTTAAAATAATATCCAACACCACAAAACCTCAAACAATCTTCCTAAAACACCTTACTACCCTTTTCAAACACTAAAGGAAATAACACCCAAAATTTATTTTGCATCAACCTTATAACTCCCCTTACAACTTTACAAACCAAATAAAATATGCAAAAACTAATATTGAATACCTCAACTAAATCCTCCAAAAATTTCAGCACTCAACTAATGCACTTTGGAGCCCACCGTGTGGGGTATAGGCACCCACATGAAGGGAGGAAGTCTTCCTTCCTATTAACCCTTCGTGCATCATTGACTTCACACGAAAACTACAAAGCAATCCTCTTTGATGTAACATGATTCACACAAGCTCACATTAATCAAAATAATTCAAAGGCATAAGGTTAGTTTGGCTAAAGTGGGTAGTCCCTCTTTTATACATGTTTGGTTGATTTGCTCCCATGTCGATGCTAAGAATTTGAATTTTGAAATTTGAATTTTAATATAATAACCCACCTTAGGGTTATTTAAAATTAATATAAATTAACTTATAATTAATATTAAAATTAATTAATAATTAATTTAAATAACATATAAGTTAAGTAAATTAATTTAATAAAAAACATTATATTAATTAATTTATAATTAATTTAAACTTCCCTCTATATAATATTATAAATATTTTTTATAATATTATCCATCTAGGCTTCTTCTTTGCACTTTGGACCACATTTGACTGCATGGAACTGGGTCTTTGATTAACTAAAAATGAACTATCCTTTTGTACTTATTGGAGAACCTGAAACTGATGTTGCCCATTGAAACTACCACTGACTGGTGCTGAAGGCTTGAAATCAATGACCACTTACTCTTGATATCAATGAAAACTCATCTAATCAAAACATCCGACACTATAGGTTCACAATGCTACCATTTGGGTTGACAAATGCACCAATAACTTTTATAAACCTAATTAACAATGTGTTCAAAAACTATCTAGATTGGTTTGTCTTGGTATTTTTGGATGATATTCTAATCTACTCTCATTATAAAGAAGAACATGATCATCATATTCAGTTAGTGATGGAAATTCTGAGAAAGAACCAATTATATAAAAATTTATCCAAGTGTGAGTTTTATACCTCACAGGTGCAGTATTTGGGGCACATCATGTCAACAGAAGGAATTGTTATCGATCCAAAGAAAACTAAGGTTATATTAAATTGGCCTCTACCAATGAATGTGATAGAAGTTAGGAGTTTCATGGGAATCATTGGCTATTATAGATATTTTTTAAGATATTACTCTAGAGTTGCCTATTTGATCACCAATCTTCAAAAAAATGAAAATAGTTCAAATCGATAGATAAATGTGAGGTTGTATTTGAGGCTCTGAAGAAGAAGTTAACAATGAAACTAATTATTAAGATATTGAATCCTCTTGGGAAATTTACTATGTGTATTGATGCTTCCATAGAAGGTTTGGATGGGATATTGTCATAGGAAGAGGTTATAGGAGCATATGAGTCTATAAAACTCAAGAAGAATGAAGTAAACTATGTTATACATGATTTAGAATTGGCAATGGTGGTGCATGCCCTAAAGGCTTAGAGACATTATTTGTTGGGTAAACCATTTAAGCTAAGGATAAACCATCAAAGTTTGAAGTATATCCTCGCCCAACCTATGTTGAATGCAAGACAGATAAGATGGGTATAATTCTTAGCGAAGTACAACTTTGGTATTGAATATATCAAAGGGAAGGAGAATAAGGTTAAGGATGCCTTGAGTAGAAGAAGACATATATAAAAACTAATTCAAATCCACATAGATTTTATGGATAAGGTCAAGGAAATGCAACTACAAGACTCATATTGCATTGAAATATGGGAAAAAACAAAGGGAAATCCTAAGGAATATAAGAATTTCAACATAAATGATGGGATTTTATGCTTTAAATACAAAGTATTTATAGCTAAAATTGGTGATCTAAGGAGACTAATTATTCAAGAGGCACATAATTCTACTTATTTTTCTTATTTGGGGGGTGAAAATGAGGCAAAAAATGAAAAAGATATTTTATTGGGCTGAAATGAAGCAAGATATCACTAGCTTCATTGCAATATGTTTAGAGTGCTAGAAGGTGAAGGTAGAACATTGACACCCAGTAGGGAAATTATACCCACATGATGTACCTATGCAGAAATTGCAAGTAATTTATATGGATTTCATTGTGGATTTACCTAAGACTAGGTACCATCATGATGCAATATTTGTAGTGGTTGATAAGTTCAAAAAGGTTGCACACTTTGTATTAGGGAATATCAAGGATGATGCATTGATGGTGGTAAAAATTTTTACTAAAGAAATATTTAGGTTACATGGGTTTCCTAAGGTGATCATATAAGATAAGTATTCTATTTACATAAGAGTTTTGGTAGGCTCTACATCATGCAATAGGCACTAAGATGAATATTAGTTCTACATATCATCCCAAAATAGATGGTCAGACTAAAAGGGTTAACCATATTTTAGAAGATATGCTATGCATGTATTGCATGGACCAAAAGTCTAAGTGGGAAGACTTTTTGTATCTTGTTGAATTTGCATGCAATAATGGATGCCATGCATCATTGGGGATGTCCTCATTTGAAGCCTCGTATGGTAAGATATTTTGAAAACTTATGTCATGGGACAATCTCGAGGATCAGGTGATGAATGGACCAAACACTATTCGAGAGATGGAGGAATAAGTTAGAGCAATAAGACTAAGGCTCAAGGAAGTGATCAATTACCAAAATAGCTATGTTGATTTGAAAATATCACTAAGATAATTCTCTATGGGATATAGAGTTTTTATAAAGGTAATACCCATGAAAAGTGCCATCAATTTAACCAAATAATGGATCCTTTCTATGTTGGGCCTTTTGAAACCATTGATAAAATTAGCCCAGTAGCCTATAGGCTTGCTTTATTGCCCAACCTATCAAAAGTCCATGATACTTTCCACATATCCCTACTTAGAAAATATGTTGTTGATCCTACTCATGTGTAGAATGTTTCTAAATTGAGATGGTAGATCCCTCATCCATTGAGGTGAGGACTAGTTAAGATTCTATGGTTTCATTCTAAGATGTTGAGGAAACAAACCCTAGATAAATAAGGTCCAATGGAATGAGTATTCTAAAAATGGTACCACATGGGAAAATATTGAAGAAATGAGGCAAAAATTTCCATATTTATTTGAATGAATATTTGGTTACTCACTTGCAAGAAACATAGAGGATTGTGTTTAGTCCAAGGGGGGGGTATGTAACACCTTGCATTGGTAGACCTGTCTTTGAACAATGAACCATGTTTTGGTGTGACTATTTTAATGGCATAATTTCATGTTATGATGTCTATATTATGGAATAATTATATTCTTTGAGCTTGGAATATGGTACTGTTGATGTATTTGTGGATGTAGGACCATGTGTTCTCTCTCTAGTGGGATCATATGGGTGAACCACCTACATAGAGAGATATTTAAGGAAATGATGATGATGACTTGCTCATCAATAGCTCAGGATAACAAGGAAAACTACCCTTCATGTAGATGCATTTTTTGTGTGCTTAATTCATGTTCACACCATTGGGCTAGGAAGTTACTTGCAATGAGTCTCCTTAAATAGGTTGGCAATAATATTTGTCTATATTAAAGGAGACCACATATTAAGGATAAGAAAATTGTGTGAGACATTGTTGAAATGGATCTATGCCTATTATTGGCATGCTTATATATATAGATTAAATGCATTAAGTATTTGGTAAAAGTAATATATTAGATTCATGAAGTATTAATTAGCTATTGATATTAATACTTGGGATTGGAGGATATTCTTCTTGTTTGTTTTAAGTCATTTTTTGAGGGAAATGAATTTAATGCTAAATATTATTACCAATGTTAATAATTTAATATTGACATGTGGTATTAATTAGCAATTGGTTGATCTCTCCTCAATATTGAGAGCAATGCCTTCTTGGAAGGATTAATTGTTTTGTTTGATATTAATTAAGGAGGTAGGATTAATTTAAGGAAAAATTAATCCAAGGTTTCTAAGGTTTGAAACTTAATTTTTTTATTTGTTTTCTTTTAGTTCTTCCTTAGCTTATTTAAAAGCACACTACCGATGACATCCTATAAACCTTGATAAAACTT
Source organism: Wollemia nobilis (assembly GCA_028583015.1). Lineage (NCBI taxonomy): Eukaryota > Viridiplantae > Streptophyta > Pinopsida > Araucariales > Araucariaceae > Wollemia > Wollemia nobilis. The sequence goes on from JAQPPZ010000499.1 coordinate 985,503, forward strand.
GCTGGCACCACCCGATGATACGTTACGCAAAGCTAAAAAGCATGATAGTAATTATGGCCATCAAATACAAGATGGGTAGGATAAAATGCTCCCCACCTATTTCTTGGATTCAAGATCCTTTTAAGAGGCTCAATGTAGGGGTTTTAGGAAGGTCGATTTTAGGGGAAAAGCAAGCAGAGAGGAGCAAGGATTTTGAGGGTGTGAGTTTTGGATTTGGAAGGCAAACACTATGAGGTAAATCTATGTTTTCTACCTATGTTTTGTGTAGTGTATTCTTTTGTCTTCGATGTTACACTTGGATATTGTAACATACATTTTTGATTGTCAATCACTTGATGGTTTTATAGTTGAATTATGAGCAGGATCTAGTCAACCAACTTTTGTGAGTGTCTTTGTACTGCACCACTCCTAGTCCTTGTTATGATCATCGTTTGCCTTTTTTGTCTTTGACTTGTAGTGTGATCTAGGTGTGGTTTATTTATGTTTCTGTAAGGCTTATTTTAAGCCCGTGTTTATTTTAAGACACTATGCATTGTGTAATATTTAGGTTATAGGCATGGAGTTCCATGCTGATTATGGTTAGCTAGGTAGCATTATTTCTTTTGTGGTGACTCGAGCAACCATAGAGGTCTCCTTAACCTTGATGGTCTCTAATGTGAGAGGCACTACAACTTAGTGTTTTATTTTGCATGCTAATTTTATAAGGGAGGGTTAGGTTATGTAATTTGTCTCTTGTTGTCTCAATTTTTCTCTTGTTTTGAAGATAAAATGGGATATTTTTGGTTAAATGGATTATTGAGGCATGGTTTTGAAAAGAAACTAATTATAATGATTCTTGAGACTCATGTAGGAAAAATTATAAAAGAGAAGTATGTGATTCTCTTGTTAAATAGAAATATTGAATGATGGTTTTGAAAGAGGAACTAATTATAATTACAATTGTCAGAGAAAAAAACAAAAATGCAAAACTTGCGAATATGTACAAAAACAAAAACAAAGTGTGGGCCCCTTCCGAGCCTGCATCAACTCTATCCTACTATTCTTCTTCATTGGCATCTTCCTCGACCTCTTCTTCATTCTATTCTTCTGGGGAAGGTTGTTTTTTATACCTTCCTCTATAATCATCACCAAATAACTGAACCATCAATTTCAAATATTGTAAATCCTGTTTCCTGGTTGCTTCAGAGGGATTTTATGTTTCTTTGAGCTTCTTATAAACATATTGTAACTCTTAAATGTCCTCTTAATTAGCATCATTCCCTCTTTTCACTAGATCTTCCATGAGATCTCTTAATATGGTAAAATTAACAATTAATTGGGTAGCTTGCTCTTGGGGTAGTGGCTCTTAAAGAGAATCAATTCTAGATTCATCCTGCAAATTTTCATCAATACTTTTTTGGATCTCTTCCATGGATAGCAAGTTGTGATGCTCCATCCATAGGTATTTGAATCCAACTTGAATCATTTATTTATTCACATCCACAACATACCAAATCACTCCTTCAATCCTATCGAAAAACAACCAGGCTCTTTGAAGTACCCTATGCTTCCTGACCATGATTCTGGTAGCAACTCTGGTGATATTCCATTATTTATTGGGAATTGGTTTAGCAGAATCACTGAGTATACTATCGATCAACCTGTACATTTGTTCTATCGAAATCACCATAGGCTGCAACTCTCTGGTGATATAATCTAGCTCTCTTTAAATATTGGAGAGTAAGTGACTAGCATCATCAAGATAATAAATCATGAGTTGAAGCCCTAAACATTTCTCTTAGACCTCAAAGAGCAATTATTTTCTAATCTTCTTCAAATCGGTTGTGGAAAAACCAGAAGAATTGGCTCTCTCAAGTTGAAGTTGTTATCTCAAACTTTGAATTTCTTTTGCTTGTTCTTCATTCAGCTTCTTTTGCTCTCCTAGCTGATCTTTGAGTTTATTGTCTTCTTGGTACTTTTCCTACCAGCCCTTAGTCTCCTTACTCAAAGCATTTTCTACATCCTTTTGATTGCTCAGAGTCTTCTAAAGCTTTTCAATCTACTTCTCTAGTTTACTCACCTTCTCTTTGACCATATCATTTTTCACATAGAAGGTGTCTAAGTGGGATTTGGATATAATCAATTCATCCTCTTCAGGAAGCTTTTCAATATCTTTTGTGACCTCCTCCACTCAATAATATTGAATGGTCATCTTAGTTTTAGGCTTACTTACAACTGGAGTCATAGATCTAGATACCCTCTTCCTAGAAACTCGATCAACATGTATGCTTCTTATTCTGACAGCCATCCTATTGGAAGGCTTAGAAAGTTTCTCTACCCATAAATTATTTACTTTTGGTGTGGTTGCTTGCACTTTTGGCAAAGTGACAGGACTTGAAAAACTAGCATGTTGGCAATTTTGGGTTTGAGATCCTAGCTTCTTGTCTATGAGTTGTCATTGATGTCAAAAGGAAATGACATTAATGTTAAGAGGATGTGTTGGCTTCAAAGGTGGAAGATTCCAAGAGAATATTTTTAAGAGAATCCGGAGAGATTCCATTGGCAATGGTTTTTATTAAAACCAATGGAGGTTCTCTTTATTATTTATTTAATTATTATTTAAAACCCTTCAAGGTTTTAATTAATTAATTATTTAATTAATTAAGGGAGAAATTATTTTTAATTTATTAAAAATACTTTAAGGGTTTTTAAACCCTTTAGAAAGCAAATTTCGATTAAATTCGAAATTACTTTTCTTTGCAGCCGACGTGTTCTAAAGTCCACGTATGGACTATAAATATGAGAAGGTTCCTAAGGTTAAACCCTCTTGGAAAATCGAAGGCAATTAATTGGTTTGGCTGCGATCGAATGTTCTATTTACGCTGCGAAAGAGGAGAGCTCGTGGTTTGAAAAGCTTTCGAAAAGCTTGACCGTTTATGTGGAAGGAAGTCCGTCTTGGACTTCGTAAGCCCCTTGTGGGCTAGTGGCAGTGAAGGCTGCGTTTGGGCCTTGCGTAGGCGGAGGTCTGCGTTTCGATCCCCGTGGAGGGAGCTGTGCATGGATTAGTCACGTTTTTATTAAAACGTGTTTTGTGCCGCAAATTTCGGATTCTTCAAGGGCAGCCATTATAAGGTGTGATTATTTTCTTGATATGATTTTTGGCATTGTTTAGCATTGTTTAAAAGACATAGGAGAAATAAGGGGATATTTCTTTGGTTGTATTTTTGAGATTAGTCTTTTGCTATGCTAAATTTAAAAATGGAGATATAAGGTGTAAGTTTTGGTTGTTGTGTTTTTGGCTTCTTTGGTGGTTGTTTTTAAAGAAGAGGAGCTAAAAGGTGTATTAAGGAAAGTTTTTATATATGCTCATTTATCTTGGTTCTAACCCTAACTTGGTTGGAAGTTTGAGGGTTGTGTGTGGTGACAGATTTAAGGATCAATTTTCTTCTACTCCAAAAAGGTATGGGCACATTTTCCTTATGAGTATGATTGGTGTATGTTTTTCTGAAATAAGGTTGGAGTGAAAAGGTTTTCAACTAGGTTTCCTTTGGTTGGGTGTAAATCCTATTTTCTGGTTTGTTGAAGACTACTTATGCATTGTTATCCTTGAGGAGAGTTTTTGGTGAATGCATAATTTTTGGTTTGAGATAGTGGAAGCTTTGTGCACTAGGGTTTATATTTGTGAGTCTAGCTACTTGCATTGAGTTGGTGGAACCCTTGGTTGGCTGTTTTGAGTTTGATGGTTGAGTTGCTTCCATAGAGGTTGTTTGATCAAGTTATTGCTTTACTTGATTCATGATATTGGGCTTACTCCATTGAGTTGATTTGAGCAAGTTATTCTTTGCATTTGGTGATATTGTGTTGGTGGTCGTTTTGTTCAAATATCTTTGGAGGGAAAAGGATTTCTACTTGTTTCCTTTTCTTGTGATGATTGGTTGAATGCTTCAAGGTTGATGTTGAGTTGAATGGTGTTGGTTGACTAAACCTTGTTTGATGAGCATTGTTGTTGAAACCCTAATTGATGGTGAAAAGAACATGAGTATCATTGTTATGTGATTCTTTGCATAGTTGGCAATTGTTGGGGTTTCATGTTCTTGAAAGAAAACATTCTATCCTATCCATTTCAGATATTGAGTTGAGTTTTCAGATTTGAGATTGAGATTGAGCTGAGTTGATTTGAGTTGAGTTTTGAGATTGGGATTTGAGTATAGAACATATTGAGTCTCTAACAATTCTCTTTATGCTTCTATGAGTTTGACAAATCACATTGGGTCTCTAACAATTCACTTTGTGATTTCCTACTAAGAAAGTTTTTCTTGGTGAGCTTGCTGATTTTTGGACAGGTTCTGGTGGGGACTTGTGAGCAGTTTTGGACAGGTTCCGGTGGGGACTTGTGAGCAGATTTGGACAGGTCCTAGCAGAGGACTTGTGAGCTGAGTTTGATAGTTCTATCAGAGAACTTGAGGACAGAGGTGCATTGGTTCTATGAGAAGAACCCGAGGATAGTTGGCAAGTCTTTGAGAAGGCTTGTATGCAGAGGATTGATTTGTTCAAGAGTTGGACAGATCTGACGAGATAGAGGAAGACTTGTACTAGACCGAATGACTGTGTTTGGTACAGGTTGTTGAGCTGTTGTGGACATGATCATAGAAGGGAGAGGTCTCTTAGGCTAAGCATTGAGGACAGGAGGTCTTCGATGGAAAGGAGTTCCACGTGTTGGCAAGAGGTAGAGGTAGTTGATCTTCTGAGGGATCATTTCCAGAGCAGAGGGGAAGGTATCTCCTTTGAGCAGAGGCTCATAAATCCAGATTGAGGGGAAGGTATCTCCTTTGAGCAGAGGCTCATAAATTTAGATAGAGGGGAAGGTATCTCCTTTGAGCAGAGGCTCATAAATTCTGATTGGGGGAAGGTATCTCCTTTGGGCCGAGGCTCATAAACATTGTAATTGGGAAGGATTCCCAAAGAACTTTGAGATAACTTTTAGAGAAAAGTTTTGTGGACGTAGCCTAACCATTCTAGGTGAACCACGTTAAAATTGGTGTCACTTTGTGGATGATATTGTGCATTGCTTTGATATTGCTTTGGGTATATTGCTTTACTATTTTGAAGTATAAAGGAAAAAGTAAAAAGAGGTCTTATACTGTTCACCCCCCCTCTCAGTATAAGCTTGTGTTCTTCAATTGGTATCAGAGCAGGTGCCTTCGAAAAGTTTAACAACTTGAAGGAAAAGCTAGTAAAGAACACAATGGATTATTCAAGTGGCAATGCAGCACCTATTCGTGATGAGTCTTCTAGTGATGAAGAGGCATATTACAGCAAGAAAGGCAAGTTCTCTAGAAAGCACAAAAGTATGAAAAATATAAGATGTTTCAATTGTGGAAAGTTTGGTCATTATGCTACTGACTCATCTGTTCCCAAGAATGAAAGTGATGAAGATAAACAGGATTCTAAGAGCAATGATTCTGAAAAGCACAAGCATCACAGGAAAAACAAAGATGAGCACAACAATCAAGGAAAGAGGTATTCTCACAAGCACAAGAAGAGTTTCTACCTAGACAAAGCAAGTAAGTGTTCTAGTAGTGATAGTGAAAGTTCTTCAAGTGATAATGAAAATGAGATGTTGTTCATATCGGAAAAAGAGGAAGAACCGAAACATAGATTCATTATCATGAAATGTCTTAGATGTGGAAATTTTGGTCACCTTGAGGATGATTGCACAAATAATGATTTGGTTTCTAGTATGTATGAGGATGCTTCAGAAAACTATAAGGAAGATGCATGTATGGTCTTTGAAAAGGGTAGCACCTCTAGTGATAAGAAATCTGAAAAAGGCTTTGATGATTCAAAAAGCAAACAAATAAAGGATCTTGAAAGTGAACTTATTAGTGCTCTTAGTGTTTTGGAAAAGGAAAGAAAGAAGAATGCTAGACTCAAGGATAAGTTAGATGAATGTTGTATGGAGAGAGATGATCTTATAGAAAGTCTTGACTTCTCTATAGCTAAGACACAAGAACTCAAGGATGAGTTAGAGTCTAAGGTTCTTGAGTATAATGAGTTAGAACAAAAAATGGCTTCTTTGAAAGAGGAAACTAAAGAGTACAAGGATAAGCTTTACAGGTTTCAAGATAGCTCCAAAAAGGTAAAGTCCATCATCAAAGATCAAAGAAGGGCAACAGATAAAACAGGTCTTGGTTTTGGTAAGAAACACAAGGAACAGGTTGGGGAATCTAGTAAGAGATTCCAAAAAGAAGAGAGTTCTGATGAGGAGAGTATTTCAGAGAAAGAGTCCTTGAGTGATAGATGCACAGAAACAGAAAATAGGAAACAGAAAAAGGGGAGAAAGTTTACAGGACCTAGAAGGTCATTTACAGGAAAGTTTAATGGCAGATGTTTTGCTTGTCACAGGGTTTGGTCACATGGCTTCACATTGCATGACTCAAGTAAGGAAGGTAAATGATAGTTTCAGAGGTGGTAATTTCTTTCAAGGGTATTGCTACTCTTGTAAACAATTTGGGCATAAGGCAATTTTTTGCAAGGCTAATAACAGGAACGGGGTTAGTCAAAACAGGTGGATTCAAAGAATAGGTATGCCTAAAAGAAATAACATTGTTACTTGTTATAAGTGCAACAATGAAGGTCACACAGCTAGACAATGTAGAGCTGAACTTCCAAGGTACAGGAACAGGAACAGTGGTATGAACAGGTCCAAGGATCAAGGCATGGATAAGAATAGGAATGATAACAGGAACAAGAACAGTGACAGGAACAAGAATAGGAATATGGACAAGGAGAACAAGAGAAGACATGGTAAGGCAGCTATAGACACTGATGATGATCAATGCCTGTTGGGAGTTTTACTCCCACCCCAAAATTAAACACCTCAACAGGAGGTGGGGGAGGGACTAAGCTAAGAGGCTCATTCTTAGTCCCAAGCCCCAAAGGTGACCCTTTGCCATTGATGACAAAGGGGGAGAGATATGAGTAAGGGGGAGAGCCTCAAGACAGGGGGAGTTGTTTATGTTGAGTTTCCGTGTTGTTGAGAAGCATGGTTTGCCATCAATGACAAAGGGGGAGATTGTTGGCAATTTTGGGTTTGAGATCCTAGCTTCTTGTCTATGAGTTGTCATTGATGTCAAAAGGAAATGACATTAATGTTAAGAGGATGTGTTGGCTTCAAAGGTGGAAGATTCCAAGAGAATATTTTTAAGAGAATCCGGAGAGATTCCATTGGCAATGGTTTTTATTAAAACCAATGGAGGTTCTCTTTATTATTTATTTAATTATTATTTAAAACCCTTCAAGGTTTTAATTAATTAATTATTTAATTAATTAAGGGAGAAATTATTTTTAATTTATTAAAAATACTTTAAGGGTTTTTAAACCCTTTAGAAAGCAAATTTCGATTAAATTCGAAATTACTTTTCTTTGCAACTGACGTGTTCTAAAGTCCACGTATGGACTATAAATATGAGAAGGTTCCTAAGGTTAAACCCTCTTGGAAAATCGAAGGCAATTAATTGGTTTGGCTGCGATCGAATGTTCTGTTTACGCTGCGAAAGAGGAGAGCTCGTGGTTTGAAAAGCTTTCGGAAAGCTTGACCGTTTATGTGGAAGGAAGTCCGTCTTGGACTTCGTAAGCCCCTTGTGGGCTAGTGGCAGCGAAGGCTGCGTTTGGGCCTTGCGTAGGCGGAGGTCTGCATTTCGATCCCCGTGGAGGGAGCTATGCATGGATTAGTCACGTTTTTATTAAAACGTGTTTTGTGCTGCGAATTTCGGATTCTTCAAGGGCAGCCATTATAAGGTGTGATTATTTTCTTGATATGATTTTTGGCATTGTTTAGCATTGTTTAAAAGACATAGGAGAAATAAGGGGATATTTCTTTGGTTGTATTTTTGAGATTAGTCTTTTGCTATGCTAAATTTAAAAATGGAGATATAAGGTGTAAGTTTTGGTTGTTGTGTTTTTGGCTTCTTTGGTGGTTGTTTTTAAAGAAGAGGAGCTAAAAGGTGTATTAAGGAAAGTTTTTATATATGCTCATTTATCTTGGTTCTAACCCTAACTTGGTTGGAAGTTTGAGGGTTGTGTGTGGTGACAGCTTTAAGGATCAATTTTCTTCTACTCCAAAAAGGTATGGGCACATTTTCCTTATGAGTATGATTGGTGTATGTTTTTCTGAAATAAGGTTGGAGTGAAAAGGTTTTCAACTAGGTTTCCTTTGGTTGGGTGTAAATCCTATTTTCTCGGTTTGTTGAAGACTACTTATGCATTGTTATCCTTGATGAGAGTTTTTGGTGAATGCATAATTTCTGGTTTGAGATAGTGGAAGCTTTGTGCACTAGGGTTTATATTTGTGAGTCTAGCTACTTGCATTGAGTTGGTGGAACCCTTGGTTGGCTGTTTTGAGTTTGATGGTTGAGTTGCTTCCATAGAGGTTGTTTGATCAAGTTATTGCTTTACTTGATTCATGATATTGGGCTTACTCCATTGAGTTGATTTGAGCAAGTTATTCTTTGCATTTGGTGATATTGTGTTGGTGGCTGTTTTGTTCAAATATCTTTGGAGGGAAAAGGATTTCTACTTGTTTCCTTTTCTTGTGATGATTGGTTGAATGCTTCAAGGTTGATGTTGAGTTGAATGGTGTTGGTTGACTAAACCTTGTTTGATGAGCATTGTTGTTGAAACCCTAATTGATGGTGAAAAGAACATGAGTATCATTGTTATGTGATTCTTTGCATAGTTGGCAATTGTTGGGGTTTCATGTTCTTGAAAGAAAACATTCTATCCTATCCATTTCAGATATTGAGTTGAGTTTTCAGATTTGAGATTGAGATTGAGCTGAGTTGATTTGAGTTGAGTTTTGAGATTGGGATTTGAGTATAGAACATATTGAGTCTCTAACAATTCTCTTTATGCTTCTATGAGTTTGACAAATCACATTGGGTCTCTAACAATTCACTTTGTGATTTCCTACTAAGAAAGTTTTTCTTGGTGAGCTTGCTCAGTTTTTGGACAGGTTTCGGTGGGTACTTGTGAGCAATTTTGGACAGGTTCCAGTGGGGACTTGTGAGCAGATTTGGACGAGGTCCTAGCGAGAGGACTTGTGAGCTGAGTTTGATAGTTCTATCGGAGAACTTGAGGACAGAGGTGCATTGGTTCTATGAGAAGAACCCGAGGACAGTTTGGCAAGTCTTTGAGAAGGCTTGTATGCAGAGGATTGATTTGTTCAAGAGTTGGACAGATCTGACAGATAGAGGAAGACTTGTACTAGACCGACTGACTATGTTTGGTACAGGTTGTTGAGCTGCTATGGACGTGATCATAGAAGGCAGAGGTCTCTTAGGCTAAGCATTGAGGACAGGAGGTCTTCGATGGAAAGGAGTTCCACGTGTTGGCAAGAGGTAGAGGCAGTTGATCTTCTGAGGGATCATTTCCAGAGCAGAGGGGAAGGTATCTCCTTTGAGAAGAGGCTCATAAATCTAGATTGAGGGGAAGGTATCTCCTTTGAGAGAGGCTCATAAATTCAGATAGAGGGGAAGGTATCTCCTTTGAGCAGAGGCTCATAAATTCTGATTGGGGGAAGGTATCTCCTTTGGGCCGAGGCTCATAAACATTGTAATTGGGAAGGATTCCCAAAGAACTTTGAGATAACTTTTAGAGAAAAGTTTTGTGGACGTAGCCCAACCATTCCGGGTGAACCACGTTAAAATTGGTGTCACTTTGTGGATGATATTGTGCATTGCTTTGATATTGCTTTGGGTATATTGCTTTACTATTTTGAAGTATAAAGGAAAAAGTAAAAAGAGGTCTTATACTGTTCACCCCCCCTCTCAGTATAAGCTTGTGTTCTTCATAGCAGGCAAGGGATATGAAGATACTAGAAATGCAAGGGTGGACTGAACTATTGACAATGGAGGTGTGGAAGTAATTACAATAGTCTCTATAACAATAGTGGACTCTATAACTACTGTTGTGGTTGTTGTTGGTAAACTCATAGGAATTGATGCAAGACTAACAATTGGGTGAATGGTGGTGCTTGGAACAGTTTGTCCCTTTGATGGGGGTGGTGGTAATAGTGAAGATGAAGTGATGGGAGATGATGAAGTGGGAACTTCAGATGATGAAAGTGGGATTTGGGGTGACTTTGGGGGAGATGAGGTGACTTGTACTTCGATGATGACCAATGAAACATGGGGTGAACCATGAGAGGGAGAAGGTACCTTTGTCACATTCTCTTGACCAGAAAGGGAGGGAGACTTCCTTGGGGATTTAGGAGGATGAAGAGGAGAAGAGGGATTAGAAACCATACCTTCACCTACAGATGTAGGGTGCTCTTGTTCCACCTCTATTTCCTATTGCTGCTCATGATGAGTCAATTCTTCTATAGCTAAAATAGCTACATCTTTGGCAATCTCCTTCATATCCAACATTTGTTTCTTTGAAACTTCTCTTTCCCTTATTTCTAGAGCTCTTTTAGCTCTTCTATGAATTAATTGAAAAGAAGCCATCTCACTCTCAGAATCTTCTTCTAATACATCTCCTTGTCCTGCTCTAGAAAGCAAGACTTGCTCAGATATGGGACGCAATTCTACTGATACTATAGTGGTGAAAGAAAGGGGGGTGAACCTGAAACTCTCATCCTTCTATCTCCAGTCAATGTCTATGTCTAGAGGTTGTCCCCCTAGAGCTAAGCATTTAGGCCTAGACACTACTTCGATGACTAGAGTGCTGACAACTTTTTCATCAGAATATTGCATTTTGCTCAGAAGTTGAGCTCCCTTAGGAAACTTCTCCACTTGTTCAGTGGTAGGATGAAAAATTTTCAAGACTTCAGCTACTGTTAAAGGAGTTTCCTGATCCATGGGTGGAGAGAGAGATTCAGAACTAGCCTTGGACTTTTCAACTATCAACACTATGTTTCTGATGTCCTTCTACTTCCAGGTTCTGATATTTTCATCATATTTCTTGGAAAACTCATTATCAATATTCATGCCAAATCTGGACTTAGGTTTTCCAATTTCAACTCTCATTCTCCACCAATCTGATATTTTTGCTACATTCCATGGTTCTCCTTCTACTTCTTCAGCAACATCCTCATCAGGTTGATGGTCCTTTTTCTTTCTAAATTTCTCTTCAATGTCATGAATGATGGCTTCTATAAGCCGATGACTCTTCTTCTTGTCAGGATCAAAATCCACAACTTGTTCATAGAAATCCAACCATGGAGGCAGTTGACCCATTTTTGAAACATTCCACTCCAAAAGAGTGGTCTCATCATTATTTCTACCTTGTTCGAAATGAGCCCTAGGTCTCTTTTCAAATTTGTAAGCTTTTTCTCCATTTAGGGCTACATTCCTTGTAGTGAAAATACCATCAGGGTCATAACTCCATCTTTGGGGAATGTAAAATAGACCTAACCTATCAAGGTATTGGTCAATATGCTCACTCTACCCCTTCTTTGTGATGGTAATGTCCTCCATAGTGTGGTATGTAAGCAAAGACTTTCTCTTTCTTCTAGAACCATAATTCAAATCGATGTACTCCACTTGCCTCAAATATTCTAAGGCAAAGAGCCTTTCTATGACAAAATGGGGTAGGAGAAAAGGTTTACCCATGAAACCATATAATCTGATAACTGTGCCCTCGATCAAAAAGTACCAATCTCCTTCCTCAACACCCTCTGCTCTCAGAATTTGCTTAGCCAAGGGTGGCAATCTAGGGCACTCTCCATACATTATTTTCAAGGTAGGTCCAAGGAATTCCAAATTGAATCTATAAAAAGACTCACTACTTCTCAAGTGGCTTATCCAATAGTAAACCGACAAGGGTTCCCCATCACTAGTTTTATCCCTAACCAGAATCCAAGGCATCTTGTCCTTAATGGCAGCATAAAACATCCATACCAGACTTGAGCAATGCCTAAAACTAGGAGCATCAGAGCCCCTTTTCATTCTTACCAACTGTTCATGTATCCTTTGGGCAAGAAAGGTTGGCCAATCAAAATAAATCACCCTAGTCCCTCTTTCCTCCATGCCTTCCTCATACATTCTTTCATTAGAAATACAATAGGCCATGACAATTTTCCAACCATACACCATTCTATCAGAATCTAAACCCTCCATACAGGCCAACATAGAGAACAATACAAGGTTTGGAAATTCATCAATAGGGATTGGGACTTAGGGTAATTTCTTCCTAGGCTTAGCATTGAGCTACTTATAAACCCATATTTTAAATGACTCACCATCATTGGCTCTTTTCTCTAAAGAGTAATACCTAGCCTGGTCAGTCACCCTAAATTCCTTTGGTCTCACTGATGGTTCTAACCCTAGGGTGAAAATATTATGACAAAAGGAGGTGGTGATACTAAAGAGGGTTTTGCCCTTAGAGGTCTTCACTACTTTGGCCATTGGATCATAAAATTTTACTATTGTAGCTATTAATTCTGGACAAGGATGAACATAATCACAAATATAAAAATATAGATAAGAAAGGACAGCACATCTACCTTCCACAAACAAAGTAGCTCTCTTCTTGAATCTATCATTAACGCTCCTTCTAAGCCTTGTTCTCTCTATGAGGACCATTTTAGTATCCACCATAACTTCTGCTCTATCAATGTATGGAGCCACTACCCTTCTCTCTTGGGTTTCAACCTCTTGGGTATCTTCAGAAGCCATCTTGATAGCAACAATACTATGTTCTCTCTAGAATTCACAGTGAAATCTTCTGAGTACCATCTCACTCTTTTCTACTCTATGAATACAATTTACCACTAAATGAACATTGCTCAAGCCTTTTGGTTCTTTTATCTCTTGGCACATGCATATCTTCCACCATTAATGTGGCTACTATATGATCTACCCACTGGCACACTTTCCAACTTCCACTCATTCCTTTCGATGGCTCAACGGTGGCATTCTAAATTTTCATTGGTCAAAAATTCAAACTGCACTACCACCTCACTACATCTCTTCGGCTACTCTTTGGTTCGAGCATGAGTTCATTAGCATTGAATGCAGGCTTTTTCTTTCCTCTCCATGTGGCATGGTCATGAAATCACTACTTGGCTCCACCTTGGTTTTGAAACCGGTGAATCGAAGATGTCTTTGATTCCATTGACACTTAATAAATTCCACGCATGGGTTACCACCTTGGTTCCATTCCGCTATGCTTTAGCTTCAAAAATCTCTAGATTGGAGATGCCTTTACTCCTTTTAATACTTGGCTCTTTTCATCATGTGAAAAGAACAACCTTGCATCATTCCACTGGAACTTTAATGTATTTTAGCATGGATTGGAGATGCTCACCATTCTACCACATTTTACGTGTATTTGAGTGTGGGATGAAACCTTGTTGAATACTTTGTCAACACTTAGCCATTTTTTTGCAAATATTTTTCAATGAGCTTGTACAAAGTGCAGAAAGAAACTGAATACAAAGTGCAGAAAGAAAGGGAAATATAATACAAGGTATATACATATGTTACAATGAGCTCATATTTCAAACATAGTAGAGTTTGAGGTGAAAACCATTTACTAGAATCGGTTGTATGTTCCCTTCTTGATCTTCAAGCTGGAACACATTGGACTCCTTGGCCTCCACTATTTTGAAAGGGCCATCCCAAAAAGAATCAAACTTTTCATGCTTGCCCGGTTTTGCTCTATCAACATTCCACCTGAGAACTGAGTCTCCAACCTAGAATTTTTTGAATCTGGCCTTCTTATCAAACCATACCTTGATATCTGAGGAATGCTTTTGAAAATTTTCATATGCCTGAGCTCTATTCTCTTCCAGTTGTAGCAAGTGAGTCAACCTGGTCTTCACCAGATTTTCCTCTGACTCTTCCTCTATATTGACAAGTTTAAGTGCTAGAATTTCCAAATGGATAGGTAGTACTACCTCTTTTCCATACACCAGAGCATAAGGGGAAGTCTTAATAGACTTTTTGATAGTAATCCTATCTACCCACAAATCTTGGTCTAGTAATAGGTGCCAACTTCTCTTGTTACCTTCAAGTGATCTCCTCAGAATCCTCAATAGATTCTTATTAGTAGATTCAGCAAGTCCATTCCCTTGAGGGTAATAGTTAGAAGTATTCTTAAGAATGATGTCATACTTGCTGGAAAACTCAATATACTTGGCTCCTATGAAAGTTGGGCCATTGTCACTCACCAAGGCTTCTGGAACTCCAAACCTTGAAATCAAATTTTCCATAAAATTGATCACAACTTCCTGATCTGATTTCTTAGTGGGAATAGCCTCTACCCATATGGTAAGATAATATATAGTGGTCAGGATATATTTGTGCTCTACTGAGGAATTAGGGTTGATGACCCCTATGAAGTCCAGCCCCCATTGTTGAAAGGGCTCTTCAACTTGTATGGGTTTGAGGGGGAATGCAGCATTCCTTGTCCTTCCAACATATCTCTGACACTTGTCATAGGTCCTAGTAACTTTGAAAGTATCAAAAAATATAGTAGGCCAATAATAGCCTGCTCTTATGATTTTCAAAGTTGTAACTCTACCTGAGCTATGTCCACCAGCTGGTCCTCCATGGAACTCTTCAATGACCCTCTTTTGTTGATCATATTTTAAGCATTTTAGAAGAACTCCATCCAAGTTTTTTTTGTACAGGCCTTCTGGTAGTAGTACATATTTCAAAGCATGAAGCCTGTATCTCCTCCTTTGGGATGCATTTAGATTTGTGGGGCATACTCCAGTTTGGAAATATTTGATCATCTGGTCAACCCAATCGGAGTCTACTATTTGTGCTCCTTCCACCTGATCTTCTTCTTCTGCTTGGAAAGTTGTCACTTCTGCTAATGTTGTAGCCTCTGTTAGACCTTGGCATAGGGCTCTACCTCTCACCAACTTGGTGGGATGTATCTCTACATCATATTCTTGGATCTTGGTAATCCAACCAGCTCTTTTATCTCCTAGTTCACCCTGAAGGATAAAGCTTCTTACATCTGGATGAACCACATATACCAGGGTCTTACTCTATACCAAGTACTACCTAAACTTCTTTAGTGACTTCATCACAACAAATACTTGTCTTTCAATAAATTTATATTTGACCTGGTAATCATGGAGTGTCTAGCTCCAAAATAATACAAGATGCTCTTCACCTTGATCATCTTTTTGAGTAAGCACTGAGGCATAACTTTCTTCAGCTCCATAAGCATAAAGGATAAAATATTTACTAAAATCTAGATTTACCAGTACTAGGGCTATTGCAATGGACTGCTTGATAATCTCAAAAGCTTATTTCCTGACTTCAGTCCATTTAAACTCAGCATTCTTCTTGAGTAACTCAGATATTGGCCTTACTTTATGTGCAAAGTCAGAAATGAATTTCTTGACAAAATTGATTTGACCCAGAAAATATTGCAAAGTCTTCTTGTTAGTAGGCAATGGGAGAGCAAGAATGGATCTGATTCTATCTGGATCTATGGCCATACCTTCTTTTGAGACCACATGACCTAGCAACTTTCCTTCATGAACTGCAAAGAATGATTTCTTAGGATTGAGTGAAATACCAAATTCTCTGTATTTTTGAAAAACTTGCTCCAGGTGTGATAGGTGATCTTGCTTATCATGGGAAAACATAGTCATGTCATCCAAATAAATCAGAATGACTTTGTTGATCAGTGCTCCAAAGGCATAATCCATGGCTCTCTAAAATGTGGCTCCCGCATTGGACAACCCAAAAGGTATTCTCTGGTAGGCAAATGTGCCCCACTTTGTGGTGAATGTTGTTTTATACTGATCTTCATCTTTCACCCAAATCTGATTGTATCTAGAGTAACCATCCAGTAATGAGAACCTCTCTACCCCTACCACTATCTATAATATCTGATCAATCTATGGGAGGGGATAGTGATCCTTAAGGGATGCTTGGTTAAGATTTTTGAAATCTACACACAAACGAATATCCCCATTCTTTTTCCTCATGGGTACCAAGTTGGCTACCCAGGTTGAATGTTTTATTGGGTATATGATCTTAGCCTTTAATAAATTTAAGAGCTCCTCTCTCATAATGGCTTCGATCCTTGGATTTATAGGCCTTTGCTTCTACCTAAAAGGCTTTGCATCAGGCTCTAGCTCAATAGTATGTTGGATAACATTTTTGTCATATACCTTGAGGTCTTCATATGACCAAGCCATAATATCTTGGTATTTTAGGCATAGGGCTTTGATATCTTCAGCTTCCTCTAGTGAACATCGAACTCCAACATTGAGCTTCTTTTCAGAACTGACTTCAACTTCTTTATAGATTTTTTCACTGACTTTCATGGTTCTGGTCTTTTTCCTATCCTCATTATCAAATAAGCTCTCTAGGGTGACCAATCCTCTAGGAATGTGATTGTTCCTTAGTTGAATGACATCTTGTTGATCAATATCTTCTATATTTTCTTCTTGGATAGTGGAGAGACATGCTTCTCTTACCAGAAAGTCAATTATTTGCTCATCACTTTCAAAAACCTGCCAAAAAATCTGCTTGTCTGGTACTGCAGGTCTGAAAATCATTTTGATTCCTTTGGCTTTCTTGATTCCATAGTCTACAGAAGGGTTGAAGTTAGCTCCCTTTTCTACTAAGGAATATTCCTGAGTATTCTTTTCTCTGGGAATAAAATTTAAATTTAGGGCATCAAAGGATTCCATCAGATCCCATACCCTATTTCTATAAGCTTTTAGGTAATGATGCTTACTGCTGCACCTGTTTCTTACCTGATGGACTATTAACTCAGAATCACCATATATGTTCAAAATATTAATGCCCATGCTTTCTGCCTGCATCAATCCAAGACACAGGGCCTCATATTCTACAACATTATTTGTACATGACCATGTTAGTCTGTAGGCAAAATTCTTTGTCCCCTCTGATTGGGACTGTAAAACCACACCAGCTCCTGCACCATTTCTGCATTTAGCACCATCAAAGTGCATGATCCATGTTTCTTTTTCTCTCAGAGACTGATTAGATATAGCATGGATTTTCTTCTCTGATTCAGTTGAGATACTATATGTTCCCATACCAGTTCCAAACTGATTGTAATCTTCTCTGAAAGGTAACTCATCCTCAATATCCAACTCCTCAATATTTTCAACTAGCTCAAATTCTTCCAGGGGAGTAATATTGCACATGTCTTCCTCAATATTTTCAATGTGATAAGCTACTAGATTTTTAGGTGTTATCCTTATTCTCTTTCCTTTGAAAGGAATTACCATACTAGAATAATCCATGTACATACATCCACCCAGTTTTGCAGTAAATTCCCTTGAAAGGCATAATCCAAAGTAGGGTTCTAGGTCAACCACAACTATTTCTTGTACTATTGTCACCTCAGGGGCTCTATGCAACCTCATTAAAACATCCTTAATGACTCCAACTATCTTAACAAGTGTCCCATCCAATTGTAATACTCCAGGACAAGATCGGGTATACTCCATACCCATTTCTTCATAGACTACTTTAGGCATAACTGTAGTTGATGCTCTTGAATCTATCATACAATTTTGGACTATCCAACCTTCCATCCTTAGAGAGATATAGAAAGGAGGAGGTTTATTATTTAAAACCATAGGGGACATCTCTTTCTTTTCTGATGGTATACTAAGGATTATAGTGGACTGCTTATCTTGTAGATACTTGTTGAGGGAAGCCTTAAGTAGATCTATCTGACCAAGAATGAACAGAGTGTCATACAGGCTAGCTTTTGATGGAATATTTTTCATCTCCTCAATAATATTATACTCAGATTTAGTCAGGGTAGGTCTTTCCAGCCTTCTTTCTAGCTCACCATATTTTCTTTTGTACTATTGAGTGGCCTCTATTCTTTATCTCTTCGTAATAGAGGGGAATCTAAGCCTTTCTTGAGCCTCATATTTAGATCTCATCCGATCTCCTTCGGTTTCCTTTTTTGACCTCTTAGGAAGACTATATGTCTTCTCTTTCCCTTTAGCTTGAGGGATGGGGAAAGTATCACTACTCTGAGGAAGGGGATCAATTATTTTTTGAGAAGGGACTTGGAATTGCCCCATATTTTGGGGATCTACTTGCAAGGCTTTCTTTCCAGACCTTGTCATAACAACAATTGAGTTATCTTCATCCAACTCTTTCCCAACCATGATTTGATCAGTCTACCATAACATGTTTACTCTCCCTTTTTTATTTCTTTCAGCTTGATCCATAGCTTGTTGGACATGGTGTTGGTACATAACACAAGACTGTGAGTCATGAGGGTCATTACATACCAGACACTAGATATTTGCAAGAGTAGTATCTAAAGAACACTCAGGATCCTCATATGTTGCATTCACTCTGACCCCAATACTATTACTAGGACCAGGTCTCTGATCTTTATTTACATATGGGAATCTCCTTTGTTGTGACCTTTCTAGGTCTCTCTTTTCCATCGAATTCATTCTATTACTCAGAGTTTTTAGAGTATTTTGTATATCAAGAATAGCAAAAAACTCTTGAGATGGTTGAGAAGGAAGGGGAGGGAAAGGAACTATAGAGGATGATGGTTTTGGTTGAGGAATGGCATTCATTTATGGATATGGGGATGATAAAGAAAGGGGATCCATGTAAGGTGGGTTTGTAGTTTGGCTTTGGCCATTAGTGGCTTCTGAGTTATAAGGCAGCACAGTCTTGGGGGGTAGTCTTCCCACATTAATTAGGATATTCTCAGCATGAACTACTACATTGTAAACTAGGGGGAAGGTTTCTACTCTATATTGTTGTGTCTATAGGCCTAAATCTGATCCAAGAGCTCTGATATAATACATATAAGCCAAACATGCAGTTGGTCTAGTTGTAGGAGGTATTCTCTTCCATGTTCTGCTAAATCTCAAATTGAAATCAGAGATAGTTTCTTGTGGAGACTTCTGCATGGATGTAAACTGGTTAAGCAGGGAGAAGGGGTCCACCGATTCATTAAACTCTTCCACAAAAGGCTCAGCCAATGCTTGCCATGAAGTAATAGTGTTATCCTCCAGAGTTCTAAACCAATGCAATATCTTTCCTCTGAAGGATAGGGCTAGGATTCTTACAATAATATCCTCCTCTTTTATGTTGTGAATTGATGCCAGATTTAAAATATCCTGATAGTGCTCATAAGTTATCTTCCCCGATCCATCATAAGTGGGGATAGCTTTAGATACAGCCTAGGGGATGGCATTCATTTGGGCTAATCTCAGGGGACCAACTATGTTCCAGCTGGGGTACTTTTGTAATGGCTGATTAGGAGCCACATTTTATGCCATATTTCTAGATGTAGGTCTTATTGGAGGGACTATTGGATTAACTACAGGATTTTCCTCAAGAAGCTCTTCTTCTGAGAGGAAATATTGATCCAAACTTCTAACAATAGTTGAACCTCTATAAGGTAATTCACAATAGAAATAGGAGTTAGGGTTATTCCTTTTGAAAGACTTGGTATACATGAAAGGACACTGGTCTACAGGGGTAATTCTTTTTTGGGTTTAAGGACCAGGGAGTCACTAGGTGAATTTGCTATTCTCCACTTACAAGGTCAAGACAATTCACCAAATCTTGATTCCTCCTAAGTTGAGATAAACAATAACTCATATGATGGGTTTTCATGTTCCTTGTGAACTGGTCCCACTGAGCATGCCAAAAACTATTGGGCACTAAATTGCATCAAGTTTTACTCAATACTATGATTGTCTATCTTCCTACTTTCTATCCAGGCTTGCACCCGATAGCTACAGCTCAACACTCAACATTGGATGGACCAAAATAGAGTTTTTGATCCAACCTCTAGAGTAGGTTGGTTCCTTGTCAACTTAAATAGGGTGTTGACACAATTATGCTCACTTAGGGTTTTAGATATTAGGGTAAGAAAAGGATTAGGGTTAGAAAATGTGAACAATAGTGGATGGATAGGCTAACAACATTGCACTACAGCAAAAAGCTCTGAAAAACCAACTCAAAGACACATTACTCAGATCAACATTATCCCAAATAAGATGTACTTTCATTCATTAAGGAACAATAGAGAAATATTGTAGACAATGATTCCAATATCTAAACAATGATAATCCAAATAACAAAATTCACCAATATTTAGATTTTATAGAAATGCACTCCCTAACAATAAAGATCAAATTCAAAAGCAGATTTCAATTACCCTAACAACTAGTAATCCATCAATTTGGCACAAACTAACCATTCAAGTATTCATAGAAATGCAACTAAAGAATTTGAACCTCTGATATCAAATTATGAAGACATAAAATTTGAGGTGAAGATCAATGTAATGCTCCTTTCATTAGCCCTTGGGAATATTTATAGTAGCACAGGAAAACACACTAGAGCCGACCCTTTAAAAATGAGGGTTTGACCTCTATTTATAGTTTTGCAAAATTAAAATAACAAGGAACATTACAAAGATGAAATTTTGATAGCTCAACAGAGAGTTCTTGCTGGCATTTTCTTACTGGTTCAACCTCCGAGAAATCCACTACAAGTGGACCACCATGGCAGCTTGAAAACTCTGCAACTTGTTGGTTGTTCGATGCTAACTGGAGTTCTGGCCATTGGAGACTGTATATGCATCATCGATCTTTCTTGGAAACCTTCTACCATCATCGATCTGCAACCATCTCTGGTTATCATCTTCTTGAAACCCTCGATGCTTTGGCTTCCTCCTCCAACTGACTGTCATAACTCCAGTGAGAAATTGCTTTTATACTCTTCATATTTCTTAGAAAAATCTCCACCGTTGATCTCCCCCATCGTATGGCTACGATTAAATCTGAAATAAGCTTGATGTAATGGTAGGGGAGAACACAATGCCATTCCACTTTTAAAAATTGATGACATCACCTTTAATGCTTCAGAAACTATTGAACGCCAATCCGACATCAAAATGCTTTGAAAATGAAGCGGGATGAAATCCGCTCCCTATCCTTCATTTCTTTTCATTGGTGATGAAGCATTCACCAATCCGCACAAAAAAGTTGATGACATCATATCTCCTTCAAAACTTCTATGGATTCCATTTCGGACCTAAGCAAGTGCATTGTCCTGTGAACATCATTCCGGACCTGTTACAGTGTAAAGTGACTTCTCCTCCATTCCGCACTGGCTTCAGAGTAAAACGTTGTTTGTCACCATTCCGGAAGAAAGTTAGTCAAAACAAAACTTAGTCACGAATCCGCATCTCTTAGACTTAGCATTCCACCTTCTGTTACCATTTCGGGAAAAAATGTTCAATGCGCTCTCCGAAATCAGGCTTTCCAACACTTAGCCACTCACAAGGTATTCAAAATATCAAGCGGTCGCCAATCCACACTTATTTTACGCTGATGTCATCCTTCTTCAAAAACTTTTGCGGATTCGGGATGAGTCGCAGTCTGGATCCAAAACCACACTAGCTCTTGCACCATTTCTACGTTTAGAACCATCAAAGTGCATGATCCATATTTCTTTTTCTCTTAGAGAATGATTAGATATAGCAAGGATTTTCTTCTCTGATTTAGCTGAGATACTATATGTTCCCATACCAATTCCAAATTGACTGTAATATTCTCTGAAGGGCAACTCATCCTCAATATCCAACTCCTCAATGTTTTCAACTAGCTCAAATTATTCCAGGGGGTAATATTGCACATGTCTTCCTTAATATTTTCAATGTGATAAGCTACTAGATTTTTAGGAGTTATCTTTATTCTCTTTCCTTTGAAAGGAATTATCATACTAGAATAATCCATGTACATACATCCACCTAGTTTTGCAGTAAATTCCCTTGAAAGGCATAATCTAAAATAGGGTTCTAGGTCAACCGCAACTATTGCATGTACTATTGTCACCTTACGGGCTCTATGCAACCTCATTAAAACATCCTTAATTACTCCAAATATCTTAACAGATTTCCCATCCATTTGTAAGACTCTAGAACAAGATAGGGTATACTCCATACCCATTTCTTCACAGACTGCTTTAGGTAAAAAAATAGTTGATGCTCCTGAATCTATCATGCAATTTTGGATTATCTAACCTTTCATCCTTAGATAGATATATAAAGAAGGAGGTTTAATATTTAAAATCATAGGGGACATCTCTTTATTTTATGATGGCATACTAAGGATTATAGTGTACTGCTTAACTTGCAGATACTTGTTGAGGGAAGCCTTAATAAGATCTATCTGACCATGAATGAACAAAGTGTCATACAGGCTAGTTTTTTATGGAATATTTTTCATATTCTCAACAATATTATACACAAATTTAGTCAGGGTAGGTCTTTCTATCCTTCTTTCTAGCTCATCGTATTTTCTTTTGTATTGATGAGTGGTCTCTATTATTTGTCTCTTGGTAATAGAGGGAATCTAAGCCTTTATTGAGCCTCATATTTATATCTCATCTGATCTCCTTTGGTTTCCTTTTTCGACCTCTTAGGAAGATAGTCTATCTTCTCTTTCCCTTTATCTTGAGGGATGGGAAAAGTATCATTATTTTGAGGAAGGGTATCAATCCTTTTTTGTAAGGGACTTGGAATTTCTTCATATTTTTAGGATCTACTTGCAAGGGTTTCTTTCCAAACCTTGTCATAACAATAATTGAGTTGTCTTCGTATAGCTCTTTCCCAACCATGACTTGATCAGTCTACCATAACATCTTTGCTCTCCCTTTCTGATTTCTCTCAGCTTGATCCATAGCTTTTTGGACATGGTGTTGGTACATAACACAAGACTGTGAGTCATGAGGGTCATTACATACCAGACACCAGATATTTTCAAGATTAGTATCTAAAGAACACTTAGGGTCATCATATGCTGCATTCACTCTGACCCCAATACTATTACTAGGACTAGGTATTTTATCTTTATTTACATATAGAAATATGCTTTGTTATGACCTTTCTAGGTCTCTCTTTTCCATCAAATTCATTCTATTGCTTAGAGTTTTTAGAGTATTTTGTATATCAAGAATAGCAAAAAACTCTTGAGATGGTTTATAAGGAAGGGGAGGGAGAGGAACTACAGAGGATTCTAGTTTTGGTTGAGTAATGACATTCATTTGCGGAGATAGGAATGATAAATAAAGGGGATCCATATAAGGTGATTTTGCATTTTGTCTTTGGCCATTAGTGGTTTCTGAGTTGTAAGGTAGCACTGTCTTGGGGGTAGTCTTCCCACATTAATTAGGATATTATCAGCATGAAATACTACATTGTAAACGAGGGGGAAGTTTTCTACTCTATATTATTGCGTTTACAGCCCTAACTCTGATCGAAGAGCTCTGATATAATACATATAAGCAAAACATGTAACTGGTCTAGCTATAAGAGGTATTCTCTTTCATGTTCTGCTAAATCTCAAATGGAAATTAGAGACAATTTATTATGGAGACTTCTGCATGGATGTAAACTAGTTAAGCAGGGAGAAGAGGTCCACAGACTCATTAAACTCTTCCACAAAAGGCTTAGCCAATGCTTGCCATGAAGTAATAGTGTTATCCTCCAGAGTTCTAAACCAATTCAATATATTTCCTCTAAAGGATAGGGCTAGGATTATTACAAAAATATCCTCCTCTTTTATGTTGTGAATTGATGCCATATTTAAAATATCATGACATTTCTCATAATCTATCTTCCCCAATCCATCATAAGTGGGGATAGCTTTAGATACATCCTAGGGAATGACATTCATTTGGGCTAATCTCAAGGGACTGATTGTGTTCCACTTGGGATACTTTTGTAATAGATTATTAGGAACCACATTTTGTGCCATATTTCCAGGTGTAGGTCTTTTTGGAGGGACTATTGGATTAACTACAGGATTTTCCTCAAGAAGCTCTTCTTCTAAAAGGAAATCTTGATCTAAACTTCTGACAATAGCTAAACCTCTATAAGGTAATTCACAATATAAATAGGAGCTAGGGTTATTCCTTTTGAAATACTTGGTATACATGAAAGGACACTGGTCTATAGGGGTAATTCTTTTTCTGGGTTTAAGGACCAAAGAGTCACTAGGTGAATTTACTCTTCTCCACTTACAAGGTCAAGAAAATTCACTAAATCTTGATTCCTCGGGGTTGAGATAAATAATAACTCATATGATGGGTTTTCGTGTTACTTGTGAACTGTTCCCACAAGATGTGCCAAAACTATTTGGGAACTAAATTGCATCAAGTTTTACTCAATACTATGGTTGTCTATCTTCCTACTTTCTGTCTAGGCTTGCACCCAATAGCTATAGCTCATAACTCAACATTGGATGGAACAAACCAAAGTTTCTGATCCAACCTCCAGAGTAGGTTGGTTCCTTGTTAAATTAAATAGGGTGTTGACACAATTATGTTCACTTAGGGTTTTAGAGATTAGGGTAAGAAAAGTATTAGGGTTATAAAATATGAATAATAGTGGACAGATAGGCTAACAACATTGCACTACAACAAAAAGCTCCAAAAAACCAAATCAAAGACATTAATCAGATCAGCATTATCCCAAATAAGATGTACTTTCATTCATTAAGGAACGATAAAGAAATATTATAGACAACGATTTAAATATCTAAACAATGATAATCCAAATAACAAAATTCACCAATATTTAGATTTTACAGAATTACACTCTCTAACAATAAATATCAAATTCAAAAGCAAATTTCAATTATCATAACAGCTAGTAATCCATAAATTTGGCACAAACTAACTATTCAAGTATTCACGTAAATGCAACTAAAGAATTTGAACCTCTGGTATTGAATTATGTAGACACAAAATATGAGAAGAAGATCAATGTAATGCTCCTTTCATTAGCCCTTGGGAATAGTTACAGTAGCATAGACAAACACACTAGAGCCGACCCTTTAAAAATGAGGGTTCAACCTCTATTTATAGTTTTGCAAAATTAAAATAACAAGGAACATTACAAATATAAAATTTTGACAGCTCAACAAAGAGTTCTTGCTAGCATTTTCTTACTGGTTCAACCTTCTGGTAATCTCCTGCAAGTGGACTGTTATGATAGCTTGAAAGCTCTGCAACTTTTTGGTTGTTCGGTGCTAATTGGAGTTCTGGTTGTTGGAGACTATATTTGCATTGTCGATCTTTCTTAGAAACCTTCTACCATCATTGATTTACAACTGTATTTGGTTATCGTCTTCTTGAAATCCTCGACACTTCAAATTCATCATCCAATTGACTGTCATAACTTCAGTGAGAAATTGCTTTTATACTCTTTATATTTCTTAGAAAAATCTCCACCATTGATCTCCCCCATCGTATGACTACAATTGACTCTAAAATAAGCTTGATGTAATGGCGGGGGAGAACACAACGCTATTCCACTTTTAAAAAATGATGATGTCACATTTAATGCTTCAAAAATTGTTGAATGCCAATCCAACATCATAAAATTTTGAAAAATGAAGCGGGATGAAATCCGCTCCCTATCCTTCATTTCTTTTCATTGGCGATGAAGCATTCACCAATCCACACAAAAAAGTCGATAATGTCATATCTCTTTTGAAACTTCTGTAGATTTCATTTCGAAGCTAAGCAAGTGCATTGTCTTGTGAAGATCATTTTGGACCTATTACAGTGTAAAGTGACTTCTCCTCCATTCCACACTAGCTTCAGAATAAAACGCTATTTATCGCCATTTTGGAAGAAAGTTAGTCAAAAAAATTAGTCACGAATCCACATCTCTTAGACTTATCATTCCACCTTTTGTTACCATTTAGGGAAAAAATGTTCAATGCACTCTTCAAAATCAGGCTTTGCAAAACTTAGCCACTCACAAGGTATTCTAAATTTCAAACGATTGCCAATCCGCACTTATTTTACGCTGATGTCATCCTTCTTCAAAATATTTTGCAGATTCGGGATGAGTCACCAGTCCGGATCCAAAACATAAGAAACTATGCAAAATTGCTCCAAGCATGAAAATTCATCAAGTGTTGGGTAGGTTTGTGACCTTTGTTGCGAATACGCTCCAAAATATACTGTAAAGTGTGCAGAATGAGAACTTTATGACTTAGGCAAAATATTTCAAAATTTTCCTAAGTATGTGGTCATTTTGGGCCTACAGTTCTTCCTTCCAATATTTGACATGAAAATACTCCTCATATTTTTATAGAAATACTTTTTCCATATCATCCCAGCCATGTATGCATTTTGGGTCTATGAACTAACACATAGCAACATATTTGAGTGTGGAAGGAAATAATTAAAGTTTGTTATTATCATTTGTATAATCATAGGTTTAGAATATGATATTGAATTCAAACAAGAATTGGTCTAGGTCTTCTATAGTAGTTCCCCTAAAGATAGATAGGTTTTATGGAGATATATTATTCATTTGAGATTGCATTTTAGGGTCTAATTGGATAGAATATGTAAAGGTTCTAACACCAGTGATGGTTTACCCATGATGTACAACACTTTGTCTATATCTAGGGTCGTT
Organism: Wollemia nobilis; assembly: GCA_028583015.1. Classification (NCBI taxonomy): domain Eukaryota; kingdom Viridiplantae; phylum Streptophyta; class Pinopsida; order Araucariales; family Araucariaceae; genus Wollemia; species Wollemia nobilis. Next base: position 1,011,927 of record JAQPPZ010000499.1, read on the forward strand.
TGCTTCTTGCCTATCTGCCATCTATTTATCTCCCCACCAAACATTATGAAATAATTTGTATTCTAAAAGAGTTCTAAATGTAATATGTAGATCACTATATGGTTCTCCTAATTTAGGTAATCCTTCAAATCCTAGGTCTGATGATGATTGCCCATTAGTGTTGTCTTCTTTTATTACAACAAATTGTTTGGAGGCTCAATTACATATATAGGGTATTCTTGTGCAACCTTTAAGCATGATTAATTTACCCCAATGGCCTATTGAGGATTATTTTTTGATAAAACTCATTTTTTATCTCTAGATATATGCATTCAAATAAATTTTTCTAATTGCCTTTTCCTTTCCTACTCAACACCACTATTTTCACTTAGCTTCAACTGACTAGTCTCTTGGCACTTAGTAAGGACACTAGTGAAGGTACCTTAGGTTGTAAGATTAGATTTTAGTTTTTCCTAGTTTAACACTTATATTAGAATGACCAACAAGGAGATATGATATCTCTTTGACTAATCAATTTCTATCTAAGTAAAATTTTATAATGTTGGATATTTAACCTAACAATTCTTAGCAACACCATGTTCACTAGCAATGATGCCAAAAATTGATGGGTGTCATTATTAGAATTATTTAATTTATAAACCAAGGGCAATGTCCTATGGGAAATATACACTAGAAATTATCTAGGATAGGTTTGGTTTTGGATTTATAAACTATAGTAATTCAAAAATTAGAATTAAACCTGACCACAACTGAAAACGAGAAGGTTTAACCTAATAAAAAATAATTGTAGGAATTGAAAAATATTACAACAAAAAAATAAATGAAATTGTAGAAAATATATGTAGCATAAAAAAAATCAAACTTAGGCTAAATTACAATGAATTAAATGCAAAACTAATGCAACTAATTACTTTTTTTCTTTTCATTTTCCAATAAATAATGATGCAACTAACTAGTTGTTATGAATGTAGGGAAATGACAGTAGAATTTTATCTAATAATGCAATAAAAAAATATAATAAAAGTACCTTCCACATTGCTAGGAGTGGCCCTTTTCTCGTAGAAATATGGAAGGGAAGGTGACTCATTTTAATCACAAATTTGTAGTAGATCAACAAAATTATAACATAGTTTTATTGTAAACAAAATTCAATAAATAACTCTTACAAATTATAGTATAAAACTAGTAGCATAACAATACTATTCATATCATCTTTTTAATTTGGTCCTAGGTTGCTATTATATATATAATGAAGAGGACAAGGCCCTCTCATACTTCCATGGTTAAAAATATTACAACAATAACAATTTAGCTAGCAATTTTATTTCCTAATCAATAGGTAAAGACAAAATAGGAGTTACACTTAGTAGTCCAACATAGTAAACATCCTTAATGTACTTCAACCAGCACATTGGAATCATTAGGACATAAAAAAGTACATTAGAAATGGTTCTTAACTCCTACACCCAAAATTATTGATTTTATCTTATTCCTAGATTGTTGCCAATTGTTAACAATGTTTTATTTTGGTTGTTATAGCTAGTCAAAAGCAATTGATCAAAAAAATATAAATTTGTTTTCCTCTAAATTTGGTGTCTTGATAACTATCAACAAGTTAAATTCTTATACTTTAGTTCCATGTCATATTTGGATAATGACAACAATACTCGAACTATCTACTATAGCCCTATGGAAATTTTGGCTAGCTCAAGTTATAGTAATAGATCACAATATTGTCTGATGCCAGTATAGGATTGTTACATCCTAAATATTTTTCTACTGAAACCTAGTGAATAGGGTCAAGTTTGGTGCAAGTTGAATAAACATAATTAAACACCTCTTATAACTGTAATCCTAGGTGAGTCATGAGCCCAAAATAGGATCCAAAACTCTACCAAAATTCCTTGCTATGAGCAAGGCTAAATAACCCTTCATAAACTTGTTAGAAATCAATATTTTAGTCTTTTAATGCCTATCTTAGCAAATGACTACACTCTATCTAAGTGAACATTTTTTTCCTACTCAACACCACTAGTTTCACTTAGCTTCAATTGACTAGTCTCCTATTAGCATAAAGAACTTAGTAAGGATACTAATGAAGGTACCTTAGGTTGTAATATTGGATTTTAGTTTATCCTATTTGAACACTTATATTAGAATGACCAACAAGGAAATATGATATCTCTTTGAATAGTAAATTTCTAAGTGAAATTTTGCAATGTTGGATTAACCTAACAATTCCTAGCAACACCATGTTCCCTGACAATGATACCAAAAAGTGATGGGTGTCATTATTACCATACTTTACCAAGGTCACTTTTAATTTATCAACCAAGGGTGGTGTCCTATGGGTAATATATACTAGGAAATATCTAGGATAGGTTTGGTTTTGGATTTTTATACTATAGTAATTCAAAAATTAGAATTAAACCTAACTACAACAAAAAATGAGAAGGTCTAACCTAATCAAACATAATTATAGAAATTGAAAAATATTACAACAAAAAACTAAATGAAATTGTAATAAATTAATGTAGCATAAAACAAATCACACTTAGGCTAAATTAGAGTGAAGTAAATCTAAATATAATGCAACTAATTACTCTTTTTCTTTTCTTTCCCAAGAAGTAAATTATGCAGCTAACTAGTTTTTATGAATGTAGAGAAATTATAGTAGAATATAATATAATAATGCAATAAAAAAAACATAATAAAATTACATTCCACATTTCTAGGAGTGGCCCCTTTCTTGTAGAAATAGGAAAGGGAAGGTGACTCACTTTAATCACAAATTTGGAGTAGATCAGCAAACTTCTAACAAAGTTTTATTGCAAACTAAATTCAACAAATAATTCTTACAAGTTATAGTATGAAACTAGTAGCATAACAATACTATTCATCTCCTCTATGTCATTTGGTCCTAGGTTGCTATTCTATATATAAGGGAGAGGACAAGGCCCTATCATACCTCCATGGTTAAACATGTTACAAAAATAAATATTTAGCTAACAATTTGGTTTCCTAATCAGCAGGTAAAGATAAAAGAGAAGTTACACTTGGTAGTCCAACTTAGTAAACAACCTTAGTGTACTTCAACCACCACATTGGAATGATTAGGAAATAAAAAAGTACATTAGAAATGGTTCTTAACTCCTACACCCAAAATTTAGTGGTTTTATCTTATTCCTAGCTTGTTTCCAACTATTAACAATATTTTATTTTGGTTGTTATAGCTAGTTAAAAGCATATGACCAAAAACAAGAAAAAATTATGTTCTTCTTAATTTGGTGTCTTTCTAACTATTAAAAAATTACATTATTTTCCTTTAGTTCCATGTTACCATTGGAGAATCACAACAATACCTCCAATTATCTACTATAACATTGTGGTAATTTTAGACAGCTTAGGTTCTAGTGATAGAGCACATTCTTGTTTGATGCCATTGTAGGACTATTACATCCTATAGGTTGTTTTTTTACCAACACCTAGTCAATAGGATCAGATTTGGTGTAAGTTGAACAAACTAAATTAAACACCTCTTCTAAATGTAGTCCTAGACATGGAGTAAGCCCAAAATATGATTCAAAACTTTACCAAAATCCCTTGCTATGAAAAAGGCTAACTAACCCTTCATAAACTTGTTAGAAATCAACATTTCATTCTTTTATTGCATATCTTAGAAAATTATTTCACTCTATCTAACTAAGTGAACATATTTTTTAATTTACCCTATCTAATCACATCGCTAAGCAATAATAAAAACAAGACATATTCTATTGGTGCAAAATGGTGGAGAATTTGCAAAGAATGAGGTATTTTTGTACCTCATTAGCATATATAACAAAGTGATTAAAATACATGACATCTTGACATGCTATACAAGAGTGATAGGGGGATAATTGAGGCATGCAATTTTTGTTGTGGACTAGCAAGGGATTTACAATAAATATAGCATGTGAGACAATCATGGTGAATATTTATTATGAATCCAATATTTTCCAAATGGCCAAGGTGGATGACAATAAATTAGAGTTATAAATATATCTCTTAACTTGATAATAGATATCGCATGGATGGATAAAAATCACTCCTACGTATAAGTGATTGATACAATTAGTAGAGTTTCTAGCAAATCCTATTATAGCTTTGTTGGTGTATGCATTAAAAGGATTTGAAGCTAAAAATATTATTTTGGTAGGAATCCATTAAACATTCCCTAACACACCAACTTTGACTAGCTTTGAAAGTATGTTTGCTCCTATTTTTTTGGTGCCATGGGATTAAAAAAAATGGGCTAAACATAATAATGTTAATTAGTTGTTCCAAAGCCAATAATTTATAAAGGTGTATAGAGCAATCGAGTAGCTACAATTTGTCCAACTTTTCAATGGTCATGACGCCCAGCTTGTCAAATAATTTACACTAAACTTAAAAGATAGAGTTGCAAAATTTAGAGAGGTTAAAGTTACAGTTACAACTAGGATTACCATCCAAATATTTTGAAACCCCCATGCTAGGTAAAATTTATTTATAAGTACTAGTTTAATAGCTAATATTTTTACATACTTTTTGAAGAGTTGCAGACCCCATATCTGAGTATGATGTGTGTGAAAACTAGTGCAAGGGGTTGAAGCAAACAAGTTTAGTGTATTCTCTTTCCTTTTAGGTGATGAAATTTTTTCACTTGTGATAGACAATTTGTAGTTCTCTTTGGCCATTATCTAAAACTCCTTATTCATTTGAGATGTGGTGTGCAAAGGCCTAATTATTACATTAGTTTACCTTATTATTTGAATTTTATTTTGTGTGACATGGCAATTAAATTAAAATTAGGGAAATGTATACTTAAACACCATGGTTTAATCAAATTTATTTGTCATCACCATTTTGGGATGGGAAAATTAAGTGAAATGAGATGGAAAAAATTCCTTGCTAAAAATGTCTAGGTTTCTCAACCAAAATCCTCGAACACGTATGATATCCCAAAATTATCTACAATACTAAAATTAGTAGGTGTATTGAATTATTCTAAGGTGTATATTGTACCACACACCTTGAATCATTAGAGCCCCCTCAAGGTTTAGAACCTCTATAGAAGTCAAAATCCTCAAAATAAAAAAAAGGGCCAAAAACAAGTAAACTTTGTTGGGTTAGAAGAAGAAAGTAGTAGTGAGCCTTAGATAGCACTTGAGACATTATACCCACCAAGAAATCTAGAGATAATTTTTTCTCCAAAGACACCTAAAGTTAATAAAAGAGGACAAAAGGAGTAAAAAACAATTGCACTATCTAGAACCTCTTTTATGTACTTGAGACTTCCCATGATGAGCATCGTATCTCTAAACATTATGTAAGATAGGGAGGAATACAATTCCAAACTTGGGCATGAATTTAAGATTTATTTTTTAAAATTTTATTATTCCTTTCAAGCCATAAATTCCAAAAAATAATGATAGAACCAATCCTCCATAGAATACATAATGCTTTAGTTGTAAAATAATCCATCAAACATTTAAAAAAATATCTCAATATTGATAGAACTACCCAGTCTATTCTCATATTTTTAAAAATAGTAATTCCAAATAGTGTGAGCAAAGGGATGATGAAGTAAATGTTCTAATGTTTCTAGATCCTTCTCACATAAGAAATATTTGAAAGGTTTGTGATATCATTTTTTTTAAGACTCTCCTATAAGCATCTCACTTTAAACCCCTTACCAAAGTAATGTTGAGGCTTTAGGGAGAGCCTCTAGCAAACACAAAATAAAACAAAGAAAATATTTGGGAGTAGGAAATTTTGATTGCTCTAAATATTCATATTCCAATTTGATCAATTATCCACCATATTTTGATATATTTCAAACCAACTCATCCTTTTGTGTAAAAATAGGAAAATCAAACTCTTGAAGCATATTTTGAAGCTCATATACAAATTGTTATAGTTCATTTATTTCATCTAGGCTACTAATAGAAATCCATAATCTAGAGTTGTTTCTAAAATTCATATAATATTTGACCTTTGGACCTTTACAAGATAGACATGCCCAAGATAAAGGTTGTAATTTTTAATTAGAAATATGACAAAAAGGTTTCAACCAAGCATTAGACCAATAATTTATATAGTTCCCCTCATTAACTAACCATCCAATATGCTTATTGATAAATTGAAAACTATCTTATATGAAGTTCCATATTTGTGATCCTTTGGATAGGGTTCTTCTCCAAAATATTTTTATTGCATTAAGAGAACCTATATGTTTCTTGAAATAGTATTTTTACCCAACTCGTTGGTTGATATATTAATAATATCCATCCAATTTTTTTTCCAAATACCAAGCCATTACATCTCTCATGAGAAGCATCCTTAGAGTAACTCATAAAGACCTACAATGATAAAAGTAAGTTTGTATCATGCATTCTTTGGTAGTTTTGATCAGTTTGTTGACTTTACCACAAGTTTCATATTCCAATTGAGATGGATCAATGTAAGTGATAGTAATTTAAATTGTGATGGGATTTAATTATTCATAGCATCTAAAGTATTTGGTTTTGACATCCCTTATAGAGGAGGTTGGAGATAACTCAACCTATTTGGCTCAAATAAAGAAAAATTATATTAGGTTGTAGTTGTTGAATTCAATACATATTCAAATTCATAAGATCCAAAGAGCCTTAGTCATATTAGAATTGTGATGCAGGATCATCCACCAGGTAGGAGAGATAGAAAAAATAGTTAGTGGACCATTTCATCACCACCCAAACATGAAGAATATGGAACAGACTTGGAAAATGACTAGGGAGTTGAAGAGGAAGTGGTGCAGGGAGAATATAAGAGGAAAACTAAAAAATATAGATTAAAAAGGAGAGAAGAGATTTTATGGGAGTGTCGATATGACCTAGGAGGGAGAGAAATGTGTAGGAAAAAGAAGAATTAATCCCATAGTTGACAATATTTCTTAATGTTATATGATGCAGGTTTTGAATTAAATTATACTTTTCTCAAACCTTTACTATGTGTATGATTGGTGGTCATATGAGAATATTTGGATAGAATATTGTGAGTTTTGTGTGTATTTTATAACAAATTTATAGGATTCAACTATCATATTTTGATTTGTTTCCTATATGCTAGTTGTGTTTAATGGAAAGTATCTTTTAAATGGGATATATAGAATGCATCATCTATATAAAAAATTTCTTGATGTTCATGTGATACTATCAAAAAATAGATTATTATTTTTTAAGAGACCAATGCTAGTCATACATCATACAAGGAAGAAGAAAAACGTCATCCAAACTGTAAAGTTTTTAGTTCAAGGAAATTTGAGGTCAATCATTCAAAAGGAGGACCTATCATCTTGAAGTATCATTACCAAGTGTCTCATAGGAGTGATACATATTTGTATTGTAAGGAAATAATATACATAATTATCATCTTAAGTAAGGAACATTTCTATATTAGTAAGAATACATTGTACAATTGAAGGTTTTTGTACAAACCAAATAATTAGACAACCATATAATGGATATTATTGTACAATAAGCTTGATTGTAAGAAGAAAGTAGTCATAAAATGAAAATAGCCATATGATAAGGAATATACCATCATACAAAGAAATTGGGCATACAATTATGGTAGCTATTGTGTAAATACTGCAGGGAATGTCACCAGAAGATGTTATTGTCTTAGAAAATAATGGAAAATTTTCTTACCATTTGAATCTTATTAGTGACACATGTGGATACAATGCATTTTTATGGTAGTATGTTGAATTTATAATTTTTTGCTTTAGAATTTCATCCATAAGAGGACTCCCTTATCTTACCTACATCCTTTTGTATTAGAGTTGGTTGCAATACATACTAGAGGAAGATGGAAAATGAGGAAAAAGAAGACTGTGTGGTTTGGAACCCCAACTTATATATATATATATATATATATATATATATATATATATATATATATATATATATATATATATATATATATGTTGGGGTTCCAAACCACACAGTCTTTCTTTTTCCTCATTTTCCATCTTCCTCTAGTATGTATATATATATATATATATATATATATATATATATATATATATATAGAAAAAATGTTGAGAGTAATTACTACTAGAGTAGATGTGATTGAGACTTCCCAAAGGAGAGACATTCATCTTGAGAAGATTAATGACAATGAAGAGGAGGAAACTAGTCATGCAAAAGCTTGAGATGAAGAGCAAGGAGAAGAACCAAAGTAATGGCTGATTCAAGAAATATCAAATATGGTGAATAAGCCATATATATATACTCCTAATTTTAATGGGAGTTAAAACCTAGAATAGTTGATTTATTGGATAACAAACATGGAGATATTATTTGACTACAAATCTATGGAGGATCCAACATGGGTCAAATTTGCATGTACAAAACTGAAATGACATGCTTCAATTTGGTGAGACCATGTCCAAACCAAGATATAATGAAAATGGAAGGATAAAATTCAAACTTGGGATAATTTTGTAATCAAAACAAAGTCTAATTTTTTTCCTATGGATTACCAAATAGGGTTGATTAGAAGACTACAAAATCTCAAGCAAAAGGATATGGAAGTAAAGGAGTATACAAAAGAGTTCAATAAATTGACCATAATGGTAGATCATATTTTCATTGAAGTAATGCAAAGTACATTGGGTGGCATAACTAGAGGCCATGCTCCCCATGGTCATAACAATATGAAGCCTCCTTCCTTATGATTCAAACTAAGGTAACCAAGATGATACACCAGTGACATACTGTTAGGATATCCTAGCAAGGATAGGGCAAGTCATATTGAATATGATGAGGAGAAGGTAGTGAGATATATAAATTGAATAAGGTTGTCCATACAATATAAAATTGGTTTACATCAAATTAGAATAATTGATGAAGCATATAAATATTCACTAAAGAAAGAAGATAAGTTGGTATGTAAGCAACAAAATAATTTTAGAGGAAGCAGATCATTCTCTAATGGAATATAATAATCAAATAGTGGTAGAGGGTAGTATATTCAAGAAATAGAAGCTAGTACTTCTCAAAGTTATTTTAGCCAAAGTACTATAGAAAAGTTTTAATTGTCAAGAGGATAAGGTGGATTTGGTAGAGGAAGAGGCTATGGTTTTTTTGGAAATTTTTATAGGTGATTAAAAGGATATAGGGTATATGAATATTCTCAAGCACAACATACTAGCAGGTGTGGAAAGAAAGCCCATAACTATATTATACAAGAAAATTAAGAGAACATTATTTCATCAAAGTGCATGGAGGAACTAGAACAAGGAGAATCCCTTATGATGTAAAGGGTATTGTTGGAATCATAAAAGGAGGTACATCAACATAAGTAGAGAAGGAACCTGTTTAGAATAATTTGTAAGTCTTGAGGTAAATGTTGCAAGTCTATGAATATGGTAGAAAATATTTGGTTAAAAAATATTGAACATCCAAATACATACAGAGTCTCATGGTTGCAAATGGGACATCACATTTGAGTAAAAAACAATATATGGTAAAACTTTTAAATTGGTTCTTATATAGATGAGATACTATATGATGTTATTCCTATGGATGCTTGTCATGTCTTGTTGGGAAGGCCATGCCAGTTTGATAGAAAGGCAATGATGGTAGGATGAACACCTACACTATTGAGAAGGATGGAAATATGTACACATTAAGTCCATTGAAGGATAAAGGAGGAAAGGTGAAAAATAGTCCTATAGTGTGTTGGGGTATAGAAAAATTGTCCTTAAAGGGAATGAACAAGGAAGTATGTTTTAATATCATAATTAAACCCATATAAGAAGGGATATTGGACAAGTTGGATGAAATCCAATATGAAATGAAGGATTTTTTGAAAGAACATAATATATTTTTTTCGAAGGATGGATTACTACAAATGAAGAAGATTGGTCATCACATAGATTTCAATTCTATATTGAGCTTATGTAACAAACCAACTTATAGGATGAAAAAAATGCAGAAAAAGAAGGAAAATTTAAAAGAAAGTAAGAGAATTAACATGGGGGAGAGGTAGATAGCCTAGGTCACAACTAGTAGTGATGATGAATATGGAAGTGAAATGATTCCTATTGTAGAAAAGGATATAAATAAAGAGAAAATAAAAGAGAAAGGGACACCAAAGGAAGATGAACCTCATGTTGAATAATATCACATTATTTGGTACATGTAAATATAATACGATGGTACCTTTATGTTACAATTATAAATATGTAATAGATTAGGATGTGAATCTATAGTTTAGGAGTGTGATTTATATTTCTCCTTTATGTAAGTGTTCATGTGTAGGATGTGCACAAGTATCATGTAATTATGTGTGCAAGTGTGAAGAGTGATAATGTGCACAAGTGTCTTGTAATAGAGTGTGTAGGAGTGTGCAATGTGTCATATAGTAAAGTGTGCAAGTGTCATAGAATAAAGTGTGCAAATAGAGATCCAAGAGTCATGTATACAAGTGGAAATATGAGAATCCAAAAGACATGAGATGATTTATCTTATACATGGAATAGGAAAAAAGCATCTCTTGGATATGTGAGGATATCAATAGTCAAGTATTAAAGAGTCATATTTGTAAAGCTATATTATGGAGACAAAGTTTTAATGTAATATAAGATCATTAGGGAATATATGTATTTCAAGCATGAATGATATAATTTGAATAATTTTAACAATATAATATAATCTTTTCTTCATGTCATTGCATGAATGATATTGACCATTTTATTCATATTATTGTTATTGTTATGAATGTTATGTTCATTATTTTGGTCATTTAATATAGTAATTTCTCTTATATTTGAGACTACTCAAGATCTTAGATATTGAAACCTATGATAATCTAGCCACAAATCCAATGGTGGTATCAAATCCACTGTACTCTATCCTTTATGGAAGATTTATATTCATAGCTGCTTCAAGTAGTCTCTAAAACTATCATTGAAGGAAGTCTTTGATGTGAATTTAATTTTTTTTTTAAGCCACATGAAGAAAACATAGGTCAACTTTTGGGTATTACATTATACCCTAATATTATTTGATATTAGTAGTCAAAAAATTAGTGGAGAGAGGAGATATATCCATCTGCGCTGGAGGATCTTCAACTTAATTCTTCCTAATGTAGAAGAGGGTACAAAATTTGAAGAGAAATTTCAAAAGAACATTTCTCAAGTATTTTATAGAATCACTAAAAATAAGAGCCCAAGACAAGGGATGATGATGTCATTGCCTAGAGCGAAAGCACCTAAGAAGAGCCCAAGATAGGGTATTGGCTTCACAACCATGAGTAGAAGCACCAGTTAAAGAGCCCAAGAGGGATATTTGAGCAAAAACAATAGAGAGCCCAAAAAGAGATGATCTATTAAGAAAAAAAATACCAAGGGTACAATAATGTTTACGTAGTTCAAGAACTTAAAATACTAGCACTTATACAACCAACCAATAGGAGAAGTGTACACCAGAATAGCAACATGTTGAGGAAAAGGAGCAATGTGTAAGAAAATAATAACAAGCTAAGGAAAAAGGAGAAGCATGTAGCATAACAACATCTAAAGCAATATGAGAGAGGAATACATTTTGAAGGTAGATGAAGCATCTACGTCAAAACAAAGACTTGAGAATTAATTGTAATAATATTTCCCGGACTTGCATAGTGTAACATTAATTGAAAATGTGTCATTTTCCTAGATATGAACATATCATAACACCCTGACAAGTCCAGAACAACATACACTATTGTCTAGAATTTGAGCCAAGGAAAGGATTTTAGGTAAAATATTTAGCATCGTTCTTTTTTTAAATATTGGAGTTATAAGGTTAAAACCTAATTTTTGCACATAATTTGATATTTGATATTTGATCAAATTTAAAAAGGGAAATTAAACTTTATTGAAATTTGAAAGTATGATTGGAGTGAAAAGGTTTTGAATTCTAAAATAGTTTTTTTGAAAAAAATAAAAAGTAGAAAATTGTTGATTAATAATTAGGGAGTCAAAAGGTTTTCAACTTCAAATAAATTTTTGAAATTAATATATATATATATATATATATATATATATATATATATATATATATATATATATATATATATATATATATATATATATATATATGTGTGTGTGTGTGTGTGTGTGTGTGTGTGTGTGTGTATTATTTTGAAAGATTGATTGATTAGGAGAATTTGCAAATTTGATAAATTATTAGGGAGACATAAGGTCTTCTACTTCAAAAAGGATTTGAAATTTTTTATTTTTTGAATTTGCAAATTTATTTGAATTTATTGATAAATTTGGAGAGAAGGATTTCTACTCCAAAAAGAAATTAAAATTTGAAAATTTGCAAAACTTGATTTTGCAACTTGATTAGTTGATTGAGAAATTGCAAATTAGAAATTTGGGAGTCAAAAGGACATCTACTTCAAAAGATTTGAAAATCTAATTACTTAATTTTCAAATTTATAAACTTTGATATTTTGAAGAAAATGATAGATGGGAAAGAAATAATATATATTTTTAAATTTATATAAAGGACCAAAACCCATGAGAGGAAGATTTCAAAATAAAAGATTTTGTGAAAAATTGAAGGGATCAAATAATAGAAGAGTTTTTCAAAACTTCTATCAAATATATGAAATAATTCATTTGAATACCATCAAAACATGAGGAAAATAAATAGCACATGGTATATATATTTAGGAGTTAGTTATCATATGATCGAAAATTTGTACCGGTTTGAATCATTGGGAGTCAGACACAATGGTCCACTAATATTTACAAATGATAAGATATAATATGTTCAAGGATTTGGAAAAATCATACCTGGCATGCCATTTTTAAATTTTGTGCTAGATGATGTTTTATATGTTCCAAGATCATCCTTTAATCTTATTTTCAGTTTCTCAATTAGTTGAAAAAGAAAGAATAGTGAAAATTAAATTTGTAAATGGAAATAATAAATGTGTGATAAGAAAAAAAAACTAATTTAAAGCTACAGGTTCCTTCAAATATGGAATATTTGCCCTAGATACAATAGGCTTATCAAAAATAATATTAGATCATCCTTGTCATCAAAATAGATTAATGATGATCTCTTTGATTTCTCCAAGATACAAAAAATAGGAAAATAGACCAGGAATAGTTGAAGATTGTCTAGCAAGGACAGCAAATAGAGACATTGAATTAATAATAGAAGATCAAGCTAAAGAGTGCTAGAACCAAAGCAAAAGAAAAAATGCAAGAATCATAAATTGAAGACTAAAGTATTCAATAACCAAATAATGTAATACAAGGTGGTGTTGGAGAATATTACATTATTTGGTACATCCAAATGTACACCATGATAACTTTATGGTACAAGTGTAAATATACAATAGATTAGGATGTGAGTCTATAGTTTAGGATTTTAATTTATATTCCCCTTTATGTAAGCGTTTGTGTAGGATGTGCAAAAGTGTTATGTAATTATGTGTTTTAGGTGTGATGAGTGATAATATGCATAAGTGTCTTGTAATAGAGTGTGTAGAAGTGTGCAATATGTCATATAGTAAAGTGTGAAAGTATCACAGAATAAAGTGTACAAATAGAGATCCAAGAGTCATGTATACAAGTGGCAAGATGAGAAGCCAAAATACATGAGAGGTTTTTTCTTATGCATGGAATAGAAAAAGAGGCATCTCTCAGATATGTGAGAAGAACAATAATCAAGTATTGAAGAGTCATCTTTGTAAGTCGATATTATGGAGACAAAGCTCCATGTAATGTAAGATCATTTAGGAATATATGTACTTGAAGTATCATACAGAGAATATTGTATCCAATTTGAGAAATATACTATAATTTTTCCTTCATGATATTACATATATGATATTAACAATTTTATTAATATTATTCTTATTATTTTAATGTTATGTTCATTATTATGGTCATTTAATATAGTAAATTCTCTTATATTTGAGACTATTCAAGCTCCTAAATATTTGTACCTATAACAATATGGATAAAAAGCCAACACCTCATCTGGTCATTAATGACTATGACAAAGACCATATTATTGAAGAATATAATGGTGATGAAGAAATTGGGTGCATTAAAAGGTACACCAAAGGTATTGGAAATTATAATAATGGGATATAATGGTAAATTATTGGGAAGATATGGGTAAGGTGTGAAAATACCCATAATGCTAGAAATAAGGACAAGGAATGAAGGCCTTGGATATACAGGTCAAGCAGGAAGCAATAAGACTAAATTTAAGAGAAGAAATATTAGTACTAGGAATGAAGGTCGTAGGATATGTTGTTGCAATTAGTGTGGAACATTTGGACACATTACAACTAAGTGTGGGAACCTACATCCTTGTGAGAGTTGTAGAGGATATAATCACTCCAAAAAAATGTGTTTGCATAAGAGAAAGTAGCCAATAAAATATATGTTGATTGTGTTTGAGAGAAAGTAATGGAATGGGATAAAGTAAACCAAATACTAAGTGTATTCTGTAAGAGGAGGTTCAGTTCTTAGATGAAGGTCAAAAAAAGATAAAAAAGTTGATCTTGTGGAGATAACCAAGCTAAAATGGTAATAGATGGAAAGAACAATTCTTGTTCAAAATCTAGAGCTCATGGAACTTCTCCTCTTGCCTAGTGAGTATACTGTGGGAGCATCCTCCAAGTAGGATAAATACATAAATATGTTTGGTGGATCATTTAATAAAATACCAAACAATAATAATATGGAACGACCAAGGAAAATAACCAGGGTATTGAAGAGGAAACAACTAAGTAAAATGATCAGGGGGTTGAAGACGAAGCAATATAGGGAGAATAGAAGAGGGGAAGTAAAAAATATAGATTTACAATGGATAAAAGATATTAGAGAGGAGTGTGAATATGGGCTAGGATGGAGAGAAATATGTAGGAACAAGAATTAATATTGTGGTTGACAACATTTTTAATGTAACAATGTGCAATTTTTGAATAAAATCATATCTTTTCATAAATTTTTATTGTGTGTATGAATGGTGGTCATATGAGAATATATAGATAAAATAATATGAGTTTTTTGTATAGGTTATAACCAATTTATAGGATTCGACCATAATTTTCTAATTCATTTCCCACATGCTAGTTGAGTTTGATGAAAAGTGTCTTTTAAATGGGAGCAATAGAATGCACCATCTATAAGAAAATTCTTGATGGGAATGTGATATTTCAAAATAGGAGATTTTTGTTGTTTAAGAGACCAATACTAGTCAAACATCATGCAAGGAAGAAGAAAAATTACATCGATCATTCAAGAGGAAGGCCTATCATCTTGAAGTATCATTACCAAGTGTCTTGTAGAATTGAGACATCATCATATTGGATGGAAACCATCAAGATTATTGCTTTCTTTGGATGAGTTGCACCATAAATTTGAAATATGTTATACAAACCAAACAATTAGACCATCATCTAATGAATATTTTTGCACAATGCGCTTTATTTTATGAAGGAAATAGTCATACAATGACAATAGTCATATTATAAGGAAAACATTGTCATACGAAGGAAATGGTTGTAAAATGATAACAACTATTATAAAAATATTGTAGGGAATTTTGTTAGTATATATAATTGTCTCACTAAATACTTAGAAATTTTATTACCATCTGAATCTTGTTGATGGCACATGGGAATACTATGCATCTGATGGTAGTAGGTTGAATTGATCATTTGTTTTTTGAGAAGGTTGTGCATATGGGGACTTTCTTATTTTATTTTCATCACATTGATGCCAATAGTATCACCTTCATAGCTAGTGACAATCTAAATGAAAGGATCAAATGAGGGACATTATGGGAAGTGTGGATATACTACCATGGACAAAACAATTTGTTACTAGTTTCTCTTTCATGTAATCCACGAAGGTATAATACATTTAGTTTATGACATTATATAAATTTAACAAAGTATTTTCTTGAGAATATTGTAGTTGGTTTTTTAACTATATTTTCTAAGTCAAGTGAGAGTAATTATCTAAAATCTTGGATATTCACTAAAGTAATATTAAATTTGTCTTGAAAGTATGGCTAGTTCATTGGTGCTAGGGGTACATTTCAGAGTGCAAGGAACTTTGTCAAAGGTAATCTCAAAAGTATGGACTCCCTAATCCTAGAGAAAATCTCATTGGTTTTTGATAAGTATGTAAGGAAGATACTAAAAAAGGGCAACATCCTCCAGTGCCTATTGAAATTCATTTGGCACCACAGATAAATGGTCAAGTATATGATCTAATCATGTTAAAATAGGGTGGTTAGGGTTGAGACCCTTGAATTTAAAATAAATATCCCTCTAATTTTCAAGGTGATAGGATTGGAAATGGATAGATTCATGCACAATAGAGAAAAAATTATCTAGCCAAGGAATCTAATTTTTTTTGGGTGAAAAAGAAGAATTGGTAAGAATTCAAAATGAATTCAAGCGAACCTTATTAAAATCATCTTGGGATAGAGTGGAATTAGTCATAAAGTAGTACTTTACGTGATGAAAATAAAGATATTATTAAAATATTTTACTTCATGTTTTTGAATAATCTATGTCATAAGAGGTTGGTGAACAACCTCTCTTTCTTGTTTTAGTCCATGTCCAGGTTGGTAAGTAGGGTAAAAAAGGTATTGCCCCTAATCCAATCCACTAGGATCTAGTAAAAATGTTATTTGACCACATGGTTAAAACTAGAGGTCTATTAGGGGAGGACATCCTAAATTCTCTTAATAGGGTATTGAATCCCATTGTGGATTACCCAAAATAATCCAACTTAGAAGAAATTAAATCAATTAGTCATGAAGCAATTAACATTACCCCTTTTTTTAGGGTCTACAACCAGGATCGTGGATTCTTCTCTAAAAGGGATAGGTGGTAGTGATGAGAGGACTAGGTGATCCAAGTGCCTAGTCACTAAGCCGGTGAACCCCAAAAAGGCTTTGTTATGTGTTGAGGACTTTAAGTGTGAAGATTTTATCTAGCCAACTAAGAAATCCAAGCTCATCCTAGTTGTAGGGAGTTCTAAAAAGGTGTAGATACCTCAGGTCCAAGGGTTAGGATTGACCCTCAAATTTCTTAAGTGGATGCTCCTAAATTTTTATAAATTCTTGATTAAATCTATGAACAAAAATATCTCATACACAAATAAAAATCTAGTTCTCATGGGTTGGGAGTAGTGGGAGATGAAGGATCAAGAAGCGAATAATGGTGTTGGACCCAGTAGGACCAAAGAGTGATTCTTGGCTTCCTGGCTTGTGTTTCTTTTTTAATTCAATCATATCCATCTCATCTTATTTAGTTTGCTTATCCTCCCTAATGTTGGAGGTATCTTTCTATTTTTAAGGTTGGGCTAGTCTTTCTTAGTTTTATTTCAGGGTAGGTATCTTGTCTCGTAGTGGAGCTCACTAGTTTCTTGGTTGGTTGGTTCACTTTTTGTTGTGTTAGTGCTTTGAACTTCCTTGCTTCTCCAGGAAGGTTTGTTGGATCATTTTTTTTTAAGTTTTGGGGTTCCTTTCAAAACCTCTTCTTCCATATAATAAAAAATATATTACATTTGTCTGATGAGAATCTAGAAGGTAAGATAATTTTTTGGTTAAGAATATTTGAATAATAGTCTATGTTTTGCTTATAGTAAGTTTTGGTTTGGTTTCTCACATATTGTTTTACAAGATGAAATAAACAAACATCGAATCACATTGATGAACAACGTTCACTAGACAATGTGGATAGAATTATTGATATAGTAATTGATTGTGCTTCTTATAAATTTACATAGTAGGCACACATAATTTTAGTGAAAAGTAAAAGTTGGAAGGAGGAGGCTTTGGTGATGTATATAAAGGTATTTTTGTAACAACAAATGAAATCATTTTAATAAAGTGCATATTTACAAGATTGAAGTAGGGGAAAAATGAGTATCTTGCAGAAATAGTGATAATTACTCATTTGAGGTATCGTAAAATGGTTCAATTGTTGGGTTGGTGTCATGGGAAAAACCAAATTCTCCTCATATACGAGTACATGTCCAATGGTAGAATTATAAAATCCCATCTATTTTATTGTTTTAAATTGAATTGCTTATACAATATATACATATGCAATTAAGTCTAATATTTTTTAATATTAGTAAGATTTAGATTGACATATTTTTAGGGCCTTTTTAAAAATGTTGATATCTTAAATTTTGAATTTATTTTGTAGAAGCCATTATACATAAAACCTTGAATTCTCTTAAGGAACTAAGTTATCAAATAATATCATGTAGAAATATATGATAATCTTGAATTATTTTTTCAATTGGTTATATTGGATTGAAACAAGCCTCATTGATATTACATTATCACCACATAATGGTATTACAACAACTTGGCTACTATGCATGTATCATTTGGCATGATTCAAACCTTAGTCTCCTCCTTGAAAGTGACTAGTTGAGCTTGTAGACATGGAAAATTGACCCATCAAGATGAGTCATTTTCCTTAGATCCTTAGTTTTCCCCTCAAATTTTCTAAGTGCAAGTTTGACCCCTTTTTCCCCTTTGTTTTGCTTGTTTTTCCTTAGCCTTGCCAAATTCACACCAATCCTTATAGGGTGCACTGGGTGAATTTGGCAATCTTGGGTTTTTCCTCTCAAAAACCCTTTCCAGTGTCGGCTCTTTGTGATGTTGGCCCTTGCCCGAGGTTAAGTTTTGTTTTCCTACCTTTTTCCCCCTCCAAACCTCTTATAAATAGAGGGATTGGATCCTCTTTTCTCCTAGCAAGTTCTTCTACCAAGTGGTGATTCTAAGTTCTTTTGTGAAAAGTGCTCTTGACGAATCTCTGCTTTTGGATTGTTATGCTTTTGTGCTTCTTGTGACTAGCTGCCCTTGGTGAACAAGTGGAGGAGTCTTGACGATAGGAGAGGTCTACCATTTTGGTCGCTACCTTCACTTTCTCATTTCTCCTTGCTTTCTCCATTAGCTAATCAGGTTTTTGTGCATTATTAGTCTATTTTAAGCATTAATTTTTTGTTTTGCATCACATTTTTGTACTTTTGTAGACTAAGATAGGCTCTAAACCAAATTTGCACCCAGTCCATATAGGGTGCGAATTTGGCTTACCAAATTTGCACCTACCCCTTATAGGGTGTGAATTTTGCAATTAGGGCTTGGGGGTAATTTCTGCTCCCAAAACCCCAAACCATCTTCTTGCATGCTTAATTTCTATTATATTCCTTATGTTTGTGCTTCATTTCCATTGTTTCATGTTTGTTATATCTTGTTTCATTTACTTCCAAAGGTCAACAATCACTTTTATTTTCAAATGGTTAGCTAAAAGGACCAAGGGGGCTTGACTATTGCACCTCCAAGCTCAGTCACATAGTGGCCTAAGTAGGCCCCCAAACACTAATCAATTTTTCCAAGGGTTTTGAAGTTATTTTGCAGGTTTTGAAGTTGTTGGATATATCGAGATGAAAGTTAAAAGCTAGGATCAACCATCGGATCAAGTAAGTGCTCTAAATAGACTTCTTAGGTTATTTGTTGTTTTCTTTCTACTCATTTATATTCCAAATTTAAATCATAAGTAAAGAAAAGTATTCAGTTCTATTTTTAGGCATTTGAAAGAGAAAAAGCATATAGTTTGCATCTTAGGTTAAATTTATTTGTGCATTCTCTTGAACCCTTACTGAAAAGAAAAATATTTACTTATTTACAAAATTAGGGTTTTAGTTCTCATTGAAATTAAAAATCATTCTAGGGATAGCTCTTTGTTTGCTTGCATCATTGTTTGCCTTACATTATTCTTTTATTCTTCATAGCTTAGATCTTAGTAAGGCCAAACATAGGTGCTTGTTCAAATAAACACATCAAACATTTCCACCCCAGACTTGGAGTGAGTCCTTAAACCATTCTTGGTGAACCCTTTGATCCCCCAAGCCCCCGAGTGTAGAGGATATAACATACCCTCATGGTCACCTCGACTCCCAATAGATCCAACCGAGAATCATATATGGTAGGGCAGTTTTCCCCCTCTACATCTTTGGTGAACCCAACATGAAACACATCCTTAGTGGCCATCTAGGAAGCCTTTTATTTTTACTCTTATTTATTTTTATTTTAAACCATAAATAAGACCATTAAAATTTGTTTGTTTAGATTAGAAAAACATAAAAATGCTTAATAAAATTTTGTGTGTCTTTTATTAGTTTTAGATCTCCCTTCATCTCTCCTATCCTTTCCCTTAATCCTAATGGCTCCCAACCTTAGGAGTAAGTGAAAGCTTTTAGAATCTGATGAGAATCCTCAAGGGGATGATCAGATTGATAGGGAGAATCCCAATCTAGATGTGGAAGAGGACATAGAGACTGGTAATGACCTTGATCCTACTGAGGGGTCTAATGGACACCTCACCTTTAAATCATTTGATCATATCTAGAATTTCTTTAAGCATCACAGGGATGCTTTGAATAAGGCTATGGATGAAGAAGCCCAACTCGAAGAGGTTGGGACATCTCATCATCAAACCATTTCTCCTCAAAATATTTGAATCAATCCTTTGTTTGAATCTTCTCATAATGTTAATCCATTTCATAAACCTACATATGCCACTACTACAACCACCAACATTGGGAGAATTCTATAAGTTCTTCCAACTAGTAGTGCACCTCAAAATCATGTTCAATTTCCTCCTCATTCTATTCCTCCTTATAACATTTCTTCTATTCCACCAAATGTGAGTTATCCTCCACAACAAGATACCACACAAAACATCCCATATCATAACCCATATCATAACAGTGTTAATATTTCTAACATTAACCAAACCCCTTTTCAACAATCCACCTATAACCCTCTAGGGAATCTAGGGGTATTGCACAACAACAATCCTGATATGCAAAGTTTAACAAGTGTAGTGAAACAATTGGTGTCAAGAATGGATATGCTTCAACCTCCAAGTTTCACTTATGACTATAAGGAAATGTGCAATCAACCTCTAGACCCTATGGTCACCGCTAGGCCCTACCCTAAGCATTTCCCAATGTCGGTCTTACCTATTTATAAGGGAACAGAGGACCCAATTGAACATTTAAGGATGTTTAGAACAACATGCCATGATATTATATATGATGACATGTTGTTGCTAAAAATATTCCCTAAGAGCCTTGGTGGTATGGCATTGGAATGGTATTATCAACTACCTCATCATTATTTAAGGAATTTTGAAGAGACAATTGGGTTATTCGTTCAACAATTTGGAGCTTGTATTGAGAAAAATGTGACTATGCAAGATTTATATCTTTTAAAGTAAGGTAAAGATGAAAGTTTCTCAGAGTTTTTGGCTTGATGGAGAAGTTTAGTTGGATGATTAAGATACACCTTACCTCCTTGAGACATGTTAGAGATATTTATTGGAAATTTACAAGAGCAGATCTCATATGAATTGGAAACAACAATTATTACCTCTTTTGAACAAGCAATAGATTTGGCAAGGAGAGTAGAGAAGGCTCTCATTCAAAGAGGTCAACTTAAATCAAGAAAAGAAGAGGATAGGACCATGAAAATTCAATATAAGAATAAGCATGTAGTTGGTGATGGGGTAATAGATAACAGGTAAACCAATAATGTTAATGTTGCTAGTACCTTGCAAAAGATGGTACTTAGTAGGCCTCAAAAACCCCCACCAAGGAATTTTACTAGACTCAACCAACCCTATGATGATGGTCCTTAAGCAAATTTTGGAAGCTAACATGATTGAGTTACCTCCCATAAGGCAACCTGATACCACAACAAATTGGTATAAGCCTGATCAACATTGTGAGTATCATAGAGTGGATGGGCACATGACACATTCATGTAAGAGGTTGAAACATGTGGTTCAAGACTTAATAGATGAGGGTCATCTTGTCATAGAGGACTCCCAACCTACTCCTAACCACAAACCTCCAACTAATCAACCTCCTACTCAATAGGCACCTACGACTAATCAAGATATGGGGATCTTCCAAAATCCCCTACCCAATCATCAACAATAGACAACCAACCAAGTGTCTTATCATAATGTGCCACCCCCCTACAACAACATGGTTGGTATGATAGCAGCTACTACAAGGCAACAAGCTCAAGCTCAACCGACTCAACAATCTCAATAGGAGATAAGTTCTACATCCAACCAACCTTCTAGACCACCTTTAGTTTTGAAGAGTACCCAAAAAAGGAGCACAAGTGTAGAAAAACCAACCTTAGTGTTGAAGCCACAACCAAAAGTCTCCTTCAACATTCAAAAATAGTTAAGTAACACACCAACCAAGATTTCCCTCTTAGAGCTTTTACAAACTTCTCCTATTCATAGGGAAGCCTTGTTGAAGCTTCTAAGTCAATAATCTATCCTACAAGATCTTCCCCTAGTAACCTAGCTAATGTTGTAGGTTCTCTTGGGATTAATCATATATCTTTTTATGATGATGATCTTCCTTCCTCAAATTTGCAAGGGGATTCTCCCCTTTACATCACTGCATACATTGGGGATAAGTTTATCAAGAGAATCTTGGTGGACAATGGTTCCTCCCTCAATCTATGCACTTATAAATTTTTCCAAAATCTTGGATTAAAGGAGGAAGATTTAACCAAATCTGATGTCATCATAAAAGCTTTCAACAATGAATCCCAAGAAGCCTATGGTATTTTATCCCTTCCCCTTAAGGTAGGATCCAAGATCTTAGATACCTTATTTTATGTGGTATCTTGCCCAACATCTTTCAATCTTCTTCTTGGATGCCCTTGGATTCATGCAATGAGGGTTGTCCCTTCTACTCTTCATCAATGTTTAAAATATGAATTCAAAGATCAACTTATCACCATTCAAGGTGACCCTCATCCATTCCAATATTGTTCAATGGTTGAGCAAGCTCAATCCAATCTCAATTTTTATCCATCTATTTCTCTCCACAAAATTTCTTCTACTTCTTCTAACATCATCAAGGAATTTGAAAATTTTAAAATAAATGAGGAACCATCAACCATAATATCATCATGGGATCAAATCAACCTGCTCGATGAAAGTCCTCTTCTAGATCTAGCAAAGCTACCACCTTCACCCCAAACTATGGGTTTACCCCATAAAAAGGGTGAAGTAGTACACATCGATATGTGTACCTTTATCTATATGGGTACATCCCTCAAAGAAAAGATCTATGGTAGCAATCCCTTTCCTATAGAGTGAGCCTTTGCCCATTATTATCTATCCAATGATTACCCACTTCCTAAGCAGATCCTATCTAGTATGGGATATGTAGGTAAGGGTTTGGGGCCACAATAGAAAGGTATTCAAGAACCTTTGGAAGTTGATATTTGGCTTAGGAGATGTGGCATAGGCTACATCCCCAATAAAAACCAACCCTTACCAATTGATGATGATCAACTTATCACTTATGCTAAATTTTTGGATCATCATGGCTTAGAGTGGAGTAATGAGGATGAGGGACCACCTTCTCCCTCTAACATTTTATTTTGCAATGTGATAAATTTGGTGCACCCTAAGTTAGTTGTGACCCTAGGGGAGTATGTTAAAGGGGATACTCTTTGTGATATGGATCATGAAGATATCCTTCAAAATAGCTTCTTCTTTGATGGGTCAGTCCCTTGTGTCACCCATGTCGAGTCTTCTAGTTCTCAAGTGGATTATATTCCTATATCTCCTAAAGACCTTGAGCAACTAGGTGTCATCCCTACCCCTCCTCATTATGATGATGAATCCCACATCCTCATAGAGGAGACCATAGATGTAGATATAGGTTCTAAGGAAATCCCTAGAATCCTTAAGTTAGGCAAAGCCTTGTCCATGGATGAGCAGGAGTAGTTGACCAATTTGTTAAAATAATTTCAAGATATTTTTGCTTGGTCATATGTCAACATGCCAAGGCTTGATCCCTCCCTTGTTATGCATCATTTGGTAGTTAGACCCAATGCCAAGCCTATTAAGTAAAAACTTAGGAAGATGCATCCTAAGGTCACCCTTTTAGTCAAGGAGGAGCTCCAAAAACTCCTTGACATCAGATTTATCAAAGCTATCGACTATTCTGATTAGATCTCCAACATCGTTCCTATAGCTAAGAAGGAAGGAACAATCAGAATATGTACCAACTTTTGGGACATTAACTTAGCATGTCCCAAGGATGATTTTCCTCTCCCCAACATAGATATGATCATAGATTTTTTTTCTAGATGTGGAATGCTTTCGCTCATGGATGGTTTCTTGAGATACAATCAAATCATGATTACCCCTGAGGACCAGGCCAAGACAACTTTCATCACTCCATGGGGTACCTTTTATTATAAAGTCATACCTTTTGGCTTGAAGAATATTAGTGCCACATATCAAAGGGCCATGACTTATATCTTTCATGACATGATGCATGATATTATTGAGGACTATGTGGATGATCTTCTTGGTCACTCCATAAATCAAGAAACTCATGTTCATGATTTAAGATGGATCTTTGAAAGACTTTAACAATACAAGGTTCATCTTAAGCCCTCTAAGTGTGTGTTTGGAGTGACATCTGGCAAGATTTTAGGTTTCATAGTGTCTAGGTGAGGCATTGAAGTGGATCCTACTAAGATAGTAGCTATTATTGATATGCCTCCTCCCCATAACCTAATCAAGTTGCATAGCTTGCAAGGTAAACTTCAAGCTATTCATCAGTTCATAGCCTAGTTAGCTGATAAGTGTCAGCCCTTTCTTAAGATTCTTAAGAAATATGTAGTGTTCAAGTGGGATAATGAGTGTCAAAAAGCCTTTGATGAACTCAAGAAGTATCTCACTTCCTCACCTATCTTAGTTCCCCCTAGACTAGATAAGCATCTGATGCTTTACATAACAACCACAACTCATGCTTTGGGAGCCATGTTGGCTCAACATGATGATCAGAATAAAGAGTGAGCTATCTACTATATCAATAGAACTTTGGTTAGCTATGAAACCTAGTATACTCCCTTAGAGAAGCTTTACCTTGTAGTGTTTGCTTCTCAAAAGTTGAGACACTACATGCTTAGCCATAAGACATTGGTAGTCGCAAATTTTGATCCTCTACTACTTAATGTCAAAGCCCCACATTTCAGGTCAAGCCACTAAGTGGGTTCTAGCCCTTAGTGAGTTTGACCTAACCTTCATAGGTCAGAAGGCTATCAAAGGTTAGGTGATTGTTGACCAGCTAGCCATTGCTCCCCTAGAATCCACCCATCCCTTAGTCATCGAGTTTCTTGATGAGTGTTTTAGCTTAGATGTCGAAGAGCAAGAGTCTTGGACTTTATTTTTTGATGGAGCCCATTGCTTGAAGGGCATTAGTGCTAGAATTATTCTAGTTACCCCATAAAAATAGCTCATTCCCCTTTCCTTCAAGCTTCATTTCTCTTGCACTAATAATACTATAGAGTACAAAGCTTTGATCCTAGGTCTTAGAGTCACCTTAGCCTTGAAGGTTAGAGTCATTTCCATCTTTGGTGATTCTCAACTTGTGGTTAATTAGATCAATGATATTTATCAGACTAAAGATGATAAGATAAAACCTTACAAGGAGATTATCACCAAGATTTTGTTCGCTTTCGATAGGGTAACCATAGAGTTTATCCCTAGGTCTTCCAACCACCATGTAGATGCCATGGCCATTACTACATCCTTGATCCCCTTGGAGTTAGAAGATGATCAAGAATTGATTATTATTTATCAACTCTGAGAGCCTACGTCCCTTAGTTCTAGTCTCATTCTGTTAGATGTCCTAAACATTAAAGTTTCTCAATCTAAGCCTTGGTACACTGACATATTTAACTTCCTTAAGGATGGTTCAATGCCTGATGGTTTAGATCACAACCAATGAAAGATTTTGTAAAAAGAGTGTGTTGATTCATGATAATTGGCAATACTTTATATTAATATTCTTTTGAGGGTATCCTCTTACGATGCCTTAACTCTGATGAAGCCTAACTAGCCCTCAGTGAAGCTCATGAAGGATCATGTGGAGGTCATTTTAGTGGTAATGCTATTGCTAAGAAGCTCCTTTAGATTGGCTATTATTGGCCTTCCATGGAGAAATATGCATGTGACTATGTTTGATGTTGTGACAAGTGTCAATGCCATGATAACCTTGTTCATGCTCCTCAAAACCTTTAGGTTATTTCTTCTCCTTGGCCATTCTCCATGTGGGGATTGGACATTATTAAAAATATTAACTCCACATTTTGCCACATGATCACAAGTGAGTACTTCACTAAATGGGTCGAAGCCATACCCTTGGCTATGATGACTAGAGCTCAAGTCTCTAAGTTCATCTTCAACTAAATCCTTTGTAGGTATGGGATTCCTTCGATGATTATTTTTAACAATGAAACTCCTTTCAAGAACAAGGATGTCCATAAGCTTTATGCTAAGTACAAGATTTAGCACAAGTGGTCAACTCCATATTACCCTCAGGGTAATGGTCAAGTCAAAGCATCCAACAAGTCCTTAGTTAAGATCCTTAAGAAGTTGGTTAGTAAGACCAAGACTAGCATATCCAACTTTATCCTACCTTGTGGGCCTATCATACTAGTATGCATACTCCTATAGGTGCATCCCTATATGTCTTGGTCTATGACACTAAGGTATTTTTCATTCAAGTTAGAGGTTCCTTCATTGTGCATCTTATTGCAAGATGCCTCAATCGGTGATGAGTATCATTTAGAGCATTTAAACCAATTGGAGCTATTGGATGAGAAGTGCATCCATGCCTTAGAGCATCTTTAAGCCTATCAGAATAGGCTCAAGTGATCTTACTCTAAGAAATTTTACAATCATTATTTTGAGGTTGGGGACCTTGTTCTCAAGGAAAACCAAAAGAACACTAATGCTCGATCAGATCTGAAAGGTAAATTTTAGCCTAATTGGGTAGGCCCCTTTGTCATAATGACCAAGTTTGGCTTAGGAGCCTATCATTTAGCATCGTTATATGGTAAAGAAATTAAAGAACCAATGAACATAATGCACCTAAAATGATATTATGCATGATTTCGCATCATCATTCTTCATCCTGCATTTATTTTGCTTGCTCATACTGCATGACTGCCTATCATATTTTGCATGAATTGCTTGACATTCTGTTCCATTCTGCATCTTTGCTTGTCATATAGATGCTTTGTTGCTTGATCATACTTGCATGATTGCTTGATCATATAGATTCTTGGGGACTTCATGATGAGGCAAGTGATGAAACCTAGTTAGGTTCTAGCTCACATGCATTGCACTCATACTAGGTCATTGATGCTTAGTGAATCCCCAACCTAGGGCACATCTCCATGCATTTTCATCATTGCATTTTGCTCATTTATTTTCTTCTTTTCTCTTCTCATATATTCCTTGACCTTGAAAGTTTCAATAATTCTAAAATCTCTCCAAGTCAAGGGATATAGTTCTTCATCTCTTGTATGTCCTTTATCCTTTGAAATTTTTCAATCATTTCTTCTTTTCTCCAAGACAAAGGATATATGTTCCTTCTTCTATCTATGCATCTTGTTTTTCTCACACTTTTTCCTTCTTGATATTTCAATTGTTAAGGGATCCTCGTGGGATAGGGTAGATACCACATGAATATCATTTATGGTGTTCATATGACCACTGACTATCTTACGCACATCTCTTAGCTATTGAAATTTCAAAAAGGCCACACACACACAATCCTATTTACTTCTTTCTTCTTTCATTCTTCTATATTCCTTCTATATAACATGTGCACACACACACATTTTTTTGTTATATTTTGCTTTGCTCACTCATATTTTGCACACACCACATCCCTATTGGGTTACACTCCTTTTGGTAAATCAATCACATCATTACACCCCATACAAGGATAACTTCATGGTCACCAATGAGGGGCAGCCTCCATTTAACCATTTGTGAGCATACATCCTAACGGGTATCTCTCCAACTATAACCATTAGCGAGCACCACACCCATAGTGGGTATCACTCCACACTTGATCACTTTGTGAGCATAACACCCTTATGGGATAGCTTCATGGCCACTAGAAAGGGGTAGCTCACATCTAGCCATTTGTGAGCATACATTTGTAACAATCCAAAAATTCCACACACTATTTTTTTTTAAAGTAGCTTAAGGAAATAAACCCCTAAAACCCACTCCTTTATTTAACCACATTATCTCACGGATAAGTGTTTAGATTTTTAATGAGTTCATAATTAATCTTAAATAGTCTCATTTTACCATCTTACCCTTTATTTCCTTTGAAAGGGTATTTCCAGTAGGTCCACATCACTACAAGTGTCACTTAATGTAGGAGCATACCTTCTTCGTCTTTCGAAAGGTGATGCCCAAAACATCACACTACACAAATCACTTAGTGTAGATCTTCCCCTTTTCTATCTATTGAAAAGGTTTATGCATATTTTTGCAAACCCCATTGGTCATTCAATGAGTTCACATTATGCTAGAAATAGCGTAGGATTTTTACATTGTCAAGGATCAAGGTTATGGGTTTGGCTTCAGAGGTAAGCAATTTATCTTTATCTCTTTCAGATTGTGATCCCTTGAAATTTTCATCCCAAGTCAAACATGCATTCACATTTATTTCTTCATCTGATTCTTTCTCAAGGTTAATGCTCGTATGCAGGCTGAGGTATACGTTGTAGTTAGCCAAATTATGAGGAGCATCACATGTAGGGAAAAATAAAGGAAAATAGGAGGCTACATTGGCCTAAGCCATGAGGTTTGGGACAACATCTTGATCCTTTCAGACCTCTTTTCTTTTCTAGTTGTTATTTGCATTCCTTCATCCCTCATTATTCTAGTTCTTGTAGAAGTTTCTCCTAAAAGGAGGTCTATTTTCATTCTGGTTCTAAGAATATTCTCCACTATATCCTTTGTCTCTCTCAATTTTAGACAATCTATTATTCATTGTATGAAATATATTTGTTAGCTGAGTTGAAAACTTCTCAATAGGATAGGGTTACTATTTTTTAGTATAGTAAAACCGACTTTCTTAGGATTTTTATCAGTTTGGCTTTGGTTAGGATACCCTAAGGACAGATTTATATTTACATTTTCTATCATGTTCCTCTTGATTATGATGGCCCTTTCTATACAGGCATCGATAATGAGCATGGGTTATTGTTTGAGCTCATAGTTGAAGTATCTAGGGAATGCATTTTTGTAAAAGCAAATAGACTGGTGATCATTGGGCCTTAGAGCTATGGGAATTATATTCCTTAGTTTAGTGAACCATCTATTAAACTCATCCACATTTTCATTATCCTTCTTCTTCATTGTGACCAACTCGATTAATAGGGATTGTTCATTCTTCTTTTCTCCATACTTCCTGAGGAACGTAGTCTCTAATTATTGGAAGGTGCCTATGGTATTTATGATGAGACCATTGAACCATTCTCTCACATATTTATTCAAGGTTTGTAGGAATAGCCTAAGGACATCCTTGTATTCTACTTCCAAACTATCCATGGCATATATAAAATATTTAATGAGGCCTTCACTTGTTATGGTGTTATACCCTAGGAACTTAGGTAGGTATCATCTTCATAAAAGGTATGGGCACATTCTTCTATTGATTGTTTATGGTGGTTGATTTCTGAAATATCATTGGAGGGAAAATGATTGTTTGTGGTTTCCTTTTCGAAAGTGGTTGATTGAATGCTTCAAGGTTTTATAAGTTGAGAGTTGTGTTTAAACTTTGTTGTATAAGCATAGTTGTTGAAGCCCATTGGTTGTGAAAGAACTTGAGTTAGAAAAGAACATGAGTATCATTGTTATGTGAGATTTGTGGTTGAACATTGTTGGAAATATTTGAGTTGGTTGATACATACTTGGACTAGGTTTGTGTGAGAGAGAGTTGTCCCTTGTGGTGATTGGTTGAGTTGAGTTGATTGAGCCTAGTCAAGTGATGTGTGAAGTGATTGTTCAAGTTCTATAAAATAAAATATTCCATCATTCTATGTTGAGTTGAGATTAAGGTTAGAACATATTGAGTCTCTAACAATTCTCTTTATGGTTCTATAATACTTGAATTGATTTGAGGTTGATTTGAGTTGAGAGTGAGATTAGAACATATTGAGTCTCTAAAAATTCTCTTTATGGTTCTATAAGACTTGAATTGAGTTGAGGTTGATTTGATTTGAGAGTGATATTAGAACATATTGAGTCTCTAACAATTCTCTTTATGCTTCTATGAGTTGAGTTGAGATTTATTTGGGTTGAGAGTGAGATTAGAACATATTGAGTCTCTAAAAATTCTCTTTATGCTTCTATGAAGTTAATTTGAGTTGATATTGCCATTCATTTTTTATTTCATTTTGAGTACTACTTGAGCATGATTGATTGAGCCTTTGAGAAGGCCTTTGGGATAGATTTGAGGACAGTGTTGGGACAAATTTGAGGATAGTGTTTAGAAAATTTCTTAGTGAGCTTGTTGGAGTAGATTTGGGCAAGTTCTTGGTGAGCTTGTTAGAGCATATTTGGGCAAGTTCTTGGTGAGCTTGCTAGAGCAGATTTGGGCAAGTTCTTGGTGAGCTTGCTAGAGTAGATTTAGGCAAGTTCTTGGTGAGATTTCTAGAGTAGATTTAGGCAAGTTCTTGGTAAGCTTGCTAGAGCAGATTTGGATAAGTTATATGTGAGCTTGTTATTCAGCATTTGACAAGTTCTATGTGAGCTTGTTAAGCAGGTTCTGTGTGAGCCTATTGAGCAGGTTATTAGTGAGCCTATTGACAAAGCTTTGGAGGTGACATAGTATAGAGGATAGAGTCTCAGTGGATAGAGATCCAACAACTAGCACAGTTGAAGACAAATCTGAGTGAGGAATCTTCAAGTGGAGAGAGGTCCACCAGTTAGTGCAGCAAAGAGACAGAGTCTTCTAGAATATCACATAGCCAAAGTAGAAGGGGAAAGAGTTCTCCTATGGAATATATCCATGAACTTGAGATTAGGGGATCAACATCTCCTTTGGATAGAGATCCATAAACATTGTAATTGGGAGTGATTTCCAAAGAGATTGATTGAGAAAGTTTTAGTAAAATATTTTCTTCGTGGAGTACCTCACATTGGGGGAACCATGTTAAATCTTGTGTCTCAATTGTATGTGGTGACTTGTGCTCTTGCTTACTACTGCTATCTAAGTTATTAATGCACACTACTATATTTGGTTATTGCAATTAAGGACATTAATTGATATTGGTTTGGAAAGAAAGTAAAAAGTGATCTTATACTGTTCACCTCCATCTCAGTATAAGCTTGTGTTCTTAAAAATCCGATAGCATCACTAGTTTAAAATGAGATTGGTACCTTATCCATTGGGTAGTTGTAGTAGTTTTTAAATATCTCATGAATTTATAAAGAAAAATAAAAAAGAACTAGTTCACTCAGGTTCATTCAAATTATGCAATAAATAGAAATGGTTAATACAACAAGAGAAAACATCATTCACACATTCATATATTGTAAAATGCAAAATAGCAACACAAAAGCAATTGACACAAGAATTCCAGGAAGTATTTGCAATTATATTTGACAAAAATTTACATAAGTAGAGCCCAACAAGGTGCTAGGGTCTCCATAACAATGATTACAATGGCACCCTTATTCGAATATTGTAATAGAGGGCTTATATCTCTCTACCCTAATTGTAGCGGTATGAGAGCTTCCAAATATTCAAGAATACATTAGAAATGATATCAATTGGTCGAGCTTCCTGGGATATTCCTAGATAGTAACAAAGGAAAGATAAGGATGGGAACAAAGAAATATTCACAAAAACAAAAAATACAACTGATCTAAAGACACACAGCTATACCTAGACCAATATTTTGCTACCTAGGGCTTGATAATATATTTTGTTGCAACCTCCTATTTATAATATCGAGAAAACAAGCTTAGTTGTAACAATTTTCCTATGGCCCTCCATCTGGCATGATATACTTCCTCATACAGGTTAAACATGGCAGGGGCAAAAGTAAATATGGCCCACACTTTCTCTTTATGATTATTCTCCCAGTACACCAATGTGTTTGCCTCCTTGAGTGGGTGGCTCTCTTGTGCCTTGATCTATTTTATCCTTGTTTGTACTAGGCCCCACTTCATCGTGTTTGTTACCAACCATATTCTCGTGCTTTGGGTCCTTCACCACTTTCTCTTTCTCAAATTTTTATATTTTTTGGTCAATCCAGGTCTAAGCCTCTTTGTGGAAATTCAATGTAATTTCAACATATTTCCATCCTGTATAATTTTATTCACTTGGTCCTTAGACTATGCCACGGTATTATCAGAGAACATATAGAGACGATCTATTATCTCTTCTAGGGAATTGAACTGCCTGACCAAATTTTTGTCTTGACCAAATTCAAACTCTCAAATTAAATTGAAAATAAAATCCTTGGTGCTTACCACTTGGAAGAATTCATCCAACATAAACCCGTAATCACTGACCTCATTTTTTAGCTCTTATTTAGAGCTAGTTATTTCATTGTCCATTGGTTTATCTATTTTACAAAAATATGGAGACCTTTGCAAATTTTTCTACACAAAAGTAGATGGATCCATCTCTTAGAGTAACCACCTCCTCACTCACTTCCACATAGTTTTTCTTGAACTTCTGGAAGATAGAGTATATCAAATTTATTCTCTATTCTACCTACTATAATAGATTCTTCAATATATCTATAGTATATTTGATGGCGTAGATATTATCAAACATCATGGTTAAATTATTCATTTTACCCTACACCTTGTCCATCATATCTTGCTTGAAATATTCAATGAGATTGGTGTGGTCAGCATCCTGCATAGCAATTCTTTGGAAGGTGGGTGGTTGTTGCCTGAGCTAGTCTATTTTTCTTGTGACTACTCCACTTTCTATTATAGTTGTTCTGCTTCTACAACTTTGGTTTTCTGACATATTATTTCCTTCTCCACAACTTCTACTACCTACACTTGATAATCCATGTGGGACTTTATCATGTCAATGGATCTTGTTATAGCCATGATGACTCTCTTATCTAAGTTATTTCGAGCCTCCTTCAAACTCATTGGAAGAGGGATCATGATTGTGGCAGTGGATACATTGCATGTGCTTTGCTCCACCATTTTCTTGATCCTACTTTACCCTTTTTGGGATCTCTACTTTATTCCATATCCTGTATTTGTTCTTCCTCCTCAAAAATGAATTATATCATCTCCTTCACTCTTGATAGCATGAAATTATCCACGTTTGAAGTTGATGTGTTAGGCCTAGCCCTTTTTCTGGTAGGATAATGGGGTGGGCTCTCAATCCGAATCTCATACTCTGAGAGTATGTTGGATAATATTCCTACTTATTATATATTTTTTTGTGCTTTAGATGGGATTGTATGCTATTTTTGGTTTATGATCAGGGTGGCAGAGACCACAGAAGATTGACTGACTGCCATCTCAATCTGGCTTGATGGTGACATCAATGCCTAAGCTGATACTGGAGCTACACTTTTTGGTTGTTGGGGAGGGCAAGCTACTAGTTACTTTCATTTTAGTGTTGTAGTGGTGGAACTACAAGAGGCTCAGGCTACTAAGGGCTACCCAATCGATGTATAGGCACTACTAGAGAGCCTTGTCTACTATCAAGAAATTGTATATAAAATCATCATTACCACCTCGAATAGATTTGAATATTGATTGATGATCTAGAGAGTGGGATATTGTAAATCCTTATGCAACACAATGGGGACCAGTGAAACCACTATTTCCACTAAGAAATTCCTATGTATCTATAGGTCTGTAGGATAATTGCCTACTACCTCTATCTTGCTTTGGGGTCTGTCTTGCATTTTCCAAACTAGTTTAGTGATAAGCCCTACTTGAGGGCCTTTTGCATGTCATATTAAAAATCATCTACCCTATTTTTGACCTATAATTTGGGTAGTCTCTCTATGATAGTCTATTTGTGGAAGCCAAAAGGGTCATAAGGCCTCCACATGATTTCCAAAAAATAGTGTGTCCATATTCCAAATGGTACAAAGAAAGCTGAAGTGGCCCATCTATACGTAATGACCCATTATGTAAGGTATTTGCAACCAAAGAACTCCTCCCTTATTACTTATGACCCTAACCTTCACTTCCTATGTGATTTGTCTAGTTATCTCCAGTATGGCTATGGATGTGGGGCAAGGCTTTGATAGGATATTTGGGGGCAACTTCAACCCATATAGTTTGATATACGTACACTCCTCCGTGAAGAAGAAATTGCCTACCTTTGCCTCATGGAGGAATTATCTTATCCTGACCCTAACCCTATTAGGTTCTTCTCTACATAGCTGAGCATGGACAATTGGGAGGACCTTCTCAAAGAAGACAACATATCTAGAGCAACCCTTGTGGATGCAAAGTAATCAATCTTGAATAGTCATGGCATAAAATCCTTCTATTTTGCTAATCAAGGACTACTCCATTTGGCCCAACACCAGGTGAATAAGGAGATAATAGTACAAGAAAGGGGGAAGTTGCTCTTATTAAGATAGAATAGCCTCTTATAATATTTTTAGCTCTTGGTTTATGTTGACATTGATTTTGTACTCCCACTTGTACATGGGTGTCCGCTCTTTCTTATTGCATTGGATGACTAAGAACATGGCCTCTTTAGTGATTTGGTCCAAATATTTTGTTCCTAGCACCAGATTGATCATGTATGCATAATATTGACCCCAAGGATAGAGTGTAGACTTGCAGATAGGGAAATTAGAGGGCATGGATCTATTGCACTTCAAAAGTATATCGAGAAAATAGGTATAAAGCATGTAATTAGACTATAGGTCAAGTACCTAAAAATCCAATAATAGAGTGGAAGTGGTGAGCCCGAATACTTTTTTGATCCTATTCATCGTGAGCCTGAATGTGACCTAGTTGGCGTGGTCCCTGATTGTCCTATTTTTGGGATCGTAAGCTAATACCAACCACACAAGGAGGTTTTATGAATGGTAAACCTTAGGGTAGACCAATTTACCTAGGTTGGTGGTCCATTTGTTGTAGATAGAGCTCTATTTTTTTGTCTCTATGCATCCTCATAAAAAATCCCTAAGAAAAGTCAGGTGGTGTTGGTTATCTTCTTTCATCGAGTCAAAGCTATAGATGGTAATGTTTTCTAGCTCTGACTATTTATCCAATGTAATATCCTAGTTTGAAATTGATTGAGCCATAAATGCCTTCGGGTCCTTGGCCCTTCCTATATTCTTTGTGATTGGTATGACACTCATTATTATTTCAATACATGCCTTGAAATACATCACCCCAACCAATGTAGCACTCACAAAAGCCATTAGGTAAGGGAATTGTGAACTTCTCCTTCCAAAACTATTACCAGCTTGTACTCACTCCCATAATTGTTTCTCATTATAACTTCTGCATGCACCAACTTTAAATATCTTCGTCCATATCATTGGTAGGACGTCACCACCTTTCTTCTTTTAAAACTACATTAAGAACTACTAGGTGGCATGTTGCTTTATCATTATTTGAGGAAGTCTAGTTTACCGTGCCATGGGGGCTTCATCAATATAGGAGGAAAGTTGTTTCAATCTGCTCAGTCAGATACCCACGTTGGAAATCTAGATTGTCCATCTGTCTTCTCTTACTTGTCCTAGATGTAGTGTGTCTAAAGTGTTAAGGCCTTTGTACACTTTGAAGTTATAAGGTACACAAATAAAAAGGGAGCACATGAGCTTCATGTACCCTTTAGAATTTCATGCGCTTTGAAATAATGGAGTGCACAACCCAAAAGGGAGTGCGCAAACTTTGTGTATCCTTTAGAATTTTGTGCACTCCGAAGGAATGGAGCGCACAACAAAAAAAGGGGGCATACAAGCTTTGCGTACCCTTTAGACTTTCATGCACTTTGAAGGAATGGAACACATGGCCCAAAATGGGATGCACAAACTTTGCTTACCCTTTAAACTTTTGTGCACTCCAAAGGAATGGAGCACACCATCAAAAAAGTGGTGCGTGAACTTCATGCACCCTTTGGACTTTTGTGCGCTCCAAAGTAATGGAGCACACAATAAAAAGGGGGTGTGCGAGTTTCGCGTACCCTTTAAAAATTTCATGTGCCTCAAAGCAAAAAAATGTGTAAACTAGTGGAAATAAATTTTCTATACAAATTGAGCTACTTGCAAGTCCAACATTCCATAATATCAAAGGGTCCAACATAGCGAGGATCAAGTTTCATGGACTTGATTGCACTCTTTCTTGGTTTTACCCTTAAAAACACCTTATCTCCCACTACATACTCTCTTGGGGATCTTTTAAGATCGACATAACTCTTCTATCGATCTGCAACTTCTTTTAGTCATTCTTTGATCATTCTCAATTGTTGTTCCATTTCTCTAACCATATTGGGTCCCAAACACAATCTAGTCCTCAGGATTATCCCACGATAATGGTGTCCTACATTTTCTTCCATACAATGCCTCAAATGGTGCCATTCCCAAGGTTGAATGGTGCCCATTATTGTAGGAAAATTCCACCAAGTGCAAATAATCCTCCCAATAGATTTTTTGATCCATACAGTACATGTGAAGCATGTCCTCTAGCACCTAGTTTACTCTCTCAATTTGCCCATCCATTTTTGGGTGGTATGCAGAACTAATATTTAGTCTAGTTCCAATGGAACGATGCAAAGCTTGCCAAAAATCAGAGGTAAATCTTGAGTCTCTATCTGATATAATCACTTTTGGAAATCCATGAAGCCAAAATATCTCTTTGGAAAATCTATTAGCCACTACCACAACATCATCCTTTGTATTTCTAGGTATAAAATGTGCAACCTTGGTTAGTCTATCGACCACTACAAGGATTGCATCATGTTGGAACCTATTCTTAGGCAGCCCTACTACAAATTCCAAGGAAATTACTTGCCACTTTTGCTCAGGTACAACATGAGAATGTAACAATCCTATTGGATGCCTATGCTCAGCCTTAAATTTTTGATATTCAAGATATTGAGCAACATATTCATTTATGTCCCTCTTCATCCCAAACCAGTAGAAGGTTTTCTTCATGTTCTCCCTCATCTTTGCTCCGCCAGGGTGAGCAGAATATGGGGATCTATGAGCTTCACTCATAATATTTTTCCTTAAATTTCCAACTTTGGGTATTACCACTCTATCCTTAAAGCAAAGGAATCCATCCTTGAAACTGAAATCCCTGCATATATCTAGTTTCTCTTCCATTATTTTCCTAATTTGCTTGCAATAAAGGTCCTATTTTTTATTCTCTTTGACTTGTTCCATCAAGTCAAAATGGAAATGAGATAAAACAACAATATGTTTCCTTCTACTTAAGGCGTCCACTACCTTATTCTCTTTACCTTTTATGTACTCAATACTAAAATCATATTCTCGTAAGAAATTCCATCCATCTTCTCTACCTAGCATTGAGTAGAGGTTGAGTAAAGATATATTGTAGACTCTGATGGTCAGTCCTTAGTTCAAAAGGTCTTCCTACTAGATAGTGTCACCAACTTTTGAGAGCAAACACTACAACTGCTAGCTCTAAATCATGAGTTGCATAATTATTCTCATGTATTTTCAACTTTTTGGACCCATAGGCAATCACTGCTCCATCCTATGAGAGTACTCCTCCCAAACCCTCCATAGATGCATCTGTGCATACAGAGAAACTTCCCTGAGGTTTGGGTATCTTTAATATAGGAGGTGTAGTGAGATTTTTTTTAAGTAATTCAAAAGCTTCTTTACACTTATCAGACCATCTGAACTCCTTTCCCTTCCTTTGTAGATTAGTTATAGGTGCAATAATTTTGGCATAATCCTTAACATACCACCTATAGTATCTAGTTAAACCCATGAAACTTTTAACTTCTATCACATTGGTCGGTGGTGGCCAATTCAAGATAGCCTCAATTTTCTTAGGATCTACTATGATCCCATCTGCTGACACAATATGACCCAAATATTGCACCCTTGTCACATAAAACTCACATTTAGAAAAATTCCCAAACAATTGATTTTCCCTTAATAGTTCCAACACAATTTTGAGATGCCTGTCATGTTCAAATTTATTCTAGGAATATATCAGTATGTCATCCAAGAATACCAAAACAAACTTGTCCAACTGCTTCCTAAAGATGTTATTCATCAAATTCATGAATGCGGTCGATGCATTAGTTAAGCCAAATGACATAATAGTAAATTCATAATGCCCATACCGGGTCTTAAAAGTTATCTTGTGAGTATCCATATCTTGGATCCTTAGTTGATGGTATCCAAATTTCAAATCAATCTTGGAAAATATTGTGGCATCCTTGAGTTGATCAAAGAGATCTTTGATTCTAGGTAAGGGATATCTATTTTTGATAGTTGCTTTATTTAACATCTGGTAGTCAATGCATAATCTTAAAGAACCATCATTATTTTTCACAAATAGAACTAGTGCACCCCAAGGTGACACACTTGGTCTTATTAGTCCTTTCTCCAAAAAACCTTGAAGTTGAACCCTCAATTCTTGCATTTCAATGGGATTCATTCTATAGGGAGCCCTATGAATAGGCTCAATCCCTGGTTGAAGTTCAATAGAAAAGTCAAATTCTCTTTTAGGAGGTAATCTAGGTAAATCTTTCAAAAAAACATCTTTAAACTCCTGAATAATAGGGTGTCTCCCAAATATTTCTTCTTTATTTTCTTCCTTCAACTCATTGATCTTAACCGTATATACCATCCCTCCTTTTTTTATGGCTTTCTTGAGTTGCAAAGCTGAAATAATTTGTGGTTGAAAATCCCCTTGTAGGCTATTCACTCTTTGAACCATCCCATCAGCATATGTATACTCAATCCAACGGTCTTGAAAATTAATCACTGCTTTATGTGCTTGCATCCAATCCATTCCTATCACTAAGTCAAAGGCATGCAATGGTGCAACATATAAGCATCCTATGGTCATTCCTCTAGGCAAAGTGATAACCACCCTAGGATAACACTATTTTACAGAGTAGGTTTATCTTGAACCGTACTCAACCTTCCACCCAAGTGTCAAAAATTTTGGCCTTTTAGATATGTGATTAATTAAACTAGTGGAAAAAAATTATCTATAGCACCACTATCAAATAAGATTCTAACACTTCTACCAAAAATTTTACCTTTTATTACCAAAGGAGTGGCCTATCCATCCAAATTCTAGTTTCCTGTAGCAACATATATCCTGTGCGCTGGTTCCTTAGGTGCAATTTCCTTGTTCATTAGTTCCTTTCCTTTCGAACTCATACCTACTCTTTATGGACAATTAGTGGCGTAATGAGCTCCCTTACAAAGAAAACATCCTTCCTTGGGTCCTGGATGTTCCTTTCATTTCAGCTCTCCCATTGTTCCCTCTTCCTTGGGCAGGTTAGTCTATCTCTAAGGTGATCTATTGCCACTATTACCACGATTATCTCATTTGCGCTTCCTTCCTTGAAACCTTCTTCTAAACTTCCCTTGCTTACCATCTTCTTTACCATCCTACTTAGGAACGCTCTTGATAGCTTGCTCACATTCCCATTTCATGAACCCTAAACTATTTCTCTTCCTTAACGCTTCTTTACCCTACTCATCTAACCCCTCATAGTCAAAGTAGGGTTTGAGGTATGTCTCAACTTTCCTTGCCATCTCATAGGCCTTTTGCAATGTTTTGGGTTCTCGCATATCCACTTCCTATCCTATCCAAGGATCTATTCCAAGTATAAACTTGTGGATTTTCATTTTCTTAGTATAAGCAGGTACATATTTCACCAGCTTAACAAATTTTTGATAATATTTTTCCATGGTTCTAATTCCTTGATGAAGTTTAGTGAACTCATCATACTTCTGGGAATAGAAATATTCTATAAGAAACCTTTATTTGAAGGCTTTAACAAACTCTTCCCACTTCAAATCAACTACAGCTGCTAGATTTCATTCCTCACTAAGGGTTTCCCACTAGGCTAATCCATCTCCTTGTAGATGCAAAGTAGCATAGGATGTTTGAGTGCCCGAAGAAAAATTCTTCATGATGTAGTATGTCTCTATCTCCTTCAACCAAGCCTTGGTCTTATCCCCATATTCCTCTCCATTAAACTTGGAAGACTTTAGATATTTCATTTCCTTGCCCAACTCAACCTCCAATCGAACTCTAGCCATATGTGCCTCAGTGAGTGATTCATCTTCTTGTCCCCTTCTCAGATTACTAGATTATATTTCTCTACTCAGCATAGCCTCCAACAACTATTTTTGGGTCTCCACCTGCTCACGAAGTAGAGCCACTATTTTAGTAAGATTCTCACTTCCATCGAGATTCTTCGTTCCAACCTTAGGTGTTCTATTTTTTGCATTGGTTCTTCGAGTTACCCTCATTGATGGGGCAGCACTCCCTCTTCTTATTTTTGGTGGTATTGTCCCTTGACCACACACAAAAGAGGTAGTAGGAGTCAATTTTCTAATTCTACTCTGGTATTCTCTCCTATCGACTAACTTCTAGATTAATAGTTGGTTTTGACTCTTTCCTAAAAAAGAACAACCCTACAAGGTAAACCTACTATTAATCATTCCCAAAAAACTTTGCATAATGAGTTGATTCCCCATTTTGAACCATGCTCTGATACCAAATGTAACAACCCAAAAATTCCACACACAATTTTTTTTAGTAGCTTAAGGACATCAACCCCTTAAACCCACTCCTTCCTCTAACCACATTATCCCACGGATAAGTGTTTAGCTTATTAATGAGTTTATCATTAATCTTAATTAATCTTAGTTTACCACCTTCCCCTTTCTTTCCTTTGAAAGGGTATTTCTAGTAGGCCCAGATCTCTACAAGTGTCATTTAATGTAGGAGCATACCTTCTTCGTCTTTCAAAAGGTGATGCCCGACACATTGCACTACACAAGTCACTTAGTGTAGATCTTCCCCTCTTCTATCTATTGAAAAGGTTTATGCATATTTTTGCAAACCCCATTGGTCATTCAACGAGTTTGCATTATGCTAGCAATGGTTGGTGTGCCCCTTCATCCTTTAAGGGGTTGGCCTACAAGACAACATCCATTTTTAATTAATCCATTCAGATAAGGAACCATGTCCATTGTCACTTGGTTTTATCTGGGGTTCTATTTTACTAATGTCTTAAGCTTCATTTATTTAGTGTGATGTCCTCTTATCTTGAGAGAGCGATAATTTCATGAACGGGTCTACTCTGTGAACGGGTCTACACACTAGTTCATATATACCATCCGAATGGTTTGGATTTTTTAGTTAAATTATTCCTAGTCCATGCAAGATCTTAGCTCATAGGGTGTACTTATGTTATTATCGAAAGCTCCGAGAGTCTTCCCATATTAACAAATTCTATTCTAAGTAAATTTGCACCACAAAAGAACTTGCTCATGTTATCCCTTACATCCACCTTATAACAACAAAGAAAAATGCTTAGAAGAAATTTAACGATTTACTTCATACATGCATTTGTGCGATAACATCAAGGATTCATTGTGCCATATTAATTGTAAATGGAGTTAAACAATATCTAAAGTCTCCCTTAAGATCAATATAAAAATGATCCTTAGAAAATAAAACACAACATTTTAAAGCATAGTTTATCTATTCATCATTCCCATCTAACATAACAACAAAGTTAAAATAGTACATAAAGAATTATTTCCAACCAAAACCAATTACTATAACATCTTGAAAGGTTTATTACAACAGTGCAACTCAAAGTCATCCACTATCGTGGGAATTACAAAGAGTTTCCTCATAACAACAAAATACAATCTTCTACATACACATGATTCCATACCATAGTCTTCCATTGAGACTACCTATTTAAAAAGAAGATATTTGATGCTACCAAAGCATGGTATACCCAATATTTCATTGATTCTCCAGTGAGTGGTTTTCTACCACATCTCTATCAAAACTCATCATCGGTACAACATTATCTAATACAACTTGACACTACTACAAGACCAATTTTTGGCACGCTCGAACAGGTTAAACATTGGTCACTAGAAAGGGTTTGTCCATGCTTTAGGATCAGAGATGGCTCCCATACACAAGAACAGAAGTCTAACACATAATCACATTCAAAAAGAAACTTGCACACTACAACCATGCCATACTTCATTCTGTTGAAGCATTCCAAAAAAACATCACACAAGGAGCAATCTATCCCACACAAAAGCAATAAATAGCAAGATAATTTCTTAACAATCCTATTCATTTTAAACCATCATTCACTATTTTCTTCTAGTCAGTCAAGACAGAAAATGTTCACAGAATTTCCATTTGTTCCACAACCACCAATTACCATCAAGCCATACTCGTTAAAAGGTTTTACGTAAACAATAAAATTTACTAAGTTCACAAGTCCAACCTTCATTTTCTTTCTTAGAGGTCTGGCTTCAATACTATGGAAACACCTCTAGTTCTTTCAAAAGCTAGTCTAAGTTTTCAATTCAATTCCAAATTCAATTTTCACACTAGAGAAACATGCACAAGAGTTAAATACTGTCAACTCCCAGCTAAATCTACCCTTATGGAGTCTTTACTCAAAGATAAATTTCCCAAAGAAACCCAGGAAACATGGCTTGGGAAAGAATGCAACAATAAGACATCCATAGAAAATTAGAGCAAATATAAGCTTCAGTCACAAAACCATCTATATATGAGATCAAACACAAGTTCTTTTCTTCTTTCCATAGTCAACAAAAATGAACAACTTTCCTTACTCGTTCAGCAGTGGCTACAAGATTTTCATCCACTAAAGATCTCTGACTGTTCCATAGATGATCTTACCACATAACACATAATTCTAGCATCATACTATAAAGTAATTTTTCTTGTTCAAAAGAGTTCTACCTATTAGTCGACGTCGGTATTCATGCTTCCTACCTACAACTCAACCTTCCTTCGCCACCCATTAGATCCTTCTCACCCATGCTCTTTCTTTTTTTCTACCAACTCTCCCCACCAATATTAGACTACTTCTTTTTTATTTTACTCACCGAAATGCTTCCCATTTTTTCAAACCTTCCACTCCCAAGGATATCATGCTCCTTGCTCGACACGTTACTCTCCTCCATCCGCTTCTAGGGATTCCAACCAAAATTTTATTAAGAGATAAGGTAATGGAAACACAGAAACACAAGCTCTCATGATTGCTCACTAACAACCATCTAGATTGCATTTATATCTTTGAGTGGAACAAAGTTTCCACCAACATTAAGATGTCATAGCAACCATGAAATA
Source organism: Wollemia nobilis (assembly GCA_028583015.1). Lineage (NCBI taxonomy): Eukaryota > Viridiplantae > Streptophyta > Pinopsida > Araucariales > Araucariaceae > Wollemia > Wollemia nobilis. The sequence continues at coordinate 1,055,247 of JAQPPZ010000499.1, forward strand.
AAAACATTTCAAATAACAATTCTACGAGGAGCAAGCTTTCTTTTATGAAAACAAGGAAATCGCACACGACGCTAGAAACCAAAACTTATAACAAAATATTATTTTATTTTCCTAGGTTCCAAACTAGAAATATATTTCAAAACAAAACACAAGATTCCATTCCCTAGAAGCTCAACAACAAACAAACAATTCCATAGCCATTTATCTTTTAATCAAAACAACCATTTTTATGCTAAGCATTCCTTAGCTAAGGGTCAACATGGTTAATTCCTTTTATGCAAGTCATGTTATGCATTCTCCATGAAAGAAGCACTCATTCGTGTTGCTTCCAAATACTTCATCGATTAACCCATCACATCATTTCCCGTGGACATTCCCTTTCTTGGTGACCAATTCTTTCTGCCACCCATAGCAACCTTTTTCCTACAAAAAGTGATGTTCCATTAGCAACATCTTATTCTTTCATAAAACCAAGTTTGCAAGGATGTTAGCATGAAAATATGATCAATCAAATCACCACATAATTCCATCAATCAACACATAATTTTTCATGATAAATAAATAGATAGTTAATCCATCATCATTTCCAAAGTAACACTAGCACATCATGAAAACATAAGCAAAGTCCATCATTTTTTCAAAAGTAGCACTAGCACATCATGAAAATATTAGAAAACCATAAAACCAAAAATTGGCCAAGGGAGGGTCATGAAAACATCCTTACAGGGTTCCTCTTATTTTTCCTTTTTCTTCATTTTATTTCTTTCCTTTTGACCTCTTTGGAAATTCGATTCTATCTTATTTCTTCTTTATTTCTTTCTCTTCCTCCTATCACTGTTTATTTTTTTATTTTCTTCTTATTTTTCTTCCATCACCTTATTCTTTCCATCCGCTCATCCACTTGTTTCATTTGCATTCATTTTAGCTAGATTTCATACATGCATTTCATTAGTTAGATTCATTTTCATTCTATTAAGATCATTATGCATTGCATTCATTATATTTGTGATCATCATGCATAGCTAAAACAAATAACAAAGCACACACATTTTACACCATAAATAATAAAAGCAGCATGTATTACTCGCAAAGTGCAGAGTGCATGTCAGTTGGTCAATGCTTTTTTTTTTCTTTCTGTTTCTTTTTGTTTGCTTCTCTTTTTCTTTTGTGTTCATATTCTTGAGTTTTTTTAGAAATTTTTCATTCCTTCTGAAAATCGAAGAGGCATCCTAGACATAGATACATTAATTTTCATTAATACCTCATTTTGTGTGTAAATTTGTAGTGTCTAAAATGACACTATTTTTGCACCTTCCCTTCTTCTAAACCAACCACCCTTTTTTGTGTCCGTTGTTCTCTACCCATAGGTGTCTACATATTTCTTTGAGACATTTATTAGGCCATATATGCATCAAAGAGGGGTAAAATATAGACATGAAAATTTGACCTATCAAGATGAGTCATTTTTATTAGATCCTTAGTTTTTTCCCTCAAATTTGCTAAGTGTAAGTTTGACCTCCTTTTTCCCCCTTTTTTTGCTTGTTTTTCCTTAGCCTTGCCAAATTTGCACCTAATCCTTATAGGGTGTGAATTTGGCATGCCAAATTCACACCCTATAAGGATTGGGTGTAAATTTTGCAATCTTGGATTTTTCCTCTCAAAAACTCAATTCAACATCGACTCTTTGTGATGTTAGCCATTGCCTATGGTTAAGTTTTATTTTCTTAACTTTTTTTCCCTCGATACCTTTTATAAAAAAATGATTGGATTTTCTTTTTCTCCTACCAAGTTCTTCTACTAAGTGGTGATTCTAAGTTCTTCTTTTACAAAAGTGCTCTTGACGAATCTCTCCTTTTGGATTGTTGTGCTTTTGTGCTTCTTGTGACTAGCTACCCTTGGTGAACAAGTGGAGGTTTGACAATAGGATAGATCTACCATTTTTATTGTTACCTTAACTTTCTCATTGCTCCTTCCTTTCTCCATCAGCTAAACAAGTTTTCATGCATTATTAGTCTATTTCAGGCATTAATTTCCTATTTTGCATTGTATTTTTGTCCTTTGGTAGACTAAGATAGGCTCTAGACCAAATTTGCACCTAAACCGTTTCCAAATTCACACCTTCTCCTTATGAGGTGTATATTTGGTAATTAGGGTTTAGGGAAAAAAATTTCTCCTAAAACACTAATCCATATTCTTGCATACTTCATTTATGTCATTCTTTCTATCTATGCTCTATTTCCACTATTTCATGTTTGTTATATCTTGTTTTCTTGTTCAAAGTTCAATAATATCTTTGTTTCAAATGGTTAGCTAAAAGTACCAAGGGGGCTTGACTACCACACCTCCAAGCTTAGTCACATAGTGGCCTAAGTAGACCCCCAAATATTGATAATTTTTTCCAAGGATTTTGAAGCTATTTTGCAAGTTTTAAAGTTGTTGGATATATTGGGATGAAAGTTAAAAGCTAGGATCAACGACCGAATTAATTGAGTTTTCTAAATATATTTCTTACATTTTTTGTTGTTTGCTTTCTACTCATTTTTGTTTCAGATTTAAATCATAGGTGAAAAAATCATTTAGTTTCATTTTTTGGTATTTGAAAGAGAAAAGGCATATAGTCTGCATCTTAGGTTAAATATATATATGTATTCTATTGAACCCTTGTTGAATATAAAAATATTTACTTATTTATAAAGTTAGGGTTTTAGTTCTCATTAAAATTAAAAATTATTCTAGATATTGTCTTTGTTTGCTTGCATTACTATTTGTGTTGCATTTTTATTTTATTCTTTCTAGTTTAGATCTTAGTAAGACCAAACATAGGTGCTTGTTCAAATAAACACATCAAGTATTCCGTTCTATACTTGGAATGAGTCCTTAAACCATTTTTTGTGTATCCTTCGGTTCCTCCAAACCCCCAACTATAGAGGATATAACATATCCCCGTGGTCACCTTGGCTCCCAACGGATCTAGTTGAGAATTGTATGTGGTCAGGTAGTTTTTCCCTCTTTATTTATTTTAATATGATATACATTTTTTTCTACAATTTTATAAATCACAAGACTATATTTTGTAGAAATCATACAATCTAGTGTTTTTGTTTGTTTTCTTGTATGATTTTAGAAAAAATAACACTAAATTTTAAGCTTGAAGCTAACTTTGTAGAATACTCAAGTTTTGTATAATTGATTGAAGGCCTTTGTTTAAGATAATTTTATAAAATTATTAAGAAATGCATTTATTTTTCATAATATTTTTAATAAAATTATTATATTTTATCTAATTCAAAGATAAAATAGTTACAAGGTTAATGAATGCACGCACAAAGATAAATGAGTTGCATGGATGAATTTGTAAGTGTTAAATAGTTTGTGTTATATTTACTTTAGGATATTTATTAAATAGAATTATTTATATGCATTTACTTTGAGACATTTACTAACTAGTGTAATGCATTTGTCTATATTATCCATATATAGTAGTTTTCTATTTTAATTTTTTTTTTTTAAATATAAATAATTTGTTCATTATAAGATTTATGGAATAATTATAGGCACACTAGATATGGATGGACTAAAGGATGCAAATGAAAAGAAAGCAAGGGACCGTAATAAATACTAATATGTATCTATCTCTCAAAATATAGTGTTATTTTTTTATTATTATAGTAAAAGCAATTACATTTATTATAATTAGATGAAGGAAAAGACATACATCTATGTTTTTAAAAATAAACAAATCTACAAATATTAAAATGATTATGAAACATAATATGTAAACCAATAATTATTAATTAAAAGCATTATAACCAATTATCATTATATAAAACTTAATTCAAAATCAATAATGTTAATATTTAATAAATTTAAGTTGTGGAAATAAGTTTATTTAACCATGAATTCCTTTCTTGTATTTCCCCCCAATTTTGATGCATCATTGCATCCTTTTAGATTCAATATTTTGTTTATATTATTTTATAAATCAATGCTTAAGCTTGAGGATACTCTAGCACTATTATGGAGAATCACCCAAATGCTACATCTATACAACTATTAGTTACTATACTAGTGTTATCTTTAGGTGATATATTATCATTTAAAAAATATCAATAACACCATCATAGATCTAATATTTTGAAAAAATAACAAAAAAGTTTTTGATGTCAAGCAATTGATATGGTGACACTATGAGCAACATTATGATCATAAAATATGGTAGTATAAGTACCTTAAGTGATATTAATATTGAAGAAGAAGATACCAATACATCATCTTAAGAACTTTTATCTCAATGCTTTGCTTTCAAATAGGTAATTATTTCATTAAATATAATACCTTTTAAGTCCATATCTCACAAGCACTATCAATGGGGGACAACATATACATATATATTGTTGAAAGTAGATTTTGACATAAAAATATGTACTGTAAGAAAGGGCTTTAAAGTATATTCATTCCATTGTATTAGTATTATTCATTTTTTAAATGTCTTTTTAATAAGTGATGATTAGCTTCTATGTCTTTCATGAATCTCATTAATTTAATAATAATTATAATTTATGGGGACCCATAAAATAAACAAGTACATTAAGTGATGTTTGTACTTAATATAAGAAATATGCCAATACATCATCCTAAGGACTTTCACCTAAATACCTAGTTCCTAATTGAAAGAAATTTTAGTACATATAATACCTTAGAAGTCCACTATATCCTACAATCACTACCAATACGAGATAACATATGTGTATTGTGTCGAAAGAATACAATAAAGTAGTTTTTAATGTCCATGAAGCCATTGGCTATATTGGATCATCATGGAAGATGTTGTTTATACAATATGCATTTATCCAACCATAATCTAGTTATTATAGCATCATATACAACCCTAGATTCCACTATATTAGAACCTTAGAAATCATATTTGGTGTTTTAAAATCTTCATCATTAATTTCACTCAAATTCCAAGAAGAAATTCTCATACAAGGATATATTTTGTAAGAAAAGGATTCATGGGATTTTTATTAAATTCTGTTAATGTCAGTAATTTCTTCAAATGATATTTTAATGAATCATTAGTATTTTTAAATACCAATAATTTGATATTATTGATAATAATTATAATTTATAGGGACATGAAAACACAAGTACCTTATGTAATTTTAATACTAGAGATAATGAAGATGCCAACCCGTCATCATGAGATTTTTCATCATAGTATTTCATTTCAATTATTAATTATTTTAATACATGTAGTGCTTAATAAGTCTACAATATCTTACAGTCACTACAAATGTGGGATAACCCATGTGCATGTTGTTGTAAGAAGAGGGTTTTCACTGAAGGATATTTATTGTACAAAAGTTCTTCATAGGATTTTCATTGCATTGTGTTAATACCAATTATTTATTCAAATAATTATTTTCAAGTTGCATCTTGTCTAGAATACTCAATATTATTATTAGGATCCCATCCTAACATTATTATAAAATTCTCATATTATTATGTAATGACCCCTTTCCAATGTGGGGACCCTATTATAATGATATTTTGTAATATTTTGTAAAGGTGTGTGGTAATGGAGGCATCTAGACAAGTGGGACCATTTCAAGTAACCGTTATCAAGAATGTAACTATTTTTTGGTAGAAGATTGTAGCTTGAGTGGTACTTTGCATGTAAGCAAACTCTTGAGCATTAGGTTAGGGTTACACAAAGTGTATCTTTAAAAGACAAGGGTCCATAAACAAATGTATATTTTTGCATATTAAATAAAATTATTGAATGAGGTTGCACCATCAAAGAGGCCCACAATTCTATGTTGTATTTTGTGAGAATGTTATATTTTTTTATTTACATTTTGTATTACAATATTTTTTCTTCATTAATTTCTAATTTTATTGCAAAATTTATGTGAATGTGCTCACTTTAAGTAGAAGGTTCTTAACAAGTGGTATTAGAGAACTTTCTAGGATCATGTTCTACTATGACTGTGATAGCTCTTGCACTACCATTTCATCTATTAGATATAATTTTTTTATAAATTTATTTGTTTTTCTTGTTTTCTTGTTAAATAAAACAACCCTTTTATACTGCATTAGTTTTTTATGTTAGAAACCCTATGCCATGTATTTTACTATATCATAAAGGAGTTGTCATTATTGGCTAAGCTATATTATCTATAAAATATCTAGTGATGTGAGGAGTGATCAAACTTTAATATTCAGGCCTTAGACAACACCCATATATGGAATTGAGCTCCCACATATCTTTGGCTATATTGGAATACCCTCAAGGATTAGGAGAAATATTTATCCCTATGAATATTTTCAACCATGTGTTATCCATAGTATACTAGATACAACATTCAAAAATATCACCCCCCATACTGTTAGAGATATGGGTAGTGTGCTCAAGGACATGTATGGAATCCTCATTGAGTAATGGTCTAAAATATTGGTTAGAGCACTATCATTTATTAGTATAGTATAACGAAGGTCCTATGGGTAGTACACACACCCTAACTTAGAGTACCCTATTTTTATTTACCTTGCATGTCAAAAAATTACATAAAAGAAAAAAACATATTGAGGAGACTATGCTATCCTAGATTTAACTAAACACAAAAAATCGATAAAGAACTGGTGGTAATAATAATAGTCACAATAGGGTTTGTTCGTAATAGTTAGGTAGCAATTAATAATATTCGAGACAAAATCTGCCAACATTAGTAACGGTTACCTATAACATTCAAAAATCATAACAAACAAGGAATTTGTTAGTAATATAATTAGCTTAGACAGTTGTAAGAGATAGTGAGCTATAGTATTAGTGAAAAAATAGTGTTAGACAAAACAAAGTTATTAATAGACAATGTAGAGTCTAGTAAGGGGTTTTTAGATAAAAGTGTCATGACCCTCCCTAATGGACCTTCTGACATGGAAATAAATGTATCAATTGATGGTGCTTTAATACTCGATTTTGTGCAATTAAGAAGCTATGTGATGTTACTAGATATTGAAAAGCATGATACTACTAACAAATTGCCAATGTGTAGGATCAGGTACTCTCATAGGTGGAAGAATTTGAGTCATCCACCAAAGGCAAGGGCACTTGAGCTTGGAGAAGCAATGATAAGGACACCTGCAGGTAATATTGATGGATTCCTTCATATAGGAATGCATTCAGTTAGGGATAATCATAAATAGCTAGCCACCTTGAGCCCAATATTGATAGCCTAGTAGCTATTGTAAATTCTAGAGGCTGAGACAGGTGACTAGATTGACGAAAAGATTTTTCTCTTTGTCTATTACACATGTTTGATTATCTTTTACTTTAACACTATTTGCCTCAATGATCTGGGAAGTATAGATGGATTGGTTGTCTTCATAACTCCTTGTGTGTTCATAAAAATAGAGTGATTAAGTAAATGCTTTATTTTAAATAATAGTAGGATTCATTTAAAATCTATAAATGTCTTATTTTAAATGATAGTATGTTTCATTTAAAATCCATAAATGCTTTATTTTAAATGACAGTAGGTTTCATTAAAATTCCATAAATAATTTATTTTAAATGATAGTAGGTTTCATTTAAAATTCATAATTATTTTATTCATTTAAAATCCATAATAGGTTTCATTTAAAATTTAGTAAATGTTTTATTTTAAATTATAAAGGAGATTTAACTCCAATATAATATTTGAATTATATTAATGAAATTCAATTATAAATGGATTTACCATTTAAACAAAAAATAAATGGTAAATATGGACTCCCATCTCGAAACCTTCATAAAGTAATTAAATCTTTAAAATAATAAGATTTAGAGGATTTGCCATAAGTTCAAACATGGTAGAATACACATTTGGGTATGGGAGCGCTTTTCAACTTTGACAAAGGGGGATCCATTTATGACATCCTGAGTAGAGGATGGGGTAGACGACCTGCTGCCAATGAGAATGGATGGGAAGTAATGGTGGGTGGTGAGAACAATAGTTAAGGTGGATAAGGTAGGTATCGCAAAATTGAGAGAGGGCATCACAGTAAAGGGGATGAGAATGGAAGAGGAGAGGGTTTTATTGGAAAGAAGGACAAGGAGGAAGGGGAGAAGAGAATGCAAGGGAGAGGAGATGATGATTTGAGAATAAAAACTAAGCAAAGGTAGAGAAAGGTGATAGAGGAGAAGAGCACTTTAGAAAATGCATGCTAGGACAATGTTGCTCAGGCCACCTCAAAAGAAGCAATAGTAAACAATGTTGGGTTTAAACACTGTCATATTTGTGTTAATAGATGGTTCTTTGTTCTATGTGGTTTTTCATTAGGCTATCACCATCCGTTATCTGGTTGTGGGAAGAAAAGTTTCTAATTCCTTAGAACCCTCCTTTGTAGTTGCCTATGCTTCTCTTGTAATGCAACCACCATGGCTTAACTTCAGTTGTCATGGTAGTTTTATTTCTTTCACTAGAGGCCTTCACTATTTTTTGACTATGGAGACTCCCAACATAGATTGAAAGCCAAGTTTTACCAGCTAGTAAGTTATGCCATGCCATCGTTTCATCGTTGAAAGATGGGTATATCATCCAAGTCATCCAAGAGCTTTGTCGTGTTGTTGTTTGCTTTTGTGGTTGGGTATCCATTAGGGAGAGCTTGTAAGTTTGAGGGGCATCTTCTATCTTCACTATCCACCATCCCATCAGACCTACAAACTATAAGTTGTTATCACTCTTGGAAAATGGTGCAATATTCGTAGCAATAGTTAACGCTCCTTTATCCTACCATAACTTGGGCCGCAAAGGTATGGTTAGCGTGGACTAGTGAGGTTGTTTTTCTTTGTGATGAATTGCATGACTAAGAGCGCATTATGTTTGACATCAAGCCTGTTAATGTATCCTTGGGTCTTTTGGGAACTTTAATTTTGATATAGCCTTATCTAATGTTTTGGAGTTTTGGTTACCTAATAAAAATGATTTATGAATTGTTTATTAAGTAGAGTTGGATAACTATATTTATAATAAAATGATTTATGAATTGTTTATTAAGTAGAGTTAGAGAACTTTATTTATAATAAAATGATTTATGAATTGTTTATTAAGTAGATTTAGAGAACTTTATTTATAATAAAATAATTTATGAATTATTTATTAAGTAAAGTTAGAGAACTTTATTTATAATAAAATTATTTATGAATTGATTATTAAGTAGATTTAGAGAACTTCATTTATAATAAAATGATTTATAAATTGTTTATTAAGTAGAGTTAGAGAACTTTGTTTATAATAAAATTCGTTTGTTTTGTAAATTAAGGGTATGGGTCTTTAATTTATGAAATGAAAGGAAAAGGTTTATTTATGAATTAAAGTATTTGACTTTAATATAATAAATAAATATGAAATTTATTTGTTTTGTAAATTAAGAGTATGGGTCTTTAATTTATGAAATGAAAGGAAAAGGTTTATTTATGGATTAAATTAGTTCACTTTTATTTTAAAAATAAATATATATATTGTTTTTGTATTGTAAATTAAGGGTACGGGTCTTTAGCTTATGAAATGAAAGGAAAAGGTTTATTTATGGATTAAAGTAATCAATTTTTTTTTTTTTTAATTTAATATGAAATTTGATTGTTTTGTAAATTGAGGGTATGTGTCTTTAATTAATGAAATGAAAAGAAAAGGTTTATTTATGGAATAAAGTAGTTGACTTTAATTTAATAAGTAAATATGAAAGTAGTTGTTTTATAAATTAAGGATATGGGTCTTTAATTTATGAAATGAAGAAAAGGTTTATTTATGAATTGAAGTAGTTGACTTTAATTTAATAAATAAATATAAAATTAGTTTGTTTTGTAAATTAAGGATATGGGTCTTTAATTTATGAAATGAAAAGAAAATGTTTATTTATGGATTAAAGTATTTGACTTTAATTTATAAATAAATATAAAATTTATTTGTTTTATAATAAGGGTATGGGTCTTTAATTTATGAAATTAAAGAAAAATGTTTATTTATAAATTAAAGTAGGTGAGGTCCAAGGTGTAGACCTGTTGTGGCTGATCCACAACACACCCCAAAATTGGGGACCCACCTTTTCGTTTTGATATCCGGGTGTTGGCATTTCATTTTAGTGTCTAATCCTTCATTTTGTCGTAGGTTTTGCAATTGTTGTCGTTTCTTGTTTGCAGTTTTTTCTTGTCGACGATATTTTATTGTCGACAACTTTTTCTTGTCGATGATTTTTGTTGACGTTTTCATTTTGTTATCGTCAATATTGTGTTAGCAATGTTATCGCTAACATGGTGTTATTGTTTTCTATCATATATATGTATAAGAAGTATTTACTCAATAAAGAAAAAAATAATAATAAAAAAAATAAATAAATAAATAAAAATAATAATAATAAAATAAAGGATATAATAATGAAATGGGTTTAAGTTTAATGTTTTTAATATATCTTTGTTTATGTGTTTTGCAGGTTGTCCGACCAAGTATCACAATGGATGAAGACCCCAGCAGGAGACGCTCGGCCATGGACGTGTCAATGAAAACATACCCGAACCCGACGATGTGGCAATGGAGCGGAAGAGAATCGTATCCAACTTACCAAGCAGAGGATTCGACGTGGCAGATGTGGAGTACTGACAAATGTAAACAACGGTGACCATGATTGGTAAATAATAAGCGACATACTCCCACAGTGAGATGACTTGGAGTGGTGACTTGGACACCAGCGGCCAGCACCAAAGAAAACAAGGAGCCTTACCACGCGAGTTTGAACTACAATAAGCATTTCAAATGATGAACAACGGATACCACAACGAGGTTTTTACCGAAATTGCAAGTGTATTCCATGAAGTCTGTCACTGTTGGCGGGCCGAGGTTTGATACACTATACAGGTCTTAGCACCGATTCTCAAGGAGAAGAATGCACGATGAAGTTTACTGATGATTGCAAGAAGGAAAGTAGACGTAAAGGTCACACGGAGATGAAACCGCTGAAGAAGGACGTCCGCAGCTGCAGGTAATGCAGCAATGGACAGAGCTACGGCAAGTAACGGCATCAGAGATCTGAAACAGGTTTTTACCAGGAGTTTAACAGCTATGTCAACAGAGATTGCACGCACAGAAGCTAAATACAGTAGGGGTGTCTAATTAAAATATGTTGGACAGCCCATTTTAATTAAATGAACAAGGTGTTGAAATTTTAATGAAGCCTTATTACATGGTGATATAATGCATAATGCGCAAGGGAACATAGGGCATTTTGATTAGTCACAGTTATAATTATTTGTTAAAAGAGGATATGACCCAACATGAAAGCATAGGACTTGAGAGGAGATTTTAAAGCTAATATGATGCTTATACGTGTCGTAGCAAGGGAGACGTTACCCTAGAAATTGATTGGAGGTAACGGTTATCAAGCCATTTTGCCATTTGTCTCTATGTCCGTTACAAACGAAACAATAAGAGCCATGAAAAACAAAGGAAGCAGGAAAAATGGAAAATCAATCCGAAACTAGAAGACAAAACCAGAGATCCGAAGTGAAGGGTTTTTCATCAAATTGGAAAATGCAGACCGTTTTCGACTGGAATGAAGGAGAAACAAAGGGGTTTTGGAAATCGAAAACGAAGGGTTGGGAGAAAATAATAAAACCCCAAACAAATGCATGCAGAAGAGGAGGAAAACGGAGAAGGAAAACAGGAACGAAAATGGTGGCGTGGCCAAACGGGAACTTTGGGTATGGCCACATTTGTAAAACAAGGATTTTAATTTGAATGTGAAAGCTTTTATTCAGAAATTTCAGGCCTTGTTAGCAAGAAAGAATGAGAAATTTTCTGCATGCTTAATTTTAATTGTTTTATTTTTCCCCTTTCAGATTTCAGACTTGTATGTGAAATTGATGCCATTATTTTGGGTTGTTTCATGTGAATGTCTGCAATCTGGAAATTATTTAAGACCCTAGGAACCAGCACCTAGTTTACTTTGATTGTGTTTATTTTGCAGGTCAGATAAGCTAGGTTGCATGTACGAAACTCTCACGTATTCGGTTTTGCAGGACGGGGTGCTATCAAACTGAAGGAGCTTTTGCATTGCTGTGTTTTTAGCAATTATTTTGATGCAAACTTTAAATTTTCTGTTTCCAAAAATTTTAATTTCAGAATTTTTTCCCTATTTTTAGACATTAAAATAAACATTGAAATTTTTTCAAAATCTAAAAATGATTTCACCATTGCGGAGATTATAATTCAGACTTCAAATACACACTTTGAAATTTCATTTTCGGACTTCTTTAGTATTTTTAAAAATTCATCGAAGTTGCTGTTTTGCTACAGATTTTAAAATTCGAAAATAGAAATTTTCCATTTTAAGGTCAAATTTCATTTTTCCAGTTTTGTTTTGCATTCATGAGCCTATGATGACATTCCCTTCATGGAAATTCCAATTTCATTGAAGGGGTTATGTTTTATGGCATTTTCACAAATTTCATTTGGGCCTAAAATTACCCTTTCTTCATAAAAATTCCAATTTTACGAAAGAGGGGTAGTTTGAGTACTGCATTGAAAGTCTTTTCCTTAAAGCACTTAATTGTTCATCTTGATGAAAATCTGATTTCATTTAAGAGGAATAAGCTAAAGTGACATTTTGAAGCTACATTTGGAGACCATATTCATCATTGAAGATTTAATGCAAGATAAAATCTATCTTCAAACCATCAAGATAAAAGGAATTAAAGCATTACATCGTGGTCATATGAGGGCCAACTCACATTTACTTTATCAGGGTTCAATGAACAATCATTAAATTTTCATAGTAAAAATAAACCAACAAGTGCCCCTTGTTTACAGTTACTTGCAATCACTAAGGTGTTCCAAGCATTTAAATTGAATATCTTTATTTGATGCACATAGGCAAATGCTAATATAACAAGAACCTTGGAGAAGTTGTTTGTTTAACTTCTTTGCAAGCAGAGGATTTAGAACCCAAATCCTATCGAAGAGTGTGTTTTCACAATCGGGTGAAAATACCACTCAACAAGACCAATTGGTTCATCCAAAACCCATATGGGGGGCGGAGGTCCAAGGTTCAAATCTCGGGCGTCGTCAGACTGATCACTTGTCCCTTTACTGGTGCTTTCAGCGACGTAAAAGGTTTAAAATGATTGTGGCATGGTGGTTATAGGGGCAGATTGCGCGAAGATCTGTGTGGCGGCTTCTGGGGCGGAAAGCACAGAATATTATGGCGGCCATAAAAAGCCGGACAGCCTGCCGGATTCGTGGCGACTACCGATTCCACCATGTAAATTCAAAAAAAATAAAAATAAAAAATAAATTAATTAATTAAAGTAGGTGATTTTAATTTAATAAATAAATATGAAATTTGTTTGCTTTGTAAATTATGGGTCTTAAATTTATGAAATGAAAGGAAAAGGTTTATTTATGGATTTAAGTAGTTGACTTTAATTTAGTAAACAAATATGAAGCTGATTTATTTTGTAAATTAAGGGTATGGGTCTTTAATTTATGAAAAGAAAGGAAAAAAATTATTTATGGATTAAAGTAGTTGACTTTAATTTAGTAAATAAATATGAAATTGATTAATTTGTAAATTAAGGGTATGGGTATTTAATTAATGAAATGAAAGAACAAAGATTATTTATGGATTAAAGTAGTTGATTTTATTTAGTAAATAAATATGAAATTGATTTTTTTAGTAAATTAAGGGTATGGGTCTTTAATTTATGAAATGAATAGAAAAGGTTTATTTATGGATTAAAGTAGTTGATTTTAATTCAATAAATGAATATAAACTTAGATTTTTTGGCAATTAAGGGTATGAGACTTTAATTGTTGATTAAGGGTTGAGTACTTTTTTACAAGTAAAGCCTGTAATCTAGATGTATTGTTGAAAGGCTCTCATAGGATGATGAGAAGGAAAATAGAAAGAGTAGTTTCTATGATATCAACTATGCATTAGATAGTTAGATTGCTTTATTTGATTGTATAGTTGCAATTTGACAATGAAATGAGTAAATGCATTTATAGGTATGCCTATCATGAACTATGAGTGTCCTGATCCCCTATTATCCTCAAATGATAGATGGAAGAGTGGGAGGACCAAAGTTACAGATGGACCAATGCACAAATTTGCTCTCTACTTTACATCTTGTTTAATGAAATTGATGTAATGTATTGTTTAAGGGTATGAAGGTTTTACCATACATGCTTATGTAATAAATGATCAATGTGGTAGATGCACCTTTATATTCTATTTGATTTATTATGAATGTATTTAAATATTTTCTAGTTCATGTCTATTCTTAAAATATTGCTCTATGTTTCTAGTTATCTTTTGTATATTTGATGAGCTATGTTTTGTTAGATTTAGAATCTAAATCTATATTTTATTTTCATGATTGATTAACCTTTCAAAAAATTGAGTAGTAAGTTCTAGGGTGAACTTAGAGGATAACCTACCTAAGGACTTGAGACCCCTTAGGGTAAACATAGCGGACCTAAGGGATTATGACCCCTTAAGGAGAATGTTAATTAGGTTTATGGAAGATCATACCTGGCTTAAGATAGCTTATCGAAAGATAATATTGATAACTTAACTCATAGTACACATAGCATACCTATGCATAATGGCTTTCATAGAATATGGAGATGCGTGTACACCTTCTAATGATTGAAGGTGATAAGTCTAGTTCATCAAGAATTGATGAGATGGATGTAATTATGTGCATAACATGAAATTTTCCTATGCATATAGACTTGCATGAGGTGAATCTTGTGAGGTATAGTTCTTGAGAAACTTAGGGGTTTTGTTAAAAATTAAGTTAATCTAAGGTTGGTTAGGGGTTTATAAATCCCTCTCCTTAGTCAAAAAAATTATTTCTCTTTCTGTGTGTTTTTCTTGTTTTTTGGGTCATTACATTTGGTACTAGAGATCTATATAGGAGGGTATAGAGCTTCTTATGCTCTAAAAGAGATATGGAAATCTCAAATGAAGGCTTGTTTAAATTTAAGCTAAAGCTACAATGACCTAGAATCTTTGCTTGTTAGAATCTAATGAGAATTGATCCCAAGGGTGAATGAATGTTACGATATCTTAGTATGGGCTTTGGTATTAATGATACATCATAATATTATAATGTTATCCTAGTTAGATTACTAATACTTTGGCAAATATAAATCTATATTATGGCTTGAATTAGTGGTACAATTTAATATGAAGTTGTAACCTAATCCTTTTCTTGATTGAAACCAGGTCAAAATGCCACCTAAGGCCAGAAGAGAGAGACCTACACCTAGGTAGACTCAACAAAGTAATATCAAAAAAGGAATCTAGAATGAGGATCCAAAAACTTCCAATATGGGAATAAAATATCTCACTACCATAGTTACCGCCATGCAAGATCAGATAAGATAGGTGTTAAAAACCATTGCAAACCAAAATTTACAAGATAGACGTTCAAAAGTTAACTAAGTTGAGGGGATAACTGTGGAGCAGTTATAAGCTAGAACCCTACTAGAAAAGGATATTTAAGAGACCTAAAAATATGTATCTCCAAGTTTTATGGAGAAGGAGAAGGAGAAGCAACTGAGTCTTGGTTAAGGGAATTAAAATTTTACTTCACAATAAAGGGATATTCCCCAGGAACTCAAACTATTTGGGCTAATATCTACCTTAAAGGGGCCACCCTAGACTGATGGAAAACTTATTATGAGGAAACTAAGATTAAACCAGTAGATATTCTATGGAAGGAATTAATAGTCATCGTCAAAAATAGGTTGCTCATGGAACATTTCTATGCCCTAAAATTTGAGGAGTTTGCTAGTTTAAGGTAATGAACCAACTTGGTGGGGATATACTACAAAAATTTGGTAAAATTATTGAAGTATGTACCTACCTGTAATGAGAAAATGCAAGTTCATAAGTTTACTCATGGGTTTCAATCTAGGATAAAATATGATGTAGAGATGCAGGAGCCTAAGTCATTACAAAAGGCATATTACCTAGCGAATAAAGCAGATTTGCACTTTAATTACAAATATGACACCTTATTTGAGCAAGATCGACAGGAACTAAAGAAGAGGAATAGCAATGGGCTTGTAAAATGGGAGGCTGAACAAGATCAAAAGGCTAAAAACCCCCAAAATCTTGAGAATAAATCTAATCAAAACCAAAATATTTTCAAGAACTTTGATAAGAAATGCAATAATCCCAATAATGCTAAGTCTCAACCATAGAAACTGTAAGCTTTAATTCTAGAAATCAAAGAAGAGGAGCAAAAATTGAAAAAGTGGCAAAGGTCCAAGGATGGATGTTACCATTGTAGAGGCCCACATTTTTCTAATCAGTGCCCATACCGATCAGGGCCAACCACATCTAGTATTAAAGGAAAATAACCTCCACACTAGATATACGTTGCAATTGGAAGTTAAAAACTTGAGGGGCAAACCACCCCATTGATTATAAAAGGTAATATTTTTGATAATAAAGTGAATATTTTAATTGATAGTGGGGCCACTAATAGCTTCATTTCTAGTAAGTTAGAAAAAAATATGCCAAAAAGGTCAGGATATTTAGCTCATGGATGGAAGGTCAAATATGGTTTTGGATAGACTTACTTCATAAACCAGTGTTTTCTAATGATAGAAATTGCTCTAGGTAGTGGAACCATGGAAGGTTGCTTATATGTAGCTCAATTTCATACCTTCTATTTAATCCTAGGGATGGATCGGTTACAGGCCCATAAAGTCATAATCAATTTCTAGGATAGATGGATCAAATATTTTGAAGGAGGCAAGGAAATACTACGAATTCATAGCAAGCAGGGGGTATTCAAACCCCATATGTTGTTAGCTATGTAATTAAAGAAAACCCTGAAGAAATGAGGGATAGTCTATGTAATTGAGTTAAATGAAGCAGGAGAAGATCGAAAGAAAGAGGTGTTGGAAACACACCCAATTTTGTAGGATTTCAAGGATGTATTTCCTAAGGATTTACCTGGGCTCCCTCCTGTGTGGGAATTTGATTTCACTATTGATCTCATGCCAGGAGTGAAACCAATTCATACATCTTCGTATAGTATGACACCTATCAAATGCAATAATTAAAGGTAAATTTGCAAGGGTTATTAGAAAAGGGGCTAATAAAACCAAGCATGTTACCTTGGGATGCATCGATTTTATTTGTGAAAAATAAAGATGACTGTTTAAGATTATGTATTTATTATAAGATGTTGAATAAAGCTACAATCAAGAACCAGTATCCCCTACCTAGAATAAAATATTTATTCAATAAAATAAGAGATTTCGTAATGTTTACTAAGATAGATCTGAGGTCAGGGTATCACCAGTTAAGAATACATGAGGAGGATACTCACAAGATGGAATTTAAGACTAGGTATGGACACTATGAGTTTACAGTCCTACTATTTGGACTAACTAACGTCCTGGCTACCTTTATGAATTTAATAAACAATGTGTTTAGAATACACCTAGACTAGTTTGTCCTTGTATTTTTATATGATATCCTAATATACTCTCGAAACAAGGAAGAACATGATAAACATATCAAAATTGTGTTGGAGTTATTGAGGGAAAATCAACTCTACAAAAATTTGCCCACGAGTGATTTCTATGTTTTAGAGGTGTGATATTTAGGGCATATCATATAAGTAAAAGGAATTGTTGTGGATACAAAGAAGATCAAAGCCATATAAAATTGGCCATCCCCTAGTAATATTATTGAAGTAAGAAGCTTCATGGGGTTAATGGGCTATTATAGATGTTATATAAAGGATTTCTCAAAGATTGCTTCAGCAATAACTAACCTTCAAAATAAAGGGAAGGAATTCAAATGGACAAAAAAGTGTGAAACTACCTTTGCATTGTTGAAGCAGAAGCTCACTACCGCACCAATATTGAAGATTTCAAACCCTCAAGGAGATTTTTCAGTATGCACTGATACATCACTGGAAGGATTAGGAGGAGTACTCATACAAGAAGAGTTAGTAGTAGCTTATACTTCAAGGAAGCTTAAAAAGCATGAAGTCAATTATGCTACTCATGATTTAGAGCTAGTCATTGTGGTGCATGCCCTAAAGGTCTGGAGCCACTATCTGGTGGGGAGACCTTTCAAGTTAAAATCTGACCATCAAAGTCTAATTTACATATTTGCCCAACCAATACTCAATGCGAAACAAAGAAGATGGATCGAGTTTCTTGCTAAGTATGACTTTGAAATTGAGTACATAAAAGGAAAATATAATAAGTTTGTTGATGCCTTGAGTAGAAAGAGAAACATAATAGCCATAACCAAGAGTCACATAAATCTCATGGATCAAGTGAGGTAGGAGCAATATCAGGATGGATATTGCTAGAAATATCAAGCAAGAATAGATAGAGAACCTAAGGCTAGTAAGGAGTTTGGAATGATAGATGACCTTTTGTGCTACACAGGTAGAATTATCATACCAAAATAAAGAAATTTATGAAGCTAAAATGCAAGAAACCCATAGATATCCTTATTCAAATTACCCTAGAGGAGCTAAGATGAGGGAAAACATGAGAACCTTCTTCTTGATAGGAATGGAGAAGGATATTATTTATTTTGTCACTCAGTACCTCGAATGTTAGAAGGTTAAGGCAGAATGAAAGCATCCTGTAGGATAATTGTATCCACATAGTATACCTATGCAAAAATGGCAAGTCATATCTATGGATTTTATAGTAGGTTTGCCTAAGACCAGGTATCAAAATGATGCAATCATAGTAGTAGTCGACAACTTGACTAAGGTTGCACATTTTATACTTGAGAGCACCAAGGACGATGCTCAGATGGTGGCTAATAGATTTTCCAAGGAAAAGTTTCAATTGTATGGATTTTCTAAGGTAATCATCTTATATAGGGATTCCAAGTTTACTTTTGAATTTTAGAAATCCCTTCATTAGGTAATAGGTATGAAGCTAAACATGAGTTCAACATACCACCCTGAGATAGATGGTCAAACAGAGTGGGTAGACCAAGTATTAGAAGATATGCTCTACATGTACTGCATGGATCACAAGTCTCATTAGGAAGACTATCTACCTATGGTATAGTTCACCTACAATAATGGGCATCACTCATATCTAGAAATGGTAGCTTTTGATGCCTTGTATGGATGAAAGTGTAGAACACAACTGTCATGGGATAACCTAGAGGATAGAGTTGTGATTGGACAAAAAATGATCAAAGAAATGGATGAGAAATTGAAGGTAATCAAGCAAAGACTCAAGGAAGCTGCTGATAGGCTAAAGAGTTATACTGATTTAAAGAGAACTCCAAGGGAGTACTTAGTGGGAGACAAAGTGTTCCTAAGGGTTAAACCAATGAAAAGTGTGATCAAGTCCACAAAATTGGATCCACAATTTGTAGGACCCTTTGAGATCACTGAAAATATTAATTTGATTGCATACCAACTTGCTTTACCTCCTAATTTATCATAAACCCATGATACCTTCCACATATCTTTGCTTATAAAATACATTACTAGCCTTGAACATTTGTGGGATGTTTCTGATTTATAGATGATAAATCTAGAGGAAATTGAAGTAATACCAGTAAATATTCTCGAGTTCCACTTTGATGCAGGAGCATCCAGTGGCACCTGATGCAGAAGCATCCAGTGATAGGAGGGCCAGTTCTAAAAATACGGCTAAGGAGGGAAGACGTCGTGATTTCGTGACATGTCACAAAATCATGATAGAAGAAGAAAAATAAGGCAAGGAGAAAAATATGTCGCGATATCATGACAGAAAAAGTGTCACGATATCGTGACACAAAGTGGAGAGAGGAGCCAACGGAGAAAATTGTCGTGATATCATGACAGAAGATGTGTCGCGATATCGCGACGCAAGCGGAGAATGAAGCCAACGGGGAGAAGCTATCATGATATCGTGATAGCAAATGTGTCACGATATTGCGACACAAGTGGAGTAGAGGAGTCAGCGAGGAGAAACTGTCATGATATCATGATAGAAAATGTGTCGTGATATCACGACACAAATGGAGCAAAGGAGTCAGCAACGAGAAGCTATTGCGATTTCGCAACAGGTCGTAATTTCATGACCAAAAGGTGAAGAAGGAGCCAAGGAATAAAGATATCATGATTTCATGACATGTCACATTTTCATGACCAGAGGGCAAGCGAATGAGCCTGACGAGGAAGATGTCATGATTTCGTGACATGTCATGGTTTCACGACCAGCTGGCGAGCGAAGGAGCCAGAGGACGAAAGATGTCACGTTTTCGTGACATGTCACGTTTTTATGACCCAATGAAGAAGAGAAGGCAAGGGAGTCAAACTGTCACGATTTTGCGACTTGTCATGATTTCGCGACCCGAAGGAGAAGAAAGGAGGCAAGGAAGGAAGATGTCACGATATCGTGACATGTCACGATTTTGCGATGCAAAGAAGAGAAAGTAGGCAGAATGAGAAGATGTCGCGATATCGTGACATGTCATGATTTCATGATAGGAAGAAGCAAGAGGAGGCGGAAAGAGAAGATGTCACAATTTTACGACAAGGAGAATAGAGAGGAGGTGAAAAGAGAAGATGTCACAATTTCGCGGCATGTCATGATTTCATGACACGAAGAGGGGGAGAAGGTGGAACAAGAAGATGTCACGATTTTGTGACATGTCACGAAATCATGACCTGCAGGAGCGAAAGAAAGCAGGAAGAGAAGATGTCACGAAATCATGACATGTCATGATTTCGCAAGTGGAGAAGAGGAACGAGGAAGGGAAATGTCGCGATAGCATGACATGTCGCGATATCGTGACCGAAAGAGAAGAAGAAGAGCAGGATGGAGAAGATGTCATGATATCGCGACATACTGCTGGTTCATGACTCAGAAGGAGGGGCACACATTTTGAGATGGGTATTTCTCAAGGCAATCAAGTGCCTCATAAATGCATGGTTTCATGCCCAAAAAGTGCGTTGCACATTTTTAGCCACTAGAACCGAAGCATCAGTCTCTATAGAGGATCCCAGAGATCATGGCGGCCATTCGCGCATGACACGTAGAGGCCAAGTACATGCAGATGGCTCATCAATGCATCTTTTCACATTTGACCCAGGTGGCAGTTGGCAGTTTCATGAACAGGTTGAAAACTCAGAGCGTCGAGTTGACGTTACAGAGTAAGTGTGACAATGAATGGGAGTCAGGCAATGATTGTAGTGGGAGTGCAATAATGACTTAGATTATCGAGGTGCAGGTGGCTACAGAGTACTCCACCATTGTGTGATAAAGGGTTGGGGCCTCTATAAAAACCCAAGCATTGAATAGGATAATGATGGTGGATTGGAGATCGCACGTAGAGTGTAGATGAGAAAAACTAAGCCAAGCGCTAGTTTCTGTAAAGCCTGCGGGCTGTTGTGAATCTTTGCAAGTTAGTGAATGAAACATTGGGGTTTCTGTTTCTTGTAAAGTGTGCTTCCAATTTCTTATGTGAAAATTTGGATTTGTGTGAGTGCAATTTTCCATCCCCCTTCAAGTGGTATCATGCGATTTTCCATCCCCCATCAAGTGGTATTAGAGCTAGAAGATTCTAAGCATGTAAGTAGAGCACCAAACGTGAGGCAACTTGCACTAGGATCTATGGGAAGGGTTGTAAGAAGACAAAGCAAGAGTTCCTAAGCGTGTAAAATAGATCACTAGACATGAGGCAGTTTTACACCAGGTTCTGTAAATTTTGTGAGAAGAAAGTGCAGAAGAATGCCTCCACAAAGAAATCATGGTGGTGGGAGAGATATGAGATCTAAAGATTCACATTTATAGACGTTCAGATCTTTACATAGGCAAGTGCAAGCCCTACAAGAGGAGCTGCTCAGAAGAGATTTGCGGAGGCAAGTGAAAGCCCTATGAGAGGAGCTACATAGAAGGCATGAAGATCAACTAAGAAGTAGAGGCCAGGGCAAAATAACCAGTGGAAGAGAAGATGGAGTATGTCGAAAGTTAAAGTTGTTAAAGGCTACAGACAAAGAGGTGTGCAACAGTACCAGGATCTTCCTGGAAGAAGGCAAAAATTTATCTGGCCAAGAGACGGAGTTCAAGCGAGCTGTAGACGAGCAAGTGTGCAGTAGTAGTAGAATATGTTTGGAAGAAGGTAGAATGTATTTTGGCTAGGAGACAGGGTTTGAGCGGGCTGCAGAGACAGGTGAATGTCTGGAGGTGTTGTAGAAGGCGGTGACCAGACAGCGTAGAAGTGAAGATCACTTCTCCACCAACCCCGGGTGTCTGATGCAGGAGCATCCAGTGGCACCTGATGTAGAAGCATCTAGTGGCAGGAGGGCCACTTCTGAAAAGTTGGCTAAGGAGGGAAGATGTCACAATTTCGCAACATGTCACAAAATCATGACAGAAGAAGAAGAATAAGGCAAGGAGAAAAATATGTCGCAATATCGTGACCAAAAAAGTGTCACGATATCATGACACAAAGTGGAGAGAGAAGCCAGCAGAGAAAACTGTTGCGATATCATGATAGAAGATGTGTCGCAATATCGCGATGCAAGCGAAGAACGAAGCCAACGGGGAGAAGATGGCATGATATCATGATAGCAAATGTGTCGTGATATCACGACACAAGTGGAGTAGAGGAGTCAGCGAGGAGAAACTATCGTGATATCATGACAGAAAATATGTCACGATATCGTGACACAAATGGAGCAAAGGAGTTAGCAACGAGAAGCTGTCATGATTTCGCAACAGGTCGTAGTTTCACGACCAGAAGACGAAGAAGGAGCCAAGGAAGAAAGATGTCACGATTTCGTGACATGTCGCATTTTCGCGACTAGAGGGCAAGCAAAGGAGCTAGAGGAGGAAGATGTCATGATTTTGTGACATGTCATAGTTTTGCGACTAGCTGGCAAGCGAAGGAGCCAGAGGACGAAAGATGTCACGATTTCATGACATGTCGTGTTTTCGCGACCCAATGAAGAAGAGAAGGCAAGGGAGTCGAAATGTCACAATTTTGTGACTTGTTACGATTTCACAACCCAAAGGAGAAGAAAGGAGGCAAGGAAGGAAGATGTCATGATATCGCGACATGTCACGATTTCATGATGCAAATAAGAGAAAGTAGGTAGAATGAGAAGATGTCGCGATATCATGACATGTCATGATTTCATGATAGGAAGAAGCAAGAGGAGGCGAAAAGAGAATATGTCACGATTTCATGACATGTCGCAATTTTGCGACAAGGATAATAGAGAGGAGGCGAAAAGAGAAGATGTCACAATTTTGCGGCATGTCGTGATTTCACGACACGAAGAGGGGAGAGAAGGCGAAATAAGAAGATGTCATGATTTCGTGACATGTCATGAAATCGTGACCTGTAGGAGCGAAAGAAAGCAGGAATAGAAGATGTCACGAAATCACGACATGTCACAATTTCATGACCCAAAGTGGAGAAGAGGAACGAGGAAGGGAAATGTCGTGATAGCGCGACATGTCACGATATCATGACCGAAAGAGAAGAAGAAGAGCAGGATGGAGAAGATGTGATATCATGACATACTATTGGTTCACGACTCAGAAGGAGGGGCACATGTTTCAAGATGGGTATTTCTTGAGGCAATCAAGTGCCTCATAAATGCATGGTTTCATGCTCAGAAAGTGCATTGCACATTTTTAGCCACTGGAACTAAAGCATCAGTCTCTGTAGATGATCCTAGAGATCAT
This sequence comes from Wollemia nobilis, assembly GCA_028583015.1. Classification (NCBI taxonomy): domain Eukaryota; kingdom Viridiplantae; phylum Streptophyta; class Pinopsida; order Araucariales; family Araucariaceae; genus Wollemia; species Wollemia nobilis. The sequence continues at coordinate 1,078,979 of JAQPPZ010000499.1, forward strand.
GGCGGCCATTCGTGCATGACACACAGAGGCCAAGTACATGTAGATGGCTCATCAATGCATCTTTTTGCATTTGACCCAAGTGGCAGTTGGCAGTTTCATGAACAGGTTGAAAACTTAGAGCGTCGAGTTGACGTTACAGAGTAAGTGTGACAGTGAACGAGAGTTAGGTGGTGATTATAGTGGGAGTGCAATAATGACTCAGAGTATCAAGGTGCAGGCAGCTACAAAGTACTCTGCCATTGTGTGATAGAGGGTCGGGGCCTCTATAAAACCCAAGCATTGAATAGGATAATGATGGTGGATTGGAGATCGCACGTTGAGCATAGATGAGAAAAACTAAGCCGAGCACTAGTTTCTATAAAGCCTGTGGGATGTTGTTGTGAATCTTTGCAAGTTAGTGAATGAAACATTGGGGTTTCTATTTCTTGTAAAGTGTGCTTCCAATTTCTTGTGTGAAAATTTGGATTTGTGTGAGTGCAATTTTTGTCCCCCATCAAGTGGTATCATGCGATTTTTCATCCCCCATCAAGTAATATCAGAGCTAGAAGATTCTGAGTGTGTAAGAAGAGCACTGAATGTGAGGTAACTTGCACCAAGATCTGTGGGAAGGGTTGCAAGAAGACAGAACTAGAGTTCCTAAGCGTGTAAAATAGATTGCCATACGTGAGGCAGTTTTACACCAGGTTCTGTAAAGTTTGTGAGAAGAAAGTGCAAAAGAATGCCTCCACGAAGAAACCATGGTTATGGGAGAGATATGAGATCTGAAGATTCACAGTTACAAATGTTCAGATCTTTGCAGAGGCAAGTGCAAACCCTGCAATAGGAGCTACTCAGAAGAGATTTGTGGAGGCAAGTGAAATCCCTACGAGAGGAGCTGCACAAAAGGCATGAAGATCAACTAAGAAGTAGAGGCTAGGGCAAAATAACTAGTGGAAGAGAATATGGAGTGCGTCAGAAGTTAAAGCCATTGAAGGCTATAGACAAAGAGGTGTGTAGCAGTGCCAGGATCTGCCTGGAAGAAGGCAAAAATTTATCTGGCCAGGAGACGGAGTTCAAGCGGGCTGCAGACGAGGAAGTGTGCAGTAGTAGTAGAATCTATCTGGAAGAAGGTAGAAGGTATTTTTGCCAGGATACGGGGTTTGAGCGGGCTACAGAGATAGGTGAATGTCTGAAGGAGTTGTAGAAGGCGGTGACCAGACAACACAGAAGTGAAGATCACTTCTCCACCAACCTTAGGTGTCTGATGCAGGAGCATCTAGTGGCACTTGATGCAGAAGCATCCAGTGGTAGGAGGGCCACTTCTGAAGAGACGTCTAAGGAGGGAAGACATCGCGATTTCATGACATGTCACGAAATCATGACATAAGAAGAAGAATAAGGCAAGAAGAAAAATATGTCACGATATCATGATAGAAAAAGTGTCGTGATATCACGACACAAAGTGGAGAGAGGAGCCAATGGAGAAAACTATTGCGATATCACGACAGAAGATGTGTCACGATATCACGATGTAAGCAAAGAACGAAGCCAGCTGGGAGAAGCTGTCACGATATTGTGATAGCAAATGTGTCACGATATCACGACACAAGTGGAGCAAAGGAGTTAGTGAGGAGAAACTATCGCGATATCGTTACAAAAAATGTGTCGCTATATCGTGACACAAATGGAGCAAAGGAGTCAGCAACGAGAAGCTATCACGATTTTGCAACAGGTCATAGTTTCATGAACAAAAGGCGAAGAAGGAGCCAAGGAAGAAAGATATCATGATTTCGTGACATGTCACATTTTCACGACTAGAGGGCAAGCTAAGGAGCCAAAGGAGGAAGATGTCACGATTTTGTGACATGTCGCGGTTTTGCGACCAGCTGGCAAGCAAAGGAGCCAGAGGATGAAAGATGTCACTATTTCATGACATGTCACATTTTTGTGACCCGATGAAGAAGAGAAGGCAAGGGAGTCGAAATGTCGTGATTTCATGACTTGTCATGATTTCGTGACCCGAAGGAGAAGAAAGGAGGCAAGGAATGAAAATGTCGCAATATCGCGACATGTCACAATTTTGTGACACAAAGAAGAGAAAGTAGGTAGAATGAGAAGATGTCGTGATATCATGACATGTTGCGATTTCGTGATAGGAAGAATCAAGAGGAGGCGAAAAGAGAAGATGTCATGATTTCGTGACATGTCATGATTTTGCGATAAGGAAAATAGAGAGGAGGCAAAAAGATAAGATGTCATGATTTCGTGGCATGTCACGATTTCGCGACACGAAGAGGGGAGATAAGGCGAAACGAGAAGATGTCATGATTTCATGACATGTCATGAAATCGTGACCCATAGGAGCAAAAGAAAGCAGGAAGAGAAGATGTTGTGAAATCATGACATGTCACGATTTCGTGACCCAAAGTGGAGAAGAGGAACGAGGAAGAGAAATGTCACGATAGCGCGACATGTCGCGATATCACAATCGAAAGAGAAGAAGAAGAGCAAGATGGAGAAGATGTCATGATATCATGACATACTGCTGGTTCATGACTCAGAAGGAGGGGCATGCATTTCAAGATGGGTATTTCTTGAGGCAATCAAGTGCCTCATAAATGCATGGTTTCATGCCTGGAAAGTGCGCTGCACATTTTTAGCCACTGGAACTGAAGCATCAGTCTCTATAGAGGATCTCGAAGATCATGGCGGCCATTCATGCATGACACATAGAGGCCAAGTACACGCAGATGGCTCATCAATGCATCTTTTTGCATTTGACCCAGGTGGCAGTTGGTAGTTTCATGAACAGGTTGAAAACTCAGAGCATCGAGTTGACGTTACAGAGTAAGTGTGATAGTGAATGGGAGTCAGGCGGTGATTGCAGTGGGAGTGCAATAATGACTCAGAGGATCGAGGTGTAGGTGGCTATAGAGTACTCCATCATTTTGTGACAGAGGGTCGGGGCCTCTATAAAAACCCAAGCATTGTAATAGGATAAGGGTGGTGGATTGGAGATCGCACGTAGAGTGTAGATGAGAAAAACTAAGCCGAGCGCTAGTTTCTATAAAGCCTATGGGCTGTTGTTGTGAATCTTTGCAAGTTAGTGAATGAAACATTGGGGTTTCTGTTTCTTGTAAAGTGTACTTCCAATTTCCTGTGTGAAAATTTGGATTTGTGTGAGTGCGATTTTCTGTCCCCCATCACACTCTAAAACTATGCAAAATAAAAATCTTGAGCAATGTAAGGTCTAGTAGAACCATTTCTTTGAAAGGAATGCCACTTAGGAGAAATTTGCAAATATGCAAAAATATTTTCCTTTTTTGTTTGAAGATCTCTAAAATGTAATAATTTAATTTTTGATTATATTGTGATTATATAAAAGTGAGAAAAATCAAGATGGTGTTTAGTCCTAGTGGGGGAGGATGTCATGACCCTCCCTAATGGACCTTGTGACATGGAAAACAATGTATTAATTGATGGTGCTTTAATACTCGATTTTGTGCAATTAAGTAGCTATGCGATGTTAGTAGATATTGAAGAGCATGATACTGCTAACAAATTGCCAATATGTAGGATCAAGTACGCTCGTAGGTGGAAGAAGTTGAGTCATCCACCAAAGGCGAGGGTACTTGAGGTTGGCAAAGTGATGATAAGGCAACTCAGAGGTAACATTGATGGATAATTTCATATAGGTATGCATTCGGTTAGGGATAATCATCAATAGCTAGCCACCTTGAGCCCTAGATTGATAGCCTAGTAGCTATCATAAATTCTAGAGGTTGAGACAGGTGACTAAATTGATGGAAATATTCCCCTCTTTGTCTATTGCACATGTTTGATTATCTTTTACTTCAGCACTATTTACCTCAATGATTTGGGAAGTATAGATGGATTGGTTTTCTTCATAACTCCTTGTGTGTTCAAGCAAATAGAGTGATTAAGTAAATGCTTTATTTTAAATGATAGTAGGTTTCATTTAAAATTCATAAATGCTTTATTTTAAATGATAGTAGGTTTCATTTAAAATTCATAAATGCTTTATTTTAAATGATAGTAGGTTTCATTTAAAATTCATAAATATTTTAAAATGATGTGGTTTCATTTAAAATTAACTTTATTTAAAATCCATAAATATTTCATTTTAAATGATAATAGGTTTCATTTAAAAGTTAGTAAATATTTTATTTTAAATAATAAAGGAGAATTTTACTCTAAGATAATATTTGAATTATATTAATGAAATTTAATTATAAATGGCTTTACCATTTTAAAAAAAGAAATGGTAAATATGGACTCCCATCTCGAAACTCCCCTCAAGTAATTAAATCTTTAAAATAATAAGATTTAGAGGATCATCCATAAGTTCAGATGCGGTAGACTATGCGTTCGTGTATGGGAACGCCTATAAACTTTGATAAATGGGAGCTCCATTTATGACATCTTGAGTAGAGTATGAGGTAGACAATATACTACCAATGAGAATGGATGGGAAGTGATGGCGGGCGGTGAGCGTGGTAGTCAAGGTGGATAAGATAGGCATTGCAAAATTGAGAGAAGGCATCACGATAAAAGGGATGAGAATGGAAGAGGAGAGGGTGATGTTGGGAAGAAGGACGAGGAGGAAGGGGAGAAGAGAATGGAAGAAAGAGGAGATGATGGTTTGAGAAGAAAAATTAAGTGAAGGCAGGGAAAGGTGATAGAGGAGAGATCTTCAAACAATGTACGCTAGGACAATGTTGCCTAGACCACCTCAAAGGAAGCAACAGTAAACCATGTTGGTTTTAAACACTGGCACCTTTGTATTAATAGCTAGTTCTTCATTCTCTGTGATTTTTTTTTGAGCTATCACTGCCCATTCTATGGTTGTGGGAAGATGAATTTCTAATCCCTTAGAACCCTCTTTTGTAGTTGTCTATGCTTCTCTTATAACACTACCACCATGGCTTAGCTTCAGTTGTCATGGTAGTTTTATTTCTTTCAGTAGAGGCCATCATTATTTTTTGACTAAGGATTACTCCCAACGTAAAGTGAGATCTATGTTTTTCCAGGTAGTAAACCATTCCATGCTAGCCTTTCATCTTTGAAAGCCGGTTTTGTCACCCAAGTCACCTGAGAGCTTTATTGTGTTGTTTGCTTTTGTGGTTGGGTATCCATTAGGGAGAGCTTGTAAGTTTGAGGGGCATCTTCTTTCCCCACTGTCCACCATCCCATCAGACCTGCGAACTAGAAGTCATCATCACTCTTGGCAAAGGGTGCGACATTCATAGCAGTAGTTAACGCTCCCTTCTCCTACCATAACTTAGGTCATAAAAACATGGTTGCCACAAACCAGTGAGGTCATTTGTCTTTGTGATTAACTGCATGACTGAGAGTGCATCATGTTTGATTTCAACCTGTTAATGTATCCCTCAGTCTTTTGGGAAATTTAATTTTGATAGAGCCTTCTCTAATATTTTGGAGTTTTTTTTACTTAAAAAAATGATTTATAAATTGTTTATTAAGTAGAGTTAGAGAACTATATTTATAATAAAATGATTTATCAATTGTTTATTAAGTAGAGTTAGAGAATTTTATTTATAATAATAAATAATTTTATTTTAGAGAATTTTATTTATATTAAAATGATTTATGAATTGTTTATTAAGTAGAGTTAGAGAACTTTATTTATAATAAAATGATTTATGAATTGTTTATTAAGTAGAGTTAGAGAACTTTATTTATAATAAAATGATTTATGAATTGTTTATTAAGTAGAGTTAGAGAACTTTATTTATATTAAAATGATTTATGAATTATTTATTAAGTAGAGTTAGAGAACTTTATTTATAATGAAATTTGTTTGTTTTGTAAATTAAGGGTATGGGACTTTAATTTATGAAATGAAAGGAAAAGGTTTATTTATGGATTAAAGTAGTTGACTTTAATTTAATAAATAAATATGAAATTGGTTTGTTTTGTAAATTAAGGGTATGGGACTTTAATTTATGAAATGAAAGGAAAAGGTTTATTTATGGATTAAAGTAGTTGACTTTAATTTAATAAATAAATATGAAATTGGTTTGTTTTGTAAATTAAGGGTATGGGACTTTAATTTATGAAATGAAAGGAAAAGGTTTATTTATGGATTAAAGTAGTTGAATTTAATTTAATAAATAAATATGAAATTGGTTTGTTTTGTAAATTAAGGGTATGAGACTTTAATTTATGAAATGAAAGGAAAAGGTTTATTTATGGATTAAAGTAGTTGACTTTAATTTAATAAATAAATATGAAATTGATTTGTTTTGTAAATTAAGGGTATGGGACTTTAATTTATGAAATGAAAGGAAAAGGTTTATTTATGGATTAAAGTAGTTGACTTTAATTCAATAAATAAATATGAACCTAGATTGTTTGGAAATTAAGGGTATGGGACTTTAATTGTTGAATAAGGGTTGAGTAATTTATTACAAGTAAAGCTTGTAATCTAGATGCATTGTTGAAAGACTCTCATAGGATGATGAGAGGGAAAATAGAAAGAGTAGTTTCTATGATATCAACTATGCATTAGATAGTTAGATTGCTTGATTTGATTGTATAGTTGCAATTTGGCAATGAAATGAGTAAATGCATTTAGAGGTATGCCTATCCTGAACTATGAGTGTCCTGATCCCCTACTATCCTCAAATGATCGATGGAAGAGTGGGAGGACCAAAGTTACAGATGGACCAATGCACAAGTTTGCTCTCTACTTTACATCTTGTTTACTTATGCAAATAGACTAGATTTATGGGGAGATTTCCCTGATGAAATTGATGTAATGTATTATTTAAGGGTATGGAGGTTTTACCATACATGCTTATGTAATAAATGATCAATGTGGTAGATGCACCTTTATATTCTATTTGATTTATTGTGAATGTATCTAAATATTTTCTAGTTCATGTCTATTCTTTAAATATTGCTCTATGTTTCTAGTTATCTTTTGCATGTTTGATGAGTTATGTTTTGTTAGATTTAGTATCTAGATCTATCTTTTATTTTCATGATTGAATAACCTTTTATAAAATTTAGTAGTAAGTTCTAGGGTGAACTTAGAGGATAACCTAAGGGCTTGAGACCCCCTTAGGGTAAACATAGTGGACCTAAGGGATTAAGACCCCTTAGGGAGAATGGTAACTAGGTTTATGGAAGATCATACCTGAGTTAAGATAGCTTGTCAAAAGATGAGATTGATAGCTTAACTCATAGTACACGTAGCATACCTATGCATAATGGCTTACATAGAGTATGGAGATGTGTGTACACCTTCTAATGATTGAAGGTGATAAGTCTAGCTCATCAAGGAATGATGAGATGGATGGACTTATGTGCATAACATGAGATATGCCTACGTAGAATGGACTTGCATGAGGGAAATCTTGTGAGGTATAGTTCTTGAGAAACTTAGGGGATTTTTTAAACATTAAGTTAATCTAAGGTTGGTTAGGGGTTTATGAATCCCTCTCCTTAGTCAAAAAAAATTCTTTCTCTTTCTATGTGTTTTCTTGTTTCTTGATTTTAGGGTTGTTACATTTGGTATCAGAGCTCTAGGTATGAGGGTATAGAGCTTCTTATGTGCTAAAAGAGATTTGGATGTCTCCAATGAAGGCTTGCTTAAGTTTAAGCTAAAGTTGGGATGACCTAGAATCTTTGCTTACTAGAATCTAATGGGAATTGATCCCAAGGGTGGATGAATGTTATGATACCTCAGTATGGGCTTTGGTATTAATGATACATCATAATATTGGAATGTTATCCTAGTTAGATTACTAATTATTTGGTAAAGAGAACTTTGTATTGTGGCTTGAATTAGTGGTACAGTTTAAGATGAAGTTGTAACCTAATCCTTTTCTTGGTTGAAACTAGGTCAAGATGCCACCTAAGGCCAGAAGAGAGAGGCCTACACCTAGGTAGACTCAACAAAGTAATTTCGAAGAAGGGATCCAGAATGAGGATCCAAAAACTCCCAATAGGGGAATGGAATATCTCACTACTACAATTGTCACCATGCAAGATCAGATAAGATAGGTGTTAGAAACCATTATGAACCAAAATTTGCAAGCTAGAGGTTCAGAAGTTAACCAAGTTGAGGGGCTAACTATGGAGCAGTTACAAGCTAGAACCCTCCTAGAAAAGGAAATGGTAAGAGACCTAAAGAATGTTTGTATCTCCAAGTTTTATGGAGAAGGAGAAGGAGATGCAACTGAGGCTTGGTTAAGGGAATTGGAAGTTTACTTCATGATAAAGGGATATTCCCCAAGGACCCAAACTATTTGGGCTACGATCTACCTTGAAGGGGCCACCCTAGACTGGTGGGAAACTTATTATGAGGAAACTAAGATTGAACCAGTAGATATTCCATGGAAGGAATTTATAGTCATATTCAAAAAGAGGTTCCTCACAAAACATTTCTATGCCCTAAAATTTGAGGAGTTTGCTAGTTTAAGGCAAGGAACCAACTTGGTGGAGATATACTACAAAAAGTTGGTAAAATTATTAAAGTATGTACCTACCTATAATGAGAAAATGTAGGTTCATAAGTTTACTCATGGGTTGCAATCTAGGATAAAGCATGATGTAGAGATGCAGGAGCCTAAGTCATTACAAAAGGTATATGACCTAGCAAAGAAAGTAGAGTCACACTTCCATTACAAATATGACACCTTGTATGAGCAAGATCGATAGGAACTAAAGAAGAGGAATAGCAATGGGCTTGTAAAATGGGAGGTTGAACAAGATCGAAAGGCTAAAAACCCTAAAATCTTGAGAAGAAATCTAATGGAAACCAAAAGAAGTTCAAGAAGAACTTTTATAAGAAAGGCAACAACCCCAATAATGCTAAGCCTCAACCATAGAAACCGCAAGCTTCAGTTCCAACAATCAAAGGAGAGGAGCAAAAATAAAAAAAGTGGCAAGGGCCCAAGGATGGGTGTTACCATTGTAGAGGCCCATATTTTTCTAATCAATGCCCATACTGACCGAGGCCAAGCACATCCAGTATTAAAGGAAAAGAACCTGCACACCAGATCTATGTTGCAACTGGGAGTTAGAAGCTTGAGGGGCAAACCACCCCATTGATTATAAAAGGTAAGATTTTTGATAAGAAAGTGAATATTTTAATTGATAGTGGGGCCACTGATAGCTTCATTTCTAGTAAGTTAGAAAAAGATATGCTAGAAAGGCCAAGATATTTAGCTCATGGATGGAAGGTCGAGTATGGTTCTAGATAAACCTACTCCATAAACCAATGTTTTCCTATGATAGAAATTGCTTTAGCTAGTGGAACCACGGAAGGTTGCTTATATGTAGCTCCACTTCATGCCTTCGATGTGATCCTAGGGATGGATTGGTTATAGGCCCATAAAGTCATAATCAATTTCCAGGATAGATGGATCGAATATTCTGAAGGAGGTAAGGAAAGACTACGAATTCATAGTGAGAAGGGGGTATTCAAACCCTAGATGTTGTCAACTAGTCAAAAGAAAGAGGTGTTGGAAACACACCCAATTTTGTAGGATTTCAAGGATGTATTTCCTAAGGATTTACTTGGACTCCCTCCTATGTGGGAATTTGATTTCACTATTGATCTTATGCCAGGAGCAGAACCAATTCATAGATATCCATATAGGATGACACCTATCGAGATGTAGGAATTAAAGGTACAATTGCAAGGGTTATTAGAAAAGGGGTTGATAAAACCAAGTGTGTCACCTTGGGGTGCACTGATTTTATTTGTGAAAAAGAAAGATGACTCTTTAAGATTGTGTATTGATTACAGGATGTTGAATAAAGCTACAATCAAGAACCGATATCCCCTACCTAGAATCAAAGATTTATTTGATCAACTAAGAGATGCCATGGTGTTTACTAAGATAGATCTGAGGTCAGGGTATCACTAGTTAAGAATACGTGAGGAGGATACTCACAAGACGACATTTAAGACTAGGTATGGACACTATGAGTTTACAGTCCTACCCTTTGGACTGACTAACACCCCAACCACCTTCATGAATTTAATGAACAATGTGTTCAGAAGGCACTTGGACTAGTTTGTCCTTGTATTTCTAGATGATATCCTAATATACTCTCGAAACAAGGAAGAGCACGATAAACATCTCAAGATCATGTTAGAGTTACTGAGGGAAAATCAACTCTACGAAAATCTGGCCAAGAGTGATTTCTATGTTTTAGAGGTGCGATATTTAGGGCATATCATATCAGTAGAAGGAATTATTGTGGATCCAGAGAAGATCGAAGCCATATTAAATTGGCCACCCCCTACTAATATTACTGAAGTAAGAAGCTTCATGGGGTTAACGGGCTATTATAGACATTATATAAAGGATTTCTCAAAGATTTCTTTGATAATAACTAACCTTCAAAAGAAAGGGAAGGAATTCAAATGGATGAAAAAGTGTGAAACTACCTTTGCATTGTTGAAGCAGAAGCTCACTACCACACCAATATTGAAGATTCTAGACCCTCAAGGAGATTTTTTAGTATGCACTGATGCATCGCTAGAAGGGTTAGGAGGAGTACTCATGCAAGAAGAGTTAGTAGTAGCTTATACTTCAAGGAAGCTTAAAAAGCATGAAGTCAATTATGCTACTCATGATTTAGAGCTAGCCATTGTGGTGCATGCCCTAAAGGTCTAGTACCACTATCTGGTGGGGAGACCTTTTGAATTAAAATTTGACCATCAAAGTCTAAGGTACATATTTACCCAACCAATACTCAATGCGAGACAGAGAAGGTGGATCGAGTTTCTCATTGAGTATGACTTTGAAATTGAGTACATAAAGGGAAAAGAGAATAAGGTTGTTGATGCCTTAAGCAAGGAGACACATAGCAACCATAACCAGGAGTCACATAAATCTCATGGATCAAGTGAGACAGGAGCAATATCAGGATGAATATTTCTAGGAAATTCGAGCTAGAATAGACAGAGACCCTGAGGGCAATAAGGAGTTTGGAATGATAGATGACCTTTTGTGCTACAAAGGTAGAATTATCATACCAAAATCGGGTGATTTAAGGAAGCTAATAATGCAAGAAGCCCATAGATCTCCTTATTTAGCTCACCCCAGAGGGGCTAAAATGAGGGAAAACATGAGAAGAACCTTCTTCTAGGTAGGAATGAAGAAGGATATTACTGATTTTATCGCTTGATGCCTTGAATGTCAGAAGGTTAAGGTAGAACACAAGCATCCCGTAGGATAATTGTATCCACATAGTATACCTACGTAGAAATGGTAGGTCATATCTATGGATTTTATAGTAGGTTTACCTAAGACCAGGTACCAACATGATGCAATCCTAGTAGTAGTCAAAAAATTGACTAAGGTTGCACATTTTATACCTAGGAGCACCAAGGACGATGCTCAAGTGGTGGCTAATAGATTTGCCAAGGAAGTGTTTCGATTGCATGGATTTCTTGAGGTAATCATCTCAGATAGGGATTCCAAGTTCACTTCTAAGTTTTGGAAAGCCCTTCATCATGCAATAGGTACGAAGTTGAACATGAGTTTGGCATACCACCCTGAGATAGATGGTCAAATAGAGTAGGTAAACCAAGTACTAGAAGACATGCTCCACATGTACTGCATGGATCACAAGTCTCGTTGGGAAGACTATCTACCTTTGGTAGAGTTCACCTACAATAATGGGCATCACTCATCTCTAGGAATGGCACCTTTCGATGCCTTGTATGGATGAAAGTGTAGAACACCACTATCATGGGATAACCTAGAGGATAGAGTTGTGATTGGACCAGAAATGGTCAGAGAAATGGAAGAGCAATTGAAGGTAATCAGGCAAAGACTCAAGGAAGTTGTTGATAGGTAGAAGAGTTATGCTGATTTAAAGAGAACTCCAAGGGAGTACTCGGTGGGAGACAAAGTGTTCCTAAGGGTCAAACCAATGAAAAGTGTGATCAAGTCCAAAAAATTGGATCCATGGTTTGTAGGACCCTTTGAGATCATTGAAAAGATTAGTCCGATTGCATACCGACTTGCTTTACCTCCTAATCTATCAAAAATCCATGACACCTTCCACATATCTTTGCTTAGGAAATATATTACTGACCCTGAACATGTGTGGGATGTTTCTAATTTATAGATGGCAAATCCAGAGGCAATTGAAGTAATGCCAGTAAATATTCTCAAGTTCCACTCTAAGACTATGCGAAATCGGACTCTTGAGCAATGTAAGGTCTAGTGGGACCATTTCTCTGAAAGAAATACCACTTGGGAGAAAGTGGCGGATATGCAAAAATATTTTCCTTTTTTGTTTGAAGATCTCTAAAATGTAATAATTTACTTTTTGATTGTGTTGTGATTGTGTAAAATTGGGAAACACCGGGATGGTGTTTAGTCCTAGTGGGGGAGGATGTCATGACCCTCCCTGATGGACCTTGTGACATGGAAAACAATGTATTAATTGATGGTGCTTTAATACTCGATTTTGTGCAATTAAGTAGCTATGCGATGTTAGTAGATATTGAAGAGCATGATATTGCTAACAAATTACCAATGTGTAGGATCAAGTACGCTCGTAGGTGGAAGAAGTTGAGTCATCCACCAAAGGTGAGGGTACTTGAGGTTGGGGAAGTGATGATAAGGCAACTCAAAGGTAACATTGATGGATACCTTCATATAGGCATGCATTCGATTAGGGATAATCATCAATAGCTAGCCACCTTGAGCCCCAGATTGATAGCCTAGTAGCTATCGTAAATTCTAGAGGCTGAGACAGGTGACTAGATTGATGGAAAGATTCCCCTCTTTATCTATTGCACATGTTTGATTGTCTTTTACTTCAGCACTATTTGCCTCAATGATTTGGGAAGTATAGATGGATTGGTTGTCTTCATAACTCCTTGTGTGTTTAGGAAAATAGAGTGATTAAGTAAATGCTTTATTTTAAATGATAGTAGGTTTCATTTAAAATTTATAAATGTTTTATTTTAAATGATAGTAGGTTTCATTTAAAATTCATAAATGCTTTATTTTAAATGATAGTAGGTTTCATTTAAAATTCATAAATGCTTTATTTTAAATGATAGTAGGTTTCATTTAAAATTCATAAATATTTTATTATTTAAAATCCATAAATGTTTCATTTTAAATGATAATAGGTTTCATTTAAAAGTTAGTAAATATTTTATTTTAAATAATAAAGGAGATTTCACTCCAATATAATATTTGAATTATATTAATGAAATTCAAATATAAATGGCTTTACCATTAAAAAATAAATAAACGGTAAATATGGACTCCCATATTGAAACCTCCCTAAAACAATTAAATATTTTAAATAATAATATTTAGAGGATCTTCCATAAGTTTGAACACGGTAGAATACGTGTTCGGGTATGGGAGCACCTACCAACTTTGACAAAGGGGAGCTCCATTTATGACATCCTGAGTAGAGGATGGGGCGAACAACCTGCTATTGATGAGAATAGACAAAAAGTGATGGTGGGTAGTGAATGCGACAAGGTGGATAAGGTAGGCATCACAACATTGAGAGAGGATATCGTGGTAAAGGGTACAAGAAAAAAAGAGGAGAGGGGGATGTTGGGAAGAAGGATGAGGAGGAAGGAGAGAAGATAATGCAAGGAAGAGGATACGATGATTTGAGAAGAAAAACTAGGTAAAGGCAAAGAAATATGATAGAGGAGAGGAGAGCTCTAGAAAATGCACGCTAGGACAATGTTGCCCAAACCACATCAAAGGAAGCAACAATGAACCATGTTGGATTTAAACACTGTCACCTTTGTGTTAATAGATGGTTCTTCATTCTATGTGGTTTTCTATTGGTTTATCACTGCCTATTCTCTGGTTGTGGGAAGACGAGTTTCCAATCCCTTAGAACCCTCTTTTGTAGTTGCTTGTGCTTCTCTTGTAACGTTGCTACCATTGCTTTGCTTCAACTATCATGGTAGTTGTCTTTCTTTCACTAGAGGCCATCATTTTTTTTTGACTATGGAGGACTCCCAACGTAGAGTGGGAGGTAAGTTTTTCTAGCTAGTAAGTCATGCCAAAATAGCCTTTCATCATTGAAAGGTGGGTCTGTCACCTAATCCACCTAAGAGCTTTATCGTGTTGTTTACTTTTGTGGTTGGATATATATTAGGGAGAGCTTGTAAGTTTGAGGGGCATCTTCTATCTTGACTATCCATCATCCCCTCAGACCTATGAACCGAAAGTCATCGTCACTCTTGGTAAAGGGTACGAAATTCATAGTAATAGTTAACGCACCCTTATCCTACCATAACTTGGGCTGCAAAGGTATGGTTACCACGGATTAGTGAGGTTGTTTGTCTCTACGATGAACTACATGAATGAGAGCACATCATGTTTGACATCGAGCCTATTAATGTATCCCTGGGTCTTTTGGGAACTTTATTTTTGATGGAGTTTTCTCTAATATTTTGGAGTTTTGGTTACTTAATAAAAAAGATTTATGAATTGTTTATTAAGTAGAGTTAGAAAAATATATTTATAATAAAATGATATATAAATTATTTATTAAGTAGGGTTAGAGAACTATATTTATAATAAAATTATTTATGAATTGTTTATTAAGTAGAGTTAGAAAACTTTATTTATAATAAAATGATTTATGGATTGTTCATTAAGTAGAGTTACAGAACTTTATTTAAAATAAAATGATTTATGAATTGTTTATTAATTAGAGTTAGGGAACTTTATTTATAATGAAATTTGTCTGTTTTGTAAATTAAGGGTATGGGTATTTAATTTATGAAATGAAAGGCAAAGGTTTATTTATGGATTAAAGTAGTAGACTTTAATTTAATAAATAAATATGAAATTTGTTTGTTTTGTAAATTAAGGGTATGGATCTATCCCCGTGAGTGTGGTCTACCGCCAAGGATGCCACTTGCATTATCGATGATGTGACCCGGGTTCAATCCCCATGGTGGATGTGTATAAGAAGTGTTACTCAAACAATAAAGTATGGATCTTTAATTTATGAAATGAAAGGAAAAGGTTTAGTTATGGATTAAAGTAGTTGAGTTTAATTTATTAAATAAATATGAAATTTTTTTGTTTTATAAATTTAGGGTATGGGTCTTTAATTTATGAAATGAAAGAAAAAGGTTTAGTTATGGACTAAAGTAGTTGAGTTTAATTTATTAAATAAATATGAAATTTGTTTGTTTTGTAAATTAAGGGTATGGGTCTTTAATTTATGAAGTGAAAGGAAAAGTTTTATTTATGGATTAAAGTAGTTGAATTTATTTCAATAAATAAATATGAAATTTGTTTGTTTTGTAAATTAAGGCTATGGATCTTTAATTTATGAAATGAAAGCAATAATTTTATTTATGGATTAAAGTAGTTGACTTTAATTTAGTAAATAAATATGAAGAATTGTTTTATAAATTAAGGATATGGGTCTTTAATTTGCTATATGAAAGGAAAAAGTTTATTTATGGATTAAAGTAGTTTACTTTAATTTAATAAATAAATATGAAATTTGTTTGTTTTGTAAATTAAGGGTATGGGTGTCTAATTTAAACCTCTCTAGTTGCTGAGAGGCCCAGGTTCAAATCTCTCGCCTCCCATGTTGCGGATATGTTATGTAATGGTTCCCTCGTGGTCACACTCTGTTTACCCCTTGTGGCCACCACCAATAAATAAATAAAAATTAAGGGTATGGGTGTCTAATTTATGAAATGAAAGGAAAAGGTTTATTTATGGATTAAAGTAGTTGAGTTTAATTTATTAAATAAATATGAAATTTGTTTGTTTTGTAAATTAAGGGTATGGGTATTTAATTTATGAAGTGAAAGGAAAACGTTTATTTATGGATTAAAGTAGTTGACTTTAAGTTAATAAATAAATATGAAATTTGTTTGTTTTGTAAATTAAGGGTATGAGTCTTTAATTTATGAAATGAAAGCAAAAGGTTTATTTATGAATTAAAGTAGTTGACTTTAATTCAGTAAATAAATATGAAGTTGATTTGTTTTGTAAATTAAGGGTTTGGGTCTTTAATTTGTAAAATGAAAGGAAAAGGTTTATTTATGGATTAAAGTAGTTGACTTTAATTTAATAAATAAATATGAAATTTGTTTGTTTTGTAAATTAAGGGTATGGGTCTCCAATTTATGAAATGAAAAGAAAAGGTTTATTTATGGAATAAATTAGTTGACTTTAATTTAGTAAATAAATATGAAGTTGACTTGTTTTGTAAATTAAAGGTATGGGTCTTTAATTTATGAAATGAAAGAAAAAGGTTTATTTATGGATTAAAGTAGTTGAATTTAATTTAATAAATAAATATGAAATTTGTTTGTTTTGTTTTTTTTATTAGGTAAAGAAGGGGTTTCAAGGATCGCCAAACCTAAGGGTTTTGAAAAGGACCCACAACTCGAGATGAGGGTTTTGAGAGGATCCCACAATCATTACAACAAGCTCCAAAAGGAGAAATACAATTTACAAAAATTTATTTGTTTTGTAAATTAAAGGTATGGGTCTTTAATTTACGAAATGAAAAGAAAAGGTTGATTTATGGATTAAAGTAGTTGAATTTAATTTAATAAATAAATATGAAATATGTTTGCTTTGTAAATTAAGAGTATGAGTCTTTAATTTATGAAATGAAAGGAAAAATGTTTATTTATGGATTAAAGTAGTTGAATTTAATTTAATAAATAAATTTGAAATTTGTTTGTTTTGTAAATTAAGGGTATGGGTCTTTAATTTATTTATTTTTGGTAAATAAAAGTCATTATTAATTACCGACTTTTGTAGGTTAACCCAAAACCTAATACAAAATCTAGCCTTATGATGAGATTGCGGATCCTAGTCATCCTTAGAACATTCTTTTCAAAAATTGTGTTGGTTATCCTACAACACCTTACACTTACTATAGAAATATAGTTCAACATGACAATTAACATTACTTATAGTGATAGCCATTTGAGTTGACTTAGAGAAAAAAATCTATGCTTATCACGAAAAACTTGGGGAAAAAGCACCCTTCCACCTTTCTCCTTAATAAGTAGTGTGCTTTTCATGTCTAAGAATGTCTTCCACTTCACGTGGTACCCCTTGTGTCCACATAATCAAACTTCTTGCATCAATACCCACATTGGCTAATTTATCAATCGCTTTGTTGGCCTCACGAAACACATGGCGAATCCTACTATCCTGTCTTGTCGCAATAAGGATCCTTGCCTCGCGGATGATGACCTCAATCCTCCATGGATGTTTTCTACCATTGGTTAACAGGTTGATGATATTCATGGAATCGCCTTCAATCATAAAATTTCCATGAGTCTCCTGGGAAACTTTTAACCCTCTCAAAAGGGCTCTAGCTTCCGCCTCATTATTAGTTCTAATTCGCAATGGTTCAACGAAGGCTTTAACCGGCTTTCCTTGATGATCTCTGACTACTCCTCCAGTTCCTGCTCTTCCTAGGTTCTCCTTAGCTGCACCATCAAAGTTTAATTTGAACCAAACCCTAGGGGGTGGCTCCCAAGAGACCCCATTTTTGGGATTGGGTAGAGGGATGAAAGGCTTTTCCTCAATGCCTAAGGCTAAAGCAATTTGTCTTTCCTAGGGAGGGATTATACGGTTCTCCTTAGCAAGGATACTAATGTTTTCTTTTGCAAAGGCAAGGATTCTATTGAGGATTATTTTAAGGCTATGACTAGTGTCCTTAAAAGCTATGTGATTCCTTTCTAACCATATCTGCCATAGGAAATGGTGCCAACAGATTTTCCAAAGGTACTTAAGTTTCAAACTAACAAAGGGTTGAGGCCATTGTTGGAACACTTTAGAAACTGAAGTCGGCTTGACCCATGAGATCCTAAAAGCTTGGAAAAGTTCATCAAGGATGGACGCTGCCACTGGACATTCTACGAACAAATGTTGGGTTGAATCCCACCCAACCTACACATATGACAATGGTTAGCAATAACCATACCTTTGGTCAACATATTATCCATTGTAAGAACTTTTCCTTGGATCATCATCCATGAGAAAAAATATATTTTAGGGATTAAAACCTTGATCTAGACCAAATTTGGTTGAAATTGTTGGTCTTCATTGTTGAGGAGCAAGTTATAGGCAGATTTGACTGTAAAATATCCATTTTCAGTCTTGGCCCAAGCAATGTGATCCTCATCTTCTCTAGAGGGAATAATTTACTATGTTAAAATATTATGAAGTTCTTTGAACTCATCTTCAAAACCCTATACTCTTATGTATTTCCACCTAGGGGTGTTCATTTCTTACCAGATGTAACCAACCACCCTTTGCTCAATATGTTGCTCCATGTGTTCTTGGATCCTAGCCAATTGGGGATTCTGGGATAATTCCTCAGCTCTCGCCCATTGGTCCTTCCAAAAGTTTATCATTTTCCCATTCCCAAGGATCCATCTAATCCCTCTATTGACTAGATATCTGATTTTTAGAATTGCCTTCCAAAAATTTGACCCCCTACTCACCAGATTATCATTGAGAAAATTCAATCCTTGGAGGTATTTCCTCCTGACTATAGCCATCCATTCATTTTTGACCTTGGTTAATAGTTGTCATGCTTGTTTGGCTAGCAGAGCTATGTTGATATTAGCAACTCTCCTCAACCCTAGCCCCCCCTGTACCTTAGGTTTGCAAACCTTATTCCACCCTACCAAATGGATCCTTTTTTATCCTCGGTCCCTGACCAGAGAAAGTTCTTTTGAAATTTCTCAATTTTATGATATACCTTGTTGGGCGCTCTAAAAATTGATAAGAAATATACAGGTATACTTTATAGGGAGCCCATTGTTAATACTACTTTGATTTCTTGAGATAATAAATGTCATTTCCAGCCTGCTAGATTTTTTTGGATCCTCTCTAGCATAATATTCCACATTGACCCTTTCGGTTTCCCATAGAAATGAGGAAGGCCTAAGTAGGAGGTAGGAAGCGATGCAATATAGCATTCCAAAATTCTAGCAATGTTGTTTTGCCTGGGAATGGGGGTATTTATAAAATATAGCTTGCTCTTATTAAAATTCACTTTCTGTCCGACCGCCTCCTCATACATCTTAAGAATGTGTCTGATCCTCTTGCCTCAACCACTGAATCCAATGTAAGCAACAACGTGTCATAAACAAATTGTTGATGGGTCACAAGGGCTATTAACGAAGTTGCCTTTATGCCTGATATAAGTCAAGCTACTATTGCTACCTTGATGGTTCTTCCTAAGGATTCTGCTACAATGATGAAAAGCATGGTACTAATGGGATATCCTTGTCTTAGTCCTCGTTTACTTTGAAAAAATCATGTTGTAGACCCATTTACCAATACTAAAAACCAGGCCTTCGAAATACATTCTCTAACCAGCTTGACCCATTGAGTGTGGAAACCAAATTTTACTAAAACTGCCTCTAGGAAATCCCAATTTATACTGTCAAAAGCTTTGTTCATATCTAGCTTTAAGGCCATGATTGCCTTCTTAGTCTGGGAAGCCATATGGAGAGCCTCATTAACTGTGATAACTCCATCTAAGATTGATCTGCACCGAATAGAACTTCCCTGACTTGCATCAATGATAATAGGCAAGACCTTCTTCAAGCAGTTAACTAAGACTTTGGATAGTATTTTATAAGGATATGTTACACAGGCTAATTGGCCTGAAATCAGCCATGGTATTAGGATTGGGGCCTTTGGATATCAAAACTATAAACATTGAATTAAAACCCCTGGGAATGTGATTAGAAGTTTGGAACTCCCTAATGGCAACGATGATGTCTACACCGACAATATCCTAAAAAACTTGGTAAAAACGAGGCAAGAAACCATCTGGCCTAGGAGCCTTGTTAGGATCCATGCTAAAAAGAGCATCTTTGATCTCTTCATCAGAAAAGGCTGTTGTGAGGGAATCATTGGTCGTCTCGTCAATAAGTTGAGGGATAAATTGAAGAAAAGAATCCTTTTCTTGGGCATTGCAAGCTAGTCCTTCACCTAACAAGGAGCTAAAAAATTCACAGCCTCATTCCTGATCTCCTGGATATTCTGGGTTGAGGAGCCATCTTACTTGGTTAACATTCTAATATTGTTGTTGCTTTTATTCCTCAAAGTTGTAACATGGAAAAAATTTGAATTTGAATTTTCATGGGTCTTTAATTTATGAAATTAAAGGAAAAGGTTTATTTATGGATTAAAGTAGTTGACTTTAATTTAATAAATAAATATGAATATTTTTTGTTTTGTAAATTATGGGTATGTGTCTTTAATTTATGAAATGAAAGGAAAAGGTTTATTTATGGATTAAAGTAGTTGACTCTAATTTAGTAAAATAATTATGAAGTTGATTTGTTTTGTAAATTAAGGGTATGCGTCTTTAATTTATGAAATGAAAGGAAAAGTTTTATTTATTGATTAAAGTAGTTGAGTTTAATTTAGTAAATAAATATGAAATTTATTTGTTTTGTAAATTAAGGGTATGGGTATTTAATTTATGAAATGAAAGGAAAATGTTTATTTATGGATTAAAATAGTTGACTTTAATTGTAGTAAATAAATAAGAATGTGATTTGTTTTGTAAATTAAGGGTATTGGTCTTTAATTTATGAAATGAAAGGAAATTTTTTATTTATGGATTAAAGTAGTTGAATTTAATTTAATAAATAAATATGAAATTTGTTTGTTTTGTAAATTAAAGGTATGGGTCTTTAATTTATGAAATGAAAGGAAAAGGTTTTTTTATGGATTAAAGTATTGACTTTAATTTAATAAATAAATATGAAATTTGTTTGTTTTGTAAATTAAGGGTATGGGTTAGTTGGTGTGAGTGGATTAAATGTTGTTATAGCACTACATTTTTTGTTTTTGTTTTGATAAATGGTTCTCTTGCTGGGTACTTCAAGTCATCTTGTGGAATTTGTCAAGGTGATCCTCTTTCTTCTTATCTATTCATTATTCTAGCAAAAGCATTAGGGAGAGTATTTTTCAAAGGTAAAAATGGAAGGAAAAATCAAGGGTATTCAATTTGCAAAAAATGATCCCTTTGAATCTCATCTTCAATTTGTTGATGATACTTTTATTTTGGGTCATCCTTCAATTAGTGAGTCCATGGAGTTTAAATCAATATTGTCATGTTATTATAAGGCTATTGGATAGTTGGTAAATACTTCGAAATCCAGGATTTTTTTATTAATACTGCCTTATATTTACAACAAACTATTGTGAATATTTTGGGGTTTAAAATTAAAAAATTTCCATCAAGCTACCTGGGTATTTCTTTGTTTGATAAAGGAAATAAAAAGGAGCTTTGGATCCCTTTTTTAGATATAATGAAATCTTGCTTGGTAGGTTGGAAAGGTTAGTTCTTAACCATGGCAGGAAGGCTACAACTCATAAAGACTACTTTGCAATTGATTCCTATTTATATGATATCACTGTCAAGACTGCCAACATGTATTGCATCAGAAATTGATAAAATTCAAAGAGAATTTCTATGGAAAGGTTTTGAGGAAAACTTTAGGTTTCCTCTTTGTAAGTGGGAAAGAATTTCTAGAGGAAATAATATTGGAGTATCAGGCTTGCAGAATTGTAAACTTATAAATTTGGCATTAGGAGCAAAGCTTGGGTGGAGATTATTGAGAGATAAATGAAATAATTGGGAAAAAATATTACTTCACAAATATATAGGTTCTCTTGATGCAATGAATTTTTTTAGAAAAATCACTCTAGCTAAAGGATCATCAATATGGAACTTCATATCAGAGAGTTTGTAATTGATAAAGAAACATATTAGATGGTCATTCAATGAGGGAAGTTATGCAAATTTTTGGTCTGATGCTTGGTTGAAGCCCTATCCTCTCATATCAGACTCAAAACGGAAATCATTGGCTCAAGCATGCCTAGCATGTAAAGGTACAAAGGTCAAATATTATATTATTATGAACAAAAACTCCATATCATGGATTTCTTTTAGTGATCTAGTTGAAGGAGAGGAAAAAAAACAAATTGTAGATGAACTTAAAAATATGCTTTTAGAGTTGTACTTGTCAATTTTTACATGAAAAGATGAGTTGGTTTGGAACTTATCAAAGGATGGTGGATACTCGATAAAGTTAGGATATGAGAATTTAGAACAATCAAAATTTCCTTCTCCTAAATATTTTCCTTGGAAGAATATTTGGTCATTAGAGGCTCTCCCTAAGGCCTCAACATTTCTTTGGTTAGCAGTTCAAAGTAAGATTCTTACAGGAGAGAGTCTACAAAGAAGAGGATATTATGGACCCTTCAGATGTGCCTTGTGTGAGAAGGATTTAGAAACATCATACCACTTACTCTTTTATTATCCATTTGCTCACACCATTTGGGGTTACATTTTAAAAAATATGAAATTATATTGGGTGTCTCCATCAACATTGAAAGAGTTGATAAAACGTTGGATAAATTATTTCAAATTTAAAGCATTATCTATTCTTTAGAGGATTGGCCTTGCCATTATTTGTTGAAATTTATGGCTTGTAAGGAATAATAGAATTTTTAATAATAAATATCAAAATCATGCCCAATTTTGGAACCGTATCAGTGCCTCTCTTGCAGAATGTCTTCAAATATGGTGCTCATCATGGGAAGTCTCAATTACAGAAAAAGAATTGCTAATAATTTAGCTACAGGATTTGAACATACATGGAAGAGTAATCTGCAACAATGGAATTAAAATAAGGGATATACTCCGATCTATGGTAAAATGGAAATATCCAAAAATTAGGTTTATCAAAATTAATTTTGATGGTGTTTCTAAAGGAAATCCAATAAAATTTTGTGGAGGTGGTGTTTTTAGAAATAGTGAAGGCAAAATGCTCCTCACTTATTCAGAATCATATGGAACTTCAACTAACAACTATGAAAAGGCTAGGGCACTTCTTGCTTACTGGGATTAAAATTGTAGCATAAAAAGGATGGAAATATATTTCAATTGAGGGGGACTCACAACTTATCATCAATGCTATTAACAAAAATGGATGTGGGGACTGGATAAAAAATAATAATATTATTGATGTTCATCATCTATTACTAGAGGTAATCTCTTGATAATGTGAGTATATTTATAGAGAATGAAATAGAGTAGTAGATAAATTAGCAAATTATGGTGTTGATCTACATCCCCATGAAATTCAAAATTTAGAAGACAATTGGCCAAGTGAGATTTTATGTCTTAATCAAAATGATGTCAAGTAGTTTATTGTGGAAACATAACACTTTGAGAAAGTTGAAGAATATATTTAAGAGAAAAAAGAAAATAAAAACAATGATAAAAAGGTTTGCTACAACAAATGTAATATTCTGGTATTTTGATGGGAGTGGCCCCTAATAGAAGCCACATATAACCTATTCAAAAAAATTAAGGGTATAGGTCTTTAATTTATGACATGAAAGCAAAAGGTTTATTTATGGATTAAAGTAGTTGACTTTAATTTAGTAAATAAATATAAAGCTGATTTGTTTTGCAAATTAAGGGTATGTGTCTTTAATTTATGAAATGAAAGGAAAATGTTAATTTATGGATTAAAGTAGTTGACTTTAATTTAATAAATAAATATGAAATTGATTTGTATTATAAATTAAGGGCATGAGTATTTAATTTATGACATGAAAAGAAAAGGTTTATTTACGGATTAAATTAGTTGACTTTAAAGTAAATAAATATGAAATTAATTTGTTTTGTAAATTAAGGGTAGGGGATTTTAATTTATGAAATGAAAGGAAAAGGTTTATTTATGGATTAAAGTAGTTAACTTTAATTTAATAAATAAATTTGAAATTTGTTTGTTTTGTAAATTAAGGGTATGGGTCTTTAATTTATGAAATGAAATGAAAAGGTTTATTTATGGAATAAATTAGCTGACTTTAATTTAATAAATAAATTAGAAATTTGTTTTTCTGTAAATTAAGGGTATGGGTCTTTAATTTCTTTTTTTGTAAGTAAAAGGTGAGGGTTTTGAAAGGATTCGACAACCTTGTACATGGGTCTTTAATTTATGAAATGAAAGGAAAAGGTTTATTTATGGATTAAAGTAGTTGACTCAAATTTAGTAAATAAATATGAAGTTGATTTGTTTTGTAAATTAAGGGTATGGGTCCTTAATTTATGAAATGAAAGGAAAAGGTTTATTTATGGATTAAAGTAGTTGACTTTAATTTAGGAAATAAATATGAAATGGATTTGTTTTGTAAATTAAGGGTATGGGTCTTTAATTTATGAAATGAAAGGAAAAGGTTTATTTATGGAATAAATTAGCTGACTATAATTTAATAAATAAACATAAAATTTGTTTGTTTTGTAAATTAAGGGTTTGGGTCTTTAATTTATGCAATGAAAGGAAAAGGTTTTTTTTATGGATTAAAGTAGTTGACTATAATTTAGTAAATAAATATGAAATTGATTTGTTTTGTAGATTAAGAGTATGGGTCTTTAATTTATGAAATAAAAAGAAAATGTTTATTTATGGATTAAAGTAGTTGACTTTAATTTAATAAATAAATATGAAATTTGTTTGTTTTGTAATTTAAGGGTATGAGTATTTAATTTATGAAATGAAAGGAAAAGGTTTATTTATGGATTAATGTAGTTGAATTTAATTTAATATATAAATATGAAATTTGTTTGTTTTGTAAATTAAGGGTATGAGTCTTTAATTTATGAAATGAAAGAAAAATGTTTATTTATGGATTAAAGTAGTTGACTTTAATTTAATAAAAAAATATGAAATTTGTTTGTTTTGTAAATTAAGGGTATGGGTCTTTAATTTATGAAATGAAAGTAAAAGGTTTATTTATTGATTAAAGTAGTTAACTTTATTTTAGTAAATAAATATGAAGCTGATTTGTTTTGTAAATTAAGGGTATGGGTCTTTAATTTATGAAATGAAAGGAAACAATTTATTTATGGTTTAAAGTTTTTTTACTAGTAAATTAAAATTTCATTAATAGAAGGGTTTTGGAAGGGACCCCAAAACCTTAGTACATCCAAAATAAAACTGAAGTAAAGTAGGCTTAACAACCAAAATAGTAAGCAACCCATACGAGAAATCTGATAAAATTAATGGGTAACCCATGGAACAAAAAAAAATAGAGGAAGATGAGCAGAGGGGATGATCCCATCCCGGTGGCCAAGCCCATCTAGGGGGAGACCCCTCAACCGAGACAAAGAGATCAGTTGCCATATGTGGTGGTACAAGGCTCCTCTGCATCCCTAAAAATAATGTTGAGTTGTGCATGGGTAGCTTCAAGGTCTTTGGTCACCTGTTGGAAGATTATCCACTGGGATTTGACGGTTTCAATAGCCATAGAGAGGGTGGCCACCAAACTAGCCAGGTGAGTGAGCACCGCGTTGCACAGTGCAGCATCCTTTCCAACCTCTTTTATCGGTCCCTGAACCCTTATGCCATCCATATTCACCTTTGCATGGATAGAGTCCTTAGCCACTTCACTGGACTTAGCTGGGGATGAGCCAATTTTCTTCGTTGGCTCACTGATTTTGGTAGGGGATGTCGAGTCAATTTTAATCTTCTTCAGATGCGAGGAGACCCGCATGTGGGAAGGGCTAGGGTTTTGAAGGAACTTGGACATAGATCTTTTAACGGCTCTCAATTTGGTTTCAGAATCATTCAAGGCCTCGTTTTAATCTTGGGAGTGGTAGGGGAGGAGAAATTAGGGTCTAAGTCATCGTTGGGGACCTCTTGGATGTGGGTTTCGCTACTAGAGCTATCGATGAACTTGGTAGGGGTAGGATAGGTGGGGGGATAGGTGGGAGAAGGCGAAGGGGTGGGATGAGGGGGGTTGGGAGGGGTGGGCTGAGAGGGGCCAACAAGGCATGGTGGGAGGGACTTGGGGGGTGGGATGAGAGGGACCAATAGAAGCATGGTGGGAGGGACTAGGAGGGGGAAGGGTAGGCTGGGGGCAATGGCAATGAAGGCTCTTCTGGAAAAAGCATCAAGGGTATGCTTGTACAGAATGTAATGTAGGCCCTGATGGATGGTGTAGTGGGCCTTCCTAGTTCTAACATTAGTGACTGACAGTTCAATAGACCTATACAGATAATCTGGAATATTGATTTTCCTATTGCCTCTCAGATGGTTCAAAAATGCAATATGAAAACTACGTAAAGTTGAGTCAATTTTTTCAACTATAAAATACTAGAGGACAAGGATCATTACTCGGTCCTAGGGACCAGGGAGTTTGGTCCTCTCAATGCCCATCGTTAGTGGTGAGAAGGTCCTTACCTTTCTCCAGGAAAAACTTGAGCTCCGTCGCCATTGAATACTTGTTTCGATGAACGCTCCTCCCATCAGTAGGAAGACCAGTCATGTCCACTAGAAGCTGCACATCAATGGTGAAATTGAGGCCCCGAATAGAGACACGACCATCCTCCCAAGTGCTAACGATGGCATTGGTGATATCCTCCTCATTACCAGTAAAATTTCTCAAAAATGGGAGGCAATTGTGACTGTTCAGGATGTCCTCGACCATAGGGTCGAGCTTCAGAACTGAGGGTTCAAGAATTGCCATTGGGGGATGAGGATAGGGGGTTTGGAATTGGAATAAATGAGATACAGATGAGGATGGTCAAAATGGAGAATGTTCGGGCACAGACCAGATTTAACAATCCAACCAACACACATGCCAAAGAGGGTGGGAGATGAGGTGCACTAGAATGATGTGAGGTGTGGGAGGCAATGTCTTATGGGATGCGTGCCAGTCAGCAAAACCCAAGAGTTGCATAGAGGAGGAGCATCGATGGATCGATGATTTTCATCAGCATGATGAACAACCATAGCATGGGAAGTTGCAACACTTCGAGGTGATATCTTTGCTATGATTTTTGAAGGTGGTGCAGATATGCATGCTGTGGAAATCAAGCTCGAGATTGGTAATACACATGTGAAGTGACACAATTTTGAGGTTCACACGGTGCTGATTGGATAAAGCCCAAAGATCAAGATCATGAGGGTTGATTCACATGACCAAGGCATGAAAAAGCATGATGAGATTGACACCCGAGATGAATAAGATTTTGGGACTAAGCACAAGGAGTGGAGGGAACTGGTGATGGATGATCGACAATAATCGAGGGGGTGGGGGTGGATAGGATACACGTGGAAGTGGAAAGAGTGCAAGTGGGACCTACTAAGGGTGAGTGGATGGGAGGTCGATAGGTTCAAAGTGGTGAACCAGCAAGGATGACATGTGGAAGGTGAAGAAGGGGCACCAACCAGAGGGCCCAACACCTAGGGTGAGGGTCGAGGATCAGGATGGTCTAGGATGATCCTAGGAGATAATCTCGATAAGGTCTACGAGGAAGGCATCATACCAAACACTGAGGGACATCTGAGAGTGGCCCAAATTGGCAAGGGAGTCCACTACTCCATTAGCTTCTCTAAACATGTGTTGCACAATACTACTGAGGATGGCCCCAACTGGGGTTCTTGTTAGTTTTGGAGTAGTTGATGATGTTTAGTGAATCTCCTTCGACTACCAACTTACATTGAAGATCACTTGTGATTGATAGTCCTCGGTGGAGGGCTTTGGCTTCCGCAGCATGATTGGTGAGGGTACCAAGATTCTCGACATAGGCTAGAATTATGCTTCCTTCATGATTTTTGATAATTCCTCCTCCACCAGCTGGCCCAAGATTTCCTCTAGAAGAGCCATCAAAGTTTAGTTTTAGCCAACCTTCTAGGGTGGGGTCCATTTAGAATTAGCTCTAGGATTGGGATGCACGAGCGGGCTGATGGGGTCCATGGAAAGATGGATATAGGAGGCTATGGAGGCTTCAATCCCAGGGCTTGGGGGTCTAGAGCATGGGCACAAGGAGGTATTTTCAATGGCAAAGCTAGAGGACCCTATTGACAACCAAGGAAGGATCCCTGGAGGTATTGGAGAAAGCATGATTATTATGCTCAAGCCATATCTACCATAAAAAATGGTGGAGGCACATTGACCAGAGAGATTTGACTCTAGGATTCCTAAAAGGGGTTGGGCCATTGGTTAAAGAGGTCAACCAATGTGTGAGGGTGGGTCCAAGCAATGCTAAAAATGGTAAATATTGAGCTCAGAACTGAGTCAAAAAAGGAACAATCAAGAAAAATGTGACTCACAGACTCCCACTTAGACATGCATAGGTAGCAATAGTTGGGTAACTGAAGCCCTCAAATTATGAGATTATCCAAGGTCAAAATTTTGTTTCGGGTAGCTAACCAAGAAAAGAACCCAATTTTGGGAATAAGGTTCTTGAGCCAAATAGACTTAATGGGGATGCTACAATCAATGGGTTGGTCAATCAAGAGGTAAGCATATTTAATAGTAAATTGACCATTGTCGCATTCTTTCCAAATGGGGGTGTCAGGGGAATCAATGGGGATGGGAATGATGAAAGAGTGGAGGATGGAGGTTAGGGTGGAAGCGGCATTGGAGAGGTTAGGAGGCAAGGATGAGGTGGGGATGGCTTTCCAGGAAGGTCTACCTAATAAGAAAGATATGAAGTTGGCAACCTTGCAACCAAAAAGGGTGTCGATGATTGGCTTGAGGGGGCAAGGGTGGGATCGATGATGAGGGGTTGGTCACGAATCCAGGGGTCATGCCAAAGGTCAATGGTCTACCCATTGTTGAACTACCATCTGATGCCCTTGGAGATGATATCTTTGGTTTTTGAAATTGAGTTCTAGAAGGCAGAACCGATAGAGGGGTCCATCCTCCATGAGATTATAGTGTTGCAGGTACTTCCTTTTGACAATGGAGACCCATTCTAAGTCTACATTGGTTACTATCTTCCATGATTGTTTAGCTATGAGGGTAAGGTTCATTTTTCTTATTCTCCTTAGGTTGATCCCCCTTGATATTTGGGCCTGCAAACTTTGTCCCAAGCAACCAGGTGAAACCTTTTTCTATTTTTTGGCCCTGCCCATAGAAACCTTTTCTGGATTTGTTCAATTTTGGAGCAAATTAGTGATGGGACTTTGAATATGGATAGGAAATAGATAGGGACACTTTGGAGACATACATTAACCAAGGTGGTTTTAGTAGCTTGGCTAAGGAGGGCTCCTTTCCATCCTGTGAGATTTTTGAGGAGTCTATCCACAACATTATTCCACATGCTATCGATAGGGCTTCCAACGAAGAGAGGAAGACCAAGGTAGTATGTGGGCAGATTACCAATGGAGCATTGGAGGACTTGGGTAATCCATTGTTGGTGGGTGGGGGGCGTGTTGATGAAGAAGATTTTTCTCTTGGAGTAGTTTACCTATTGGCCCACTACATCCTCATAGATATTGAGAATTGACTTGATGGTTCTAGCTTCTACCATCGAGGCTAGGGTAGCTAAGATAGTATCATCCATGAATTGTTGGTGGGTAACCAATTCAAGATGAGAAGTGGGTTTGATTTCAGAGATGGCCCCACTAGTACGAGCAACTTTGAGAGTTCTTCCCAAGGCCTCGACTAAAATGATGAATAGGCATGGTGATAGGGGGTCTCCCTATCTGATCCCTCTACTACTTTTGAAGTAACCTACTGTAGACCCATTGATGATGACTGAAAACCATGTTGAGGATATGCATGCTCTAATGAGATCAACCCACTATGGATGGAACCCAAACTTGAGAAGGACCGCAAGGAGAAAGTCCCATGAGACTTGATCGAACGCCTTGTTCATGTTGAGTTTGAGGAGAAATCCAACTTTCCTGCTCTTATAAATGGAATGTATCACCTCATGTATGGTAATGACACCATCAGTGACATTCCTTCCTTGGACAGTGCTTCCTTGATAGGGATCAATGATGAGGGGGAGGACTTCCCACATTCTAGTGGACATGGCTTTGGTCAAAATTTTATAAAGTACATTGCACAGGCTGATAGGTCAAAACTCGAATAGGGATCTGGGCTGAGCTTGTTTGGGAATAAGGGCCAGGAAGGTTGAGTTGACATCTCTAGGGATAACTTTAGCTCTTTGGATAAAGTGAATGGTAGAGCATATATCGGGCCCAACAATTTCCTAAAAATTTTGAAAAAAGTGGGGGGAAACCCATCGGGACTCGGAGCTTTATCAAGGTGACATGGAAAATAGGGTAGATTTGATTTCATCATTGGAGAAGGGTTGTAAGAGGTGTTGATTAAACTCCTACGAGATACGGTTGGGGATGTGATGGATAAGGGTCTGGTGGGTGGAGTCATAGCTGGGGTGGGGTGCTTCAAGGAAGGATTGGAAATGGTTTACCACCTCAAGCCTGATCTCATGGATATTGGATGTGGAAGAACCATCCCCTCTGGTCAACTCCCTGATCCTATTAGAGCTGTGATGCCTAAGCATGGATGCATGAAAAAACTTTGTGTTGGAATCACCTTCCTTTAGCCACTAAACCCGGGACTTCTACCTCTAGAAGGTTTCTTCCCTTGCCAGGATGTTGTGATATTCTGACAACAATCTTCTTTCCTCATCCCTGGTGTTGGTGTCAATGCTCCCTTGCTAGATTTGGTTCTCAATCAGTTGAAGTCTTTCTTTGATTACCTATTTATTTTCAAAGATGTTACCAAAAATTTCCTTATTCCAGATTTTGAGATTGGATTTAATGGCCCTGAGTTTGTTGGTAACTTGATAAATTGGGTTTCCATGGTGAGGGAGGCTCCACCATTCAGAGATGTGATCCCTCAAATCAGGGTGTTGAATCCACATAGCTTCAAAGTGGAAGGGGGTCTTGAATGAGGATTGACAGGTCACTTCAAAGACTAGGGGGTTATGGTCTAACCCTATTTTGGGTAGAGCATCGAGGGTGGCATCTCCAAACAAGGGGATGGATTCACGAGAAATGAGGAATCTATCAAGCCTCAATTGGATGTGCATGGTTCCAATCCTTCTGTTGCTCCAGGTGTACCTAGATCCTTTGAGGTGAATATCCATGAGCTCATTGGAGTCAACAAAATCATTGAATTCTTCATAATTTCTTGGAGAGATGGATGTACCCCCTCTCTTATCAATAGGGTAGAGGGGTGAGTTAAAGTCCCCAACTAGGATCCATGGTTGGTTAGAAAAAATATTTCTCATTTGGCTGAGAGTGTTCCAAAGGTTGGTTCTCCCAAGGGGGAATTGGGAGCATAAATATTTGAAAGAACCCAGCTTAACCTTGTGTCTTTACAATAGAAAATAATGTTCACAACTCTATCAAAAATGGATAAGAGCCTTCCTTCCACCTGTGAGGGATTCCAGAGGTAAAGGAGACCCCCAGATGCTCCCTGGGTTGGGTTGGAAATAAACTTTGCATCCTTCCAGATGTGTTTTGCTACTTTTTTGGAGTTACTTTCTTCCAATTTTGTTTCTTGCATGATTAATATGGTGGGTCTGATTTCCTTTCTCATGCTAGTGATAAGCCTTTTCTTGGTCGGGCCATTGAGCCCTCTCACATTCCATGAGAGGATCTTCATTTAAGGTTCTTGGAGTTGGTTATTTTCCCACCTCTACCTTGGTGTGAGGTGGGTTTGGTTCTCTTAATTTCTTCTTTGAACTGATCTGGTAGGGGTTGGAAGAGAGTAGTTTGAGTGCCATTGGTGATCTCATCATCAACCTCTTTCCTTATTTGATCATTGAAGGATGGACATCCTCTTTTTTTTTCACTACCCACATCAATGGTGACCTTTTTGGAACTTCAAGTGTGAAGGGGGCTCAAGGCTTCTTGGGAGTGAGAAATAATAGACTGGGAGAAATACAACTTGGTGGGGCTAAGGGGGTCGGGGGAATGAACTCCTTTGAGCTTGGAAGGGCTTCAAAGGGTCAAGGGTTTAGGCGGGCTACCAAACCTAGAAGGGGAACAAGGCTTTAGGGTGGTCGAGGAGGAGGAAGGGAATCGAGAGGGATTAGGGGAACCTAGGGAAGCAAACACTTTGGGTGGGCTAGAGGCATGAAAGGAGGTGGAGAGCGGGAAAGAGGGTTTGGGGGAGCTACAGGGAGTGGGTTGGAGGGTTTGGGTTTTATGAGAAGGGTTGGAGGTAGAGAAGAGGGTTTGGGTTAGGGGAGGGGGTGGAGAGGAAGGCCCAAACTTAGAAGGGGAAGAGGGTGGAAAGGGCAAGGAGGTAACATGTTGGGAGGGGAGGCCAAACCTGGCTTCAGGGTCATGGTCAAAGGGATCTAGATCAGCTACAAGTAAATCAGAAAGAATACCAAAGTGGTTGGGATAGGCAAAGAGGGAACATATCTATTCTTTGGAAGAGATATTGGACTGAGACACCACCTTTTTACCTTTCTCCTAGGCAAGGGAGTCTGCAGGGTGATTAATAGCAGCAACCACCCTCTGAGGGGTATTGTACTTAGGTTTCCTGTTGGTAGCAATAGGCCTTTGAGAAGTTCTAGAAATTTGTTGATTGCATCTAGTAGGACCAGGACCAACCTGGTGAGTAGTCGATTGAGGATTAGGATGTTGATTCTCCTTAGTGGGGATCTCTTTCTAGGCTTCAATAATAGGGCACTAAGCTCTCAGGTGTCCTTGGGTGCGATATTCAATATAGAATGCTAGTTTATTTTCATATTCCACTGCTTGGCACTTATGGAAGGAGCCATAAATGAGATTGATGTGGGTAGGCAACTCGGAATCCAAGTTGGAATTTACGCAGATGCGAGCGTAGATGA
The DNA here is from genome assembly GCA_028583015.1 of Wollemia nobilis. Taxonomy (NCBI): domain Eukaryota; kingdom Viridiplantae; phylum Streptophyta; class Pinopsida; order Araucariales; family Araucariaceae; genus Wollemia; species Wollemia nobilis. Next base: position 1,111,637 of record JAQPPZ010000499.1, read on the forward strand.
AGCGGCTTCTAGCTTTAGTGGTTGGATCAATAGCAACTATTTCACCAATGGTTCTAGTAATACCATGGAATATTTCTTCATGCCAGAACTAACTGGGAAGCCCAGGGAGGTAAACCCATATGGGAGAAAAGTTAATGCTCTAGGTATCTAGGTCGAAGTCCTCGATCCACTTCATCAAAAATAAACTTCTTCTACCAAAGAACCATGGCCCTCCTGTTAATATTCTTTTGGTGTCTTCCATATTATTGAGATGAATTTGGAAAAAGCCTCTAGGGTAGGCAATAAGTTCCAGGCTCCTGTGGGGGTGCCACTTGGTGTTGGCCCATCTCCTAATGGATTCCATGTCGGGTCGTCCCCCAATGAACTTCCCGATGAGGGAGAAAGATTCACTGGAGATGAAGCTAGCCATGAGGCTTTTTAGGATAATGACATTATTTCCATTGGGAATGAGTTCTTCACCAAAGGAGGTTACAAGCTTCGAGCCACATCAAACTTTATCCATGAAGGAAAGGGGGGGCCAATCGACCCTTCATGGGGCCCAAAAAAAATAGTTCTTTTACTTTTGGAATAGTTGTTGCCAGGGACATAGGTCTCCTTGGGGGCAATGAAGTTAGAGGTGATGTCGAGATTCTCAATGGGTCTGATCCCAGAACTGGAAAAATCACCAGGTCCACCACCACTATCGATTCACCAAGGATTTAATATTTGATCCTACACCAAAATTATTTGTAGATGATTTCCACCTTTCATAAATTCAGAACTCATATTTATAGCACCTCTCTCGCTCTCCTCTCTCCGTTATTTATGGTTTAAAGTAGTTGAATTTAATTTAGTAAATAAATATGAAATTGATTTATTTTGTAAATTAAGGGTATGGGTCTTTAATTTATGAAATAAAAGGAAAAGGTTTTTTTGAGAAGCAACACACCCCACTAATCATAAAATTTTGATCTTATTATAATTAAATTTTATTCTCCAAGGGGACCCTCTTGAAGTATTTTGATTTTATTTCCAAATTTTGCTTTCATCAAGGTTTTAAATTTTGCCCACATCAAGGTGTCACAATTGCTTGCCTAAAAGCATTGATCTCAATTGAATTTCTCTGGATATTTGCACTTCAATGATATTATTTCAGATTATTGATTTCAGAAAATTTAATCTTCAATAGTTTTCCTAAGGTCTAAATTATTAAAATCGAATTTTAGGGTTTTCTACAATTATTCATCTTACCCTAAATTCACATCAAATTTGAAATCAACATATCTTTTGATTGGGAAATCCATTTGAAGTGATTCAAATTCTGGGTGGAATATCTTGATCTCCTCTTTCCAATGGTACCAAATTTACTAGAAGTTAGATGTAATTTCATTTCCATAAATAGTAGTTTCTTGTTGCAGGTTGTGATCTTCTTAATGCAATATCTCTTGATAAAAATGAATTTTTGCATTTTCTTTGCATATTTGGATACCCATTTGGTTTTTTTACAAGTGTGAAAAAATTTCATCTAAATATGAGAACTTTTATTTTTTGCCTAATTTTGCACTATAAGGGTTCGAGAGTAAAGTCTTTTAATTAACTAAAAAATCAAAGGCATGCTCTATCCCGCTCATATTCTATCCTGCTCTAAAATGCTCTTTAATCAAATGAGTGGGCTACAACATATTCATCGGTAGAATTTTGAATTTCAAAGGAGAATTAATTTCATTTTATGTTCTCTCCCGCTCCTAAATGCTCTTTAAATCATAGCAAGCTACAAAATCTTCATTGGCAAAGTTGCAGATTTCAAAGGAGATTTAATTTCATTTTATTCTCTATCTCACTCCAAATGTTCTTTAATCATAACGGGGTAAAACCAACTCCTTTGGCCAAAGTATGCTCTATCCCGCTCATGTTCTACCCCGTTGGTCAAAATGGTCAACAAAGGAAAAGTGCAAAATCAATGAGTGGGTTACAACAACTTCCTTGGCAAAGTTGTAGATTTATTGGGAGATTCCATTTAATTTTAATCCCTCCCATGCTCTATATTTCTCCTAATTCTCTATAATCATAGCGGGCTAGAAACATCTTCCTTGGAATAAAAGCTTGCTCCCTGCCACGGGTGATAGTTTTTTGGATTTCAATTGCCAATTTATTCAATTTAATCATTTCTAAAATTCTGTGATCTCTTTGCATCATCTCAAAAAGCTAAGTCTTCTTATATTGGTAAATCAAAACCCTTGCTATATCCCGCTCATTGCTTCTATCCCACTCATTGCCCTATTTTGCATGATTCAAGAAGAAGGTATTAGAATTTAATTTTTAATTATATTTTTGCCCTAAAAATTAAAATCTTAAACCTTAGGGATAATTAAAAATTAATTAATTAATTAAAAATCAAAAGCTTTAAACCTTAGAAAAATAAAATTAATTAATTAATTATTCTATTAATTGTCTAATCTTTGCCATTTTATTTCTATTTTTGTAGGAAATTTGCTAGTGGCAAGAGTAATGGCAGATGTGATGGCAGACATGAAAATTCAATGCAAAAATAGGTGAATACGGCTGTGTAGAGGTAGAAGATGCGGGAAGTTAATAATCCACCCGGATTTTGCAGAGCTCACCGCAAACAAAGACTTGATGAGGCATGGTCGAGGGAGTGCCCATTTAATGAAGTGTGGTTGCAACTAGCTAGAAAATGAAAGCATCTACATACAGTCACAATTTGATGAGGATAAGATCAAATTCTTTCTTCACCATTTATGGCAAGATACCCAGATAGATTTTTAGAAGTAGTTGGAGTTGAATGAAGCTATTAAAATATGTTTTATCATGTAAGGTCCCCTAGTGGTGGGATTTTTATATTAGGGTTTAAATATTTGGAAGCAAGATATTTTTGAAAATATCAGGGCATGTCCTGAGTCTATATATACTTTCGTTGAATGTAAAATCAAGATGCAAGAATTTATAATAGAAGTGTTTTCTATAAAATTGTTTTTTTGGAAAATTCATCTGTTGTTGACATGGGATCTTTTGTGGTGTTGTTACTCTGAAGTGGCATAGCCAGGTGCTTAATCTGCTTCTAGAGTTTGAACGGTGCTCACTCCCTATTCTTGTTTTCATTGAAATGTATGTGATAGTAATTATTATGAGTTTGATTGATTTAGGCATGTTGTTGATGTTATGTGAAGAGCTTCATTAAAGTTTACTCATTCTGAAATTTAGTTCTTTTCCTACTGGCTCTGGTTTTGTTGCATGTGCTATGCTACTGGTAAAATCATCCCAACAAGATTGAATCTTTAGAATGATTAAACTATCCTAAGAGAGTGTTTAAATCTATAGTTTAAGGATTTGGAACTGATAGCTCTGGTCTGTGTGCATGAGCATTTGCTATCCACAGATATATCTTGTTAGTTACAAGGAAAATTATGATTTAAATAGATTGGTCTATTCTATAAACTTGTTTCACCCCTTGCTAGATAATAAATTGATCTTAGAAAGCTGGACAATTTATTATTCTATTGGTTACGATTGGAGAACATAACAATATGCCAAGTTGAAAGAATAATTAACAATTAAAATTGTAGGATTTCACCCTTCTTTTCTGCCCTACCTTACCCTCTCTATTTTATTTCTGAAAGGTTCTCATTTTTATATTTCTTAAAATTCTTTATTCTTTTAATCTGCTAAAATTCAAAGAGCTAGATCCATTCACAAATGCAAATCTGATCATGAACAACACAAACCACCACCAAACACCAATGAACGAAGGTTGAACCCATTGTAAGGTAAAACACAGTCTACTTGAAACTATTCCAGAAGTGGAAAAGAGTGAGAGCATTCGACCCGACTCTGTAACTCACACCTTGGATAACCAGCAAGATCCTAAAGTGAGAGGGAATTTATTCCCATTCAATGTTACTTGTGTTTTTTTGTTCACTCTTCACAAGGTGTGCATGAAAGACGAATCAACATAAATTGGCGCTAGAAGGAGGGCCTTGAAAATTTTGATTTTGAACCTCTGTTCAAAGTGTTTTTGTGACTCATTATCTTATATGTTGTGTTTTGTCTTCTATGGTCTTTAAAAATTTATCCTTAACTGGTGGCTTTTCCCTCCTCGTTAGCTTTCAAATCTTGTTTGTTTGAGTATTGCCTAAATAACAAAACTCAAATCAACATTATTTTGGCGCTAGAAGGAGGGCAACTTTCATTCGATGTCTAACATGGTGTGTTTAAAGTGAGAAATATAGTTTTACATAGTGTTTTTTCTTTTATGGATCATTAATCAAATAATCATGGCCAATTGGTTGGGCTCCACTACCTTGAATATTCTTGGTGCAACCCATGATTTACCTAGGAATCATGAGAAATATCTTCCAACCTACAAACATGATGGTGCTAGGACAACTGAAGAGCACATGGTTGCCTTAAAAAATGCTCTTAAATTGTTAAATGTCCTTCATGAAGATGTTGCTTGTAGATTATTCTCATTTACTCTGCAAGAAGCTGCGTATGACTGGTTTCTAAATCTTACCAATGACTCTATCACCAGTTGGGATGAATTAGAAACTGCTTTCATTTCTCAATTTGGTCAAGTGATTGATCCTAGCTTGTTGTATCAACAATTTTCTAGCATTAAGAGAGAATCTAGTGAAACTATCAGGTCTTTCAATGTGAGATTCCAAAAGGCTTATGGCAGAATGACTAGTCATTACATCCCAAGTGCAAATTTGGCCTTAGAAATCTATAAGAATGCCTTGGATCCAGTGACCTCTATTTTTCTCAAGAGAGATACCAACATCACAACCCTGGCAGGAGCTTATAAGGAAGCTCTAATTCTTGAAAGATAGTTAGGACCTCAAATTTTGAGTAGTCCTTTGATATCCTATGTTACTCAGAACATACCTATTTTGAATCCCATTCCACATCAGGTGTTAATGCCAATGTGTCACGCTCCACCCGAGGAAACTCCATTAATCGTGACACACACTGAGCATGTGCATAATGTAGAGAAATATTTTGACAAGGCCAAGGTGGAAGATGTATCTAAGATGGTCCAAAACCTGGAAAATGACTTCCTGAGTTTTAAGAGGCAAGTGTCTAGGGGAGAAAGTTCAAACAAGTTTCCTTACCAACCAAATAGACTCCCCAGACCTTCGTATGAAGCCAATAAGGATTACAACAAAGGCAAGGGACTTGAAGTGAATATATGTGACCTGACATTACCCAATTGGTGTAGGATTCATGGAACAACTCAACATGGGGAATTAGATTACCTGGAATTTTACAACACTTTTGAAGCTCTATCTGGTGAGTTGGGTTTTCCTAAAAATTAGAGAAATATTGATAGTTTTGGTTCATCCAAACATAGTGTTGCTATGGTTTTAGATTCATTCACCTTTCTAGATGAGTCAAAAGACTATGCAAAAGTACCTATGGATGAAGTACCAGGTTTTCAATAGTTCCAAAGGGATAGTTATAATTTGAGATGCGAGAATCCAGAACCTACTCCTAATAATGATCCTCCCCCACCAAAGGGTAATGAAAATAAGATTTAGGATCAAACTGGTATAGTACTTGGGAAGGAGTATAACATCATTGAGGATATGAAGAAAATTAAGGCTAACATCACCCTCCATGAGCTAGCTTAGATTACTGAACAAAGGGATAACTTGATTGAAACTTACTCTGGACCACTTGTTAAACTTCAAGAAAAGGAAATAGTGAATGTGAATGTGGCCAACCAACTTAGAATAGAAAGAGAGCCTACATATAAACACATGATCACTGAACATGATATCAAAAATGAGGTTGTAAACTATGTTGATGCAGATATTAGAGTTTATAATTTGACAACTGAGAAGGTGAGACTAGTTACAGCTCCAACCAATCACAACAATGATATTTGGACATTACACATTGATGGGGCTAAGTCTAAGCAAGGCTCAAGTACAAGAGCAAATTTTAGAAATTCCACTAGTGGAATAGAAACTGAAAACTTGAACATTGGAGTAGTAGAGCAACCACAGAATGTTCAAGTTATTAAGAACTATGACCCACAAATAAAATATGATCTCACTGAGTTGTTACATAGGTCTAAAGATGTGATGGTCTGGTCCTATAAAGGCCTTAAGATATTTGATCCTAGGAGGTTTACACATACAATCCCTTTGAAAGAATTCTATAAACCCTTCAGACAAAAATAGAGGCATGTTGATGCCCTGATTCTAAAGGAGGCAGAAAAACTATATGCACTATGGGCTGATAGAATAAGACATAAGTAAAAAACTTCACACATTCTAGTTATAGAATTGTAGGGTTTGGGAAAAAAAAAAAAAAAGGGGGGTACACTTTCTATAGGACCTGGGAGAATTTTTTAAAATATACTCAAACGGTAATTTTAAAGCATTATTTCTTTGCTTCTCCATCTACTGCATCATTTGAATGATCGTAGGGACCTTTGTACATATGTATATATTGTAAAAAAAAAAGTGATTTAGTGCTTTTGTTTAGTTTGTTTTATTGGCATTAAGTTGGTTCTAGTTTTCCAAGTTTTCATTTTCTTTCTTCTTTTGGGTCTTTGTCTCAGTTTTGCAAATGAAAGCAAGGTGATTTTGGCAAAAGGATATTCTAAGTGGGAAGAAAGTGGTAATGCTTGTTATCCAAAATGATAGTAGAGAGGCAGTTTAGATTTTATGCCTTGCTTGCCATAATTATTTTAATTATAAAAGGAACTATTATGTTGTTTAGCTGGAGAACTCCCAGGGAATCCAAGAAAAGTTAGTCATGAGAGGAAAACTATGATTCACAAAAATCATTTTAATGACTCTTAAGAGGCTATTGGTGTCTAAAAACTAAAATGGTTAGTTGATCAGTTGTTTGGTTAATGAAATATCAAGGCAAATACAACTTTTGAACCTTCAGTAAGACTTCCCGATTATCTAGTCTTTATAAAAAAAAAAGAGAAGTAAAGAGAAAAATAGTTCTACCAAAAAAAAGAGATAGTCAAGATTTCTGAAAGAGAAATCTTAGACATGTTCACTAGGGCTATAGATGCTCCATGGTTGTGAACCAAGGTCTTAAAAATAAAGTTAAGAGTAACTCTATCGAGGCTATAAAAGGCTAAACTAGAATCGAAGCTCTACTCAAATAATCCTATGCAATCCAAATAGTCTGGTTAATCCTTAGTAAGAATTCTAAGCCATGGTCATCTTAAGAGGAAGAATTTATACACTTTCAATCACACACCAAAGTTTTCCTTGAGTGATTCAACCTAGTATGTTCCTGAGAAATTTTTGCAGATTGGCAGATAACAATTAAAATGTTTTGAAAATCTTTGTGGCAAGGTATGGTACATGATTTAAGTTGTTTTAAAACTAGAGTTCTGGGTTCCAAATAGTGCTACTATTTCCCCGTAGACATCGCCATTTTTTGAGAAGCAACACACCCCACTAATCATAAAATTTTGATCTTATTATAATTGAATTTTATTCTTCGAGGGGGCCCTCTTGAAGTATTTTTATTTTATTTCCAAATTTTGCTTTCGTCAAGGTTTTAAATTTTGCCCGCATCAAGGTGTCACAATTGCTTGCCTAAAAGCATTGATCTCAATTGAATTTCTCTGGATATTTGCACTTCAATGATATTATTTCAGATTATTGATTTCAGAAAATTTAATCTTCAATAGTTTTCCTAAGGTCTAAATTATTAAAATCAAATTTTAGGGTTTTCTACAATTCTTCATCTTACCCTAAATTCACATCAAATTTGAAATCAGCATATCTTTTGAATTGGGAAATCCGTTTGAAGTGATTCAAATTCTAGGTGGAATATCTTGATCTCCTCTTTCCAATGGTACCAAATTTACCTAAATTTAGATGTAATTTCATTTCCAAAAATAGCAGTTTCTTGTTGCAGGTTGTGATATTCTTAATGCAATATCTCTTGATCAAAATAATTTTTGTGTTTTCTTTGCAGATTTGGATACCCATTTGGCTGTTTTACAAGTGTACAAAATTTCATCTAAATCTAAGAACTTTGATTTTTTGCCTAATTTTGCACTATAAGGGTTCATCAGTAATTTCGTGGCCTAAAAAACAAGTGTGTTCTATCCCGCTCATTTTCTATCCTGCTCACATTCTATCCCACTCCAAAATGCTCTTTAATCATAGTGGGCTACAACATCTTCATTGGAAAAGTTGCAAATTTCAAAGGATATTTAATTTATTTTATGTTATCTCCTGCTCCCAAATGATCTTTAAATAATAACGGGATACAATATATTCATTGGAAAAGTTTAAGATTTCAAAGGATATTTAATTTCATTTCATGTTCTATCCTTCTCCAAATGTTCTTTAATCATAGCAGGGTAAAACCAATTCCTTTGTCCAAAGCATGCTCTATCTCGCTCATGTTTTATCCTGTTGGTCAAAATGGTCAACAAAGGGCTACAACTTCCTTGGTAAAGTTATAGATTTATTGGGAGATTCCATTTTATTTTAACCCCACCCATGCTCTATCTCACTCCTAAATTCTCTTAAATCATAGCGGGCCAGAAACATCTTCCTTGGAATAAAAGCTTGACCCTGCTGCACGCAGGTGATAGTTTGTTGGATTTCAATTGCCAACTTATTCAATTTAATCATTTTTTAAATTCTGCAATCTCTTTAACTTATATCAAAAAGCTAAGTCTTCTTATATTGGTAAATTAAAACCCTTGCTCTATCCTACTCATGCTCGATCCCGCTCATTGCCCTATTTCACGATTGAAGAAGAAGGCATTAGAATTTAAGTTTTAATTATATTTTTGCCCTAAAAATTAAAAGCTTAAACCTTAGGGATAATTAAAAAATAATTAATTAATTAAAAATCAAAACTTTAAGCCTTAAAAAAATATATATTAATTAATTATTCTATTAATTGTCTAATATTTGTCATTTTATTTTTATTTTTGCAAGAAATTTTCTAGTGGTAGGAGTAATGGCATATATGATGGCAGACATAAAACTTCAATGTAAAAATAGGTAAACACGACTATGTGGAGGTAGAAGACGGGGGAAGTTAATAATCCACCCGAATTTTTGCAGAGCTCACCACAAACAAAGACTTGATGAGGCATGGTCGAAGGAGTGCCCATTTAATGAAATGTGGCTACAACTAGCTAGAAAATGAAAACATCTGCATACAGTCATAGTTTGATGAGGATAAGATCGAATTATTTCTTCACCATTTATGGCAAGATACCCAGATAGATTTCAGAAGTAGTTGGAGTTAAATGAAGTTATTAAAATATGTTTTATCATGTAAGGCCCCCATCAGTGGGATTTTTATAATAGGGTTTAAATCTTTGGAAGCAAGATATTTTAAAAAATATCAAGGCATATCCTGAGTCTATATATACTTCCGTTGAATGTAAAATCAAGATGCAAGAATTTATAATAGAAGTACTTTTCTTGAAAACTATTTTTTTGAAGAACTCATCTGTTATCGACATGGGATCTTTTGCGATGTTGTTACTCTGAAGTGGCATAGCCAAGTGCTTAATCCGCTTCTTGAGTTTAGACGGTGCTCAATCCCTATTATTGTTTTTATTGAAATGTATGTGATAGTAATTGTTATGAGTTTGATTGATTTAGGCATGTTGTTGATGTTATGTGAAGAGCTTCATTAAAGTTTACTCATTCTGAGATTTAGTTCTTTTCCTACTAGCTCTAGTTTTGTTGCATGTGCTATGCTACTGGCAAAATCATCCTAGCAAGATTGAATCTTTAGAATGATTAAACTATCCTAAGAAAGTGTTTAAATCCATAGTTTAAGGATTTGGAACTGATAGCTCTGGTCTGTGTGCATGAGCATTTGCTATCCATAGATACATCCTATTAGTTACAAGGAAAATTATGATTTAAATAGTTTGGTCTATTCCATAAACTTGTTTCACCCCTTGCTAGGTAATAAATTGATCTTAGAAAGCTAGACAATTTATTATTCTATTGGTTACGATTGGAGAACATAACAATATGCCAAGTTGAAAGAATAATTAACAATTAAAATTGCAAGATTTCATCCTTCTTTTCTGCCCTACCTTACCCTCTCTATTTTATTTCTAAAAGGTTCTCATTTTTATATTTCTTAAAATTATTTATTCTTTTAATTTGCTAAAATTCAAAGAGGCAGATCCATTCACAAATACAAATATGGTCATGAACGACACAAGCCACCATCAAACACCAATGAACAAAGGTTGAACTTTTTTGTAAGGTAAAACACAATCTACTTGAAACTATTCCAAAAGTGGAAAAGAGTGAGAGCATTCGACCCGAATCTATAACTCACACCTTGGATAACCAGCAAGATCCTAAAGTGAGAGGGAATTTATTCCCATTCAATGTTACTAGTGTTTTTTTTTCACTCTTCACAAGATGTGCATAAAAGCCGAATCAACAGGTTTATTTATGGATTTAAGTAGTTGACTTTAATTTAGTAAATAAATATGAAATTGATATGTTTTGTAAATTAAGGTCATGGGTATTTAATTTATGAAATGAAATGAAAATGTTTATTTATGGATTAAAGTAGTTGAATTTAATTTAATAAATAAATATGAAATTTTTTTGTTTTGTAAATTAAGGGTATGGATCTTTAATTTATGAAAAAAAAAGAAAAGATTTATTTATGGAACGTTGCAACACGTAATGAAGAGTCAAAGGCTATTCTCTAAAGATTTAGCAACGTTGTGGTACAATATGCCTATCGGGAGAGAAACAAAGTGGCTAACCTCATGGCCAATCATGGGATTTTATAGGAGACCCTCATGATATGGAAGGAATATTTTCCCCAATGCTTAATGCACACTTGTACCACCAAAGATAATATATCCTATGCCTAAAATCTACAAGTGTCTTAACAAGTTGGCCAATCACCTATCCCGTTTGATGATCACAACGAATGGTTATGGGTATTCCCTATCCTATTTCCCTTTGTAGGCCTTGGCCCCTTATGCAGTTTGTTTTTGTTTTTTATTTCCAACTTGACCCTCTTTTGGTTTGTTGAGCAACTATGGAGATTACCCTTCTAAGCTCATATTTTTGGTTTTATAAAGGGATTCTTTCCCTTTTTTGGTTGTAATGGTTTGGGGATCCTCTTAAAACCCCATTATCAATAAAAAAATGTAGTTGACTTTAATTTAATAAATAAATATGAAATTTGTTTGTTTTGTAAATTAAGGGTATGGGTATTTAATTTATGAAATGAAATGAAAAGATTTATTTATGGATTAAAGTAGTTGAATTTAATTTAATAAATAAATTTGAAATTTGTTTGTTTTGTAAATTAAGGGTATGGGTCTTTAATTTATGAAATGAAAGGAAAAGGTTTATTTATGGATTAAAGTAGTTGACTTTTTTTTTTATATTGGGTGAAAAAATAGGGTTTTGAAAGGGGCCCTAACCCTTTTACAAGAGAGGCCTAATTATATTGGAAAATAAAAACCACAGGCCAACAAAAGAGATCCTAGCAAAAATCATACACCTTTCCTCCTAGAAATGAATGATGCTAAAGAAACACTAACAAAAAAATGAATTACAAAGATATTGCCCAGATAGACTAGACTTAGATTAAGCATTGTCTTTTAGCTCAATGACCTTGATAGAAACTGAAAATCCAGTTCAATCAATTTTTTATATTATTCAATCTAACAGGCTAACCTTCAGCCTCCAATGCAACTATCAACCTTAAATTTTCTATAACCTCTATCATATAACTATTAAAATCCTGAAAAAAGAGCTTTGGCTTCTGCCATATGGTTGGTCTGAACTCCATAATCCTCTGTATAAGCCCATAAAATTTGACCTTTATCATTTCTAATAACTTCGTGTCGTCCTACTCTTCTTGGATTTCCTTTGGCTACCCCATCAAAGTTAAGTATTATCCAACTTTGTCTTGGTTTCATCTATCTTGTGTTCATTCATTTTTGGGTTTAGTCCATTATGCATGGTTTGGATTGTTTTACCTTTCACCATTCAACTATCATTATTTCTTCTCTTTTGTCACACCCTTTAACCTCTGGGAGACTGGATAAATTTTCTTCAATAGTAGCTTTGATTCTTTTGAATATATATACTTCATCCTTCTTCTCATTCCTAAATATGCATATATTCCTTTCCCACCATATGCCCCATATATAGTGAGGGATAATTAGGCTTTATAATCTCATCAGACTCTCACTAACAAATGGAGATATCCATTGGTTAAACAAATCTCTAAAGGTTTGTGGCATGCTCCACTTTATTGAAAGAGAGTTCATTATAGCATAGAAAACTTTATTTGAACCCTCATAATGGTTGAATAAGTGGTCTAATGACTTAGCATCCTTTTGGCATAAAGAACATATATTTGTCATTTGGAATCCTCTTGTGCATAAATTATCTATAGTTAAAATCTTATTCCAAAGGCGTAACCAAAGAAAGCAAGCAGTCTTTGATACAAAATTAGGGGACCAGACCTTCTTCATTGGATAAGCTCCTCCTCTAGGGTGAATATGAGCTTCATTAAATAATTGGACAGAGAAGATTCCCTTCAGAGAATGGTTCCATAGCAAAGAATCCTCCTTGTTTATTTGGAAATGTGGAAGCTCCTAATCAACTTATTTAAATTTTGAAGACCTTGCTAAATATGAACTTTATCTAAATCTAAAAAAAGGTGTTTCTATTTCTTTCTACCATGAGGACATTATATGCAATCCTTGATTTTTTACCCATATTTAGCTACTAGTGGAACCCACAACTCCTAAAAATCTTGTTTATTTATTATAGGTTCTTGAAGGATCCAAGAATCTTCCCAAAAGAAAACTTCCTTCCCTTCTACTTGCCATCTTATATTGCTCCTTAAATAACTTCTCATTTTTAGCACTACATTCCATATGACTGATCCTCTAGGGGAAGTTGCACTTCTAAAAAAGAGAATGTGATTTTCTAAGTACTTCGCTTCCATAATTTTTTTGCCATAATAAACTTCCTTATGTGCAAAGTCTCCATGCAGTTTTTGAGATTAAGACTTTGTTAAATATCTGTAAAATTTTTAGGCCTACCCACCAAGTTTTTTCGGAGTGCAAACTCTATCTCAAACCACTAAAGGAAGTCTTTGCTTGTCTTCAGCACCAGTCCATAGGAATATTTTAAATATCTTCTCCATATTCCTTCTAACCTTGGAGGGCATGTTAGATAGAGAAATATAATAAATGGGCATGCTCTATAAGGTTTCTTGAAGTAGTTGTATTTTTTCCTGCTTGGCTAAGAAGGTTGCCTTTCCACCTAACCAACTTCCTTAGAATCTTATCCAACACTGGAGATTACATTTCTTCCTTCATGCACCTTGAAAAAAGTGGCATACCAAGGTAAATGGATGGAATATTAGCAAAATTACAACCAATTTTTTTTGCAATTCTCAATTGTAACTAGTCTCTCTATGTTCACAAAATAAATATTGCTTTTAATGAAGTTTATCAATTGGTTTTATGCCCTTTCATATTTATGGAGAATCTCTTTGATTTCCCTTGATTCTGTATATGTAGATTCTCCCAAAATGAAAGTATCATCCACAAATTGCTAACACGAAACTGGTTTTGAATTCCTTGCTGGTTTGATAAATTTGATTCTACCTATAGTTGTGGTTGCTTGCATTGTTCTTCCTAATGCTTCAGCCATTAAAATAAAAAGGTAAGGGGATATAGGGTCCCCTTGTCTTATACCTCTTTGACTCCTAAAGAAACCACAAGGTTTTCTATTTATAATGACTAAAAATTTGGCTGAAGAAATATAGATATTAACCCATTTTCTCCATTGGCCACTAAAACCAAACTTATGCATAACCTTATCAAGGAAAGTCCATGAGACTCTATCATAGGCTTTATGCATATCTAATTTAAGAAAAAAAGTTGGATCTCCTCTCTTCTCAATTGAATGAATTGTCTCATGAACAATGATGATGGAAATATTTGTCTTCCTTGAACAAACCCTCCTTGAAGTGGAGAGATTAGAAAAGGTAGTAAACTTTTGATTCTATATGCCAAAGTTTTTATGAGAATTTTGTAGAGAGTGTTGCATAAGCTTATGGGTTTGAAATTCTTCAGAGATGATGCACCACATTTCTTTGGTTTAAATCTATAAAAGTTGTATTCCATTCTTGGAGCAAAGAATCTGAAGATTAAAGTAGTTGACTTTAATTTAATAAATAAATATGAAATTTTTTTGTTCTATAAATTAAGGGTATGGGTCTTTAATTTATGAAATGAAAGGAAAAGGTTTATTTATGGATTAAAGTAGTTGACTTTAATTTAATAAATAAATATGAAATTTGTTTGTTTTGTAAATTAAGGGTATGGGTCTTTAATTTATGAAATGAAAGGAAAAGGTTTATTTATGGATTAAAGTAGTTGACTTTAATTTAGTAAATAAATATGAAGCTGATTTGTTTTGTAAATTAAGGGTATGGGTCTTTAATTTATGAAATGAAAGGAAAATGTTTATTTATGAAATAAAGTAGTTGACTTTAATTTTGTAAATAAATATGAAATTGATTTGTTTTGTAAATTAAGGGTATGAGTCTTTAATTTATGAAATGAAAGGAAAAGGTTTATTATGGATTAAAGTAGTTTACTTTTAGTAACTAAGTATAAAATTGATTTTTTTTGTAAATTATTAGTATGGGTCTTTAATTTATGAAATGAAAGGAAAATTTTTATTTATGGATTAAAGTAGTTGACTTTAATTTAAAAAATAAATGTGAAATTTGTTTGTTTTGTAAATTAAGGGTATGGGTCTTTAATTTATGAAATGAAAGGAAAAGGTTTATTTATGGATTAAAGTAGTTGATTTTAATTTAGTAAATAAATATGAAGCTGATTTGTTTTGTAAATTAAGGGTATGGGTCTTTAATTTATGAAATTAAAGGAAATGGTTTATTTATGGATTAAAGTAGCTGACTTTATTTTAGTAAATAAATATGAAATTGAATTGTTATGTAAATTAATGGTATGGGTATTTAATTTATGAAATGAAAGGAAAAGGTTTATTTATGGATTAAAGTAGTTGACTTTAATTTAGCAAATAAATATGAACTTTGTTTGTTTTGTAAATTAAGGGTATGGGTTTTTAATTTATGAAATGAAAGAAACAGATCTATTTATGGATTAAAGTAGTCGAATTTAATTTAATAAATAAATATGAAATTTGTTTGTTTTGTAAATTAAGGGTATGGGTCTTTAATTTATGAAATGAAAGGGAATTTTTTTATTTAAGGATTAAAGTAGTTGACTTTAAAGTAAATAAATATGAAATTAATTTATTTTGTTAATTAATGATATGGATCTTTAATTTATGAAATGAAAGGAAAAAGTTTATTTATGGAATAAATTAGCTGACTTTAATTTAATAAATAAATTAAAAATTTATTTTTTTGTAAATTAAGGGTATGTGTATTTAATTTATGAAATGAAATGAAAATGTTTATTTATGGATTAAAGTAGTTGACTTTAATTTGATAAATAAATATGAAATTTGTTTGTTTTGTAAATTAAGGGTGTGTCTTTAATTTTTTTTTTGTAAGTAAAAGGTGAGGGTTTTGAAAGGATCCGACAACTTTGTACATGGGTCTTTAATTTATGAAATGAAAGGAAAAGGTTTATTTATGGATTAAAGTAGTTGACTTAAATTTAGTAAATAAATATGAAGTTGATTTGTTTTGTAAATTAAGGTTATGGGTCTTTAATTTATGAAATGAAAAAAAAATATTTATTTATGGATTAAAGTAGTTGACTTTAATTTAGTAAATAAATATGAAATGGTTTTGTTTTGTAAATTAAGGGTATGAGTCTTTAATTTATGAAATGAAAGGAAAAGGTTTATTTATGGAATAAGTTAGTTGACTTTAATTTAATAAATAAATATAAAATTTGTTTGTTTTGTAAATTAAGGGTTTGGGTCTTTAATTTATGAAATGAAAGGAAAAGGTTTATTTATGGATTAATGTAGTTGACTTTAATTTAATAAATAAATATGAAATTTGTTTATTTTTTAAATTAAGGGTATGGATCTTTAATTTATGAAATGAAAGGAAAAAGTTTATTTATTTATTTATTTATTTTTTATTTTTATTTGTGGAAAACATCCCAAAAGGGATGCCACTTTCGGGTAAGACCCAATGAGGTAGGGGTATCCATTCCGCCAAAAATGCCTAGGACTCTGACCTGGCCTACCACCTTTGACATACTCAAGGAGCAAACAAACACACAAAACCAATTTAAAAATAAGTAAAATACCAACAAAAATAATAAAATAAAATAAAAAACATGCTCCTTGAGTGTGTCAAAAACAAAAGCACAACCAAACACACACAATAATAAAAAATAAACCACAACACAAACCACATAGAAAAACACAAGAACCACATAACAAAACACAAACAAGACAAAAACAACAGAACACTACAAAGACAACCCAAAAAAACATGAAAAATAAACACAACCAAAACCTAAAAAATAAAATAAATAAAATAAAAATAAAAATAAAAAACAACCAACAATAGACAATAAAAAAAAACAAAAAACATAGAAAACACTCACACATAAAAACACGAAATAACACAAACAAAGAGAAACCCAAGAACAAGAACGAAAAAAACACAAGAACAATAATAAAAAACATAAAAACAAAAAACAAAACAACAAAAACACAAGAACAACGAAAAACAACACAAAGAACACAAAAAAAAAACAAAACAAAAGAACCCACCCACCTTAAAAAAATAAACAAAAAAAACAAAGAAGAAAAAATAAAGAGAAAAAAAATAATGAATAAAACAATGACCTATCTAGACCAGAAGACTATTAAGGCAAGAATCAATAGAGGAAACAAAATAAAGAATAGAATGAGCTAGGGAACTAAAAAAAACTGAATGAACCAAAGAGAAGCAAAAAAAAAAACAAGAAGAAACTGGGTACCTTCAGAATTAGAGTCATCCAAAGAAATGATAGAAAGAAGAGCTTCCCTAATTTGAGAAGCCCACCATATAGGAGGGTGGCCATAACAAGTAAGATCACCTTTATCCAAATACAAATTAGCTAAAGCATCAGCACTCTTGTTTTGATCTCTGACCACATGATTGTAATCAACTTTCAAAAATCCCATCTGGATTAACTGAATCTTCTCAATAATTCTTTTTATTCTCCAATCCACCTTATGATTCTTAGGAGTCTTCAAGAGATTAATCATAAGTTGAGAGTCAGACTCAACTAACACCTTTTCCCATACAACCTTAGTAGCCTCCTAAAGGCCTCTAAGGATACCATACCCCTCAGCAAGGTTATTGGAAAAAATACCCAAATTCTCAGCAAAAGTAAAAACCAGGGAGCCATTTGAAAGTCTACCAATTCCTCCCACACTGGCTTTTCCAAGGTTCCCTCTAGAGGCTCCATCAGTATTGACTTTTCCAAAATCCTTAGGAGGAGGTTGCCAATTTCTAGTCCTATCCATATTACTAATACTCACATTCCCTTTAAGTTGGTTGCCCTTAGAAGGTTTAATCTTCAATATTTGCATCACTTGATCCCATATTTGGTGGGAGTTTTGGGGGTGATTAAGGAGTTGATGGACTGATTCAACTAAGTTGGCTATGGTATTTTGCCAAATATAGTGAATATCCTTCCTATATTGATTAAAAATTTGGTTGTTCCTTTCATTCCAAATATTCCAAAGAAGAATGGTAGAACCCATCCAAACTAACTGCCTAATAAAATGATCAACACCCTCTTGATTAGGCCAATCCCTCCAAATCTGTTCAAAAGTAAAAAAATTGGACCACTATAAGCCAAGTAAAGTAGCCATTCTCCTCCATAGCTTAGAGGCTAAAGTACACTCAAAAAAATATGGTTGATATTTTCTACATTCTCTTCACACATTTCACATATAAAAGGGCCATGAAAACCATGCTTCATAAGTTGCTCACCAGTAAGCACCCTACGATGCAATGAGAGCCAATTAAAGAACCTCACCTTAGGCCAAAGATTTTGAGCCCACAATTGATAAAATATGTTAGAAGAATGGTTGGGATTATTATCGCATAAGGTCAAATAACCTTGAGCAACGGAGTACTCACCCTTAGTAGTGTTGTTCCATCCAAAACAATATTTTTCATGGGACCAAGAGAGGGATCTCATATGAAGGATGCCTTGGATATCTTGTCTTTGCCTTTCTGGGATTTGAATAGGCCAGTCCTCAATAGGGATCAAATATCTACCAACCTTTGAATTACCAATATGGTACCGATAGTAATTAGCCACCTTTATCCAATTAGCTCGATGAAGCTCCTCCATAAAATGCCTCCAATCGGGAAACTGAGTTATCAAAGGCTTGTGACCATCCTAAGAATCTGTCCAAAAATTTGCATGTTGACCATTATGAATGATCCAAAATAATTTTTTCTTTATCAAATCCTCAAAATGGGAGAACATTTGGTAGGAAGTTGATAGCGAACAAGGTCTTCAGGACTTTTGTTCTCAGCATATTTAGCACAAAGATTATTGGCCCAAAGAGCATTGGGGTTATACAACATCCTCCAATATAATTTAGCAGCTAAAGCTTTGTTGTTATTAATTAAATACTAGAATCCTAACCCCCTTCACTCTTAGGAAGACATAAAGTATCCCATTTCACCAAGGCCCATTTTCTTTTCTCCTTAGTACCACTCCAAAGGAAATGATGACTGATTTGATCCAATTCTCGAAGAAAAACCTTTGGGATATTCAAAACATAAGAAACATAAATAGGAATAGCTTGAAGGATTGATTTTACCAAGGTGATTCTACCCCCAGAAGAAAGCCACTTGTTGGTCCACTTTCCAATTTTCTTCTTGACTTTGTCCAACAACCAATTCCAATCTTTATTTTTCTGCCTTTGAATATTTATGGGAATACCTAAATAAGTGATTGGAAGAGAGGTCTTCTTATATCTTAATTTATCCAAGACCATGGATTCCTATCTAGCAGAGCAGTGAAAGAAAATAACTTTAGATTTTCTTCATTGATCAACTGCCCAGTAGCCTTAGAAAAATAGCTAATGATTTGCTTAATATTAGAAGCTTCCTTAAGCGTAGCTTTACCTAAAATAGTAGAGTCATCCACAAATTGAAGATGAGAGATAGATATAGCTCCATGAGCAATGGTAACTCCCTCAAGGGTTTTGTTTTCCCTCTTTTTGGTTATAGTCCTACCCAAGCATTCAACAATAATGATGAATAAATAAGGGGATAGCGGGTCACCTTGCCTAATACCTCTGGAATCTGGGAAAGACTGAGAAGGCATGCCATTGATAAGAACTAAGTAGGAAATTGAAGAGAACATCCCATAATCCAATCCATCCAATCCTTAGAGAAACCAAATTGCCTCAAAACTTTGATAAGGAAGTGCCAATCCACTCTGTCATAAGATTTGGATAAGTCTAGCCGAATGAACATAGAAGGAGAATTTTGCATATCCATGGAATGGATGGCTTCCTGAGCAAGAACTATCGCATATACTAGTTGACGTCCTTCCACATATCCCCCTTGCTCTGGGGAAATAATCTTATGCAAAAGAGGCTTCAACCTTTCTGCCATGATTTTAGTAATGATTTTGAGAAGAACATTACATAAAGCAATAGGTCTAAAAGCTAAGATATGATCAACCTCTTGAGCTTTTGGAACAAGAGTAATATAATTTTTATTAATAACCTTCAAAAATTCTTTGGATTTCCTGGCTTCTTCCACCACCTCTAATAAATCAACATGAAGGATATCCGAGAACTCTTGGTAGAACTCAATAGGAAAACCATCAGGACCTGGGATTTTCCCTTTTTGCATTTTAAAAACTACTTGTTGAAGCTCATTGATAGTAATAGAAGCAAGGTTTATTTATGGATTAAAGTAGTTGACATTAATTTAGTAAATAAATATGAAGCTGATTTGTTTTGTAAATTAAGGGTATGAGTCTTTAATTTATGAAATTAAAGGAAAAGGTTTACTTATGGATTAAAGTAGTTGATAATTTAGTAAATAAATATGAAATTGATTTTTTTGTAAATTAAGGGTATGGGTTTTTAATTTATGAAATTAAAGAAAAATGTTTATTTATGGATTAAAGTAGTTTTATTTAATTTAGTAAATAAATATGAAATTTATTTGTTTTGTAAATTAAGGGTATGGGTCTTTAATTTATGAAATGAAAGGAAAAGGTTTATTAATGGATTAAAGTAGTTGACTTTAATTTAGTAAATAAATATGAAATTGATTTGTTTTGTAAATTAAGGGTATGGGTATTTAATTTATGAAATGAAAAGAAAAGGCTTATTTATGGATTAAAGTAGTTGACTTTAATTCAATAAATGAATATGAACCTAGATTGTTTAGCAATTAATGGTATGGGACTTTAATTGATGAATAAGGGTTGAGTATTTTATTAGAAGTAAAGCCTATAATCTAGATGCATTTTTGAAAGACTCTCATAGGATGATGAGAGGAAAAATATAAAGAGTAGTTTCTATGATATAAACTATGCATTAGATAGTTAGAATGCTTGATTTGATTTTATAGTTGCAATTTGGTAATGAAATGAGTAAATGCATTTAGAAGCATGCCTATCCTGAACTATTAGTGTCCTGATCCCCTACTATCTTCAAATAATCGATGGAAGAGTGGGAGGACCAAAGTTACAGATGGATCAATAAACAAGTTTGCTCTCTACTTTACATCTTGTTTAGTGAAATTGATGTAATGTATTGTTTAAGGGTATGGAGGTTTTACCATACATGCTTATGTAATAAATAATAAATATGGCAGATGCACCTTTATGTTCTATTGGATTTATTGTGAATGTATTTAAATATTTTCTAGTTCATGTCTATTCTTTAAATATTGCTCTATATTTCTAGTTATCTTTTGCATGTTTGGTGAGTTATGTTTTGTTATATTTAGTATCTAGAACTATCTTTTATTTTCATTATTGATTAACCTTTCACAAAATTCAGTAGTATGTTCTAGGGTGAACTTAGACGATAACCTAAGGGCTTGATATTCCCTTAGGATAAACATAGCAGACCTAAGGGATTATGACCCCTTAGGGATAATGGTAACTATGTTTATGGAATATCGTACCTGAGTTAAGAGAGCTTGTCAAAAGATGATATTGATAGCTTAACTTGTAGTACATGTAGCATACCTATGCATAATGAGTTATATAGAATATGGAGATGTGTGCACACCTTATAATTATTGAAGGTGATAAGTCTAGCTCATCAAGGGTTGATGAGATGGATGGACTTATGTGCATAACATGGGATATGCCTACATAGATGGACTTGCGTGATGGAAATCTTATGAGGTATAGTTCTTTAGAAACATAGAGTTTTGTTAAGCACTAATTTAATTTAATGTTGGTTAGGGGTTTATGAATCCCTCCCATTATCAAAAAAAATATCTCTCTTTTTGTGTGTTTTTCTTGTTTCTTGTTTTTTGGGTTGTTACAAAAAGTTAAATTTTTGAGTGAACCAAGACTCCAAGAGAGAAAATGACAACACTTGAAGATAGAACTTCCCTAGAAAAAGGTTTGGGGGTGCTAAAAAATAGTATTGTGGGATATATCCCATTGCGATCATCTTATTGAGATAATCATTTAGGTATATAGCCTCCATGCACTTTTTCTAGGGTGTCAAAAAATATTATTTTAAGACCTAGGATAATGTATTAATCTTTTAAAGCTAGTCATTTTGATATATAGCATGTAAACATTTTTTTTTATCCATTACTAAAAATAGTAACTTTGGGAACAACACTTCTAATTTTAGTAAGTTAACGGGAGTGGTGCAAATCATACATAAATGACTGATGGGACTAGGGGACACCAAAAGGAGTTAGATCAAAGCAACCTTATGAATTTGGTGAGTATCACACTCACTAACATTGGAAATGAATTTAAATAGAGGAGGGAAGAAGTATCAATTATGAGACATGACCAACTTAGATTCAAAACTAAACTTGAGAAAAAATTCCTTGCAAATAGACTAAGGGATGACCCAAAGGTGTTTGAGTATCTTAAAACTAAAAGAATGGGTGGGATTTAAGTCAATAAAGAGAAGGGGTTCCATAAGGAGAAAGAAGTCTATTAATCTCTTTTTAACACAAATACTCTATTTAAGATGCCTAAATTAGACATTCTTAATTTCAGTGGAAAGGATGCTAATGGTTGGTTATGTTGAGTAGATCCATTCTTCAAAATTCATAATGTACCTAAATATTTATGCATCATAATCAGGGTTATGCATAAGCACGAAACATCGTAAATTTGCTCTATTTAGGATTTTTAAAATTTTAAATTTGCTAATTTTGGATCCTTTCACTAGGGCCCATTCGCCCAAAATTTATGGGGTGGAAGTTTTTTTGGGGTAAATTCACCCGTCGTTGATAATAATTATCCTATTTTTATTTTAATTCATCGACCACTTTCGCCCAATTCCATGGATAATTCACCTTCAAATTATAAATAATTTTGTTTTTCCCACCCAATTCGCCTCATATACTACCCATATAAATACTGTAGGGGGTACCGATAAACATACATCTAAAACACTCTAACTCAAAAATAGCTCTGAAGCAACGAAAAACTTGACAAGGTTGTAGAGGAGTGTCTGTCGGCATAAGCCGATCGGTTGCAGAGGAGTGTCAATCGACATATTACCAATCGGTTGTAGAGGAGTGTCAATCGATATAAGTCGATCAATTGTAGAGGAGTGTCAATTGACATAAGTCGATCAGTTGCAAAGAAGTGTCAATCAACATAAGTTGATCGATTGTAGAGAAGTGTCAATCGACATAAGTTGATCGATTGTAGAGGAGTGTCAATCGACATAATCAATCGATCGTAAAGGAGTGTCAATCAACATAAGTCGATCGATTGTAGAGAAGTGTCAATCAACATAAGTCGATCGATTATAGAGGAGTGTCAATCAACATAAGCTGATCAATTAAGAAGTGTCTATCGACATAAGTTAATCGATTGTAGAGAAGAGTCTATCGACATAAGCCAATCGATTGCAGAGGAGTGTCAATCAACATAAGTTGATCAATTGTAGAGTAGTGTCAATCGACATAAGTTGATCGATTATAGAGAAGTATCAAAAAATTAAAAAATAAGTCGATCAGTTGTAGAGGAGTGTCAATCGACATAAGTCAATCGATTGCAGAAGAGTGTCAATCGAACATAAATGATCGATTGCAAAGAAGTGTCTATAATAAATATTTAAAGGAGTATCAATAATAATTGAGAGTGTCATCATAAGTATCATTAAAGGAGTGTCAATCGACATAATGATAATTAAAGGTTTATCATTAAGTTGATCGATTATAGAGGAGTGTCAATCGACATAAGTCGATTGATTGTAGAGGATTATCAATCATATGATCGAGTTGTTAAAAGTAGTGTCAATCAACATGATCATAAAACATTAAAGTTTCATAGGTAGTGTAGATGCACTATCTGCAACTATAGTAGACAAGTATCCATGTCATGTTGTTGTGTGTTAGGAGCATTTTTCTTGTCAAAGACTACTTCTTGTCTATTAGAGTATGTTTCATAGGTAGTGTAGATGCACTATCTACAACTATGGTAGACAAGTATCCATGTCATGTTGTTGTGTGTTAGGAGCATTTCTCTTGTTAGAGATTGCTTCTTGTCTATTAGAGTATGTTTCTAGGTAGTGTAGATGCACTATCTACAACTATGGTAGACAAGTATCCATGTGTTAGGAGCATTTTTCTTGTCAGAGATTACTTCTTGTCTATTAGAGGTCATTCTATAGGGCAACATAGATTCATATGAAGATTCATATATTCTTTATGGAATTACAGTTTAACCTTGGTTACTTAGAAACATAAATTATTATTGAGGGAAGTATGCGATTTTCCTTCAATTTCATATTCATTTCCTAACATCTAAAGGTTTTTTCTTTACAGATACAATGTCACCTACTGAATATGGAAAGAATAGAGGCCAATATTTTGGTAAAAAGATAATTCTAAAATATTTTACACAAATATCAAAATGTAGTGAGGCATCCACATCTACACAACATGTAGGTACAAACACCTTTTACCATCAAATCATTACTTTTTCTCTGTTATTATTAAATATAAAGCCTTTATTTATTAATAGATAAATGGTTGTCTGCTTATCTACCTCTTTTTAAATGCTTTGTAAAATTGTATTCTATTAATTCTTTAAAATAGTACCTTTTTACATCCAAAAATGATACAAAACACCAAACATTGAATGCAGTAAACACTATCGACCCTGATATGCATCCACTCAAAGATATTCCAATGGATGAGATGGGACCACATGATAATTTTTCTAATAATGACATTCAACAACCACTTCACGAGATGCCTAATACAGACACATCAACCAAAAAAGGAAATGATAGTACAATTAACATGTAGACCTCTGGGGAATCTTGTAGTAAAAAATCTAAACATCAAAAGACAAGCGAATGGACTATTGGAAGGGATTTTAAAAATGAATGGGCATGGTTATACCCCTTTATTGAGTGAGATGAGATAGAGAAAGTGTGTAGATGCGTTATTTGTACTTGGAAGCTAGGAAAGGATCATTTGTTGCAAAATAAGAAAGACACAATAGAAAAACACTATGGGAAAGTTTACATCAAAGAAATACAAAGTGATGGAACAATTAAGAGATCTCATAGGTGGAAGGATGCATCGAAATGTGTGCATGTGAGATATGCACTTGAATACAAAAAAGCAATGAAACACCAACAAACTCTCATTGAGAAGGGTGGAACAATCCAGGCCCAATTTCAAAAAATTAATAAGATTATATTAGCCTCAAAACATTTGCAGTTTGTTGTTGTATACAATATTCTAAAAAAGGGTCGACCCATGTCTGATTTTGCTGATTTTAAGCAACTATTTCAACTAGACGATGTACAAAACCTTACCAGTTCCCATTGGTTAGATCGAAGTGGTTGGAAAATGGTAAAATGTCTATCACTAGTTGAGAAGGAGGACCTGAGAGAGAATGTAAAACAAGCCAAATTTATTGCACTTTCCATTGATGAGGTAACAATTATTGACAACACATCTTGGATTTGCATACATGTTTATACATTCCAAAATCATTTGAGACAACCTCATTTACTAGCACTACATAAGATGATGGAAAATTGTAATGCAGAAAATATTTATAATGTTGTTGTAACCAATTTAAAGGATATTTCTGGAATGGATGAAAAATAAATTGCCACAAAGTTAATTTGTGTTGGAGCTGATGGTGCGGCTACAATGCAAGGACAAAGGAACGGTCTTTGTGTTAGGCTTCAGACATCAATTACCCCATATTTGATTCCCATTCATTGCATGGCTCATCGAATGAATCTTGCATACAAAATTGTGAGCACATTTGATAATGTAGCCAGAGTGGAAGATCTCATCCATGAAATACACTCTTACTTCTCATGCAGTCCAAAAAGGTTTGCAGAGTTTCAATAATTTTCTCTAGGTGTAACTGAAGGCAGAAAATTATTAAAATATGTGGACACCAGGTGGATTTCACTGTTTCTTCCTGCAAAAAGGGTTTTTTTAGAATATCAATCATTGGTGGGGTTTATGTATGCACATCGTAGGGATGTTGACAAGGCAAAATATTTGCTATTTTATATGACTGACTTGGAAACTCTTCTCACATTATGTGGTATTCTTCCATTGTTGCAAGAAATGAATTCTTTGATTAAACTCGCACAGGAAAGAGCAATTTATATTATCGATTTCATCAAGATGAGAAAACAAATATGTATGCTTATTGATAAGATTTACTTATCCGAAGAAAATTTTAAGGATCCTTTGTTTGATAGTTGGAATACATTAGTTCAAGTCAATGATCCTAACAACTTTTTAAAGTTCAACATCAATGATAATCTTTGTATTGCTATACATGGAAATATGATTCCTTTATATCATTATGAAAAGTGGTTAGATACACTTACAGATGATGTTGAACAAGTGCCCGTAACACATTGCGGATTCGATGAGGTTTTGGATAGTACTAAGAATAAATTGAAAAGAATTGCAAAAATATTAACAAGTGAAATAAGAGATCATTTTCACAGAGATGAGACACTTGAGGCCATGGTTGTTGTTAATCCCATCTTCTAGAATCCTTGTCTTGACCACAGAAGTAAAAGTGAGTTGTTTGTAAAATATATGGGCACTCTTATGACACATTTCTCTAAACGTGTGGAAGTAAATGGTATTGAAATCAATGGTATTCTAAACAAAGAACTTCTGAGACAACAATCAACCAATTTTGGAATAACAATGGATAATCAAATTGCACATTTCAAAAACCCACATGAGACTGGTTCCATCACGTGTTTCTGGCAAAAATTGTATCGAAGTAGTGTCTTACAAGAAACTATGAGTGAATACTTTATTTTATATGAATTATGTCAGATAATGATTTTGGGATCTGTTGAAGATGAAAGGGTTTTCAGTGCACTATCTTTTGTTAAATCGAAAGTTCGTAACAAGTTGGACAAAAATTTGGAAAATTGTTTGAGAATGTATGTGTCATCGTATGAGTTGGGTAAGTTTCCCTATGATAGAGCTTTGACATATTGGAAGTCCCTAGCGGACAGGAGAGGTCTCACTAATACTATTGATAATGATGATAATGAGTCAGCTTGCAGTGATGATGAGATTATGGAAATACAGAATTCACAAATGATTCCCGGTTCTTTTGGAGAAGTCGACAAGACTTTGTATGAGCTTCCAACAATGTAAAATTTCAATGCGTTAAACAAATTCATATAATCAATGATTTTTCGGATTTGAAATCATTTGTAAAATTTCAATGATTTGAAAAAATTCATATTATCAATGATTTTTCGTATTTGATATCATTTGTAAAATTTCAATGATTTGAAAAAATTCATATTATCAATGATTTTCAGTATTTGATATCATTTGTAAAATTTCAATGATTTGAAAAAATTCATATAATCATTCTATTATCAATGATTTCACGTATTTGCTTTTTAATGTTATTGATTGTCTATGTTGTCAAAATTTTATGATTTATGCTTTAGCGTTGAGTAAACTAGAAATTTGAAAACCATGCATGCATACATAATTAGTAAATATTTCTTTTACAAAGTGTTGTATGTAGTCTATAATAGTAGAAAGCACAATGCATTTAGCATAAATCTCAAGTTACGAAAACAACAATACAATACAATAATGCTTTGTTATTGAATTAACTATCTATGTTGACAAAATATAATGATTTATGCTTTGAATTTGAATGTATGTATGTATGTGTGTATCATTAGTATCATTAGTATGTATGCTTTGACTCTAGAAGTGTTATTGACTTTCTAATTGTGTATGTTGACAAAATTTTATGATTTATGCTTTAGCTTTGAGTAAACTAGAAATTTGAAAACCATGCATGCATACATAATTAGTAAATATTTCTTTTACAAAGTGTTGTATGTAGTCTAGAGTAGTAGAAAGCACAATGCATTTAGCATAAATCTCAAGTTAACAACAACAATACAATACAATAATGCTTTGTTATTGAATTAACTATCTATGTTGACAAAATATAATGATTTATGCTTTGACTTTGAATGTATGTATGTATGTGTATCATTAGTATGTATGCTTTGACTCTAGAAGGCAAAATGCAAATAGCATATTACTCTAGATATGGAAATATAAAAACAATATATCATAATACACATAACAATACTCACTTTTAAATCATAACAAGATTGACTTTGAATAAAATGAAAATTTAAACACATGCATAGATATATCCTTCATAAAATCACTTGAAATATAAAAACAATATAGCATAATACACAAGACAATACTCATTTTTATATCACAACAAGAATGACTTTGAATAAAATGAAAATTTAAACCCATGCATACATATATTCTTCATAAACTCAAGCATATTTGAAACCCCATAATATTGAAGTGATGAAAATAACACACAAATATAAATGTAAATAGTATAATAGTAAAGTAATAAAAGCAAATGTCTTGTTTTCAAATGAAAACATATAATAAAATTATCTTTTTGAAAAATCAAATTTTCAAAAGCAATAAAAGAACCAACTATCTTTTTCAGGCAGTTTCAACATATTTTTCCTTTTCCACTCCTTTTTCCTGTTCCACTCCTTTTTCCTTTTCAACTACTTCCACATTCTGCATTTCAAAGGCTCCTCCCTCGGGCTGGTTAACAATACTCTCAATTGCTCCAGAACTGACAAGGATGTTCTCTACACTTATCAAGCCTTCGAGCAGGGTGTTTTCCTCTTTCCCAACATCTTCGGATATTGGTGCAAGAACTTCTTTACCCTTCTCCTTAAGAAGAACATCAGGATCCAATCCATTTAGGATAATGATTTTCCGAAAAGCATTGTTTTGTCGAACTGCTTCCTGAGCTCTTTTTCATTGCCATAGAAGCATTTAAGAAATCCTTTGCCATCTGGAGATAGTCTTGCAAGTTTTGAACCTGCTTCTTCAGATTATCGAACTTTACCTGCAAAAGGAAAAATAAGTAGTCAGCAGATATTTACATTTTAAAAAAGAGAACAAAAAAATTTAGAACACATTAGTCAAACCTCGACAACATTCTTTGCAGCTACAACAACAACAACCATTTTCTTATCACACGCCCATTCATTATAATAAGCTTGGGCCTCAGCGTTTAAGTTCTCCAATCTGTTCAAAATAACCCTTAAAGTTTCATCATTGTAAGAAGAAGTAACCTGCACAATGCCAGATTTAGCTTGATGTAGTAGAACCTCAAGCTTTTTCGGTTCATTTTCAACTAAAGAAAAATAGTTTTCTCTTTTTGAAAATTTTTTGAATCGGGCATTTATTTCCTTTATCAAAACTTTGGCCCGATACTCCCATTTTTTCATTTTTGTTATATCTAGAACTAGAGAATCTTTAATGGTTGCTTCAAATTTGTCAGAAACTAATTATTTTTCAAAAAAAATTACTTTTTCATCCTCTAGTAGAGGATGAGCCTGAGGGGTGCTAGTTTCCTTAGGAGGAGATTTGCTTGAACATTCTGCTCCTTCTTCATTTTGAGGATCTCAAAGCAGATCTATTACTTGAAAAATAGTGGGTATGTTGCCTTCACCTTGTAAAAATAAATCTTGATCAAGTGGAACATTATCCAACCCAACACCAGAAGCTTCCGATACACCTATAAAATTACCAAAAGACATAGGTCCAAATCCTGAAAATTGCTTTGTTGCTTCTCTCTATGGCCTAGATGGAAGAATGTGTTTTCCACCCAGGAAGCATTGACCTCGCATCTGAGGTTGGCATGGTGGAGGAGGGGGGCATCGACGGTTGATTTCGATGATGCAATTGTTGTATAGGAACTTAAAACATCAAAATAAAAATTGGTTACAAAATTTGTGAAGGTAGATTATAAAAATTGGTTACAAAATTGGTTATAACACTTACCGATAGAAGAAGAGACCTCTTGCATAGCCACAGATGCAAATGGAATGTGGGTGCATTGTACATATGAAAACACAATATAAAATTTAATAAAAAATAGTAAAATTTGGTAACAAATTTTGTGAAGGCAGACTATAAAACTTACTTCCCGAAGATGAGACCTCTTGCGCAACTACGCCCATTGGTAGTGGACGTGCAGGTGGAGGTTGTCGAGGATTAGGAGAACTAGATCTTACATGTTTCCTTGTTGATATTTTTCTTAGTGGTGGCGTTGTTTCCTCCATAGGTGTTTCGGAGTCTCCTGATTCCTCTGGATTATAACCTCTAAAAGCAGCATCCCACTTTGAAGAGGAAGAGGATGCCCTTTTCTATGTTTTGTATAAAATGTTAAAATTATAAAAATGACAAACATATGAAAAATAAAAAATATTACTTTAATATTAACTAAAAATTACCTGAACTTGTTGTTCTATCATGGCTGCATTGGCTAGGGTTGAGTGCCAAGAAGTCGGTACTGGAGTGTTCTACAAATTATAATAAGATTCATAAAAAAACCAAGAATGTAGTTGCATGTGCTTATTGTTGGTGAAGGTGAAGCGTGGGTTATCACATTTTGGATATCCATTCTGATCCGATGTGAGACATAGGTGGACCAGTCGAATTGTTGGTGTGCAATACAACGAACCAAATATGCCAATGCCCACATCAAAATTTCTATCGGTCTTCCTTGCAGAATGAGTCTGGCTAGGAAGAATTCACAACATGCCCAAAGAAAGTTGTCCTGAATAGCTGGTACAATCAGACCCCTTCTGGACTTGGTAGCCATAACTGCAAAAAAACAAATCAGTAATTGTAGACCCTTGGAATTTAAATTCAATTAAATAAAAAATTATGCAGTTATACCTTGAAAAGATTTTGGCTGCACATTGAAGGTGGTCTCCAGGTAGAGTTTGTCATCATCAGTTAATGTGAATTTCGATGTGATTGGATCACAACCGGTGTGAGGCAATGTTGTCAATATGGCGATGTCAGAGGTTGTGAAAGAAAATACGATGTTTTTGTTGTCAATGACAACATTTACCTTACCCGAATCAGTGTCGTAACCTACAATTATCTTCTCCAGTAGTTTAATGTCTGTGTCAAACTATGGCATCGAAACTAGACCCCAAAGACCAGAGTCTTGGACCCATGACATGTCGTAACCCAGTGTTGATAATATTTTAGAAATTAGGGGGCAAACAAGGTTTTTGAAATTAATTTTCAAAATTCCAGGGGTGATAGGGGATGCCATTGGATTATTTCATTGTGTACGATACTACGAGGGAATACGGATCAGGAGGTAGGGTGGAAGGTATTGGAAACTTGATGTTAAACTTTAAAATTGAAGGGTTAAAACTTGAAGGGTTAAAACTATGTTAGAAAAGGTGAAAAATGATTGTTTATGCCTTTATATAGACTTTTTTGAATGAAACCATCGAATAAATAATCGACACGTGGCATCTGCATGCAATCATTTAATGGATGGTTGACACGTGGCTCAGATGCAATGCATCGTCTGTCACATCCCACCTTGGAAGACTATTTTTAATATGTTATTTGTGTAATGATAACTAGTTTTAATACTTAATATATTTGCATTGTATTTATTTCTACTAAAATAAAATGATGTTGCATTGCTTGATTGCAGGAACATTTATTGTCATAGGTGGAAGACTGACCACCAAGAGATGAGAAGAGAAATAATTACTATGACAACTCAACAAGTAAATCTCATATTCCTATCATCACTAGTTACCGCCCTGATGGCAGTGTTACTTGAGTATTACTCTAATAGTCTTGTTGTGGCTGCTCCACAACGTACCCCAAAATTGGGGACCCCCCTTTTTATTTTTGGTATTTGGGTGTTTGCATGTTGGTTTCGAGTGTCTAATGCTCGGCTTGTTTTGAATTTGCATTTATCATTAGTTCTTTTCGATGATATTTTATTGTCGATGACTTTTTCTTGTCGACGATATTTTATTGTCGACGACTTTTTCTTGTCGATGATTTTTTTTGTCAAATTGTTGTTGACGATTTTTAATGTCATTTGGTTGTCGACGATTTTTATCATCAATGTTGTGTTAGCAATGTTATTGCTAATATTTTGTTGTTAACATTGTGATGGTTAAATTTCTTGTTTTTATCATTCATGTATAATGAGCTTGTGTTCTATATATAAAACAGGTTTTATGTTAAAACTTCATTCCACCTTAATACCTCTTTAATATACATCTATACAAAGTAAAACAAACATATCGGTAATGTGACCCGGGTTCAATCTCCATGGTGGATGTGTATAAGAAGTATTACTTAAAAATAAAAATAAAAAAAAATAATATCAAAATATATATATATATATAACAAAAAGATAACGATATATATTAAAACTAAAAAAAAAGAAGGAAAATACGTGATTAAAACAAGCTCATGGGCTATTGTTATTTTTGCCTTAAATTGGATTGGAAATTCTAATATTTGGTCATATGCAGGACATTCACCAGCTAACGAAGGAGGAAAATACTAGAATCACGGCTTTAATTTTGAGAACACCCACAGTGGAAGTGAAACATAGAAAGAGGTCGTATTTGGTAAGTATCCGTAGAGATGTTGAAGATGTAGACGAGCGTAGCCACTGCGTGGATTATCGAAATTACCAAATCGAGGTTGATGACAGTGCAAGGGACAACAACAGAGTAGCCAAATTTCATTTTGGGAATAGCGCTCGGGGGTGGACATCGCTAGACTCGGTATAATCAGCAATAGGAATTTCGGGCGCAGATCCAGGGATTTTTTGCTAAAGAGGATAGGCTTGACAACAATGAAAATAGTAAAATGTGGACAGTGCAGTAGAAATCAAAGGTGGTAGTCAAAATATACGTAGCGCCAGTTTGGATAATCGAATTCGTCGGATCGAGGGAGACGAAAATGGTTTTAATAGTCTTGGCAGTGGAGTATCATGCACGATATTATTAGAGGCCAGCCAAGGCAGAGTGGGATGATCTACACTGTTAATTTTTGGTGAATTGAAGACATTGTCGGACTGGACACACACCATGGTCTTCGAGAGACGTCAACACCACATGCCTTTAAATATCGAACAGCGCTGCAATGCAGGAGTTTCATCATAGGTGGACATGAATGGTGTGAAGTAAATAGTGTGTCGACGACGTATTATGGACAACCCATGTAGGCAAAGCTAGGGAAGCAACCTTGGACATGTATAGCCCTCTATGACAGTGGTCGGGCGGAGTTGAAAACAAGGCGGGATGCTCACATCTTAGCAACGGCGGTTTAGGCGTGATGAAATGTGAACGACAACGAGATTACAGTGTAATGGGGGTACACGTCGATATAGTCCATGGAGGATAAGTATGGGCTACGAAGGTAAATTTGTGCATATTTCCCAAACCGATGTGGATGATCCAGCATGCACAGTGGGATAACAATGACAGTAGAGCAGTCTGTTGGAAGGGACGACACGAGTGAACCATCGGATTGCGGACATGGATGAGCAACTGGGTGCATAGTGGTGGTCCTTTTACCAGTAGACAAGGGTGGAAGCACAATCTAATCCCCAATATTAATGAGGCAGTGTGAAATGATACAGAGGAATCTTGTTCACCCAGAAGATATAGAAGCAGCGATAGACAACAATGGATGGAACTTGAGCTAACATCATCGATAGTAGAAGTTTACATGGTGTAGGTAAAGCTCGATAAAATCTCGACAGCGAACATTACAGGGCATGACCCATTTTCATTTAATTAATTGAGTAGACTACCACGTGGACGATGTGGAAATTTGAAGGCATCATGTGCTATGATAGGGAATTTATGGCACAACCATTACAGTTAGTAGAAGAAGGTGTTTGTTAGCAGAAATGGTGGTACATTAGCAAGCAAGCCAAATGAAGCCAAAATAGGTTGGTCAGAAATTCACACAATGATTGAAGAATGTTGAAGTCCGTTAAACGAGGTGGCCCTCACCTGTTATGCAGGATTGAACATACATCTATTTCCCCATGTTTCCACATGTGAAAGAAGGAGGAAGCGTTACGAATATTTCAAGGAGAAGTAGGGATAGGCTTTGGTTATAGGGCAGAGACGTTAAGCATTATATAAAAAAGGGAAACAGACGCATTCAGATGAGTAGTCTGACAACGTCTTCATCACCCAGGAGAAGTGTAAATTTAGGTAAACCAGCTACCACGTGGGAAGATTCCCAATGCTTTTGTTATTATGTGGATAGTGGGATGGTTAAGGGGACTATGCTTATGATGATAAAATATGGAAGTCGTTGTCTTCAATGAAAAAAATCAAAAGGTTTCGTCGAGTTCATCATAAGAGAAGGTTTCAAAGGATAGTGTAGGGAGCGCTTCGAAAAACGTAAGCAAGAAAGCGTTATGAAGAAACATAAGCCAAATGAAGGAAAAGGAAGAGTTTCAGAAGTCTATAAAGGCAGCTTCAAAACATAAGCGAAGGGTTGGAAACTTTTCAGAGAAGATTGCAGGAATGAAGGCAAGGCCTTGGCACTGGGTTTTTCTGGATATTTTCCTTCCACATTGGACTGGTTCTTTGAGAAAACCAGATTTCTGCCATGTACAAGGACATATTTTAATGCAGATTGTTTTTTCAGAAAGTTGCATCTTATGGGCAAGAAAGGAGGAGTCATTTTCTGCATGCAAGATTAAATGTTTATTTTTTTTCCCTTTTTCAGATTTTAGGCTTGTAAATGGAGTTTATGCAAGTTTCTTGGTTGCTTCATGTGAATGTTTAAATCTGAAAACCTCATTTAAAACCCTAGAAGCCAACACTTAGCTTATCCGGATTGTGCTTGTTTTGCAAGTCCAATAGGTTAGGTTGCATGCATGAAAACCTCACATCTTCGGTTTTTCCGGAATAGGATAGCATCAAACTGAATGTATCATGTGTTTCATTTTCTGCATTTCAATTTTCATTTTTCTGCATTTTATTTTTTTCAGAAATTTTTATTTTTTTTAATTTTCAGGCATTAAAATAAACATTTAAAAATTTTCAAAATCCAAAAATAATTTCACCATTGCGTAGGTTATACTTCAGACTTCCAATACGCACTTTGAAATTTCATTTTTGGAGTTGTTTAGTATTTTTAAAAATTCATCGAAGTTGTTGTTTTATTACAGATTTTAAAAATCCGAAAATAGAAAATTTCCATTTTAAGGTCAAATTTCATTTTTTCAGTTTTGTGTTACGCTCATGAGCCTATGATGACATTCCCTTCATGAAAATTCCAATTTCATTGAAGGAGTTATGTTTTATGGCATTTCACAAATTTCCATTTTTTGAGCCTAAAATTGCCCTCTCTTCATAAAAATTCTAATTTTACGAAAGAGGGGTAATTTGAGTATTACATTGAAGGTCATTTCTTCAAAGCACTTAATTGTTCATCTTAATGAAAATTTGATTTCATTTAAGAGGGATAAGTTAAAGTGACATTTAAAGCCCTTAATTTAAGGCCATAAATTATTGCCTCTTTGTGAAAACCTATTTCACCAAAGAGGGATAGTTTATCGATCACATTGAAAGCTATCTTCATCTTCATGATAAGAAGCCATATTTGGACTTAATAAACAAGATAAAATCTATTTTAAAACCCTCAAGATAAAAAGAATTAAGGTACTACATCGTGGTCATATGAGGGCCAACTCACATTTGCTTTATTTTGGTTCAATGAACAATCACTAAAGTTTCATGGTAAAATAAACCAACATTGCCCCTTGTTTACAGTTACTTGCAATCACTAAGGTGTTCCAAGCATTTAAATTGAATATCTTTATTTGAGATTACTAATACACATATGCAAATGCTAATATAGCGGAGACCTTGGAGAAGTTGTTTGTTTAACTTCTTTGCAAGAGGGGATTTGGAACCCAAATCCTAAGGGAGAGTGTACTTTCACAATTGGGTGAAAATACCACTCAACATATTGGCGCTAGAAGGAGGGCCTGAATTGGTTTATTTCAGTGTGATTTAAATGCTATAGGGATTTAAATTTTGAATATTTCATGCCCTATTGATTATTATCTTTAGCCCTCTTTTAACAATACAACCTTGCAGTGTTAAAAGGAGGACATGAATTGCTATGCATTGTTCTAACGCTTTTGATTGTTCATACAGGAATAATGTGTTTTGATTTGATTTTGAAAAATTTTGGTCTTGACTAACGAGGTTGTCTCCATGCAATTACTTTCATTTGATTTTAATGGATACATCTCTTGGTTGATGCTAACATGATTATTCATACGTTACATGTTTGATATTTGCTAGTCATTTCATGCTTATTTGTAAGGAATTATTTTGTCTAAAATGTATTTGTTGTCGGTATTATGCTCTTCACTTGCGTGTAATGCGATCTTGTGAATCAGAAAGCCTACAACACTAGGAGTATGCTCTTCACTTGCGCATATGCGATCTGGTGAATCAGAAACTAAATTACATTTTTAGAATATTGCTTTGTCCTGGTTCCTTCTTTTATTTTGACTAACAGATTTGGTTCTAAAGTTATATTTTGAGTTTTACTAATGACGACATACGATATAAGAGCTGAAGTAGCATCTCTAAGAGAAAGAATGGTATCTACGATGGAGGATCATTATAAGGGTTTGTCTATGCATGGGATACCCTATCAAATTCCTAAAATGTTATTGGAGTTTCTACGATGTTTTAATCAAGAGGTGCCACTAGGATACTTGCAAAAATTGTATGTCTACAAGAATACATTATGTCAATTCCAAATTTTCTATGAGGAGGTGGCTTGTAAGTTATTTGCATACATTTTGGATGATAGACCATTCTTTTGGTATGGCCAACTACCCATGGAGGTTAGGACTTCTTGGATACAACTAGAAGCAACCTATCTTTATCATTTTGGTAATCAAGTTGACTTAGAGATGTTGAAAAATCAGTTTACCTCCATACGTAATGAGCCTAATGAATCCTTGAGTCAATTCAATGGAAGATTTCGTGAGTTGCACTCCCAAATGTGGGAAAATTTTAACACATCAGAAGAGGAAGCTATTCAAGTATACATGGGAGCCATACACCCCAAACTTGCTACATATTTAAAGAAAAACTTGGATGACCTGTCTCTAGAGACAATCTATGAGATCTTGGAAAAGGTAGAACAAGTTTTGGAAGAAGAAAAGGCACAACATGTTCACATGAGAGATTGTTCTTTTGGAGTTAGTGATGCCAACCGACACCAACCATTAAATATAGCACCCTCCACTCCAATGATACCTAAGGTAAATGATCAAGGGGATGAATTTGAAGGTCCAAATGTTACAACCACCTTAGATGTAGTCCAAGAGGAGGTGCAAATTGCTAAGCCAACATCCACCAGTGAGGATTATGCAGAAATGATCTCATTCATAGAGATACATGATTATTCGGATAAAGGGGTCCTAAATTCAACAAGGTTTGAGATAGGTGATAGGACAAAAACTACCATAGAATTGAATGAAGTGGTTGAAAGTGAAATTGGAAGAAAATCAATAAATGAATTTGAAGATATGATAGAATTTCACCACTTGTTCTTGGAAGACACTCTCGATGAGAAGCTTGGAACTAATGATCAAAAAATTCTTCACCCTCCAAATTGTGATAAAATCGAATCATGGGTTACTAATTTGGACGATGATAGTCTTACAAATTTGAATTCAAGAAATAACCCACTTTTGAAAGTTATTGAACCATCTAAAGAAGGTGAAGGTGAATTTGATGAGAAACACATTGATGAATTGGAAGATGTTGAAGAAGTAGTTGAACGTCACCACTTGACTTTGGAAGATGATTATTATGATGCTTGGAAGAAGTGGGAAGACTACACTCACTCCAAAACCGCTAATGAAACTTGTGTGCCAATTGATATACAGGACAACATAATCGCCTACTCAAAGGAAGATATTACAACTCCTGTACAATTTGAGGATGTTTTGGAAGAGGGTTTCAAATCTCATCAAATTTTGGAAGATTATAATGATCCTACTACCAAGGACAAAGAAGAAAGTGAATTGATGAATGAATCAAAAGATCATGTCACAAATACCATGGAGTTTCATTCCACGAATCTGGATGACAATTTTTACAATGGTTGGGGGAGATATGATGATGTATTGTTTTCTCACACCCCTATTGATGAAAATCCTATTTCACTGGATATACAAGATATTGAAACTTCTATCTCACATGAGGAGATGCCATGGATGGTGAATAAGGAATTGGAAACAAATGACAAAGAGATTGATCAATTGGAAGCAACTCAAATGAGTGATCATCAAGACAGATTACGTGACATATACTTCGACCAACAAAATTTGAGGATTGAGAAAGATGAACATGTTTTCAATTGGGTGCCATATTTTGGTATGCTTGATGAACAGGTAATAAATGAAGAAATTGTGATTTCTCACCAAGTTTTGGTAAATGAAAATGTGCAAAAGGTAGAATCTAACCTTTTGTGTTCAAGTATCCAAGCTATAGGTGAAGAGTTGCATGACCATGTTTTGAATTTGGATGATGTTTATGATGAAATGCCATTGAAGGTGAATGAAGAACAAGGATTAATTTCTAACCACACCTTTGATAACATTACTTTAATGAATGAAAAGGAGCTTGATGCACTTAAATTGCTAAATCAAATTCATCAACAATTAATTCTTGAACCTAGGATAAAAACTTCTAATGATCCCCATTTAGTAAATATCCTAGATGCTTGTAAATTGTTGCACAATTTTGATTGGCCTAAGAACATGGAAAATGAATTGGCTTTGAAATTTTTAGAAATAGGCTCTTGCTTACAAAATTTCATTTTGGATAAAGAAAGCCTAGTTCTAAATCATGAATGGAATTATGAAATTTACACCTTAAAGAATAGACAAGAAAGAATTGAAAATCAACCATTGTCTAATCAATTTGGTAATTTGAATCTCACCTATGAGAATACTAATGGAACTAAATCTAATTGGTGGGGTGAGAGAGGAAAGTTGAAGTTGGTTGCATTGTTTGGTCTAGTCTTGTTTTTGTTTGATTCCTTCCACATTTGGCATGTGTATCACATTATATGTCTTTTGGAATGCTCAAATCATGTTTGGGATCCAGGGAAGTGACGGTTCAAACTGTGCATCATATTGTACCATATTGTACATTTGTATATAGACTTTGGTTTTTGGTTTTGGTTTGTGTTTTCAAGTTTCATTTTTGGGATTGCATTTTGGGTTTGGTTTTAAGTTTTGTGTGTTGGTCCTTTGGACACTTTTGGTTTGTCTTGAAAAAAAAAAAAAAAAAAAGCGAGATGTCAACTTATGTCCTTATGAATGTTGACTAAGACTAAGAGAATATGAAACATTGGAATTGTATTGTAGAAAGCTCCACAAGTATCGCAAACACATTAAAGAATATCGTTTGGAACTTGTGATGCATGAAGTTGTCAATTTTTACAAATTATGGCAAAGTAGGTGGTATACTCCATCCGCATTTCAAAAAGAGCAATGCATTCATCCATATCTCATGTTACATTCCACATTGCATATACATTTCATCTCAGATGCATCTACATTTCAAATACAATCATTGAAAAGGTGTCGAATCCTCTTAGGGTTATTACATAACATATATTAAAAGGATCCTAAGGTTGGGAACTGATGCCCGAACTATCTTGAACCAAACATGTTCTACACATATTAAAGAGGATCTTGAGCAAAATGGTCAAAACCATACTTGGAAGAAAAGGTGAGGCGAAAGGAGTATTTCGTGTCTGTCCTATCATGCAACATAATCCTTAAAACAGTGGTTTTTACCACTCCCATAGTGCTTAAAGCCTAAAATCGAGTAGTAAGGATAGGGTTAAATCCCCATCGAACTTAGGTTGAGGATCCAACTCCCCAAAGCTCTGATTTGACCTTCATGGAGTAGTAAGGATAGGGTCTAATTCTCATCTCGCTTAGGTTGAGAATCCGATTCCCCAAAGCTTCTATTTTGCCTCCATCATGCTTTAAGAAATTAAAAGCACGATCTACACTCAAGAACTTGAAATTCCAAAGCAAATATTTTTCATTCTACTTTCATTTCATCATTAATATTGGATTGGAAGGATCGTACTACATGTCCCTTGCAAGGATGGGTAGTCATCCCCAAGGTTCAAGAAATCAAAAGTAAAGCCAAATCCTGGATTATGGGGTTAATCTCCATCGGGGCTATAGACGCCTGATTGGCAAGTGGAGTATGCTCATGTGTGGCAACATGTCTTGTCTAAAAGCAAGACCACCGACCGCTCAAACGGACAGGCTAGCCTCGACAGTTTCATCCATAATAAGTTAAATCATTTTGTTCAAGATGAGGTAATGAACTCCAGATCGGAGTAGTAAGGATAGGGTTAAATTCCCATCTCGCTTAGGTTGGGAATCCTATTCCCCAAAGCTCTGATTTCACTTACACTTGCACATGGGTTCAAGATGGTAGTGACACATAACCAACTTTGGGATCTAGTAAATTAATTCAGTATACACATATTTGGTCCTAAGAGGGTTTGACAGTTTTAATATGTTTGTTCATGGTACTAGAAAGTTTGAGCCTTTGCAAAGCAGGTTGTTATATCTCTAGCATCTTCACCATACATTAAATCCTGAACAAATCATTCATAACTTCGCATATGCATTCAAGTAAAACTAACAATGGAAAGTTGATCGAGTTTCAAACGATAGGGAATGAAGCACACTGCACACATCGAGCTGATGCTTAATGATTCTGATGCTTCATGTATTTTTGATCTATTTGCATTCGTTGGATATTTGTTGACGCTTGTATTTGAGTTTGTGTGTTTTTAGGTTGGGTTCTCACCGAAATGCTCAGGAGCATTTCCCAATAGAGTCGCCATTTGTTGTGGCTGCTCCACAACGTACCCCAAAATTGGGGACCCACCTTTTTATTTTTGGTATTTGGGTGTTTGCATGTTGGTTTTGAGTGTCTAATGCTCGGTTTGTTTTGAATTTGCATTTATCATTAGTTTTTGTCAATAATATTTTATTGTCGATGACTTTTTCTTGTCGACGATATTTTATTGTCGATGATTTTTTCTTGTCGACGATTTTTTTTGTCAAATTGTTGTTGACGATTTTTAATGTCATTTTGTTGTCGATGATTTTTATCGTCAATGTTGTGTTAGCAATGTTATTGCTAATATTTTGTTGTTAACATTGTGATGGTTAAATTTCTTGTTTTTATCATTCATGTATAATGAGCTTGTGTTCTATATATAAAACAGGTTTTATGTTAAAACTTCATTCCACCTTAATACCTCTTTAATATACATCTATACAAAGTAAAACAAACATATCGGTAATGTGACCCGGGTTCAATCTCCATGGTGGATGTGTATAAGAAGTATTACTTAAAAATAAAAATAAAAAAATAATATCAAAATTATATATATATAACAAAAAGATAACGATATATATTAAAACTAAAAAAAAAAGGAAAATACGTGATTAAAACAAGCTCATGGGCTATGTTATTTTTGCCTTAAATTGGATTTGAAATTCTAATATTTGGTCATATGCAGGACATTCACCAGCTAACGAAGGAGGAAAATACTAGAATCACGACTTTAATTTTGAGAACACCCACAGTGGAAGTGAAACATAGAAAGAGGTCGTATTTGGTAAGTATTCGTAGAGATGTTGAAGATGTAGACGAGTGTAGCCACTAGGTGGATTATCGAAATTACCAAATTAAGGAATAGCGCTTAGGGGTGGACATCACAAGGGATAGCAGCAGAGTAACCGAATTTCATTTTGGGAATAGCGCTTGGGGTGGACATCGCTAGACTCGGCATAATCAGCAATAGGAATTTCGGGCGCAGATCCAGGGATTTTTTGCTAAAGAGGATAGGCTTGACAACAATGAAAATAGTAAAATGTGGACAGTGCAGTAGAAATCAAAGGTGGTAGTCAAAATATACGTAGCGCTAGTTTGGATCGTCGAATTCGTCGGATCGAGGGAGACGAAAATGGTTTTAATAGTCTTGGTAGTGGAGTATCATGCACGATATTATTAGAGGCCAGCCAAGGCAGAGTGGGATGATCTACACTATTAATTTCTGCCGAATTGAAGACATTGTTGGACTGGACACACACCATGGTCATCGAGAGACGTCAACACCACACACCTTTAAATATCGAACAGCGCTGCAATGCAGGAGTTTCATCGTAGGTGGACATGAATGGTGTGTAGTAAACAGTGTGTCGATGACGTATTATGGACAGCCCATGTAGGCAAAGCTGGGGAAGCAACCTTGGACGTGTATAGCCCTCTGTGACAGTGGTCGGGCGGAGTTGAAAACAAGGCGGGATGTTCACATCTTAGCAACGGTGGTTCAGGCGTGATGAAATGTGAACGACAGCGAGATTACAGTGCAATGGGGGTACACATCGATATAGTCCATGGAGGATAAGTATGGGCTACGAAGGCAAATTTGTGCATATTTCCCAAACCGATGCGGATGATCCAACATGCACAGTGGGATAACAATGACAGCAGAGCAGTCTGTTGGAAGGGACGACACGAGTGAACTGCCGGATTACGGACATGGACGAGCAGCTGGGTGCATAGTGGCGGTCCTTTTACCAGTAGACAAGGGTGGCAGCACAGTCCGATCGCCAAGATTAATGAGGCAGCGTGAAACGATACAGAGGAATCATGTTCATCGAGAAGAGATAGAAGCACCGATAGAAAACGATGGATGGAACTTGAGCTAACATCATCGGCAGTAGAAGTTTACATGGTGTAGGTAAAGCTCGATAAAAGCCCGACAGCGATCATTACAGGGCATGACCCATTTTCATTTAATTAATTGAGTAGACTGCCACGTGGACGATGTGGAAATCTGAAGGCATCATGTGCTATGATAGGGAATTTATGGCATAGCCATTACGGTTAGTAGAAGAAGGCATTTGTTAGCAAAAATGGCGTTACATTAGCAAGC
This sequence comes from Wollemia nobilis, assembly GCA_028583015.1. Taxonomy (NCBI): domain Eukaryota; kingdom Viridiplantae; phylum Streptophyta; class Pinopsida; order Araucariales; family Araucariaceae; genus Wollemia; species Wollemia nobilis. The sequence continues at coordinate 1,154,252 of JAQPPZ010000499.1, forward strand.
AAGCCAAATGAAGCCAAAACAGGTTGGTCAGAAATTCATGCAGTGATTGAAGAATGTTGAAGTCCGTTAAACGAGGTGGCCCTCACCTGTTATGCTGGATTGAACAGACATCTATTTCCCCATGTTTCCACATGTGAAATAAGGAGGAAGCATTACGAATATTTCAATGAGAAGTAGGGATAGGCTTTGGTTATAGGGCAGAGATGTTAAGCATTATATAAAAAAGGGAAACAGACGCATTCAGATGAGTAGTCCGACAATGTCTTCATCGCCCAGGAGAAGTGTAAATTTAGGTAAACTAGCTACCACGTGGGAAGATTCCAAATGCTTTTGTTATTATGTGGATAGTGGTATGGTTAAGGGGACTATGCTTATGATGATAAAATATGGAAGTCGTTGTCTTCAATGAAAAAAATCAAAAGGTTTCATCAGGTTCATCATAAGAGAAGGTTTCGAAGGATAGTGTAGGGAGCACTTCAAAAATGTAAGCAAGAAAGCGTTATGAAGCAACATAAGCCAAATGAAGGAAAAGGAAGAGTTTCAGAAGTCTATAAAGGCAGCTTCAAAACATAAGCGAAGGGTTGGAAACTTTTCAGAGAAGATTGCAGGAATGAAGGCAAGGCCTGGGCACTGGGTTTTTCTGGATATTTTCCTTCCACATTGGACTGGTTCTTTGAGAAAACCAGATTTCTACCATGTACAAAGAAATATTTTAATGCAGATAGTTTTTTCAGAAAGTTGCATCTTATGGGCAAGAAAGGAGGAGTCATTTTTTGCATGCAAGATTAAATGTTTATTTTTTTTTCCCTTTTTAGATTTTAGGCTTGTAAATGGAGTTTATGCAAGTTTCTTGGTTGCTTCATGCGAATGTTTAAATCTGAAAACCTCATTTAAAACCCTAGAAGCCAGCACTTAGCTTATCCGGATTGTTCTTGTGTTGCAAGTCCAATAGGTTAGGTTGCATTCATGAAAACCTCACATATTCGATTTTTCTGGAATAGGATAGCATCCAACTGAATGTATCATGTGTTTCATTTTTTACATTTCAATTTTCATTTTTCTGCATTTTATTTTTTTCAAAAATTTTAATTTTTTTTTTATTTTCAGGCATTAAAATAAAATTTCAAAATCCAAAAATAATTTCACCATTGCCTAGGTTATACTTCAGACTTCCAATACGCACTTTGAAATTTCATTTTTGAAGTTTTTTAGTATTTTTAAAAATTCATCGAAGTTGTTGTTTTATTACAGATTTTAAAAATCCGAAAATAGAAAATTTCCATTTTAAGGTCAATTTTCATTTTTTTAGTTTTGTGTTACGCTCATGAGCCTATGATGGCATTCCCTTCATGAAAATTCCAATTTCATTGAAGGAGTTATGTTTTATGGCACTTCACAAATTTCCGTTTTTTGGGCCTAAAATTGCCCTCTCTTCATAAAAATTCTAATTTTACGAAAGAGGGGTAATTTGAGTATTACATTGAAGGTCATTTCTTCAAAGCACTTAATTATTCATCTTAATGAAAATTTGATTTCATTTAAGAGGGATACGTTAAAGTGAAATTTAAAGCCCTTAATTTAAGGCCATAAATTATTGCCTCTTTGTGAAAACCTATTTCACCAAAGAGGGATAGTTTATCGATCACATTGAAAGCTATCTTCATATTCATGATAAGAAGCCATATTTGGATTTAATGCAAGATAAAATCTATTTTAAAACCCTCAAGATAAAAAGAATTAAGGTACTACATCATGGTCATATGAGGGCCAACTCACATTTGTTTTATTTTGGTTCAATGAACAATCACTAAAGTTTCATGGTAAAATAAACCAACATTGCCCCTTGTTTACAGTTACTTGCAATCACTAAGGTGTTCCAAGCATTTAAATTGAATATCTTTTTTTGAGATTACTAATACACATATGCAAATGCTAAATATAGCGGAGACCTTGGAGAAGTTGTTTTTTTAACTTCTTTGCAAGAGGGGATTTGGAATCCAAATCCTAAGGGAGAGTATACTTTCACAATTGGGTGAAAATACCACTCAACAAGTCTCATCCAATCAAAGGAAAAATGGTGGTGGGGGATACTGAGCACATGCATCGAGTGCTTGTATGCCATTTGTGTGTGATTTATATTTGATTTCATGATTAATTTGCATGAGATTGGTTTAATTAAATTTTACTTTGAAAATGCACATTAAATAATGTTTTGCATTTTACAAATTATTCTAGAAAATATTGAAAAGAATATCATGCAATTTATTATGATTTTGTGAAATCTTTAAATTGAGCAATTTTTAAAGTAAAGGATTTATTTTGTTGAGCATGCTTATTTGATCTAGTTGATCCTATTTTAGAAGGAAATTAGGTAGTTTGTTTTTTATGAACTTGTTCAATTTGTGATTGGATTAAAACATGAAAAAAAAACTACCTTGTAGATTTAAATAATCAATTTTTCCTACACATGCATGGCTACTTTGGGAAGGTTGAAATGGTGGATAAGATTCTTCTCTTATCTCTATGGATTCCCTTTCCATTAAAATATATATATATATTAAAGGAAGCTTTAACTTGGGGTGAGAAAAAGAAGATAAATAAATAAAATATATAATTAGAAGCATCTTTTTTAAAAAAAATAAATAAAAATATATATTTAGAAGCATCTTTCTTGTCAAAAAGAAAGAAAGCTATAAATTACCATTAATATTGAGAAAAAAGAGGCTATGTTATGTGGGAAGGAGAAGGTTGGAGAAGAAGAAGAGCTTAAGGAAGCACAAGGGAAGCATTCAACTACTGGAAACTCTAGGTTGGGACTTTCCTACTTACATTTTGCTTCAAAAGAATCTTTGTGACTGGATTTCATAGGGCTAGATTATTTCTTTCTTGCTTATCGCCATTCGAATCCTTCTTTTCTTATGTTCTGACCTACGCAAGGTTTATGTCAAGTTGAAATAATTCTATTTGCATCCGAAGCCTTTAGCTAATGGACACAATTGCATTACTGAATAGAGAGCTAGTCATGCCATATTTTATTATATGATCATGTGCCTAAATTTTGGGCTTACGTAAATCAGCCTCTACTTTCTCCTATGTGATACCCGACTATTGTAAATTTTATAGAGTTGATTTTTAATTAGCATTATGTGCTTTTAGTAGTTTATATATATTCTGATTTGGCATCGATTTCCATGACATCGATTATGATATAGTGTGGCTTTTGAGACCCCATATTAATATGCTGGTAATTCCTTGTGTGAAGTCGATGTGTCCAGACTATGTGATGTCAAATTATTCTCATGCAACTATGGTTGTAGCCTCGATGAGATTGCACAGTCAAACCTTCCATGATGCCATAGTGTGCAATTGTTGTTAAACCCTGCATTCTATTAGCTGACTATGTGTGACCCTTTCGAGTGATCTATTTCATTGTAAGGCTTTGAATTGTTTACTTTCAGGATGAATTTCGAAGCTTAGGTACCTGAATAACCAGTCGAACATCACCTGCATTGCTATAAAACTATGATGAGCTGAAACTCCAATTTAATTGGCCTATGTCATAGTTTATATTTTGTATTGACAAGGTTGCTTCGTCTGAGGCTGAGATACACCCACACAAGTCCCTGCTAGCTATCTCCTCTAGATCATAGGTGAATCACCCTAGATTAACTCCGTTGCTATCAAAAGTGATCAAACACTTAGACTAAACTATGGATAATTCATCAACGCCTAGTACGATGATAGGTGATAGTATTATGTACCCCAAAATCTTACATTCAATCATTTTGAGATAAATTAATCAATCCTTGAACTTTCGGTTGATGACATCGATCTATAATACAAATTTCGAGAAATCGTATAAATTTTATAATCTTTCCCTGGACTGCATTGATGATAAACATAATTTTGACCATCATAGTATTCATATTGATCGGATCTTAGTCCACTTTTCCATCCTCTCTCTTTTATTGATGAGTTTTATATCAAGACCGTAGCTTAATACTTGGCAAGAAGGGTTTTTGATGCATATATGGGTACCTTATAATCATTCAGTATATATTTGTATGCGATCTCTTGAACCTATTGATGTCAAAACCTACCTATATTTGGGCTATTGAGGATGGGTTGATTGGTCTTAGCACCTTTATTTGAGGATCAACATAACCTTATGATCATCTTCTTTTGGTGGACTAGGGAAAAGTTTTGGACCATAAAGAGGTTGAATGATGTATTAAAATGTGGGAAGCCAATCTATATGCTGAATGTTGAGTATATTTTGGAAGTCCAATTTCAAAGAAGAGTTCCTGTATGTTTTAATGTCATACGATTATGGAGTAGGGATTTTCTCTATATTGGATATAGGACTATTGCATACTAGATTTAAATTAATTTGGGTAAGGAATTTGGATATATTGGAAATTATTTTGTATAATATAGAAGCCAATTAACATTGGATACCTTGATTAGAGATTTTATATAAATTTGAATGGCTTTAAAATTAAAGCAATTTCCTTTATTTTTGGAATGATTGGAAAATCAGATTGAAATCAATTAGATTTGTAAATATTGATTTTGTTTTATTAGAATTCGAATGGATTATAAAATAAGAAAAAAACAACTATGATTTGAGGTCTATTAGATAGACAAGTAGAATGAACAAGTGAAATCATAGTAATTAGATTAATTGAATGAACAAAGTAATGATATATTATGCATCATATGTGTTATAATGAAAATTGTAATTGAATGGAATTAACTAGAAGAGTGGAAGAGTGTCTTCTAGTTTTGGGAAAGGATGGATTGGTGTCCATTCCTTGGGAAGAGGTATGGGACTCTTCCTTTTGTTTGGTGTTAATCCAAATGAATGATGAATGGGATTAAGAAGTAATCCTTGTTATGAAAATATTAATGATGAATGAATTGTTTAATCATGCTTGGTGATTTCTTGAGATATGTTATACATTTGGCAAATACTTGATGCATGATTGCATTTATATTTGGATAAGCATGGCTTGCTTGTAATGCATTTGGCATACTTTGCATCCGAGTTGTCCTGATCCCTTCACTATCATCTCTCACTCCAAGAAGATTCAAGACAAATCTAGAGGAGAACCGGACAACAAATTTTGAAGACTATACTTTATGTTTTGAGATATTCTCATTGTAATCATGAATAAGCTTGTATTGATATAGATCCAATGTAATTATGTAGGGCTGAAATAATTTATGGAAAATCAGCCATGATTTGTAATACTTTATGTATTTGATTACTAGCTTTGTAAATTAGAGATAAAGTCTTCATATTGTAATATTCACCTCTAATGAATGTTAAGTGATATATGTTTTGGAAATTGATCAAGTAATGGAAATTCTTTGATTAGTATATTTTGTCAAATATATGATGTTTAATGAATGTTTATAATTTTTATCTCTTATTGATTACAATAGTGTAGAGGGAAACTTATGGAGGACCTACACAACAATACTAGACAGAACAATACCATTAATCTAAGTTAATTAGAAGCAAACCAAGCACTCAATACATTTGGGAGGATGAAAATCAATCACCAAACAAATAATATGGCATTCCAAGGATTATGTAATTTTAATCATGTGTAGTGATTTTGTTATCTTAGTGACCCCATCGAGAAGATGTGGGTAGGATCTAAGATCTATGAATAACCATTGTTGAGGTTATTTCATATATGATGGTTTTCCATATTCAAGGCATTCACCTATATAGGGTGATTTCCATTTTATGAGGGATGAAACCTAACGCTTTGAGCATTCTCATATCCGAGTGGTATGAGGGTTTCATAGAAGTTGATCACTTCTACTCAAGAGTGACTCTGATCAAGTCTCAATATCTCTTGATAATATTTACCTTGATAACTTACAATCCAAATGGAATGATTCTATCTTAGATCATGATTATGTACCTTGCCTCATGAAAGATGTATTTATATATAAAAAAATATGGATAAGAGGTGGTAACAATTGGGGTTGTTATAGTTGGTATCAGAGCCTAGGCTAACTAGTAGACTCTAGCTAGATCTAGGTTAGCAAAATATTTGGGCATGAAACAAAACAACTCAAACATAAGTTCCATAACTCTAAATGATGCACACTTGGTAAGGACAAGGTCAGTACTTGAGATTACCGATGTCTGAGTTCCTATCCCCCATGAATAGATCCACAATCATTCGAAAGTGGAAGAGCTAAGTGAACCCTCCTTCTATGGGTTTTAAGAGGTGTACCTTAGAATCTTTTGGGAAAATTACTCGACATCTATGTATTTTGACTTACTTACTCCTTATTCTCAAGTGTGTATGAACAACAACAGAGTTAGTGGACTAAACTAGGGAATGAACCTAGTAGTAATAGATTACTTGAGAAATTATGATGAAATCTAGTTGTCTAGAATTTCAACTACGAAAATCAGTGAGAATTAATACAACTTTTTACTCTAAGTAAACATGGCGACAAGTTTGAGAGGTAAGAAGAAAGGAACCTTGCAACAAGCTAGTCCTGATAGTCCTGAAGCTAGATAGATAGGAGAAAGTTCTAGGAATTTAGATAAAGATATGGAGAACCTTAATGCCATGGTTTCCATAATGCAAGATCAAATTCAATATATTTTGCAAGCTATAAATTCACAACATCACCACAACAACAATCATGAGATGGAAAATCCAGAGGTTGAGATTAGAGAGGATGAAGATCCCGAAGAGCGTGAAAACAAGGCCCGCATGAAGAAAGAAATGGGCAATGACATAAAGCATATTAAAGTGACTAAGTTCATGGGAAAAGGAGGAGAAGATGCAACTGAGTCATGGTTAGATGAACTAGAACTTCATTTTTCCATAAGAAACTACTCCTCTAAAACTAAAATGACATTTGCTCTTTCTCATCTGGGAGGAATAGGAATTGATTGGTGGAATGCTTATAAATATGAACATAAGATCTCACCTAACAAGTTGAAGTGGGAAGTTTTTGTGGAAGATTTTAAGGATAGATTCCTTACAAAGCAATTTTATTTGAATAAATTTAAGGAATTCTTCGCATTTCAACAAGGATCAAGATCTGTGGAGGAATACTATGAACAATTTGTGAGACTCCTTAAATATGTGTCATCCTATAATCAGAATAATGAGATGAAAATACACAAATTTATCCTAGGAATGAAGCCTTGGTAAATTTCTAGGAGAGATGGATTGAGTTTACCAACGAAGACAAAGAAAGGTAAAGGATGTATAGTGAACCAAGAGAATTTCAACCAATGCTAATTTCAGCAATGCAACTGAAGAAAACTATTAGAAAAGGAGGAATGGTTTATGTAGTTAAACTCAAGGAAAAAGAGGAAATTCCAAAGGAAGAAATTATTGGAAAATTTCCACTATTGCAGGAATTTCATGATGTTTTTGTTGATGAGATACCTGGATTACCACCTAAACATGAATTTGATTTCACCATAGAATTGATGTCAGGTACTGAGCCTATCCATAGAGCTCCTTATAGAATGAACCCCATCGAGATGCAGGAATTGAAAGTGCAACTTCAAGAGTTGCTAGAAAAAGGGTTGATAAAACCAAGTGTATCACCTTGGGGAGCACCTATTTTATTTGTGAAGAAGAAATATGGTTCATTAAGGCTATGCATAGATTATAGAATGCTAAACAAGGCAACTATCAAGAATAGATATCCATTGCCAAGGATAGAAGATTTATTTGATCAACTAAAAGATGCCACCATTTTCACAAATATTGATCTAAAATCTAGATATCATCAACTGAGAATCCGAGAAGAAGACACACATAAAACCACATTCAAGACTAGATATGGGCACTATGAATTTACAGTCCTACCATTTGGATTGACTAATGCACCAACAACTTTCATGAATTTGATGAATAGTGTGTTTAGAAAGTAGTTGGATCGATTTGTGTTGATATTATTGGATGACATTTTGATTTATTCTCGTAATAGAGAGGAACATGATAAGCACTTGAGGATAGTGCTAGAAATTTTAAGGAAGAACCAACTCTATGGGAATTTGTCTAAATGTGAATTCTATGTTCCACAAGTGCATTACTTGGGGCATATTATATCAGTGGATGGGATCGTTGTTGATCCAAAGAAAATAGAAGCCATTTTGAATTGGCCACCTCCAACAAATGTGACAGAAGTAAGAAGCTTCATGGGTTTGTCAGGATATTATAGGAGGTTTGTTAAAGACTACTCTAAGATTTCTTATTCAATAACCAACCTTCAGAAGAAAGGGAAGGAGTTTAAATGGATAGAAAAGTGTGAAGAAGCATTTAATTTGCTTAAACAGAAACTAACCTCAACTCCTATTCTGAAGATTTCGGATCCCATAGGAAATTTTTTAGTTTGCACCGATGCCTCTTTGGAAGGGTTAGGAGGAGTCCTATCCCAAGATGGTTCTGTAGTAGCATATGAGTCTAGGAAACTCAAAAAGCATGAAGTTAACTATGCTACTCATGATTTAGAACTTGTTGTAGTTGTGCATGCCTTGAAAATTTGGTGATATTATCTGGTTGGTAGACCATTTGAGTTAAGAACCGATCACCGAGAGTTTGAAGTATATCTTCACTCAACCATTACTAAATGCTAGACAAAGAAGGTGGATAGAGTTCTTAGCAAAATATGATTTTGGTATTGAGTATATCAAAGGAAAATAAAATAAAGTCATTGATGCCTTAAGTAGGAGGAAGCACATAGCTGCATTGACTCGTAGTCATGTGGATTTAATGGGGCAAGTCAGAAATATGCAGTGTCAGGATCCTAAATGTAGTGAAATTTGGGTTAAGATAGAGCAAAACTTGAATGAAAGCCAAGATTATAGCATGAAATATGGACTTTTATGCTTTAGAGATCGAGTAGTCATACCTAAAATGGGTGATTTGAGGAGATTGATCATGCATGAAGCTCATAATTCTCCTTATTCTACTCATCCTAGAGGAGCCAAGATGAGGGAAAATATGAAAAAGACCTTTTACTGGTCGGGCATGAAGAAAGATATCACTGATTTTGTGGCACGATGTTTACAGTGTTAGAAGGTGAAAGTTGAACATCAACATCCAGTAGGAAAATTATTTTCACATGCTATACCCACTCACAAATGGCAAGTAATATCAATGGATTTTATTGTCGATTTGCCAAAGACAAAATATCATCATGATGCAATTTTTGTTATAGTAGATAAACTCACTAAGGTTGCACATTTTATACCAGGATGTACTACAGATGATGTTGTAGTTGTAGCCAATAAATTTGCAAAAGAAATTTTTAGGTTGTATGGATTTTTGGAGATGATTATCTCTGATAGGGATTCTAGGTTTACTTTTGAGTTCTGGTAGGCTCTCCATCATGCAATTGGCACAACTTTAAATATCAATTCTGCATACCATCCTAAAATGGATGGATAGATAGAAAGGGTTAACCAAGTTCTGGAAGATATGTTACGCATGTATTGCATGGACCAGAAGTCTCATTGGGAAGACTATTTGTATCTGGTTGAGTTTGCTTATAATAATAGCTATCATTCTTCCTTGAAGATGGCCCCTTTCAAAGCTTTGTATGGTAGATGGTGCAGAACTCCATTATCATGGGATAATCTCGAGGATCGGGTTGTCATTGGACCAAAAATGGTCAAAATAATGGAAGAGCAGCTAGGACTAATCCGTCAAAGGCTCAAGGAAGCCACGGATAGATAGAAGAGTTATGCAGATTTGAAAAGAACACCTAGAGAATTCTTCGTAGGTGACAGAGTGTTTCTAAGGGTAAAACCTAAGAAGAGTGCCATTAAATCAATAAAATTGGATCCTAGATTTGTTGGTCCATTTGAGATTGTGGAGAAGATAAGTCTTGTAGCCTATCGGCTTGAATTACCACCTAACCTATCAAAGATCCATAATACTTTTCATGTATCCCTACTTAGGAGATATATTTTTGATCCTGATCATGTGTTAGATGTTTCTAATTTACAGATGGTAGATCTGACAACCTTTGAAGTGAGACCTATGAAGATCTTGGAATTTTATTCCAAGACTATGAGGAAGTGTAATATTGATCAGTGTAAGGTCCAGTGGGACCAATATTCTAAAAATAATTCCACTTGGAAAAAGTGGAAGATATGAAAAGACACTTTCCTTATTTATTTAATGATGCTATGTAATAATACAGGTTGAACTATGGACCACTTATACAAAGTGGAAACTATGCCAAAAACTATGTTTTATTGATTGTTATGTAATAATTGTAGGAAAACATAGAGGACTGTGTTTAATCTAAGGGGGGAGTATGTCACATCCCACCTTGGAGGACTATTTTTAAGATGCTATTTGTGTAGTGATAGCTGGTTTTAATGCTTAATATATTTGCATTGTATTTGTCAAAAGAAAATGATGTTGCATTGCTTGATTGTAGGAACATTTATTCTCGTAGGTGGAAGACTGACCACCAAGATATGAGAAGGGAAATGATGACTATGACAACTCAACAGGTAAAGCTCATATTCCTATCATCACTAGTTACCTCCCTGATGGCGGTGTTACTTGAGTATTACTCTAAAAAAGTCCCACCCAATCAAAGGAAAAATGGTGATGGGGGATACTGAGCACATGCATCGAGTGCTTGTATGCCATTTATGTGTGATTTATATTTGATTTCATGATTAATTTGCATGAGATTGGTTTAATTAAATTTTACTTTGAAAATGCACATTAATAATATTTTGCATTTTACAAATTATTCTAGAAAATATTGAAAAGAATATCATGCAATTTATTATGATTTTGTGAAATATTTAAATTGAGCAATTTTTAAAATAAAAGATTTATTTTGTTGAGCATGCTTATTTGATCTAGTTGATCCTATTTTAGAAGGAAATTAGGTAGTTTGTTTTTTATGAACTTGTTCAATTTTAAATTGGATTAAAACATGAAAAAAACTACCTTGTAGATTTAAATAATCAATCTTTCCTACACATGCATGGCTACTTTGGGAAGGTTGAAATGGTGGATAAGATTATTCTCTTATCTCTATGGATTCCCTTTCCATTAAAATATATATTAAAGGAAAATTTAACTTGGGATGAAAAAAAAATATATATATATATATTTAGAAGCATCTTTTTGAAAGAAAGAAAGCAAAAAAAAATAAAATAAATAAAATATATATTTAGAAGCATCTTTCTTGTCAAAAAGAAAGAAAGCTATAAATTACCATTAAGATTGAGAAAAAGGAGGCTATGTTATGTGGGAAGGAGAAGGTTGGAGAAGAAGAAGAGCTTAAGGAAGCACAAGGGAAGCATTCAACTACTGGAAACTCTAGGTTGGGACTTTCCTACTTACATTTTGCTTCAAAAGAATCTTTATGACTGGATTTCATAGGGCTAGATTATTTCTTTCTTGCTTATCGTCATTCAAATCCTTCTTTTCTTATGTTCTGACCTATGCAAGGTTTATGTCAAGTCAAAATAATTCTATTTGCATCCGAAGCCTTTAGCTAATGGACACAATTGCATTATTGAATAGAGAGCTAGTCATGCCATATTTTATTATATGATCATGTGCCTAAATTTTGGGCTTACGTAAATCAGCCTCTACTTTCTCCTATGTGATACCCGACTATTGTAAATTTTATAGAGTTGATTTTTAATTAGCATTATGTGCTTTTAGTAGTTTATATATATTTTGATTTGGCATCGATTTCCATGACATCGATTATGATATAGTGTGGCTTTCGAGACCCCATATTAATATGTTGGTAATTCCTTGTGTGAAGTCGATGTGTCCAGACTATGTGATGTCAAATTATTCTCATGCAGCTACGGTTGTAGCCCCGATGAGATTGCACAGTCAAACCTTCCATGATGCCATAGTGTGCAATTGTTGTTAAACCCTGCATTCTATTAGCTGACTATGTGTGACCCTTCCGAGTGATCTATTTCATTGTAAGGCTTTGAATTGTTTACTTTTAGGTGAATTTCGAAGCTTAGGTACCTGAATAACTAGTCGAACATCACCTGCGTTGCTATAAAACTGTGATGAGCTGAAACTCTAATTTAATTGGCCTATGTCATAGTTTATATTCTGTATTGACAAGGTTGCTTCATCTGAGGCTGAGATACACCCACACAAGTCCCTGCTAGCTATCTCCTCTGGATCGTAGGTGAATCACCCTAGATTAACTTCATTGCTATCAAAAGTGATCAAACACTTAGACTAAACTATGGACAATTCATCAATGCCTAGTATGATGACAGGTGATAGTATTTTGTACCCCAAAAGCTTACATTCAATCATTTTGAGATAAATTAATCAATCCTTGAACTTTTGGTTGATGACATCGGTCTATAATACAATTCCAAGAAATTTTATAATCTTTCCCTGGACTGCGCTGATGACAAACATAATTTTGACCATCATAGTATTCATATTGATCGGATCTTAGTCCACTTCGTTGTTCTCTCTCTTTTTTTGATGAGTTTTATATTAATACCATAGCTTAATACTTGGCAAGAAGGGTTTTTGATGCATATATGGGTACCTTATAATCATTCAGTATATATTTGTATGCGATCTCTTGAACCTATTGATGTCAAAACCTACCTATATTTGGGCTATTGAGGACGGGTTGATTGGTCTTAGCACCTTTATTTGAGGATCAACATAACCTTATGATCATCTTCTTTTGGTGGACTAGGGAAAAGTTTTGGACCATAAAGAGGTTGAATGATGTATTAAAATATGGGAAGCCAATCTATATGTTGAATGTTGAGTATATTTCGGAAGTCCAATTTCAAAGAAGAGTTCTTGTATGTTTTAATGTCATACGATTATGGAGTAGGGATTTTCTCTATATTGGATATAGGACTATTGCATACTAGATTTAAATTAATTTGGGTAAGGAATTTGGATATATTGGAAATGATTTTGTATAATATAGAAGCCAATTAACATTGGATACCTTGATTAGAGATTTTATATAAATTTGAATGACTTTAAGATTAAAGCAATTTCCTTTATTTTTGGAATGATTGGAAAATCAGATTGAAATCAATTAGATTTGTAAATATTGATTTTGTTTTATTAGAATTCGAATGGATTATAAAATAAGAAAAAAACAACTATGATTTGAGGTCTATTAGATAGACAAGTAGAATGAACAAGTGAAATCTAGTAATTAGATTAATTGAATGAACAAAGTAATGATATATTGTGCATCATATGTGTTATAATGAAAATTGTAATTGAATGGAATTAACTAGAAGAGTGGAAGAGTGTCTTCTAGTTTTGGGAAAGGATGGATTGGTGTCCATTCCTTGGGAAGAGGTATGGGACTCTTCCTTTTGTTTGGTGTTAATCCAAACGAATGATGAATGGGATTAAGAAGTAATCCTTGTTATGAAAATATTAATGATGAATGAATTGTTTAATCATGCTTGGTGATTTCTTGAGATATGTTATACATTTGGCAAATACTTGATGCATGATTGCATTTAATTTGGATAAGCATGGCTTGCTTGTAATGCATTTGGCATAAATTGCATCCGAGTTGTCTTGATCCCTTCACTATCATCTCTCACTCCAAGAAGATTCAAGACAAATCAGAGGAGAACCGGACAACAAATTTTGAAGACTATACTTTATGTTTTGAGATATTCTCATTGTAATCATGAATAAGCTTGTATTGATATAGATCCAATGTAATTATGCAGGGCTGAAATAATTTATGGAAAATCAGCCATGATTTGTAATACTTTATGTATTTTATTACTAGCTTTGTAAATTAGAGATAAAGTCTTCATATTGTAATATTCACCTCTAACGAATGTTAAGTGATATATGTTTTGGAAATTGATCAAGTAATGAAAATTCTTTGATTAGTATATTTTGTCAAATATATGATGTTTAATGAATGTTTATAATTTTTATCTCTTATTGATTACAATAGTGTAGAGGGAAACTTATGGAGGACCTACACAACAATACTAGACAAAACAATACCATTAATCTAAGTTAATTAGAAGTAAACCAAGCACTCAATACATTTGGGAGGATGACAATCAATCACCAAACAAATAAGATGGCATTCCAAGGATTATGTAATTTTAATCACATGTAGTGATTTTGTTATCTTAGTGACCCCATCGAGAAGATGTGGGTAGGATCTAAGATCTATGAATAACCATTGTTGAGGTTATTTCATCTATGATGGTTTTCCATCTTCAAGGCATTCGCCTATATAGGGTGATTTCCCTTTTATGAGGGATGAAACCTAACGCTTTGAGCATTCTCATATCCAAGTGGTATGAGGGTTTCATAGAAGCTGATCACTTCTACTCAAGAGTGACTCTGATCAAGTCTCAATATCTCTTGATAATATTTGCCTTGATAACTTACAATCCAAATGGAATGATTCTATCTTAGATCATGATTATGTACCTTGCCTCATGAAAGATGTATTTATATATATAAAAAAATATGGATAAGAGGTGGTAACAATTAGGATGTTAAATCATCAATGCAATCAATTGGGTATGCTGTAACCGATCAAGTGTACTGCAATCGATCAACTTTGTTACAACTAATCATATCTGTTGCATCTGATCAACATTATGCAACCGATCAGCTTGGATGCATGACACTAGTGCAAAAGATTAGTTTTGTAGCAATTGATTGGTATTGCTACAACCAATCAGTATTATTGTTTTTGATTGGATTTACTGCATCTGATCGATATTAATGCAATCCATCGACATTGTTGCAACCGATCATCATAGTTGCAACACATTGACATTACTACAACTGATCGATATTGTTGCAAATGATCGAAATTGTTGCTTTCAATTGACTTTGTTGAATTCGATTGGTATTATTGTAATGCATGGGTATTGTTGCAACTGATCATCATTGTTGCAACACATCGGGATTGTTGTAATAGATCAACATTACTAAAATTTATTGAAATTTTTGCAACTGATCAACATTACTACAACTGATCGACATTGCTACAACCGATCGACTTTTCTGTAACCAATCAGTATTGCTGCAACCAATTGGATTTGCTGCAATCGATTGGTATTACTACAACCGATCAACTATACCACAATTTATGAGTATTATTGCAACTCATCAGTATATCTACAATCGATCATAATTTTTTTATTGTAATATTTGCAACAATCGATATTGTTACAACTGATCGGTATTTCTGCAACTCATCGGCATATTTGCAATCAATCATCATTTTTTGATCATCATATCTTCAACCAACCGTCATGTCTACAATTGATCAACATTGCTACAACTGATTCATATTACTACAACACATCAACATATATGCAACCGATCATCATTTTCTGACCATCATATCTGCAATCAATCAATATTTTTTGATCATCATATCTACAATCGATCATCTCAGACTAATCGACATAGATTTTTCTTAACGACACTATTCTATAGGTATAGTATGATCGACATAGCTTTTCCTATTAGTATAAAGCCTTTAATTTTTTTGTACAATGCTAGAATTTGGCAACCAATATTCATAGCCCCCAACACAAAAAAATTCACCACAGTTTGAAAAATTTTGGTGAAAAATGAATGCAATTCGCCATGTCTCCTTGGACATGATTCATCAGGATTTCGAGACAATTAGCCTTGATTTTATAAAAATATTTTGGGTTGACCCCTTATACATAACCCTGATCATCATGGAATCTTTCAAATTTGAATCTAAAGTCTTACAATGGTATCAATGGTTACAAACCATGACTATAGACCCTTCTTGGGAATATTTTGGGTTGCAATTACTCACTCCCTAGTGATAATGAGGATTTTACAGGAACCTTGAAAAAATTGAAATAAACCTTTATTATTTGTGAGTGTTAGACACAAATTGAGAAACTAGCTAATAGGATAAAGGGATTGAATGAAATATGATATCAAGGCTGAGCTAAAAATGTTCAAACCATAGTCTATGATGTAATCCATAGGATTGGCTAGATTTAGCAAAGAAATATTTTTGGCTCAAAGGAGACCATCTAAATTTCCACAAGCTAAACCCACATTTCCTTCCAAGTTCACACCAAATGTCCACCCCATTCAAGCGCTTGAATATGAAATAAATGGATGCCCATTGAGCATATAGGTTATGTTATAATTGTGATGAGAAGTATTCACTAGGGCATAATTGCACCCCCAAAGAAGTTATTTTTATTAGATGTAGAGGATTCAGTAAGT
Organism: Wollemia nobilis; assembly: GCA_028583015.1. Taxonomy (NCBI): domain Eukaryota; kingdom Viridiplantae; phylum Streptophyta; class Pinopsida; order Araucariales; family Araucariaceae; genus Wollemia; species Wollemia nobilis. Next base: position 1,170,526 of record JAQPPZ010000499.1, read on the forward strand.
AGTGAACAACTTGATGAAGAAGTAGAACCACTTGAAGAATAACTTAAGGATGAGGGTGAAACACAAGATAAACCATAGCCAAAATTCTATATCCATGCACTTGTAGGAATTTCTACATCTTAGACAATGAAGGCAGTATGATTCTTCAAAGAGAAACATATTACAATTTTCATTGATTAGGTAGTAAACATAATTTTATTGATCGTTGAGCAGCCAAGAAAGTAAATTGCTATATACATACTTGCAACTCCTTTGAGGTTATGGTGGAAAATGGCTAAACATTACCTTGTAAGGGTAAATGCCACAATGTTAAATTGAATATAGAGGAATATGAACTCAAAATTTATATGTTTTCTCTTCAACTGGGAGGATGTGATGTTGTTCTTAGAGCTCAATGTATAGGTACCTTGGGAACAATAACATTAAACTTTGCAAATTTGTGGATGAATTTTTCATAGAATGGTAAGTACTACACTCTTTGTGTTGCACCAACAAGATCTCCATAGATTATCAGTTCAATCTATATGGAGAAGTTAAAAAAATCTTCAAGTGGGGTGGTAGCTCAAATATTTATAATTCAACCACAAGCTTCAGATGAAGATAGTCCCCAAAAATATGTGTAACTCATTCTAACTAAGCATGATGTAGTTTTTGTAAAATTGATAAAATTACCTCCATATCATTCCCATGATCATGCAATACTATCGGTACTTGACAACATTCCACCTAACATTAGATATTATCGGTACCCCTATGCCCTTAAGTCAAAAATTAAGAAATTGGTACAAAAATTGCTACAAGTAGGGGTCATTTGGCCTAGTAACAATCCTTATTCTTCTCCAGTACTCTTGGTTAGAAAGAAATATGGATCACGATAATTGTGTATATATTTCCATGAGCTCAATATCCTCACCATTAAGGATAAATTTCCTATCAAATGGTTGATAAATTGTTTTATGAGCTACATGGTGCAATGTTTTCTCCAAGTTGGACCTTCGCTCGGGATATCATCAGATAAGGCTCAATGAGGGAGACATCCCCAAAATAGCATTTTGAACTCATGAGGATCATTATGAACTTTTTATCATGACATTCACCATTCATATTTCAAATCCTCATGAATAATGTCTTCCACCCATTCCTTTGCAAATTTATCCTTGTTTTCTTTGATTATATTTTGATTTATAGTCACTCTTGGGAGGATCACTTCATACATTTGGTTTAGAATCTACAACTATTTTATTAGAATAAACTTTAAGCCAAGAGGTCTAAGTGTTTTTTTGGGATAAACAAAATGGAGTATTTTGTTCACATTGTGACTAAATATGGAGTTAAAGTTGACCTAAAAAGATTCAAGTTTTTCAAGATTGGAAAAAGCCTCACACCCTCAAGGGACTTTGAGGATTTTTGGGACTAGTAGGGTATTATTGTAAAGTTATCCAACACTATAGAAAAATAGGTCTTTCAAAAACCATGTTGAAAAATAATACTTTTACTTATCTAACCTAGTTGAGAAGAGTTTCTTTGACTTAAAGCATGCCATGAAAACCATCCTAGTCTTAGCAATGCCTGATTTTTACAAACCTTTTGTAATTGAAAGTGATGCTTTGGAAAATGGCATAGGGACCATGTTGATGCAAGAAGGAAGACCATTGACCTTCACTAGTAAAGTACTTTTAGGCTATAATTTTGGAAAATTTATTTATGCAAAGGTGATACTAGCTATTTTGCATGTGATTAATCATTGGAGGCCTTATCTCATTGGGTTCCATTTTCAATCAAAATAGACCACAAAAGTCTCAAGTACTTCTTGAAATAATGGGTCACCATACCTAAAAAACAAAAGTTGATCTCTAAATTAATGGGCTATGACTATGAGATCACATATAAAAAATAAAAGGAAAACATCATGTCTGATGCACTCTCCAAATAGTTTGAAGACCAAAGTACGTTAAATGCTATCTCTTCTCCCATACCTCAATGGATTAGTTGTTTCAAAGAGGATGTGCTCAAGGACTTAGGATTGCAAACTTTGATCACCAAACTTCAAACCAATCCTAACTCATACCAAGGACATACTTGGTATGGACAGGATTTGTGATATCTCAAACTCCTTATTATTCCCCAAACTTCACAACTATGTGAATTCATATTGAAGTAAATTCATGCCTCACCCACTATGGGATATTTTGGGTTCTTAAAGAATTATAAAAGGATTAAGCATACTTTCTTATAGAATGGAATGAAGAAGGATATTCAAAATTTTGTGGCTGAATGTTATATGTGCTAAATAATTAAAGGATAAACAATACATTTCCCTAGAACTCTTCATCCTTTACCAATTCTAGAACAAATATGAACACATATTTCCATGGATTTTATTAAAGGGTTATCTATTCTGGGAGGAAAACCAGTTATTCTAGTGGTAGTGGATTGTCTCACCAAGTATGCTCATTTTTTTCCCTCTCCCATCCCTACACAACCTTAGTAGTAGCCTAAATATTTCTAACTTCATATTTTTAATACATGGTATGCCCACCTATATTGTGTCCAATAGAGACCCTATATTTACTAGTTATTTTTGGTAGGAACTATTTAAGTTGTAGGTATTCAACTCAAAATGATTTCAACCTATCATCCATAAATGAATGACCAAACATAACTTGTTAATAAATGCTTGGAGACCTACCTTTGTTGCTTTGCATTTGAATATCGTATGCTGGAAATTTGAGTTATTTTATGTTGTCATTGATGTCACATGGATCATTAATGTCACATTGAGTTTTGGTGGTAAAAGCACTTCATAGATAATCATCTATGCTATTTTGGAGAGCATGGATATATACAGGGTTTTTATGAAAACCAAGGTAGGTAAAATAAAAGGTTTTATTTGAAACTATGGTGGGCTTATATGGAAAGAGGTTTTCTTAAAATCCAAGGTGGAATTTTGTTTCATCGAAAAAGGACCTCCGGTGATGAAGATATTAAAGTTTAAAGTTTAAGTTTAAATTAATGGAGGGCCGACCTATGTGCAATTAATGGAGGTTGGCATATATATATATATATATATATATATATATATATTGTGTGTGTGTGTGTGTGTGTGTGTGTGTGTGTGTAAAGGTTTCAATTTATTTTGGAAATGGGGTATATTATATATTGTTGGTAAGCTTATTTTGAGGGCTATTTTACTAACTTATTTATAAGTAGAAATAAGGTGTGTGTAAAGAGATATTTCTGATTTTGCAAAGGGGTTCCAAAAGTGAAGTTTACCTTGTTCTTTTTTTCAAGAGGATTAATTATTTCATGAGGTGATAAGGTATGCAATATTGTGATTTATTTTATTTTATGGTATAAGTGGTTTTGGGAGTGAAAAGGTTATGCAATGTTTTGATTTATTTTATTTTATGGTACAAGTGATTTTAGGAGAGATAAGGAAGTTGTGCAATTAAATGCCTTGGTGATGATTATTGAAAATTGGAGTAGTGTTGATTATTTTGTGATCTACTAACCCTTGTGAAGATTGGCAAAAGAATTTTGTGATTGTGGCAGATTTACAAAGAGATTTTTTTCATCTTCATAAAAGGTATGGGCACATTATCCTATTGATTGTTTATGGTGGTTGATTTTTGAAATATCATTGGAGGGAAAAGGATTGTTTGTGGTTTCCTTTTTGAAAGTAGTTGGTTGAATGCTTAAAGGTTTTCTAAATTGAGAGTTTTTTTTAAACCTTGTTTGATAAGCATAGTTGTTTAAGCCCATTGGTTGTGAAAGAACTTGAGTTATAAAAGAACATCAGTATCATTGTTATGTGAGATTTATGGTTGAGCATTGTTGGAAATATTTGAGTTGGTTGATACATACTTGGACTAGGGTTGTGTGAGAGAGAGTTGTCCCTTGTGGTGATTGAATTGAGTTGAGTTGATATTGATTTGAGTTGAGTTGAGTTGAGATTGAGATTAGAACATATTGAGTCTCTAACAATTCTCTTTATGCTTCTATGAGTTGATTTTATTTGATTTGAGATTGAGATTAGAACATATTGAGTCTCTAAAAATTCTCTTTATGCTTCTATGAGTTGAGTTGAGTTGAGATCATTGTTGTCATCCATTGAAGAGTACATTGCCATTCATTGTTGAGTTCATATTTGAGCTTTGCCTTGATAGATTTGTGGATGATATTTGAGTGCTACTTGAGCATGATTGATTGAGCCTTTGAGAAGGCCTTTGGGACATATTTGAGGATAGTGTTGGGATAGATTTGAGGACAGTGTTGGGAAATATTTGAGGACAGTTTTAGAGCCTATTTGGGAAATTTCTTGGTGAGCTTGCTAGAGCATATTTGGACAAGTTCTTGGTGAGCTTGCTAGAGCAGATTTGGATAAGTTCTTGGTGATCTTGCTAGAGCAGATTTGGGCAAGTTCTTAGTGAGCTTGCGAGATCATATTTGGGCAAGTTCTTGGTGAGCTTGCTAGCACAAATTTGATAAGTTCTGTGTGAGCTTTTTAAGGAGGTTTTGTGTGAGCCTATTGAGAAGGTTCTTAGTGAGCATATTAACAAGGCTTTGGAGGTGACAAAGTATAGAGGACAAAGTCTCAATGGATAGAGATCCAGCAGCCATTATAGTTGAAGACATATCTGAGTGAGGAGTCTTCAAGTGGAGATAGGTCCACTAGTTAGTGTAGCAGAGAGACAGAGTCTTATAGAAGATCACATAACCAAAGCATAAGGGGAAAGAGTTCTCCTGTGGAAGAGATCCACGAACTTGAGATTAAGGGATTAGCATCTCCTTTGGATAGAGATCCATAAACATTTTAATTAGGAGTGATTCCCAAATATATTTATTGAGAAATTTTTAGTAAAAAAATTTCTCCGTGGAGTAGCCCACATTGGGTGAACCACGTAAATTGTGGTGTCTCTATTGTGTATGGTATTTTGTACATTGCTTTGATTACTACTATTGATACTGCTATATATAAACAACATAATATTGAATTAGAAGAAAAAGTAAAAAGTGGGCTTATACTATTCACCCCATCTCAGTATAAGCTTGTGTTCTTCAATTGGTATCAGAGTAGGTTCCTTCGGAAAGTCTAATAGCTTGAGGGTAGATTCTACAAGAACACAGATGGCTTCATAGAAAGGATTATCTTCAAATAAGGCTCCACTATTTTATGGTAACAATTATGCTTTATGGACCATGAGAATGAATAAATACTTGATATCACAAGGATACGAGGTATGGCAAATGGTTGAAAAAGAGTATAAGGTTGAAGGTGATCTCAAGGAAGATAAGAATACCAGGAAATTAGTTGAGATAAATGCAAGAGCAATGAATTATATTTTGAGTGGGCTTTGTGAGATAGATTTTGCAAAGGTCATGGTATGTACTTCAGCTAATGATATGTGGACCAAGTTACAGAATAATTATGAAGGATATTCCAAGGTAAAAGTTGGCAAAACCACAAAATCATACTAAAATATTTGAGGAATTGAAAATGGAATATAATGAAGATATTGCAAAGTTTCTACTTCGAGTTGATGAGATTACTAACACCATGAGAGGCCTAGGTTTTGAGATGAAATAATCAAAAGTTACTCAAAAGGTTTTGATATCACTTCCTATGAAATATGATTCTAAGGTTTCAGCAATAGAAGAGACAATGGATATCAACAAGCTAACAATGGAATAATTGCAAGGAACTCTCATAGCTTATGAGATGAGGGTAAGTAAGCATCAAGCTTTAGAAAAAGAGAAAGTTTTAGAAATAGATAGAGATTTATAAAATTATGAAGAAGCTAACTTCATCAAAAGGAATAAGGACTCAAGGAATTTTAGAGATATAAGGAAAGTTAGATGCTACAAGTGTGGTGGTCTTGGTCACTATGCATACAAGTGTCCACCTAATAAAATAGTGATAAAGATCAGTCAGATGGAGAAGAATGTACATTCTTTGGAATAAGTAAAGAAAAGCAAGAACACCTATTCCTAGGCATTGAAGAAGAGGATATGCCTATTGAAGAAAGACATGAAGAGCTTGCCATATCCATTGAGCAAGCAGATAGGTACAAGAAAGGTCTAAGGATACTAAAATGCTTCATATGTGGAGATTTTGGGCATATAGATGATGATTGCACATACTACAACAATTACAACAAGGAAAGTGTATTTGAAAAAGAAAGCAACAGTTCTAGTGATAATTCTAGTAGTAGTGAAAATAAATAATTCTCATTTTTGGTAATAGAAAAGGAATAGAATGAGCCAAGTAAACAAAAATTAGAAATCAAAAGGTTAAAATGAGAATACAGGAATCTTGAAAACAAGACTCGAACAGATGTCAAAATAAGAGAAGAACAGCTTCAAACAAACAGTAATCTCAGAGAAGAGCTTTGAAATGCAAAAAATATAGAAGAGGGGATGAATTAAGAACTAAGGGTAACAACGAAAAGACATGATACATTAGATGAAAAGATTCAAAAAGGAGTGAAAATTTATTTTAAGGTTGTATCTTACTTCCAAGAAAAGTCACACTCAAAAGGAAAGGAAGTTCTAAAAGATGAAAGCAAGGAAGAATCTAATATTTGTGAGGAAATTTCTAAAGTTCCTATGGCTTCAAATATTCAGTTTGGTTCTTTTTTTGAGATAGGTGAATCAAGCTCAAAGGGAAAAGAAATTCTTGAAGAGAAAGGCAAGGAAGAGGTTTTAGATGCTACAAATAAGGTTCAAGAATGCAATGCACAAGTTGAAGATGATCATAAGGATAATGGTCAAGAAAGGTATGAGGAACCAAGGTATGAACAAAGGGCTTTTCAAGGATATTGTTTTTCTTGTAATGGATTTGGACATAGGGCTATACACTACAGGGTTTATGGATCAAAGAAGTTTGATTTTTCTATAATAAACTTCAAGGGAAGAAGGTATGGTTTTCAGGGACATTGCTTCTCATGTAACAGGATTGGTCATAAAGCTTTTCAATGCAAAGGAAATAAGCAACATGGTTTGGTTTTAGAGCTACACAATTCAGAAGTCATGGTTATAATGGTCATGAAAACAGAACTTCACAATACAGGGTTTAGGAAAGGAATGAATATGGAAATTATTTTAAGAATAATTTTAGGACATGGGCACCAGCAAAAGGCTACAATATCAAGTGTTTTAATTGCAATAACTTTGGGCATATTGCAATATGGTGTAGGACTCAATTCCAAATAGGTTCAAGGTAATAAGGTCAAAAAGGTTCAAGACAAGAAGATCAAGTAATTCATCAAGAGAAGGATATCAAAAAAATGTGGAAGGAAGTTGATAGAGGAAAGAAACAAATTGATATGGGAGTAAAAGTACTCCCACCACAAAATTAATCACCTCAAAAGATAAGGGTGTGAGGAGGCTAAGCTTAAGAGTCATATATTTTAGCCCCATAGGTGTCCCTTTTGCCATTGATGTCAAAGGTGGAGAGATTTGAGTTAGGGGGAGCAGCCTCCAAAGAGAGCATTGAGTTAGGTGGATCAACCTCCAAAGAGAGTATTGAGTTAGGGGGATCAGCCTCCATAGAGAGTATTGAGTTAGGGGGAGCAGCTTTGATTATCAGAGATGGTTTTTTCAGTGATTGTAGTGATTTGCATTAGAGGTGTTGCCATGAATGACAAAGGGGGAGATTGTTGGAAATTTGAGTTTATGTTGTCATTGATGTCACATGGATCATTGATGTCACATTGAGTTTTTGTGGCAATAGCACTTCATAGATAATCATCTATGATATTTTGGAGAGCATGGATATATAGGGTTTTTATGAAAACCAAGGTAAGAAAAATAAAATGTTTTATTTAAAACCATGGTGGGCTTATGTGGAAAGGGATTTTATTAAAATCCAAGGTGGAATTTTGTTTCATCGAAAAAGGACCTCCGATGATGAAGATATTAAAGTTTAAATTAATGGAGGGCCGACCTATGTGCAATTAATGGAGGTTGGCATATATATATGTAAAGGTTTCAATTTATTTCATAAATGGGGCATATTATATATCGTTAGAAAGATTATTTCGAGGACTATTTGACTAACTTATTTAGAATGAGAAATAAGATATGTGTAAAGAGATATTTCTTATTTTACAAAGGGTTTCCAAAAGTGAAGTTTGCCTTGTTCTTTTTTCAAGAGGATTAATTCTTTCATGAGGTGACAAGGTATGCAATATTGTGATTTATTTTATTTTATGGTATAAGTGGTTTTGGGAGTGAAAATGTTATGCAATGTTTCAATTTATTTTATTTTATGGTACAGGTGGTTTTAGGAGAGATAAGGAAGTTGTGCAATTAAAGGCCTTGGTGATGATTATTGAAAATCGGAGTAATGTTGATTATTTTGTGATCTACTAACCCTTGTGAAGATTGGCAAAAGAATTTTGTGATTGTGATAGATTTACAAAGATATTTTTTTCATATTCATAAAAGGTATGGGCACATTCTTCTATTTATTGTTTATGGTGGTTGATTTCTGAAATATCATTGGAGGGAAAAGGATTGTTTGTGGTTTCCTTTTCGAAAGTGGTTGGTTGAATGCTTCAAGGTTTTCTAAATTGAGAGTTGTGTCTAAACCTTGTTTGATAAGCATAGTTGTTTAAGCCCATTGGTTGTAAAATAATTTGAGTTATAAAATAACATGAGTATCATTGTTATGTGATATTTATGGTTGAGCATTTTTGGAAACATTTGAGTTGGTTGATACATACTTGGACTAGGGTTGTGTGAGAGAGAGTTGTCCTTTGTCGTGATTGATTTGAGTTGAGTTGATATTGATATTAGAACATATTGAGTCTCTAACAATTATTTTTATGCTTCTATGAGTTGATTTGAGTTGAGTTGAGTTGAGTTGAGATTGAGATTAGAACATATTGAGTCTCTAACAATTCTCTTTATGCTTCTATTAGTTGATTTGAGTTAAGATCATTGTTTTCATCCATTGAAGAGTACATTTCCATTCATTTTTGAGTTCATATTTGAGCTTTGCTTGATAGATTTGTGGATGATATTTGAGTGCTACTTGAGCATGATTGATTGAGCCTTTGAGAAGGACTTTAGGAAAAATTTGAGAACAGTGTTGGGATATATTTGAGGACAGTGTTGGGAAAGATTTATGGATAGTTTTAGAGTAGATTTGGGCAAGTTCTTGGTGAGCTATCTAGAGTAGATTTGGGTAAGTTCTTGGTGAGCTTGCTAGAGAAGATTTGGGTAAGTTCTTGGTGAGCTTGCTAGAGCATATTTGGGCAAGTTCTTGGTGAGCTTGCTAGAGCAGATTTGGGAAAGTTCTTGGTGATCTTGCTAGTGCAAATTTGACAAGTTTTGTGTGAGCTTGTTAAGCAGGTTTTGTGTGAGCCTATTGAGCAGGTTCTTAGTGAGCCTATTGATAGAACTTTGGAGGTGACAGAGTACAGATGATAGAGTCTCAATGGATAGAGATCCAGTAGCCAACACAATTGAAGAAATATCTAAGTGAAGAGTCTTCAAGTGGAGAGATGTCCACCAATTAGTGCAGCAAATAGACAGAGTCTTCTAGAAGATCACATAACCAGAGTAGAAGGGGAAAGAGTTCTCTCGTGGAAGAGATCCACGAACTTGAGATTAGGGGATTAGCATCTCCTTTGGATAGATATCCATAAACATTGTAATTGGGAGTGATTACCAAAGAGATTGATTGAGAAATTTTTAGTAAAATATTTTCTCCGTGGAGTAGCCCACATTGGGTGAACCATGTAAATTATGGTGTCTCTATTGTGTATGGTATTTTGTGCATTGCTTTAATTATTGCTATTGATACTGCTATCTATACACAACATAATATTGAATTGGAAGAAAAAGTAAAAATTGGCCTTATACTGTTCACCCCCCCCCCTCTCAGTATAAGCTTATGTTCTTCAATTGGTATCAGAGTGGGTTCCTTCAGAAAGGCTACTAGCTTGAGGGCATATTCTACAAGAACACAAATGGCTTCACAAAAAGGATTATCTTCAAATAAGGCTCCATTGTTTAATGGTAACAATTATGCTTTTTTGAGCATGGGAATGAATAAATACTTGATATCACAAGGATATGATGTGTGGCAGATGGTTGAAAAAGAGTATAAGGTTGAAGTTGATCCCGAGGAAGATAAGACTACCAGGAAATTGGTTGAGATAAATGCAAGAGCAATGAATTGTATTTTGAGTGGGCTTCGTGAGATAGATTTTGCAAAGGTCATGGTATGTACTTTAGCTAATGAGATGTGGACCAAGTTACGGAATACTTATGAAGGAGATTCCAAGGTAAAGTTGGTAAAACTACAAACTCATAGAAAAATATTTGAGGAATTGAAAATGGAAGATTATGAAGATATTGCAAAGTTTTTACTTCGAGTTGATGAGATTACTAACACCATGAGAGGCCTAGGTTTTGAGATGAAATAATCAAAAGTTACTCAAAAGGTTTTGAGATCACTTCCTATGAAATATGATTCTAAGGTTTCAGCAATAGAAGAGACAATGGATATCAACAAGCTAACAATGGAATAATTGCAAGGAAATCTCACAACTTATGATATGAGGGTAAGTAAGCATCAGGCTTCAAAAAAAGAGAAAGTTTCAGAAATAGATAGAGCTGTATAAAATGATGAGGAAGCTAACTTCATCAAAAGGAATAAGGACTCAAGGAATTTTAGGGATAGAAAGAAAGTTAGATTCTACAAGTGTGGTGATCTTGGTCACTATGCATACAAGTGTCCACATGAATAAAATAGTGATAAATATCAGTCAGATGGAGAATAATGTACATTCTTTGGAATAAGTGAAGAAAAGCAAAAACACCTATTCCTAGGCATTGAAGAAGAGGATATGCCTATTGAAGAAAGACATGAAGAGCTTGCCATAGCCATTGAGCAAGAATATAGGTTAAAGAAAGGTCTAAGGATACTAAATTGCTTTATATGTGGATATTTTGGTCATATAGATGATGATTGCACATACTACAACAATTACAACAAGGAAAGTGTATTTGAAAAAGGAATCAACAGTTCTAGTGACAATTCCAGCACCAGTGAAAACAAATATGTCTCATTTTTGGTAATAGAAAAGGAATAGGATGACCCAAGTAAACAAAAATCAGAAATCAAAAGGTTAAAAGAAGAATACTTGGACTAGGGTTGTGTGAGAGATATTTGTCCCTTGTGGTGATTGACTTGAGTTGAGTTGAGATTTATTTGAGTTGAGTTGAGTTGAGATTGATATTAGAACATATTGAGTCTCTAAAAATTCTATTTATGCTTCTATGAGTTTATTTGAGTTGAGTTGAGTTGATATTGAGATTAGAATATATTGAGTCTCTAACAATTCTCTTTATGATTCTATGATTTGAGTTGAGTTGAGATCATTGTGGATCATTGTTGTCATCCATTGAAGAGTACATTGCCATTCATTGTTGAGTTCATCTTTGAGATTTGCCTTGATAGATTTGTGGATTATATTTGAGTGCTACTTGAGCATGATTGATTGAGATTTTGAGAAGGCCTTTGGGATATATTTGAGGACAGTGTTGGGATAGATTTGAGGACAGTGTTGGGAAATATTTATGGATAATTTTAGAGTAGATTTGGGCAAGTTCTTGGTGATCTTGCTAGAGAATATTTGTGCAAGTTATTGGTGAGCTTGCTAGAGCATATTTTGGCAAGTTCTTGGTGAGCTTGCTAGAGCAGATTTGGGAAAGTTCTTGGTGATCTTGCTAGCACAAATTTGACAAGTTCTTTGTGAGCTTGTTAAGAAGGTTATGTGTGAGACTATTGAGCAAGTTCTTAGTGAGCTTATTGACAAAGCTTTGGAGGTGACAGAGTACATAGGACAAAGTCTCAATGGATAGAGATCCAGTAGCTGGCATAGTTGAATACATATCTGAGTGAGGAGTCTTCAAGTGGAGATAGGTCCACCAGTTAGTGTAGAAGAGAGACAGAGTCTTCTAGAAGATCACATAACCAGAGCATAAGGGGAAAGAGTTCTCCTATGGGATTAGGGGAATATTAGGGGATTAGCATCTCCTTTGGAAAGAGATCCATAAAAATTGTAATTGGGAGTGATTCCCAAAGATATTGATTGAGAAATTTTTAGTAAAATATTTTCTTCGTGGAGTAGCCCACATTGGGTGAACCACGTAAATTGTGGTGTCTCTATTGTGTATGGTATTTTGTGCATTACTTTGATTACTTCTATTGATACTTCTATATATACACAACATAATATTGAATTGGAAGAAAAAGTAAAAAGCGGTCTTATACTGTTCACCCCCCTCTTAGTATAAGCTTATGTTCTTCATCCTACACAATGGAAGAAGTGACTTCCCTTTGTTGAATGGTGGTCTAATACTTCATATCACAATATGATAAATGTTACCCCTTTTGAATCAATTTATGATCATCCTCCATCAATACCCTCATCTTACATTTCAATAAGCTCTAAGGTGCACACTATCAACATTACACTCAACCAACATGCAATAGTCATATGTTAACTAAATATGAATCTAGAATTGGTCCTTAACTATATACATCAACAATATGATAAAAATTGTTCTAAGTGTAGCTTTGAAGTAGGAGATATGGTTTTTCTCTACCTATATCCCTATAAGCAATCATAACTCTAGCTCCATGGATGCTAAACACTAGGTACCAAATACTATGGTCCCTACCAAGTATTATATCATATTATTAAAACGACCTATAAATTGGTCCTTTTGGCTATGTAAAAGCTCCATCTAGTATTTCATTTTTTTCTAAATTAAGAAGGTTATGGAAAATAAGATATAGGTTCAATATGTTTTACCAAAACTAGATGAAGAGGGTCACATCTTGCTTGAGCTTGAACAAATTTTGGATTGATAATCATACACCCTTCGAAACCACATCATCATTGAGGTTCTTGTTCACTGTCACATATTGTAACCTAAATATGTCACTTGGGAGTCTCTCCAATAGCTACAACAATAGTTTTCTTATATCTAGCTTTGAGGACAAATATTTTTGAAGGGGAAGGGCATGTTAGGAACCCATCCTAACATTATTATGTAATGATCCCTTTCCAACATGGGGATCCCATTATAGTGATATTTTATAATATTTTGTAAAGGTATGTAGTAATTGAGGTGCCTAGACAAGTGGGTCCATTTAATATAACCATTATCAAGAACGTATTTGTTGTTTAGTATAAGGTTCTAGTGTGAGTGGCACTCTGCATGTAAGCCAACTCTTGAACATTAGGTGAGGGTTGTTTGAAGTGTATATTTAAGAGACAAGGTTCCATAAATAAATGTATATTTTTTAATATTGAATGAAAGTATTCAATGAGGTTACCCCTTTAAGAGGCCCACAATTTTGTGTTGTATTTTACGAGATTATTATATTTCTACATTTATAATTCATATTGCAATATCCTATTCTTCATCATTTTTTACTGTTATTGCAATATTTAAGTGAATGTGCTTATTTTAATTAGAAATTTCTTTAAAATTATATATTCGATTACAAGAATCTAGAAAAGAACCTTTCTTTGAATCTAACCTAATTGAGAAATATATTATGCTATATATTACATAGATAATAAAGTCTTACTTAGCAATTTTCTTCTTTAAACCTTTTTTGTTCCACTGTAAGATTGATGAGATGCTTAAAAATGACTTGAAACCTATAAAATGAGCATTATATCCTCATGTAAGTACTTCTAATACATATTCTTGACCAATGCAAACATCTATGCAAATATTTTAGAATAAATTCCATAAATACTAACACCAGAGAAAGTTTTGGTGTCACTAAAGCATGTGTAGCACAAAAAAAACAAATATACTTAAGAATAATATGTATAAAATTAACTATGATGATATTATATTCATATATCACACCAAGTAAAGCCTATTCTCAAAATACACCACTAGAAAATAAATCATGTGTAGCACATAACAAGTCAAACATACTTAAGAATACATATATGATTATATATGCAATAATATTATATTCATAATTCACACAAGTAAAGCATATGCTCAAGATACACCACTAAGAAATATGGTTGGCAAGAGGCCTAGATGAACTACTAAATATCACAAGATAAACTACATAATCAAATTATAGATATTTAAGTCTCTATTATCCCACAAATAGGATGTTTATCCTATTTACTAGTTGTAATTTAATGGGGAATTATGTCATTGGTATATTATAATGTAAAACCCTATAGACAAGATGCTATGAAGAAGAAATATCTTTTTTGTGTTAGTTAAGAAAGTTAAGGTTATATCAATAGTCCTTTTTAATGTTGCATTTTGACTTATCATTTAGATGAAAGGACATGGGAAAAGTGAGACAACAAAAACATTTAAACCATGTTCAAAACAATGTTAGTATCTAAGGACACCTCTAGCCCTTGTGGAAACCACATTACATAGATGTGGATAAATTTCTAATTAATTTATGAATGTTGACTATAATTACCTTGTTTGTATAGGAAAGACCAAATTGATCCTTGACGGACTACTAAAATTTCTTTGTTTATTTAGTATATTCCATTAAAAAGCAATATAGTAGTATTTCTAAATGGAAAAGAAATTAGTATTTTAAAAACTAACTTGTTCCACCAAATTAAGGATGTAGGAATCATTAACCAAAGGGGAATAACATTCCCAAGTGAATGAGAAGTAATGTATGATCCATATTAAACACCTTGGATTGAAAGAGGCATGCAACTTAAAATGAATAGCATTCAATTTATTTTCTCTATAACTTACCCTTTCCAACAAGCATACTGTTATAGTGTTTTCCACTTGATATTAAAATAAGACTTGTCAAGTATCATTCCCAATAAGAACATGTTGCACATAAGTGCATGGCATGAACACCCTCTCTTTTAGGGTGTTGGTTTTAGAGGTACAATAAAAATATTGGATTGACAAATAAGTGATTCAATTTAATCTAAATAGATGTAGTAATAAGTTTGGTAAATTGCATATAATTGAATATCAAAAGTAACTAATAAGATTTACAAAATAATTAATACTTATTTATATCTAAAATTGTTAAATAATACAACTAAATAAAAATATAACTCAAAATAATTCAAATCAGTAAAAAAGAAAATAAATAAATATTTAAAAATATATTAAGTATAAAGAAAAATAATATCAATAATAATCTACAATAGTTAACATGGACTTTGTTTTTATAATGGCCAATCAATTTTTTTTAGCAATTATATTAATTTATAATCTTAGTTCATATTATATTTACGGGTAGATGATGTCATATGAAATACTATCTAAAGAGGATCCTAAAGTATTAAAATTAAAAACTAAAATAGTTCAATCATAAGTTTACAAGCATACATTACACTAAATTCCTAATTAAATATTCATATTTTTAATATGTTTTCATCATTGAATGGCCTCATATGAAAGCAATTCAAAGTTAGACCTCATAAAAAGTATTAAAGACTAAAATTGTTATGTTGCATATGTATTAGATGAATCACTCATCCAATATTCATAGCTCTAACATTTTTTTTGTGATATCGTCCATTCAAAACCTTTCTGTCTATAGTATCTCCTATACATCTTTGGATAAGCCCTTAGTAATCTTAGAAATGCTTCCCTCTAGCATAGCATGAACTTCCTCTTTCCTCTTTGGGGTTAATGTAGACCCTATATTGCCATTATGGACATGATTATAGGAAGGCAATTTCATGGAGGCCTAAGGTTGGTATTCAATTCCTTGTTATTCATATTGTGAGATTTATCAAGGTCAAAAAATATGTTGAATAGGTGGAAGTAGATACTTTTATTAAAGTTATTATCATTCTCAAATACCTCATTTATGAGGTAATATTAGTTTTTTATTTTTATTTTCAAATCTTTTTTATATTTCCTCTTTAATTTTTCTCATATAGGTTTGTTAGGGTTTGGAATATTGGTCTTCTTTCATGATTGTCATCTAGTTGGTTAGAGTTTCTAAGTATTTTTTAATATATTTATATAGGTGCTTAATTTGGTTGGGAATGACACATGACACATCTAGTTGGTAGTTACGAATAATGAGGAATTGAGCAAGCTTATTGGAACTATCACCATCACCAATGATGATGCTTTTATAAATATCCATAATATTTTGTTAACTTAAGCGAAGTGATAAAGTTGAGGATTAATTCGATGCCTAAAAATCTAATTTGCATTTTTCTATGGTGTTTGTGAATGCAACCATTCCTAAGAAATTATTTCCATTGTTCACTTGTTCAATGAACCTACTAAATGTGTTTTAGATAAATCATTAATATAAGTATGGGTTTTTTAAATTTCAAGTACAATGTTCGGTTGATGGAGGGTTTTTTGGTGTTATCTATCATAAAACGATTGTAGCGAATGTTGTTAGAAGATTTTATTGTCTCACCAAATACATAGAAATTTTCTTACCTTTTGAACCTTATTGATGGCACATGTGAATATTATGTGTTTTATGGTAATAGGTTGAATTGACCATTTACTGCTTGAGAGGTCATCCATAGGAGTACTCCCTTCTCTTGTTTACATAACATTGATGTCAATAGTACCACCTTCACAGATAGTTATAATACAAATAAAAGGATCAAAAAAGTGATATTACGAAAAGTTGTGGATATACTACTGTAATAACCCAAATCTACTTGCTTGAATATACAACCTAGTCTAGCTTATTGGTTACAAAAGGTAAAAAAAATTGTTTGGTTTTACGAACAAGACTCGATCTAAAGGAATTTTTTTTTGAGTTAATTGGTTTGATTATTACCCAATGTTTTATTAGTATGAGGTATAGTATGCCACTTTTAGGAATTAGGACCACTGTAGATGTCCTCCCAAGTGGATAAGATTGGCCAAATTCTATAGAAGGTGTCATTTTTTGGATCTATCTTCTCAACATTTTTTTTGGTATGAGAGCGTACATCCATGACTGGGGTTATCCTCTAGGGGCCATAACACCTAGAGAGTGGATGCATACTCTCCCCGTACCTTAGCATGAGGAACCCAAACTCATTTTTGTCTTTCCATTATGTATTCTAACATGCAAGGGTATAACGTATATGCCTAGTGCCTAGTTGATCATCCACCTCACTTGTGTCAACTAGGGCTATGCCATTACTCTAGCTCTAGACCTAAAATCACTTATCAAAATATGATTAACGATGAGTTATCCCATTCCAACTATTGTGGAGTAGCCTAACTTCTAGATATTACTATATTTCATCTAATCATACAATGATAAAGGACCCCATTGTACTACTTGTGCAATGACCTAGAGGAGGTGTCCCATACTTGCCCTTGTCACCTTCTCATTTTGACTATCTTATCATAAAACAATCGTTTCCAAGTTATGGTTATCACCTTTGCATAACAACTAGCATTAGGTTATTTGTGTCGTGATGGTTTCAATAGTTATTTATCCTTCTCAAATTTAATAATCCTTATTGATGAACAAGTTTAAGGTTTAAGGTACAAGGTTAAAGATTTTAACTAATCACCTTCCTCATGATTCGTGTTTCTAGGCTTCTCAAGGAGAGTTCATAATTAAACTCAAGATTATCTAACCCTAACTCTTAGAATATTTCTCCTTTTTATGTTTATTTTTAGTCTATTAAAACATAATTCAATATATTTTCATAAAATACAATCTTTAAAGTAAAGGAACCAAATCATGATCATATTCTAATAGTAAAGCAACAAATCCTAACTAATTTAATTCTAGGAAAAATAACTTATCACAACTTATAGATAAAGTCTTACTCCTTAACTCAAAATTAAAGAAGAAACCCCTTTAGCTAAAGGTTCATAAAGTAATAACCTACTAATTTATATTAGAAACTCATGAAAACTAAGAAGGAATTTTAGCTGACAACCCTAGAACTTTTTTCAAATAGCTTCAAAAGGATGAAATAATAAAAAGGTCCTACTTATCCTTAAAAATTAAATATTTTAGGGTTAATATTAACACTCTTCATTCATGCCTTAAAAGGAATTAAATAAAATGAAATTTATATAATTACAATCTACTAAGCTTATTTCATTTATATCTAGATTTAAAACTTCATAAAAATATGGTTAATAATCATTAATAGAGCTATTCAAAATAAATGTAAATCCCAAGTCTTCATTCAAACTAGCTTAAAATACTATGCACAATAAATGAAATCTTTCCTAAAATATTAAGAAAATTATTGCACAGTCCAAACACAATACAATTTTAAGTGGGACTCAACTATAGCACTAGATTTCTCTTGAATGTGTTTACATATTTTTCCTTAAATAGGATGAAAACAATGATTTACATGCCTTTAGCATTTAACATTTGAAAAAATCCAACATTATAAAGAAGCATGTGAATAATTAATTTTTTCTTTTAAATATTAAAATACTATTATAAAAGAAATAAATAAATGATTATGTTTATAACCATAATTTCTTTTACTCAAGTAACTCTAAAAGGAAAGATATATATAATTTAAAGAATCTCTAATAAAAATATAAAGTCCTTTAACCGTTCTCAAACATAATACCTTTATAGGATATTTTTTATTAGGGTAAAAATAGGATTTTGAAAGGGCCCAAATCCTTTTACAACACAAAGTCAACCCATCAACTGAACAATTGCCAATGCAAGTAGCCAAAAATCCCTTGGATGTAAAACAAACAGTATCCATCCTAGACCATAATTAGCTACAGTCTTCCCTCATGAACTTTTCTAAGTCCTCATGGACCACCCCTGGGGGGATCCATCTCCTATCCTCTTATTTAATGACACAAAAGTTTGCCAACCAGTTTTTTGGTTTGTTACCTTCTCTAAAGACATGAAAAAAGTCAACTTCTCCAAAATGTTTCACAATCTCTCTAATATCTTGCACAATGTAATCAATTTACCAATTACCTTCTCCCTCATTTTTCAAAATATTTATAATATTCAAGGAGTCTCCTTCAAATATAACCTTTTTAGCACCTAGATCTAAAGAATTAACTTTAGCTTTATGGCTAGTAGTAATTCCCAAAAACTTGCAGGCTTCCCCCACCAATATACCCAGATTGTCCCTCAAAATTGCTCTTGCTCCGGCCTTACCTGAGTTACCTTTGGATGCCTATCAAAATTTAACTTCAACCATTCATCTTGAGGTGGTTTCCATTTTACAATAGTTCTAACCTGAGCATTTGTCTTTCCACCACTAATGGGTTCCAAATTCCATGCCTTAGCTATCATAGTCTTTCAGTATTCTCTGGCTTGATAGGATACTTGATAGATTTAACGTTCTCCTCTAAAATGGGTGATACTGCAAAAACTTCTCACTGTTGACCTTTTTTCCCCTCTAAAAATTCTCTTGTTCCTCTCTAATCAAAATCCCCATACAAAATAAAATGGAATCAAGTTCTAAATTACATTAAGACAAGGACTAAGAAAGGGATTCTCCCACTGTCGTCACCACAAACCATATTAGAAGGCATCACCCAAGAGATGCCCATCTTGTTGATGAGGAGCTAGAAAATATTTAGAGTATAGGGACATTCCAAGAAGATGTATTCCACTGATTATTCTACCTTTTCACATAAACTGCATCTATTAGGTAACTAGAAACCTCTCTTCTTAAGATTATCCATCATTAGAATCTTATTTTGGACTGCTTCCCAAAGAAAAATCTCTAGTTTAGGAATAGCTCTCTTATACCAAATTCTATTCCAAAGGAAACTCTTATGTACAATAGGATCCAAAAGATCATAGGTTTACTTCATGCTAAATTCACCATTAGTTCTGCTCCAAACCACAGAGTCTATTTACCTGATAATACCTAAGTAATAAGCCTTTAGTTTAGCTTTAAGGAGGTTTAAAGCCTCCAAATTCTCAGGGCTTACCTCTAAATATTTCTAGCTCAACTTTAGATGGTAGTGGTGTATTATTCCTAATGGGGAGGTATTTTGGAAGCTCTAGAAATGATTACCATAATCTTAAAACCCAACTTGCATAAATTGTACAACTCGTATAGTCTCCATTGTACACTATGCTAATCTACCAAAATAACTTGTATGATCACCAAATCATACATTTGTATGATCTAAAATCATATAAAATAGTACCTTGTACAATTTGGTACTCAACCAACTCACTAGAACAGGTTTTACAAGTTAAATCCATCTGTTTTGTAATCATTTTTTCCAAACTAGCATTATTTCCTTAATTGGCATGTTTTGGGTTGCAACTTTATTACCAAATTGGGTAAATTACTATTGTACAATTTGGGTACAACACTTGTACGGTTTGTACAAACCCTTTCTGCAACTAATACTAAGATTTATCACTCTACACAACCAATCCTTCCAAGACATATTTTGGTAAGTTTATATATGTTAATTGCTCCAACTCTTCATAACATGTAAACCCTAAATCAATAGCAGTGAATTGTATTCATCCTTGGTAATTCCAAAAATCGTACAATGACCTAGAAACATCAAAATACAACTGTAATTCTTCATAAAATCACTTCCTTCCTCCACACCAAGTATATAAAGTTATTAGGATCATTCCCAATGCAATCTCATCCATATACATGCCAAGTTATGCATAAACCATGAACCACACAACCTGCAACAGCCAAAACGTATGGTGGAATTCACAAGGACAAGGAAATAAGGAAAATTGTTGTAATATCCATATTATGAGGAATACTATACAATATAGCAATTGTCAATACTCACAATCACCATGACAATGTTAGGATTCTAATCCTAACCATTAACCATTAATTAATCACTCATTATTTTATGGACCATTGTGTCCTTTCACTCACAACTATAGGGTAGATATATATAATCATTCAAATGGGTGTAAGTAGGCATCCATGATGAAATAATATAATATTTTTTCAAATACATTGGAGGGATCCCCCATACCAATGCAACAATGATTCTATAATAAAAGTGATTCTTTTAAATTAATGTTATTTTATTTATATATTTATTAAATATTTGCTAGAAACTTCAGGGTTCTACCATTTGGTATGAAAGCCTTCCTTCCAGGGATCTATTCTGCACCATTTGATTCATCACCATTCTATCATCACCCATTGTTGCCCATCACCCACTCTATCCTCACAAATTGCTACTCATCACAAACCAGGGAAAGATAAGGCATTGTGAACTCGTTTTACGTTAACGTAGCACATCCCTCTATTAAAAAAAAAATCATTTCAGAAGACACATTCAGTGAACAAACATAAAAACACATCTTAAGACGTCATATCAGGTGAAGAGAATAAAATTCCAATTCCTTAAATACCTTTTCAATTCCTTACTAGAATTCGTGAATGATTTGAGATCGAATGGTGAGTCAAAAATTAAAAAAAAAATCCATCTATTGTGCAAAGTGAAATTTTCTAGCAGAGTACACAGAAAATTCAATGAAACCAAAATAAAAATTAAAATAAACACTAAGGTTTTAATAAATTTTTGTTGTCTTATTTTTAGTTTCCGACCATCGATGCATATTCCAGATGTTAGGGATAGTGTTAAGTGGAAAGGTTGAAATTTTTTTGGGACTAAAATTCCACATCGTCAATGCAAAAAAAAAAAGGTGGGGTTTAAATATGTTAAAGCATATATAAACAAAATGTGATTGCGGTCAAACTCCCATTTCGGTCTCCTATGTGATACTTGTCATCACTGCCCATCATTAGTTCCTCCCTCACCTCGTGTCCCACACTCGCGTTTCCCCTCTCTTCACCGCGCTTATCCCTATCAAGTGAATGTTATAAAATTTGAACCTCCATTATCCATATTAAGTGAACATAGTGAAATTCAAATAAATTAAAATTTTCCCACCTATCAATTGTAAATTCAAAAATTTGAACCTAGGAAGGGTCAAAAATTAAGTTGCTAAAACAAATTTTTTTAGCCAGTTTTTGTCATTTTCAAATAAAATTCAAAATTTAAATTATATGTTGGTGAAGAATTGCAAATTACTCCTTGAATGGCTGACAAAGGGAGATTACAAGACATAACTTTTGAGATATTCTACCAGGAGTTTCGCAATGGAAGGGCAAAAATACAAAAAGTATTATACGAAGGTAGGAATTTGACCAAAGAATGTCCCCACAAAATACTTACACCACCCCAAAACTTAACCGAATCTTACCAATTAAACATATCAACCCTAAGGAAATGAAGGAAAGAAGATAAAAAGGTATTTGTTTTCATTGCGATGAGAAATTTATACCAAATCATAAATGTACTACACCCAAACTATATATCTTGGATGCATCTATTCCTTGTAGTTCCACCAACAAAGAAAATGAGATTGAGGTAGAAGTAGTGATGGATACACCCGAGGATAGCACTGAAGATGAGAAAGATGAGCAAGAAGTGACCCAAGCACCTGATCACAACGATGAAGGCAATAAGGTTGATATGCCAGAAGTGATCGATGCATCAGGAAAGGATGAGGTAGACATACCCAAAGTGACCAATGATGGCCAAACATACACTCTACAAGAACTACACTCAAGTTCCTCCCCAATAGTGAGTTATCGCCACATGGTCAAACCTATTAAAAAACAAGGCAAAAAGGTGACTACACACTCATTTTTTGTTGACTCTCCCAGGGAACACCAAAAAAATATAGATGTATTACCACCACTTTTGATGCATCATTCTAAAGTGTTTGAGGAACCCCAAGGGTTGCTCCCCCACAGTCATCTCGCTACTACTCTTCTTCTTGGCAACCCCCCACTAACACTTCGACCCTTAAGATATCCTTGCCTCCGAAAAATGACATTAAAATAGTACAAGAACTTGCATAAATTCTACTTGGAAAACAAGGGACAAAGCTCCTCACTTTGAGCTTTGAGGACAAAGCTCCTTTTAAGGAGGGTGGCATGTTAGGATCCTCCATCCTAACATTATTAATAGTAATATTATTAACTCATTAATTATTATTACCAACGTGAATAGTCATGTCCTTTCATAATAACCTTTAGATAGATATAAATTAGGATAGGTATTATTGTAGGAAGGCATCAATCAAATAAAAGAATATAATATTTATCTAAATCCATTGGAGGGATCCCCCTTACCAGTGCAACAATGATTCTATCCAAAAGGTGATTCAGTACATTTCTCATCCATTTCTCACATAAATTCCATTTGTTTTATTCGTATAACCCGCTAGGACCTAGAGTCCTACCATTATATTTTTTTATATGTTATGAATACATATATTTAAATGTTTTATGGGTTCTATGAAATTAAAATAAGTCTTATGCATATTATATCATAGATATGTTGTCATAATATATTATTTCTTATATATTATTTGATAAGATAAATTTAATATTGAGTATTAAAAGTTCACTTTATCTAAACCTTTAACTAGTGATGTTTTGAAAGTTAGGTGTTATTATCTAATAAAAATAATTTAATTAAAAGTTCATGTTTTGTAGTTATTAAATTATTGACATATTGGAAATTGATTTTATAGTATGAAACACTTTATTTCAGATTATTTGTTCTAAATCCATTGGACACTAGCTTGTAGTTGTTATTTGATTTTTTATTTTTTTTTGGTAATTATTTTAATGTATTAACAGTGGGTTTTTATAGAGGATCCCAAAACCTTATGTACAAAATTAGCCACAATTCTAATAATGCATCATACCTCTTGGCTGTAACAATAAGACTAATTGCAAGTAAAGCCACCCTAATGCTAAAGACTTGGAGACTGCAAAAAGGGCTTTTAGGCCTAGAAACCCAATGAAAAAATAAAATAGGACAAACCTGAGAGGACACCAAGTAGAGGCCGAAGAACTGAAACAAGGAAAACGAAATGCAAAATAGACAAGACACCATGGATAGCTAAACCTCATGAAGGGATGTCCACTTTGGCCAACCTTTCCACCTCAGATGGGAAGCGATACCGCCACACGACCGGACACATGGTCGCGAGCCCTTTGTTGGCCATGTGATCAGCCACACGATTACCTTCTCTCAAAATATGGTTTGCTTTCCACCTACCACGATGGGAGAGAAGCGTTCTTACCTCGAGGATGATGTTGTAGACTTTCCAAGAAGGATTTTTGGTGCCAAGGAGGTAATTCACGATGTTGAGCAAGTCACCCTCAATAATTAGAGACCAAGGGTCCTCAGAGAGAATCTGAATACCTTTCAGAGTGCCTTGAGCTTTAGTATAGTGATTCGTCTAGGAGCCCAGCTCTTCATAGTAGGCCATCACAAGATTCCCATCATGATCTCTAACAACACCCCCAGCAGTAGCGGGCCCAGGATTACCCTTAGCCACTCCATCAAAGTTTAATTTAATCCACCCCATGAGGGGCGTGGTCCAAACAACACTCCTTCGATAGGGCCCTTTAACAACATCCAAAAATGGCCAGAGATTCATTATTTTGAGAATCACTTCTTTGCTCGAAAGGTGGGTACGGGGACTGGGAACAGCAATAGAATTTTTGATGGCATAGGATAACACCCTTTGAGCAATAGAAGGAGGCCCTCTAGGAACTCTACCAAAGATTTTGGCATTCCTCTCTAACAAAATTTGCCAAATTGAATGGTGGAAGGAGGCCTCGAGGAGGAAGCAGAGTTTAGGGTTCTTAAAAGGATTAGGCCATTGGTGGAAAGCATCTCTGAGGGAATGGGGAGAGCACCAAAGGATTTTGAATGAGGATAGGACAATGCTAATAACAGAGTGGGAAAACAGGCAATGCAAGAATAAATGATCCCTCATCTCGTAATCTGCTAGACACAAGTAACACCTATTGGGGAAGGCAAAACCTCTCTTGTGAAGGTTGTCAATAGTTAAGGCTTTGTTGTGGAAAGCAATCCATGCAAAAAAGTTGATTTTAGGGATGACCCCTTTCCTCCAAAAAGTATTCCACCTATAGTTGAGAGCAGTCTTGGTGGTGAGAAACTCATAAGCAGATTTAATAGAAAACAACCCATCCTCCGTACCACTCCAGATGATTATGTCATTCCTCCTAGCAGAAGGAATTAAAATTGACTGGAGGATATTAGCAAGAAAGGTAACCTCATTATTAAACCCCTCCACAACTGGAAGCTTCCACCGGGGAAAACGGGTGCTCCGGTCTATGAAATCTTCCACCCTAAGTTGGGAGTTTGGGTCAGTCAACCCTCTCAGTCCTACAAGATCCACCCTCAACCCAAGGGCATCCTCAGTCGCCCACCTGTCCTTCCAAAATAAAATGAGGTTGCCATCACCCAAAATCCAGTGGGCTCCCAGGCTGATCAAATGCCAGGTTTGGAGCACAGATTTCCAAAAATTTGATGCCACAGAGGAGGTTTCAACATCAAAGAAGGAATTGGGGCCAATATCCTTCTTTTTAACTAGCTTAACCCACTCCACCGGGTCGCTAGAAAGAATCCTCCAAGCATGCTTCGCGATCAGAGCCAAATTCGTAAGTCTTGATCTTCTCAACCCCAAGCCGCCTTGGTCTATCCTCAAGCACACCTTGTCCCAGGAAACAAGGGGGAGTCTAGATTTCTCTTCGTTGCTAGACCATAGAAATATCCTTTGAATCTCCTCAATTTTGGAGTGAACAGAAACCGGAAGCATGAACACCGACATAAAGTAGGTTGGGATCCCCTGAAGACAAGCTTTGGTAAGGGTGGCTTTTTCGGCTTGCGACAGGAGTTTGTCCTTCCAAGTGTCGAATTTCTTGTGAAGGCACTCAAGAATCATGTTCCACATGTATCCACTGGCTCACCCACTAAAAGACAAAGGCAACCCTAGATAGGATGTAGGTAGGGAATCAATAGTGCATTCAAGAATTCTAGCAATTCGAAGTTGCCTACGTAGGGGAGTGTTAATAAAGTAGATTTTGCTCTTGATGTAATTGACCTTTTGCCCTGTAGCTTGCTCATAACGGGATAGGATCCACTTGAGAAATTTTGCTTGGGCAATAGATGCCCCAATGGAGATGAGGGTGTCATCCACAAATTGTTGATGAGTGACAGGATCAACCCTAGAAGTTGGCAAAATGCCAAAAATCTTATTCTGACGAAGATCCTCTTTCATGGACCAACTCAAAACCTCTGCCAAAAGAATGAAAAGGATGGGAGATAAAGGATCACCCTGTCTGAGGCCTCTGGAACTTTGGAAATACCCATCTGGGGACCCATTGACTAGGACAGAAAAAAGGGAGTGGATATACAACTGTAGACAAGGTCAATCCAGTGGGGATGAAAGCCAAACTTGAGGAGGACTACACACAAAATTTTTTGATCAACCCGGTCAAAGGCTTTGTTCATGTTGAGCTTAAGAAAAAGAGCAGCATTCTTGGAGCGGTAAGCAGAGTGGAGGGTCTCATGGACAATGATGACACCATCAAGGATGTTTCTGCCTTTAACAGTGCTTCCCTGACAAGGATCAATCAGGAGGGGGAGGACTATTTTGAGTCTATTGGCTATAGACTTGGTGAGAATATTGTAAAAAACATTGCACAAGCTTATGGCTCGATAGTCAGAGAAACTTTTGCAGGCAGGAGACTTAGGAATGAGGGCAAGAAAGGTGGAATTGAATTTTGGGTTGATGGATCTGGAAGCTTGAATAACCTGAATATCATCACACACATCTAGACCCACGACCTCCCACATGACTTGGAAGAATTGGGGGGGAAGCCATCGGGGCCAGGGGCCTTATCTGGTTGCATGGAGAACAATGCTTCCTTAATCTCAGACGAGAAAAAAGGTTCCAAAAGCTTAATGCTTACCTCATGGGTAATTTTAGTCAAGAAATTGGCAAGCAGAGATTTTTGGACCTGTAGGTTGCTATCCGGAGGAGTGCCGAGCAAATCCTAAAAAAAGTCAACCGCTTCGCTCCTAATTTCCTATCTCCCTGGTAATGCGCCCATCCTTACAATCCACTTCTATGATCTTGTTGACCCCTCTATGCCTCATAGTAGATGCATGGAAGAACCTCGTGTTGGAGTCTCCATTCTTCAACCAAAGGTCACGAGATTTTTGATGCCAAAAAATTTCCTCCCTAGCAAGAATAGAATGAAAGTCCACTAAAAGGCTCCCCTCTTCCTCCCTGAGACCCTCAGTGTAACCCTCGAGTTCCATCCTTTCCTTAAAAACCTTCAGGTTCTTAGAGATGGGTTTTTTGGACTCAAAAATGTTGCCGAAAACTTCTTTATTCCAAACCTTTAGCTTTTCTTTGACCATCTTGAGCTTTAAAGCCATCCTCTTAGGAGTGCTTCCTTCCACCTTCAATTGCCACCACGTTGAAACCAATCCTTTGAAGTCCTTGTGAGAAATCCACATGGATTCGAATCTAAATGGGGTCTTAAAAATAGGCCCATCGTCCACCTCCAATAAGATAGGGTTATGGTCAGACCCAATCCTTGGAAGTGCTGAAAGGATAGCCCCACCAAGGATGGGAATGGCTTCTTGGGAAATGAAAAACCTATCGAGCTTGACCTGAATCAAACCACTCCCAATCCTTCTGTTACTCCAGGTGAAGGAAGCCCCTTTGAGTTTGATGTCAAGCAGGCCATTAGTAGAGACAAAATATTTGAAATCCTCCAAGTTGTGGCTGGAGTGGTCGGACCCTCATTTTTTTTCCAAAGGATGAAGGGGATAGTTGAATTCGCCCCCTAAAACCTAAGGAAAATTACTAAAATTCTCCCTCATATGAGAGATAGCTTTCCACATTTCTGCTCTCTCTGTGGCAAAATTTGAAGCATAAATGTTGGACAGAATCTAGGAAAAATTGGTGGTTTTGGACTGGAACAGTACATTGATGATTCTATTGGAAGTTGATAGCAGGCTACCCTAAAACCTCGATGGGTCCCACAGACAATTTGCCTTGGCCCAAATGGCCTTTGCAACTTTATTAGAGGAAATAGCATCGATCGTGGTCTCTTGCAAAATAAGGATGGACGGGTTAGTCCTCCTATGGAGATCAGCCACTAACCTTCGTTTGGCTGCACCATTCAGTCCTCTCACATTCCATGAGAGGACTTTCATCTGGATAGTTTGAGGTTTTTCTTGCCTCCCCTTCCTTGTTGAGGGGGAGGTTTTGATGCATGTGCTTCGTCCGTCTGAGCGTCACAGTCATCTAGAACCAGCAAGCATTGGGTTCCATTTGCAATGTCTATTGCTGTCTCTTTGTCTCGCCTGTCTTTGTTAGGAGGATGGCCCTGCTTCCTCTCACTACCAAAATCCATACTTTGCTTTTGGCTCCTCGTGTTTCGGGGGCTAATGTGATCAGACTGCTCACCCCTCCTTCCCAAGAGGTAATCTTCTAGCAGTGTCTACGACTGGCTGAAATTGGGATAACCCATATCTTGGAGCAAAGAAATAGCCTGTGTCATATTTTGGGATGGGGTCCGTTCCTTATCTTCCTATGATTCACTTTCCAAGTGGGAGTCTGCTCCTTGCTGATTGTCAGCTTCAAATTTCTCAAGGTCCGATTGAATAGTGGGATTCTCTTTAGGCTGAGATAGTCCGTCACAATCTCTAGAGGGGCCTAGAGAATGGCCTTTCGCATTTGGATTTGACTGCTTCACCTGACCTTCACCATGCTCCAAGGGATTACCGTTTTCACGCTTCTGTTTACCCAATTTTTGAAGAGGACACTGGGACTGAAGGTTCCCTTAGGACCGACACAGGGGCAAAAATCTGGTCTATTTTCATAGACAATAGCTTGTTTATGAAGAATGGTATCTCCAGACCGAAGAGTGATGGAAGTTGGGAGCTCCGCCTCTAAATCTTCCAGAATGCAAAAATAGGCTTGGACAAACCTGGTTCGAGCTCAGGTGGGAGGGTCAATGGTGAGCAACTCCCCAATGGAGTGCGTAATACCCCTTATGACATTTTCATGCCAACCAAAGAGGGGAAGACTCGGGAGCCTAACCCATATTGGGACGATGTTGATGTTTTGGGTGTCAGGATTGAAATCCATGTCCCACTTCCTAAGGAATAAACTTCTACAGCCTAGAAACCATGGCCCGCCAGCCAAAATTTTACAATAATCCTCCTTATTATTCAATCTAATGGCAAAAAAACCCCAGGAAAATGCCGCCAGCTCCAAATGACTAGAAGTCCTCCATTTGCTTGCTGCCCACTTTCGGATGGTTTCCATGTCAGGACGACCGCCAATGAATTTGCCTATGAGGGTAAATTTCTCAAACTCCATGAAGCCTGAGAGGACTTCCATCGAGATGTCAAGCTCATCCCCAATCGAAAATAACTCTTTGGTAGAGAACCCGTTTAGGGTTTCTGAGGCCACTGCCTGAGCATAAGTCTTTTGAGCCCCACCACCCCCTTTATGTAGTGGGTCCTTACCCCGACTGACATCGTCGTCATCCCAGTATTCTTCAATGGGTACGGACGCTTCCATACCTCTGGAATCCTGGTGCCCTCCGACTGCTCCGTTGCGCCCAAGAA